>CM057930.1:7424279-8024279 GCA_030141595.1 Chydorus sphaericus
GTCGTTGCATATTCGATACATCATTCCGCAATGAATTCCTTCCTTCGGACGTTCGACTACAGCGAATTTCCATATGGTCAGTGACTATGCGAAATTCTAAGGCACATACTACTCCGTAATGTCAACATACAATCATCTTTATAGATTGTTATCTCATGGGCTTTGAATCGAATAATAAGCAGCAAGCTCAAAAAGGCAACAGCAACAATAAGTTTATGTGCGCGATCACGAACGCCGCGCCGCCTTTTTAGTTCAGAAGTCGAACCTCACGGCAAAATGCTTCAGTTATTATAAATTGCCGTAACGTAACATGAACGCGAACCTTTCTTATAATATAACCATTTTGAAAAATAGCATCCGTAAGTGCATCATAAAACATAATAATGGCGAGCAGAAAAGTGGCTATCATCGGCAGGTAAAACCATATCCGTCTATACTTTCTATATTTATATATTACATGCCAGTTATGATTAATGTCCTTTTAAAAAAAAGCGGTCTAATAGGTCGTGGATGGGCAATGCTCTTTGCCGGAGCTGGCTACAGTGTTTCCCTTTACGATGTGAACCGAGAGTTGGTGGTTTCAGCTATTAAGGATATCGAAGAGCAGTTGAAAGTCCTCGAAGAAACTGGAATGCTAAGAGGGGCTTTGAGCGCAGCCCAACAACTGCAACTCATTAATTGTACACGTCACATGATAAGACTAGGAGATCGTGACTAAATCTTGTGATTTTTAGATGCTGCAACAATGAAAGAATGTATTGAAAGTGCATTTTTCTTGCAAGAATGCGTCCCAGAGAGCATGGAATTGAAAAAGGAGATTTTTCAACGAAATTGATCAGTTGGTGAAAGATGAAAATGTAATCATTGCGAGTTCACCAGTTCTTTTCCTGCTTCAACTTTCTCTGAAACGATGAAACATCGAGATCAAGTTATCGTAGCTCATCCAGTATAAATTTAAATAAATAGCAACTTCTTTGGACTATAATAAAACGTTAAATGAATTTAGGTGAATCCCCCTTTTTACGTGCCACTAATTGAACTGGTCCCGGCTCCTTGGACTCGGTCTGATATTACATCAAAGACCAGACAGATAATTGAAGAATTGGGTCAAAAACCCGTCACAATCTTAAAAGAAATTCCGGTTTCGTTCTCAATCGAATTCAGTAATCAATACATCTAACTTATTTAATTGGAAAACGAGTTTATATTGTATCATCAAAATCAGAGCTGCGGTGTTGAAGAGTCCTGGTCTCTAGTCCAACAAGGAGTCGTATAGCACAAACGATATGGATAACGGTTATGAAGGGACGGATGTGGGGACCCTCGTTACGCTTTCTTTGGGCCTTTAGAAAACCGGCTCACCTCACTGCATCAAAGGTAAATTAATAAAGCTTGGAAAAGTGTTGCATTAATTGCTCAATTTGTGGGATGCATATATTATTATAGGGATTGAAAACACTCTGGAGCGCTACGGTGGAATGTTTTATGGACTAAGTAAGACTCTCAGTTCCGCAGTAAAGTTGGACGACGGTCCTCTTGTTCAAACTATCGTGACGGAGTTAAATTCTAAAGTGCCACTGGACAAGCTTCAAGAAGAAAGAGCATGGAGAAACACCTGTTTGGCAGCTCTTGCTAAATTAAAAAAGGACTTGAAGAAGCCATAATCATTAGCCATTATTTGTATTTTCCCAGTTATTATGATGATGTATAATTATAACCCATAAACTATAGTGAATGTATTTTTTTTAGAAATATATTAGAATGCTTTAGAGTTTAGAACTGCTGCCGGCAACCATCAATGGTTTCAAATATTTTTCAAAAGACTCTTGATGAACGGCTTCTTTGTTTAACGGACTTTGTGCAGCAGAATCCAGTAAGCGTTGATAAACGTTGCCATCATATGCTCCAAGAGTTGAGTTAAGGACCTCATCTCGGAGATCGAAAGCATCAACAATGTTTAAAGCTTCCGGCCGGATCGCTTCAAGTAGTCCAAATAAATTTTTCGAAGCTGAGCTAAATCGTCTTTGGTCAATCCAGCATACTTTAATAATAAAATTAAAAAGTGATCGTAAATAGAAATTTAACATGTTTATAGTAAGCATACCAGGATAAAGTCGCCGTTTCGATCATTAATCCAGTAGATGAGAAAAAGATGACAAAGCTGAGTCAGAATCCGGCGGATGGGCTCGGAGGTATCGCACTTGATGACGGACTGGACGTAGCAGTCCACTACCCGGAAACGGGCGTAAGATTGAGCGGCTTCGATCAAAGCCAGGGCCGAATGGTTCCAGGCATCGTGGAGAGCTTCATTTTTTCCGACACGTTGCTCCACTTCTCTGACAGCTACATTGATCAATCTGTTGAAATGATTTCAATCTTAATAAATTAAACGGCGGCGTCCATTAGAATAAGTACTTTTAAAAATATGTATCTCACTTGGAAGACACTTGTTGAAATAGTCCCGAACAATTTGATTTAAGTTTGGAGAAATCCTTGGTGAAATTCGAGAGTAGAGATGCTCTGTCAGCTTCATTCTTAACTAAAACCTGTATGGTATTAAGAATAATTTACTTTGTTGAGTAAAGGTAATTATAAAATAGGTACTTTTAAGAAGACTCATAAAAACCTGGCTGATTGTAAACCACATGACAGTGTTTTCTCCTTCGTAAGTCTCAGCAGGCTGTCACCTGACTGTAAATCGGGGGAAGTTACTTGACATCATGTATCCGTGTCCACCGCAGGAGCGTCGTAAGACCTCGATAAATTTGGCTGTCTCGGCTCGTGCTCAGCAGCTTTTAGAGCGCAAGAAAGAGCGTGAAGCTAATATGATCGTACTCGTTTTATTTATATGAATGCTATTTTTAAAATAATGGTAATTACCTCAGGCATTAATTTAGGATCTTCTTTTCCCAAGAGATAAGATTTTTTTATCTGCTCTGCGGAAAAGTGGAAAGCGAAAGTGGCGGCCAAAGCTGTGAAAAAGTTTTTTTTGTTGAGCTTGATACTCGATAATTTGTGGTTCTGGTTGCCTTAAGACTACTATATATAATTATAAGTCATAACTGACAAGTGAGCTATCATTAATTTTACCCTGGGCTTCAACTCTGATTGATGACGAACGCAGCTGTACCGTATGGCAATAGTAACAGCTTTCCTCAGTTGAGCAGTCATTTCCTAATAATATATCATTTTTCCGAATAATTCCCTGTACAAATTTTAAAGTCTAAATTTTGTATTTAACTTACGCGGACTAAGCGAACTCGTACGAAAACCATCGTAGCGTAATTCATTCTGCTACTATTCGGTTTACATAAGTTCCATCCTATGAGTTATGTAATATATTAGATACATCATTAAAATTGATATTCATTAATTGTATATACCTCTAAGACTTGAGAGTGCTTCATAAGCATTTGATCTCTGGGGATGCGCACTTTATCCAGTCCTAAATATCCACTACCATTGGCATTGAGTCCCATCAAAGCTCCGACTTCTCCCACAATAATTCCTATTTATTTGAAATAAAAATTATGTTGCAGTTGATAATATAATAGTTGAGTACGATTTAACCTGGTAAAGGTTCGTGAGTAATTTCATCCCGGAGTTGGACCATAAAAGGATGTATTCCTTCGCATTTCCCTTTGGTATACAACTGGGCCATTACGACAGCATAATTTGCGGTCTTCCCACTTGAATAAAAAAAATGTAGCATTATAAAGATGTTATATACCAACCTAAATGTTATTATTGAAGAGATTATATCTTACATCCCCCTGGCCACCTTAAAAATGAAAGCAAAATTCAAGTTTCTGATTAGTAACCCAACTTGATCGATTTCTCCATTGTATTACTAGAATGTACCATTTGTATGATGATATCGAAGGTGTTTCTAGTACAAATTCTTTTGTATCGCGATCGTACGTCGCTCTTGTTTCTAAGCCCCGAAGAAAAGTTCCATGCCCCAATTCAGTCTTTTTATAAAATTCAAAAAAAGAACTAAAATAAGGACAATAGAAAGGCGTTGCAACTCTTAAAAATTTCAAATACTTGGGCGTATGTTCCGATTATGTTAAGATTGACAGCTCTTTGGAGCCATCTTTTCTGCTGTTCTGCACTCGCTTGACCCCATCAAAGTAGGCACAAACATGAGAACATGAAGACCCAATGGCTGTCCGTCTCTTCCAACTAAATTGCCCAGCTCGATCCCATCCAAGCGGATGACTTCCTTATCGAAGATAAATCTTGTCTACCCATCACAAAAGGAGTTAACATATCGTGATGGTATAATATAGCAAGTATAATTTTTTACGACTTGATAAATATATATTATACCGAGCAGATGCTTGTCGCAATTTGGCCATCAGTAAACAAGATTTCTTCACTTCGGCTGAATACCTGTCTGCGTGACTAAGATATTCAAGTGGAATCGGGTCCTTGAGATCGGGATCAGATAAAATGAAAGACTCTGAAACGCGCATTGAAATGAAAACAAAAGTTAACATGATTGTAATTACATTAAAAGATAACAGCATTATACCAATTGGCGCCGATCATTAGTTTGATTAGGGCCTCCATCGATCAAATTAGTGAGTTCCTCTTTGTTGAAGGAACATGATTGCCTTTCTTTCTTCAAATCAGGGGTTTTCATTCGTCAATAAAGCAGTCTTCATTTCCATTTTTTTCAACGTTGCGTGCGTGTGGTTTTTCGTAATTTGAATAGGTGTGATATACTGCTGCGCTTTGTCTACCTTATATAGGCACGTATATACTTGATAAGAGGGTATTCAGAACGCGAATAGGCGCTGTACCGCACCGAGTTCGTTGAGTACTTACTCCTTGAAGCAAAATAGCCAATAATGAGGCCTATTCTTTCGCGTTTTCTAGCCGGAAGTATGAAAATATTTAACCGGTCATATTTCCAAGTGGATAAAAAGAATTTTTTGGTAGGTTTTTTCCTTGTGATTTTTAAAATAATAATAAGGGAACGCATTAGAGATTTGTTTTTGCTCATAAAATTATGGTAATTAATTCAAATAATAATAAATTAAAGATTCCCTTAAAAACTGTGTTAAGTATTGTCCCGGTAATAATTATTAGGTACGCAGGATTGTAAACATGCGGTGGCGTAAAAACCAAGTGAAATAGCCTTGAATATGTTACACAAACTTATGTACCGCATATCTTGGATTTTAACAAATTAAGCCTTGTCCGTTGTATCAAATCATACGACCATTCGAGCAAACAACAAACATATTTATTTAGCGTCTCTTACGAAAGGCAAATTGCTTCAGAAGGCGACCCCAATAAATACGGCCTTAGGAACAGAGCCCGATAATCACCAGCTTTAATTTCTCCTGCATAAATCGACTTTGGAACCACGCTCATTTGCATAATTATATATTTTTATTTATCCTATTTAGACTTTGAATCGTTCAAATGAGGTATTTTTTTTAATCATTATCATTTGACCTTAATATGACATCATCAATATTTAATTTTTCAAAAACATATGATTGCAAAATAACAGATTTCTATAACCATGAATGTATTTCCATCACCAATAAAAACAAACTTTTAAAACGCTATACACCCAGAAACTTGACTTGATTTATTTTTTCATTATATTAAACCCAATTTTTATCAGTTATTAGGTTGAAAATATTTCAGAAATGAATGGAGCCACCAATTGGGGGATGAGTTAAATGAACGTGATGAGGGGCATCCACTTCGACGAATCGGAAGCTCTTGCTATTCGTTTGTAAAGCCTCTAGATGCTCCACAACATCCTCATCTTTTTCGTGAAATTTCCACGTCGACTTGATAATCAAGATATCGGAAGTGATTTTTCTAGCCATACTCAAGTTCTCCTCTTTTGGGTTGTAAGACAGGGGAGCCGCTAGTAATCTAGGATCCCGGCGGAGGGCGTACCCATCACCAACTTGTTTCAATCCGCGTTCGAAGAGGATATGGCAAGCTTCCTCATTCAAAGACCCAGCCGTATTCCAAATATGCTTTTCAACCAAAGATTTGTAACTGGAAGGCCTATCTGGTCCGGAAGGAGAGAGGATCATCTGTTCTTGCTTAAGCAAGACGTTCACCGTCTTCCGCAATCTATAGCCGATCGTCTCCGGATAAGTGATTCCGGGCCGGATGGCATCAATTGTGACAATTTTTTCTACTTTCTCTGGAAATCTTGATTTATAAAATATAAATAATTAAAATGAAGATTAAAAGTAGATCAATTTCACTTACGTTCCTGCGTAAGTAAATGCCATACATCCTCCCAAGGAGTGTCCCAGGATGGAGAAAGTTGGCCAATCAAGTCGACGGACGAGTCTCTCAATGTCTAAAATACAGTTAAAGTACTGGTAATTAATATCTGGTGGATAATGATCAGACAATCCGTGACCAGGCATGTCCACTGCAATGATGCGCAAGTTTTTCGGGAGCAGAGGGATCAGGGTGTCGAAAGAGTTGGAATTTTCTAACCATCCGTGGAGTGCGAGAACACGGTGACCGTCTTCCGGCCCCCACACTTTGGCTGTCGATAATAAAATATCTTTAAAAATATGTAAATTGAAAAATGAGTATATCTAAAGAACCTGATATTTTGCCCCATGTCATTGGAAATTCGATTGATTGAGGAACACCCGAAGGAGTCGTGATGATGGATCTTAACAGGCGGGTGTGCGATAGTTGAGGAATTAAATGTCTTATACGATATTGAAGTCTCTCTTTGTCCGTCATTTTATTAGTCGAAATTAGCTGAGGTAGTGACTGTCCGTTCTGTAAAGATCGGGGGTCTATAAGTACAGGATCTTGACCTAAAACTTTCTTTAAACCTTGTAGTAATCTGGTCCTTATTTCATAACCATCTATATATAAGCCCAACGTACAAGCTACATGACTGATAATAAAAAAAACTTTGAACTGTAAATGCAATCGTTATTTTTAGATTTTTTCGGAGTCCAATGGGGTCGTTAATATTATATTTTTTTTCTTTTGCAATTAATTTTATAAAATTCAATTTGTGAAATTATCTGATTCTCATCATCTTGATATGCAAAAGAGTTTAATTATCCCTTGAGACTAAAATGGTTTGATGGCGAAGATTTACACTGATGAGGGCTTATATTATTCACGGATCTGTTTGCATCTAATCGAACAGAATACTTAATAGAATCCTTATTAGTTTCTATACCGTATTTGTTTTTCACCTAACAGAAGAAGAGAATATTATCATATTACATATATGCGAAACTTTGGAAGTTGAACTTTCGGTTGTTATCAAACAGTCTTATCTCTGGCAGCACTGTATTATACCATTAGCTGTCTCAGTTTGTTTACATAAATTGTGTACAACTTCACAGTTTCTCTGAAGGACAGAATTTACTGCTAAAGACTTTAATCATACTTTTCTCTTTAAAAGATGTCAACTCAAATGCGATTTGATGGCAAAGTTACCGTAGTTACAGGGGCCGGTGCAGGTAAACGGTGTGATAAATTTCAGAAGCAGTCGTTAAGTTTTGACTTTGTTGATAGTACTTTTGTCAAGGTTTGGGACGAGCTTACGCTTTGTGGTTTGCCGAGAGAGGCTCTTGTGTTGTGGTCAACGATTTAGGAGGATCTGTCGCCGGCGAGGGGGCTAGTTCCCGACCAGCTGATCAAGTCGTTGAAGAAATTACAGCCAGAGGTTCCATCTACTAAAGATTTGTTACACAATCAAACTGTCATAAAGAGGCAGCTGCATTTGAATAGTCTCCTTGATTACACAAACCATTTTACTATATTATTTAGGGGGCAAGGCTGTAGCAGACTACAACTCAGTTGAAAATGGAGAGAAAATTGTAGAGACTGCAATCAATGTATTCGGTCGGATTGACATATTGGTTAACAATGCAGGAATTCTTCGTGACAAGTCGTTTATCAACACGAGCGATCAGGACTGGGATATTGTGCAAAGGGTTCATCTACAGGGTCCTTTCAAAACCATTAGGGCGGCTTGGCCTCATTTCCGCCGCCAGAATTACGGCCGGATTATCGTCACGTCA
The DNA here is from genome assembly GCA_030141595.1 of Chydorus sphaericus. Lineage (NCBI taxonomy): Eukaryota > Metazoa > Arthropoda > Branchiopoda > Diplostraca > Chydoridae > Chydorus > Chydorus sphaericus. Next base: position 7,432,331 of record CM057930.1, read on the forward strand.
TCCACCGTCGGACTCTTTGGCAATTTTGGCCAAGCTAATTATAGGTAAACAAATCTTGCGTGACAGACGAGAGAGAAAAATGACGTAAACCCATTTCACGCAGCGCTGCCAAATCTGCTCTTATTGGATTGAGTAACACGCTAGCTAAAGAAGGGATCAAGTATAACATTCACTGCAACGCCATCGTGCCTACGGCGGGATCCCGACTCACGCAGACCGTCATGCCTCCCGGTATACAACCTATACAAGATGAACGCACAAATTCACGATTTTTAGATTTACACTGATTGTATTCAGAATTGGGTGCCCAACTGAAACCGGAATTGGTTGCTCCTATCGTTCTCTGGCTCTGTCACGAATCGTGTCGTGAAACGGGATCGGTTATCGAAACCGCAGCTGGATGGGCTTCTAAATGTAATCTATTTATTTTTCAATTATCAACTTGAATCGTCACCAAAAGTTAATTTCTTATGCAGACCGATGGGTACGTTCCAAAGGTGTCATTCTGCGTGAAGGATTGGAGGAGATGATTTCACCAGAAACCGTTCGGGATCATTGGGATAGCATAACTCATTTCGATGACACTAAAAGCATAGAGCAGCTGGTAATATTCCTATTGTTTTAAAATTGCTACTTTGATTGTAATAGATTACTTTTTTTTTAAAGGAGAAAAATGTTAGTGCTCGGGTGATTCGTAAACTAGCGGACAAAGATGCCGAAAAGAAGAATGTCAGCCTCTCTCCCGTGGTATATTTTCTTATTTAAAAAAAAAGTATCTTTGAGGATAAGTTCACGATTTTATTGTATAGGATCAAGCGATGCGCTGGCGCCCTCCCGGAGTGACCGTCAGTGTCAGTCCTAAAGACATCATCTTATACGCCCTGTCAAGTATGAGACATGTGACACATCAGTTCTCTTTCTATACACCATATTCATGTATAAAAGAGATTTTTGATGGCTTTATATACAGTGGGGGTCTCTATTAGAGACTCAGACAGCCTGCGTTTCGTGTATGAAGGTCACAAGAAATTTGCAGCATTACCAACGTTCGGAATTCTTTTAGCTCAAAGAGTTTTAACCGAAACGAATTTATTCACTGGTGGATTGCCCGGATGGAAATCTCTCGACTCTTCAAGGGTATTATATCATTCTTATTACGATTTTTAATGTTACTTTCTATGCTAATTTAACTGTATTATTATTATTATAGGTGCTGCACGGTGAGCAGTTTATTGAAATTCATCAGCCCATTCCGACTCGAGGCAATCTTTTCGCCTATTTAGAACTGATGGACATTTTAGACTAAGAAAACTGGGGCTGTTATGATCATCAACGGTATCCTCCACATCTCCCCATTCTTTACATCTTTTTAAAAGTAGTAAACGCTCAATTATAGTGACTGTGATGGATGAGCAGAGAAAAGAACCCATTTTAACTGCCCAATGGTCTAATTTCTTGGTTGGTTACGGCGGATTTGGTGGAAAGAATCAGTCAGAGCATGTCATTCCCACTTTAGAGCCACCCAGGACGCGTAAGCCGGACGTATTCCATCCATTACAAGACATTTAAAGACTCAGGTACTGTATCCCTCTTTTTCCTCGCTCTTAATCCAATCACAATAGAATGAATAAAAGAAATGTATTGTGTTCTATTTACGGCACTTCTTTCACAGTCGGCCATGTACCGTTTACTAGGAGGTAGAAATCCCCTTCACATTGATCCCGCATTCGCCGCAATGGGGGGTTACAAAACACCGATCCTTCACGGTCTCATCGCTTACGGAGTGAGCTGCCGACACGTTCTTCAATATTTCGCGGGCAATGATCCTGCCCTATTTAAATCGATGAAGGTATTGCTACATGTTTGGTTCTATATAAGAACAATACATTTACATATTTTTTTTTTGTTTTAAAAGGGCCGCTTTTCGAGTCCTACCATGCCGGGCGATACGTTAGAGATTAGCATGTGGAGAGAAGGGAATCGAATCCATTTAGAAACAAGAAATTTGGATACGGGCAAGACAGTCCTCTCTGGAGGCTATGTTGATTTGAAATCGGTAGTCCCTCAAGCGGACCGTCTGATTAACAATTCAGCTGCTGCTAAATTGTAATCATAGGGCGGCACGTCGCAGTGACCGGGGGCGTTCTCAATATGTGTACCGTTAGTAGATAGGAAATTTAGCAATTACAGAATGTTTAAGTGAATTGAAAGGACGTGGCAATAAAAAGCTATTTTGTACAACTGCAATTAAATATTTGCTATTATTGCGTGATGATCATGACGGCGCCTAGCAATAAACTCGTCCTTGACTACGGTGATAATAATAATAATAATAACAGACAACAACAAAGCTCTTTGGATCGAGAAGAGGTTGAAAACAAGATGACTTTCACAAAAAAAAAAATAAAGACCGGTGATGTGGTAGCCGCCAACAACATGTGTTATTTCTACAAAACTCTTTTTTCGGTGATGACGACGGCAAAGTAATAAAAAAGAGGAGCAGCAAAAATAAGCATCATCGTCGTAAAAATAGATATGAAGAGCGTGTGGAATTCGAAAAAAGGGGGCCGAATATCAACGGGTGGGTCCTGCCATTAGGCTATTATTTCCTATTATTCACTTAGAGAAAATTACCTTCGTCGTCGTCCATTTTCATATGTATTTTTTTCTCTTTCAAATTGAAGCTGTCATCAAAGGGAGAGAGAGAGAAGGAATTATAGCTATTTCATAGGGCCGTGGCCTGCGTATATAAAAGGGCCGTCTCATAAATTCAAACTGAGCTTTGATATGATGTGCGAATCTAGCGAAGATATTCACAACGTTTTCCCTCCAGACTGAGAATTTATGAAGCTCCCAAAATCCTTTTGAATTACAGTTGAAGAGCGCATTATATGAGATAAAAACTTTCGTCCTAGAAACTTTCGTCGTGCTCTTAAGAGCACTTAAAAACCGGGCGGATATTGCAGTCATTTTTTATTCAAGGATTTCAATGAATTATGAATTTTTTTTTTCTTCTTTTTCACTTTTCATCATCCATCAAATGTTAAGCCGAGTCGTAACGGAACTGGAGGTCAGTGCCGGCCGTATTCTGTGCAATCCAGTCGTCAAAACGTGCGCTCATCTCCTGACTAAAATAATTTCTCCAGTCTCCCACTTGACCTAAAAACAGATAATGCGCAAGAAAATGTTGCACATCAGCATGGTATCTGATTATTTGTGCATATACCTTTTCTTATGAATGACAAGCCCTTTTTGTAGTGACCCTGTTCGTTCAGCTCTTGCTTGTTGACAGCTGGATTGGCTCGGAAACGGTCAAAACACAAATGCTTGGTCAGCAACTCCACTTGATGACGGCTCAATTCTTGTTTGCCCAGGAAAGCCGCCACTCGATTCAATTGTTTAGGCAAATCCTGCATCATATTTGATAATGGTTTCTTTTAATGTGTGAATATTATATAAGAAAATGTGTCACTGACACTTTTCAAGTCCTCGTAGAAGATGAAAAGAAGGTTCGGATGGTGACGTAACTTCCAAGCCTGAAGCAAGTGTGGCCAAATCGGGGTGTAAAAAACTGCATATATTACGCGTCACGAGAAAAATTAACCATAATTTTGAATGTTGATTTATACTGCACGTGGAAGTCATTATATGCATTTCAACGGAATAATTATAGAACCGCACGCGCGCGCCGTATTTAGCAGGCGACATTTGGTAATACTAATTTGATGAATATTAATAAGAAAAAAAACGAACCGTCTCCGTTCATCAAGAATTCAAAATAGTCTTCCATGTTGAGTGTGGTGTCAAACAAGTAAGTCAGTTTGTGGTGGAAATAGGAGGAGACGGCGACATCCTTGGGATTACGGGCTACGTAGACCACTTTGGCGACGTCCAGTAGATCGCTCGGTAGGTGGGAAAACGGCAGGTGGGTCTTGATGAATCGTGGCGATGTCATGGAATCGACGGGGTTGCTAACGTCCGAGCCGTTATTGATCCAATGCTTTTGGGCAAATTGGGCCCTTTCCCTAAATTACGATTTTCTCACAATTTGTAACAACTATTTTGGAAAGTTTTGAAAAAAAAGAGTTCTTTTTTACTCGAGCATGGGAACGCGGTGACGTAGAAGTGTTTTGGCTCCTTCAAAATCACGATCGTTGGCAATCAACCAGACAATTTCCATCATCCATTGAGTTCCTGAAATTATGCACACCATTCTTCTCATATAAAGTTTATTGCTTTTTTTAATATTACAAAAGAAACCTGATTTGGGAAGAGTTGAGATGAAAACATCGTCGTTTCTTAATTGTAAACGAGAGAACGAAGGGACCTAATTGGAGGAATCCGCCGGTGAGCAAGACGTTGTCCGGATTTCCTCGACAGAATCCGTACGCCTCTGCTAAAGTTGGATATGCTTTAGTCAGTCTTTCTTCCTCTTCTCGATTTACAGGCTCGTATTTAGTCGACATTTTAGTGTACGTTATAAAAGAAGGACCTTTGAATGTCCTTTATATGCGTAGTCGAGCCGATTATACAGATATAACGGACATTAATAAATCTCATTATCTTTTGGGGTTATAAGAGGACGCAATAAATTGTGAAATTTTGTTTACGTGACACACTTATTTAAAAATAACAACAACAACAACGCCTTTTGTACCGATAAGGGACCGTAAAAAAATGCGACTTACGTAAAAATGGCGCCTCTTGTGTTTTTTGTAATTACATGAGCGGAAACATCACCTTCGCCCAAGGGTGCCCAAAAAGGAGATCCATCATCTTTCTTCCCACTTGACAACAAGGTCATCTTTCCGTGATGGCAGGCGCCGAGCAACCCTAAACGCGCGCGACAATGAATGAGAGAGAGTTTCACATGGGAGCAAATTATAAATCAGTCGGCCAGCAGAATAATAACGCGCAAGAAAGACGTACTATGTAAGAGAAGAAACCACACTTTTCTTCTTCTCATAGTGTTCAAGGTTTCCCTTTCCCTTCTTCCCGTTATTAATTGGGTCCCGCAGGTTGAGCTCCCATCAATTTATTGCTGTTGCATTTAATCGACTTTCTCCTCTGCTGCACTGGTCAATTTATATGCGAGCGGCGTGTTTCAAATTTCGAATAATTGTAAAGCCACATCATATGCGTGTTTTCTCTCTCTCTTTGCTAACCGCGAGAAAAAAGGAATTCTTGTGTATTTGTGGCGGCGATTTATCGGTTGTATATAACGGCAAAAAATCCCGAATTCCGCAGATACCTATTTTATTTGTTATAGCCCGAGGTTAGCCGGATGCCCGAGTCATAGTAATAATAAAAAGTAGCAGTTGACATACACCATCCAGATTTTTTTTTATTTTAGGAGAAATTTAGCTATGGGAGAGTGAATAACCTGCTGATGGCGATACACTTTCGTCAGCCTATTGTTACTGACGATAAATCTCATCAGTCACGCTCCAACAAAGATTCACGAAAGTGTCAAGAAGAAGAAGAAGAAGAACGAGGTGGGAGGCTGCATGCTCTCGAATCTTGTTCATTAACCGCATTCCCGTCCGATTAGTGAATCATGTCGGATACAAAATTTGAAGAGCAGCAGCAACAATTATCTTTTTCCTCGTCATCTTTCTCATCAACATCTTCGCCATGGACATATTACAATCTACGCTCGGAGCGCCTACTGATGAAGTTCGGCCGCAATGGCATTGTTGTAAGAAAACAATTGTCATTTATTTACACATAAAGTTACGCAACACAATCTCACAGGTAGGTGAAGATGGAAGGACGAAAACGGTCGTGAAACTGGGAGAAACTGCATCGCAAGGTGGAGAAGAAGATGGATGCTATTCCTTGTACACTAGGTCCCGTTTCCTTTGGGATACAACAGAGGTCATCCCGACGTCGTCTTTAAGCCTCAATAACGACGTTGCCGTTGATGAAAGCCAGAGAAGAATCGTGAGGTTACTTGACATGAAAGTCTTCTTTATAATGTTATTCCAATGTCGTGATTGTTCTTGTTTTTTTTTTTCTTCTAAAAAAGGAGCGGTAATTTGTCTGTCGTCCTCAGCGCAATCTACTTTATTTTCATGTAAGAAAAACTCTTTCATAACAATGTTTAAGCATCATTGAATTCTCAACGGTATATTTTTTGGATCCGGCACCTCCTACAATGTTTTAACGACTCTAAAAGTTTGACTTTGAGATACTCAAAGATGCGTGACTATACGTCTCTTTCTCTCCCTTGCCATTCACACCTTTATTAGAGACACACCTTATTTGAATAGCCTTTTTTCTTTAAAATGATCTCCCAGAGTCACGGTGGGCGTCGTGATTGGCGTGGCTGACTTGATCCTCCCCGAGACCAATATCGGTGAAGTAAGTGGGTCACACAGGTCTTTCTATCTAGCTGAACAAAGTGCTAAATTATCTTACTTTTTTAAGGTGTTTAGTATCTACCTGCTGGTCCCAGGCTTGGCTTGGTACGTCGTCTTGCACGCGGACCTATTGAGGCACGGACGATCTGTTACGATACGGTCTAATAGAAGCAGTACGGAAGATGCTGGCTACATTTTCCTCCGTGGCCGTCATTCTGGCAGCTTTTTCTTAAAAATCGGAGCAGCTGGTTTTTAAAATAATAACTAGATTATGCAAAAAATTGGGGACCTAATTATATATCGCTTTTGTCTTGGCAGGTTTCTGTTTCGGTCATTTAATTCACAGCTGTTTGATGCTTGGTAGACAGATACTCCATTTTACTAGTGAAGATCCGGTTATTAGAGTAAATTGTTACAATTTACTTTCTTTTCTCTTTTCAAGCAATTAATTTTGTAATTTATTTCGTCAACAGGAGGAGTGCGCGGATGTGACCGTTTTGATTCTGTACCTCCTCTTGCCCGTCTACTCCTTCTACCAGCTTTTCCTCCTCTTCAAATATTCCAACGTAAGAAAAAAACAGCAACAAACCAACAAATTTATGAGAAAAACGTGAGAAATGGCTGCCGGGTCTGCTCGTTAAAACAAAGAAATCATTAGCCTCAACTCCTTTTTTTTTGTTACAACTAGAAAGCATGTAATAGTGGCTTATTAAGAGAAGAGACGACCGAATATTTTTATAACTTTAATGGTAACTAGGACTCATTAAAAGACCCGCGCGCTCTTTTCCTTTAGAGCTTTTAACTTTACGAAGAATCGTAAAATATTCCACTCATTTCAATTTTAAAAGTGCTGGCTTCAGGATAAACTTTAATATGAAGGTGCAATTTGTTTTTAAATAGGTAATGATCAATCGCTGGAAAGAGTTGGCGCGTTTCGGTGTGATGCACTCGATGGCCACGAGCCTTTTCTTCTGGTTCTGGCTCGTACGCAATGAGACGATGGATAGTCTTCATCACCATCAGCTAACTTTACACAAAAAAGAATCGAGCAGTGGTGGTGGTGGGATGCCTTACCTGATGAATATTACTCATCCAGGTAAGAATAGAAAAACAACACTTTCACTTGAGAGCTGTGCAATTTGTAGCCATAAATCGGACGGACGACTTGGAAAGGTAACCATTTTCTCGGACGCTCCGATGACCTCATTGTATATTACAGAATGGCTCATTGTTTCGTATACAACCAAGTCTGGAAAGAAAAAAGGGCGATACCCCATATTTTACGTCAAATTTGCCAAGTTTCCGATGACAGCTTTTAAGAAGAATATATAAATTCCTCCTTTCTATTTTACACAGTTTATGGCAAATGGATGCTGTGGAATTTCACGGGAACGTCATCGGAAAAGTGCGCTTCGGGTGGAGACTTTTCTGCTTTGATCCTTCACGTTTCGCCCTACCTTTATCCATTCAGTATTGAGTACAGCATACTTGTTGGTAATTTTTAAAAATACGTTTTAAAAACTGAATATTTATTAACTGAGAGAATCAATTAAAAAGTTGGGATCTGGTTCATCATGTGGCAGAATATCGGTCAAGTTCCTCAACAAGAATATCACTATAATCACCACCATAATGAAGCTGCCCGGTTGGATGTAATTTCTTTAAGAAATCATTTGGTGATTCAGGCTGATTGTGATTCTGCAAATCGTGGCCTATTTGCGGGACTCGTCGTAATGGTCGCAACGGCCATTTCCATCATCGTTTTCTTCCTCGCCTTCTCGGATGAACGTTACGTGGCCGCGGTAAGAAAAACTGACCTCAATGCGCACGAATAAACTCAAAAGGAATTTTTGTGATTGAATGTGACTTTTTTTTTTCGTTTGGGTGGGCGGGTCAACTATTTCCATCTGATAAAACCGCAATACATTTTTTTTTCTATTCAAACCGCATGTCAGATCGAAAATTGCGTGAGTTCTCAGAAACGAGTTTTTGGTGTAAACCTTTATTTTTTTCTTTTTTAAAAAAGGGAATCTGGATCGGATTAGTCTCAGAGTCTACTCTACTCATCTTAATGATAGTAGCCGCTGGATTAGCCTGCCGCCAATTAGGCCGCCTGATGATTAATGAACACCCAGTTTCCCAATTAGACGACCTCCTCCTGTTCGTTTGCATCCCATCTTTCTTTCTCTACGGGATCTTTTCCATCGTTCCAGCCATGGCTTACTCAAACTACATGGCCTTATTTGTAGCTGTCCTTCAAGTAGCCCAAGTTATACTGCAGACTCCTTTGATCATTGACGGATTGCGCCGTTGTAGTCCATCCAATCCAGCTCCAGCTGAGCACAAGTGTTGTTACATGAATAAACCAGGTCGGGAACTCATCACATTCCTCATCGTTTGCAATTTATCCATGTGGATCATGGAGACCTTCGAGATAAAATCTTACGAAACTCACAGCGATCGGATCCGATTCTACGGTCAGTTGATTTCAATCGATCCAAGTCATTCTATAGATTTGTATAGTTGATAATAAATATATGTTTTTTGTCGTTTGACAGGCCACCCACTTTGGACGTTACTGAGTCACGTCACTCTGCCCTTGACGCTCTTTTACCGCTTTCATTCCGCTTCTTGCCTGGTCGACATTTGGAAATCCGCCTACCAACCACCGGATTCGTGAGAATATTCAACTCGAACCGTGTCGACCTCGATTATTACTATTATATTTCACTCTTGTAGAATAAAATCACAATAAAAAAGAAACAGAAACATACATATAAATTTTTAAATAATAAAATGGATGTGTGCTTCATTCACGATATGTAAGCCAATTGCACTACATCTCCTTTTTCAGTATCGTCTACAAAAAAAAATGGTTTTAGAGAGCGTGACTGGCGGAAATAAAAAAGGGGGCGCAACGATCGATGCTGATGCGGATGACGGAATAAAAAAAGTTATGATTATTCCGGGAAGAGTGATGTCTATAAAGGTGCGCATGGATGATGGAAATTTTTTTTTTCTCTTTCCCATCATGAGAAGACAAATAGAGAAGAAGGAGACTGGCGTAAAAGGAGAAGAATTACAGATTCCAGCGACGTCATGATGGTCCGAATATGCAAATCAGGTCACATCCATCTTTCTCCTTTTTTCTTTTGTTTTAAAAATGAAATATCACAGATGCAGAAAAAATGGACATTGTCTTTTATCGGAAGAAAGTGAAGAAGAGGCTGACCAGAGCCGCTATCAAAAAGCAAGCGGAAGCGCTGTAGCGGAGTAATTGAAGTTTCTTCCGTCGAAGTGACTCCCATTGGTCCCGGGCTGTAGAGCCGGCAGTTAAGATCTGCTCCACGGTCTGACGGGTCCATTCACCGGCTTGACTCGCCCAACTCAATTTACGCTGTTGATGCTGACTATTCCTTCCGTTTGGATATAAATTATGGCCATCTGTAGAAGTCAAGCTACCGCTCCGGCTCCCCCAACTCCGCCTTTTCCTATATAATATTCATATACATATATATCCATTTGTACACGACTGCTCTTTTTTTTTTTTAAACTAAAACATGCAATTTCTCACGCTTTCTAACTCTTCACTAACAAAAAAATTTCACGTCCGTTTGTACAAAAGAGAAGTAAAAGTGAAAATTGCAGCAGCTAGCCCCATTTTCCCGCCTCAGTCTAAAATCAAGATTGAATTTTTCTTATTCAAACGAATATGGAACTTTTGGAAATTGAATCTCATCCGTATCTGACACCTTCTCCATCATCATTATCACTGGAAAAAAAGAAGGAGGAGGAAGCTCCCTCCTCTAGAGAGTAATTACGATATCTATCAGCTGCCAGCGTGAAAAAGAGAGAGATAATAATGAGTAGTAGACATTCCGGATTCTACGCGGATTACCCTCTTCTACGAATCGTGACGCCGGCTTTGTCGGTGCTTCCTTGACGGCTCATGACCGGCGGATGAGGATTAAGAGGCGGTGGAAGAGGTGGTGGAGGAGGTGGTGCTTGGTCCTCAGTCGGAAGAGTAGACACATCTGGCGCTTCACCATCTTCTTCCTGAATCGGCTGAGCAGACACTTCCTCTGTCGATGCTTTATTAACAGACGGATGAGCGGATTTAAGAGAGATGCGACGGAATGGAGCAGCCGGGAAGCTCGCACGACGTTTGTTGGCTGGGCTCTCCGCTGATCCTGATGGAAGATTGGCGAGACATTGGGCAACATTGACACCACTCTCTTTCAGGATTCTTTTCGTCTCTTCTAATTCGTGATGCTCCTTTTCCCACTTCCTCTGGAATGTTATCAGATCAAAAACAAAGATGGTGAGTTTTCATTTCAAAAGTAATAAACTGTGTAATCTATTTTGTTTCATTTATGGTCCAGGAATTCGTTCTAAATTTATGTTTGAGCTGACCTCTCTCTCCGGTTTAGTTTTGACGCGCATAAAAATCGAATCAATTTCTTGCCGGATCGTTAAACGAAACGGAGCTCATACACGAAAATAGAAGAAGAAGAATAAAATTCCGGAATCATAAAAACAATTCTCTCTCTTTTTTGGACTTGGCTTGAAGAGAAAAAAAAAGATATTGGCTCTGCGTGATTTATATTCCAGGCACGCTATACGCCTCTCTACTTTCATCCAAGTTAAATTACAACAAAAAAAAATAATAATAAATTTATTCCGTTAGAGAGAGACCGTAAAATATATATACTGAACACATGTCACAGTTTGACGTATACCTTGAATAATCGATTGAACCCCAAGAATCTCAGCATTGAAATTTTGTAAACAAAGAAATAATAATAAAAAGAAAAAAAAACACAACAAAGTTCCGGAAGAGGTGTGCGTGAGAGATTTCTTATTCTGTCAACATGTTCCTTTTTTTCTACTCTATAATTTCTGCTAAACAATGAGTACTACAGCGGTATTAACCTTGTTACGACAAAACCATAAAAACAAGTCCTGAAAATCAACATAAATTCCATAACGAGTACTTTTTGGTCTGCTAATGGCATAATTAGCTGTAGTATTATTATTACCTTGACGTTGTCGACGTAGAGAAGGAGGATTTGAACGGCCGCACTCAACCTAGATTCGTACTCTACGGCTCCTAATGATTCCGCCGATGAACTGATCCGTAGAGCACAGTTGTGAACAGCTTCCACCTGGCTAGACAGCTGGTTGAAAATGTCACTAAATACGTTGCTAACCGATGAAGTATTGTTATTTGCAGTTGTAGTGGTGCCCTCCAACGTTATGATGCTTTTGCTGGATTGATTCCGGGCCACTTCTTGCTTCAGTACCTATTAAACCCAGCCAGAAAAAAAAGTATTCATAAAAAAATGAAGCAATTTTATTTCATGCGTGTCTTTTTATGTTCATCCTGTATATTCATCATAAAAAGAAACATTTTGCCGTGCTATAAAAAAAAGAGTACAGTCCCCCTTCTATTAAATACATCGTAGAGAATTTATTTTTTTATGTATGCATTTTTAAAATACTGGTTTTCTTTCGGACGACGACGGTTAAGAAAACACGCAAAATTCCATTTTTATCTCTCTGAAAGGGTCATTTGCATTGAACGACAAGATTCTTTTACCTCTAAAGAGAATTTGGGGACAAGGTAATTTATCTGTTAAAAATTGTTTCGTGTGTCAAGTGATTGCTCCATTTAAGGTTGTACATACATACCAATTCGCGGAACTTTTAAAAAAAAGACCCCCAGGTGGGATTGAAAAGAAAATCCATTTGAATGGGGTATCGATTTTTACAAAGCTAATTGTCGATAGAGTGTGAATTTAAAAAGGGAAAAGAAGAAAGGAATAATACTCTTCCAATTCCTCGAGGCTGAATTTAGGAAGACATTGATTTATTCACGACATTTCTCTTTGTGGACAACTGAATGAATCTTGTATACAACAAAAGAATGAGGAATACAATCGACTATAACTCGCTCTTTCATATAAGGTGTGGTCAAGAAGAGAGTGGTCGCGACGTCATTGCTTTTTTAAACTATCTCCCTTTTTTAGATGATTGACAAATGATGGTAAATACCAGAAATAACGCGTGCAGTCCTCTCATCTCTTGATTGAGATTAGCTTCAACTAGATCCCTCTCGGCCAGCTGGTGCTCCAGCCTCTGGCCAAGTGTCAGGTTCTCCGTCCGGATGGATAAGCAGATGGCGTTAAACTTGTCTTCCATCTCCTGCTCACTCAAAGAATACATCCAACTGTGCTTTCTGATCCTCTCTCACAGACATCCGTCGGGATGGATCATCCACAACTGCAGGACTATTTGGAGGAGTCGAGTTGGTTCTCTGTCCTACTAATCCGAATTTTCGTCCCGGTTTGCTATTATTATTGTTATTATTATTATTTGTTGTTGTAGTGGGTGTAGTTGTTGTTACATCGTTATCCTGATCGGGACTTTCCATTCTACTGGAACACTCACTCACGTTTTTTTAGAGCAAAAAAACACGCGTCCGCACTCAAAGAGAGCTGAAGCAACACTGAATGTATAAAAAACCTTCAGGGTTCTTTTTTCTGCTACCGACACCCCAAGGAAAAAGAAAACCTGACATCTTCGTGTTTGCCCAGCATCAGTCATCTTTGAAATAAATAATATAAGGAGAGAGAGGAAATTTTTGAGAAAAAGAATGATAATGGCATCATCATCAGTGACTCACTTCTTTCCATTTAGATATGTCATAGATGGAATGCTTCTATATGTAATAACGAGGGATTCTCTTTTTTTTAGAGTAGGTAGAGCCTTACGGCCAAAAACGGGAGTGTCTTTCGTGTATCATTAGTCTATTGAAAAGCTCCTACTGCATTCTTGAGCGGCATCTGACACCTGCGCCGGCCGATAGGATCAGTAGCAGACTATCCATCAATTTACAATGAAGATAATCTTCTCACAATTTAAAAAGAAAGTGCTGGGCGTTATATCTTCTCACGGTAGAAGAGATATTGACGCAAATATTGCCGAAAAAAAAGAGTGACGGGCCGGCACAGTAAGGGGTCCCGGCGCGCAGCTCCCCGGGGTCGCTCCCGCGAAAGTTTTTTCTCTCTCATGTTGTTGTATTTGAGAAAAGAAACAAAAAATAAAGACAGTGACTGAAAAGTGTGGTTGTCCTTTTTCTTGATGGACCGGATCATTACGGATGTATTAAACCACGGGGGAGATAGTTGCTTGCAAAACAAAGAGGTATAGAATAGGTGTACCTGTTGATTGATATAAAAAAATTCACCGTAATTTTTACCTTTTTCTAGTCCTCGAGCTAAAGTAATAACAAAACTGCACATTAAGGCTTTGCCAGCATGATAAATAACCCCTCCACGGTCCTGTTTCAATTCCCGCTAGAGAGAGAGAGAGGAAGGCCCCCTCGAGCCGCAATGAGATAGAAAAAGAAAGAAAGAAACGCCCCTTGCACGCGGGATTTCTTCGCCCGTGTGCCGGAATTATCATCCATTCACGAAGGAAAGCGAGCGATGCCGCGCGCAATGTGCCCGGAAAACGAGGTAGTCACGCGGGAGAGCGAGAAAGAAAAATTGAACAAAATAAAAGAGCGTGACTGGGCGAGACGTTTCTTATATGCCACAATGTGAAACAGTGAGTAGCTCTTGTAGGAAACAGGAAAGAATATCCTTCAAGGATCATCAGTTGATTGAATTGTTCACTAACGGATTCATCACGTTCTCACGCTCGTTATGTCTTAAAATCTCATTAGAAATAAGCGCCGATTCATCTTTCTTAAGAAAAAAATGTCAACCTTTTATTTATAGGATTTGCAATTGAAATGAGAAAAACAACAAGTGCGTGGCAATGGCGTTGCCAATTTGATTTAAGTGGAGAACTGGGAATCGTGTTTGACCCATTCCGGTCGTGCACCTCTACTTGTTTCTTTCGTGATGATCTCGTGCTGAGTTGCTGCAAACAATGGTGGCGGCTTCGGTGGTTTTGTTCAAGTGAATCTTCCTTCTTCTTCCCAGCAGAGAGAGCTCAGTATAATTATTGGAAGATTTGCAGCCGGGGATATGTGATTACCACATCCCGAGCTCTTTCGCTTACGCGGCTTGTTATAATGCTTCGTTAATTTGACAAGGAAAAGAGATAATGGCCATCTGGCGCGATTATCTTCTCCGCCTCGGAATAGTTTACGGCTTGAAATCCTTTCTCAATAATTTCAATTATTTTTTTTTCTCCACAATAAGAAAACCGAAAATGGCAGCGCTGCCATTTTAATTGCGGGAATCGAACGAACGAACCTTTCTCTTGCATCATCGTGATTTACGGAAGGATGCGCTGACAAGTTATTTCATATATATAATCCCACTTTCTCAATTTTTAGGTATTTTCTCGTATACGATTGAAACATGACGCTCGTTTCATGTGGCCCATCATAACAACCAACAACAAATATATTATATGGCTGGTATCCAATACAAAATAAACAAGCAACCAACTTTCTCCCTGATCCTCGGCTATACGTAACTAAACACACACAAGGGTAACCATAAATCCCCAGTGGTACACAGTTGGTGGCCTATCGTATAAGATGCAGAAGATGAGGCCAAGTCTCAAGTTTTTTTTTTGTTTCCTTTTTCTGCATATTACGTTGGGCGTTGAATTTATCGCGTGTCGTTCTACTGAGATTCTAACACGCACAGGTGTAGTCTATGGTCAACTATTTCGGTGATGAAAGTATTATTCTAATGTAGGCGAGACGAGCGAACCTAATTGGATGTTGGGGTGTACGCCACAGTCATACAGATGAACATGTACGCCATCTATATATGGGATAATTCGGAAATGAAGGCCGCTTAAAAGTAATAATAAAAATAATTATAAAGCCCAAGAATGTAATCAAAATCCATTTCGAAGGAGTGATGAGAAATTTACTTTGATTTTTACATTTTATGCCTTTTTTTAAGTAAATATTTAAAATAGTATTTTACGATTGAATTAATAAAAATTTGATTAAGAGTACTTGAGCGTTGCAGACTACCGGTACTGATTTCTATATTTAGTCAAACAAATTATATAGTAAGGTTCCCGCGAGTTACAAATTGAAATTCTTACGTAAGAGTAGACGTAGTTATTTTCTTGACCGCTAGATGGTTTCATGATACATTTTACTGAAAAAGTTTTTTAAAGGCGCGCGATTTAACTGGGAATCCAAAAAGTTGCTGACGAGAATTCTTGCAAGGATCTGTTAACACGATGCGATGTATAATTAATTAATAGAAAATGTAGTGTAAGGACTTTTTTTTGCTCAAGTTTACATATGATTTGTTTGGGATTGGGAAAATCCATGCCAGCTTACGTAATAGTCTAATTTAAGATAATAATAAAGTAAAAACTAAAAGCAAACAAAAACTAGACTTTGATACCGTAGTTACTGATCAAAAATAGGGATTGAAATGTCTATGTTATTTCAGTCAAAAACTCATTTCAGACTCACGGCATGTTGTTTTCGTGGAGGCTTAATTTTTAAACATGCGCAAATAAAACTCTCCTTTTATCAACTTGAACTTATTTCCGACTTTGAAGAGATACACTTTGTTTATTCTACAGATAAATAAAGTGACACAACAGCATCTTTAGTTTGTACCTTGAAGGGTTCATAAAAATCACGTGCATTAACTACGATACGCATTTGCATAGCTATATAACACTTGAAATATCGACTGATTCCATCAATTGATCTCGATTAGTCGTTCAATCGAGAAATTAAAATATGTCTCTGCGCTTCGCTTCTTTTTTTCTGGTGTTGGCAGTTGCTAACGCTCTTCCTAACGCTTTCCGTAAGCTAAATGGAAAATTTACTGATCATTTAGTACTTTTAAATCAACTTAATCATTTTTTTTCAGTAGAGAAAAGCGCTAAGGTCGATGAAGCATGCACCTCCATCGGTGGTAAATGCTTGGATTGGCGTTACTACAAATGCACTGCTGGTTATGTCACAGGAAAATGCTCTGGTGACACCAACATTAAGTGCTGCCTTCCTTGTGATTCAACATGTAACATTAAAATATCATCCGATTATCGTTTTTTTGTCTCTACATATTTTTTTCCTTTTGTAGGTCTAAGTAACGAGGCTACCTGGTCTGCTTCGGACTCTGCTTGCCAATCCGCTGGTGGAAGTTGCATGCTCAACTCCAACTACTGTGGCTAGTAAATAATTATAATATACTGAGGCAAAAAAGATTTTTTTTATGTATTAATTTCATCAACTAAGTACCTACCAATCGGGAAAATGTGGTGGCCCTTCGGACCGTCAATGCTGCGTTGCCCTCACTGGCAAGTTATATCTGACACTAAGTTCTTCAGTAGAGAAAACATATTTATTGTAATCTTATTCTATAGCAACTGGAAGAACTGTCTCTCAGGCTGGTTACAACTTGATCAAGGGATTCGAGGGTCTTAGCTTGACTGCTTACAAGTAAGAAACAATCGGAAAACAAGATAAATATAAAGACTTTTTTCATATAAAATTATTTTAAAGGGATGTTGGAGGTATCTGGACCATCGGTTACGGAAACACTCGCTATGAAGACGGAACTCCCGTGAAACAAGGTGATACCATCACCCAGGCCCGCGCCGATTCCCTTTTCGCTTACTATGTCGACTTGGATTTCGCACCTGCCGTCGATCGTCTCGTCGGAAACGGTGTAACCCTCAAGCAGCAAATGTTTGACGCTTTGGTCTCCTTCACTTACAACGTTGGAACGGGAGCCTTTGGAGACTCGACTTTGTTGAAGAAAGTTAAAGTGAACCCCAATGATCCCACCATCCGCGACGAGTTCATGAAATGGGTATGATTTATAGAAATGTTTCCTTAGCGGTTATTAAAACAAAAAAAATATATTTTCATGCAATAATTTTTTATTCAGGTTTACGTCAATGGACAAGTTTCTCAAGGCTTGGTCAACCGTCGTGATGCAGAGGCCGATTTCTACTTTTCATAAAAACAATTACCGTTCAATTTAACATGATGTGCCATACAATACATATAATCACTGAAAAACATTATGTTTAAGATGACTATCTTAATTCTGCCGAACCCGACTTATGCCTTTTAGGACCCCGTTTCTGCCGCCTAATTTCTGCCTTTTAGTAGAAGTTACTGCTTATTCTGCCGTTTCCGCTTTTTAGGCAGTACCTTTTTAAAAAGCGCGAAAATTAACCATGACTATATTGCCATAACTGGGAATCCAGATATTTGCTGAAGAGGATTTCTTCAAGGTTCAATTTAACATGGTCAAACTTAAAATTCATTTCACAAACGTCGTCTTTTAATTTATGCATTCTCGTTTAATATGACACCAGAGAAGTAGGGGAAAACCGATGTAGGCTTACGTAATAATATAATTTCAGATGATTGAAAATCCAAAAAGGAAAGCAAACACAAACTCCATTTTCAATGTTGTTTTCATGGATTATTTTTTTAAACATGATTTTTCAAAAACTTTTCATTTATCAACGTGATTTATTTCTGACTTTGAAGCGATTAAATTTGTTTGTTCTATAGATAAAGTAACACAATCGTAATATATCGTATCTTTTTGTACCTTGAAGAGTTCAGAAACATATTCTGCGCATCAGTTTCTACCCATCAGCATAAAACTTGAAATACCGTTTGATTGCATCAATTGATTCCGATCAGTCATTTTAACAAAAATTGAACAGATATGTCTTTGCGATTCACTTCGTTTCTTCTGGTGTTGGCATTTGCCAATGCACTTCCAAACGCTTTCCGTAAGCTTAAACAGTAATAAGTTACACTTGATATTACATTTAAGTTAATTTCTCATCTTTTCATTAGAAAAAAACGCAAAGGTAGATGAGGCATGCACCGCACTCGGTGGTCGATGCTTGGACTGGCGTTATAACGAATGCACTGCTGGTTACGTTACTGGAAAATGCTCTGGTGACGCCAACATAAAGTGCTGCCTACCTTGTGATGCAACATGTAAAAATTATTACATCTAATCAAAATCCTTTTCTAATCGAATAATAATAATAGCTTTCGTGAATTGTTTTCTTCTTCTTTTTTAAGGTCTAAATAACGAAGCTACCTGGTCTGCTTCAGATTCTGCCTGCCAATCAGCTGGTGGAAGCTGCATGCTAAGTTCTAACTACTGTAGCTAGTAAGTACCTAATTATTATATGCTGAGGTTAAAAAAGAACTTGAAAAACTTGATCCTTTTCATCCAATTAGTAACTACCAATCGGGAATATGCGGTGGCCCTTCGGAACGGCAATGCTGCGTAGCACTCACTGGCAAGTTATCTGATAATAATTTTCAGTAAAGAAACAAATCTATATTAGAAATTTAAAAATTTATATTTTTTTTAAATTTCTAAAGCAACAAGAATTGTCTCTCAAGCTGGTTACGACTTGATCAAGGGATTCGAGGGTCTTAGCTTGACTGCTTACCAGTAAGAAGCAAACTATTAAGTTATCACGATGATTTTTTTCGTATTATTTTTTAAATTTAAAAGGGATATTGGAGGTGTCTGGACCATCGGTTACGGAAACACTCGCTACGAAGACGGAACTCCCGTGAAACAGGGTGACACCATCACTCAGGCTGAAGCAGAATCCCTTTTCGCTTACTATGTCGACTTGGATTTTGCACCTGCCGTTGATCGTCTCGTCGGAAACGGTGTGACCCTCAAGCAGGTAATGTTTGACGCTTTGGTCTCCTTCACTTACAACGTCGGAACCGCTGCCTTTGGAGACTCAACTTTGTTGAAGAAAGTTAAAGTTGATCCCAACGATCCCACCATCCGCGACGAGTTCATGAGATGGGTAGGATTCATCGAAATGTTTTCTTAACGATTTTTTAAACAAAATAATGATATTTTTAAAAATTATTTTTGATCCAGGTTTACGTCAATGGACAAGTTTCGCAAGGCTTGGTCAACCGTCGCACTAAAGAGGCTGATTTCTACTTTTCATAAAAAACAATTACCTTCGTTTTGGTACTAGCATAGTTAATCTAATAGAAATAGGCTTTAAATTTTTATTGTAGACAATACAAAAAGGCAATCGCATCTTTGATCTTATTACCCTTTTTAAAAAGAGCAAAAATTGACTGTGCATCATTATTGTCATTGAGTTCGATTTCTTCGAGAATCATTTCAACTTGATCACAAATAAAACTTATTTGGAAATGTGATTAAGGATTGTTATTATATTATTCTCGTTCAATACGATATAAGTTAGGAAAATTCGGGTATAGTTACGTAATTGTCTTGTAAAAGCTTATCAGCGCTGAGTGGAGGATAATAATTTATACATAAAGAAACATCCCAATGTATTATATTTTAATCAACAAAAATATTTCAATACTACTATCTGTTTAGTATCTTGAAAGTTAATGTGAAAAAAATGTAACAAGAAATCTAACAATTTTGAAAATTGAAATTAAAAGAAAAGAAAAAAAACATGTCAACGCCCCATCGTCCCAATAATATTCAACGTGAAAAGCATTCTGTTTGCACTTGGTCTAAATTTATCCCGCACAAATAAAGTGACGCAACTGCATCTTTTTCTTTTGTTCCGATTCCTTAAAGGGCTCGAAAAGGTAATGCGCAGTTCCCACTACATACAACAGCTAAACAGTCTTTTGAAAAATCATCTCATCCTGTCAATTCCAACTAGTCTTTTTAATCGAAAATCAACAAGATGTTATTGCAATTCGCTTCGTTTCTTCTACTGTTGTTGGCAGTTCCCGATGCTCTTCCTTACGAATTCCGTAATTTAAGATGCGCTAGTAAACTTACTAATCACTCATCACTTTTAAAGTTAACTTTCATCTTTACAATAGAGAATAGGGTTATGGTCGACGAGGCTTGCACCGCACTCGGTGGCAAATGCTTTGATTGGCGTTATAATAAATGCACTGCTGGATACGTCGCTGGAAAATGTTCTGGTGACATTAATATGAAGTGCTGCCTACCTTGCGACACAACATGTAAATAAAAAAAAAAATCTTTAAAAATCAACAATGAATAAGATAATTAATAACAAATACTGACGTAATGATTCTCTCAAGGTCTAAATAACGAGGCTGTCTGGTATGTTTCGGATTCCCAATGCAAATTAGCTAGCGGAAACTGTATGCTCAACTCAAACTTCTGTAGCCAGTGAGTATTTTAAGTACTACCGCAAAAAAAGGAGAAATAAAATGTATCATAAAATAATCCATTTAATCAAATCAGAACCTACCAATCGGGAAAATGTGGTGGTCCCGCAAACCGACAATGTTGTGTCCCGCTCAATGGCAATACATCCGATTATTTTACTCATTATAACAGTTAAAATACAGTTTCTATTCCATAGGAAATGGAAGAGCTGTCTCTCAAGCTGGTTACAACTTAATCAAAGGATTCGAGGGTCTTAGCTTAACTGCTTACCAGTAATAAAATTAAATTCGAACAAAAACCAGATGAATATTTATACAATTATTTTTTTTATGTTAGGGATGTTGGAGGTATCTGGACTATTGGTTACGGTAACACACATTATGAAGATGGTGCTCCCGTAAAAAAGGGCGATTCCATCATTCAAGCTCGCGCCGACTCCCTTTTCGCTTTCTACGTCGACAAGGATTTCGCACCTGCCGTCGATCGTCTCGTCGGAAACGGCGTGACCCTCAAGCAGAAAATGTTTGACGTCTTGGTCTCCTTCACTTACAACGTCGGAACGAACGCCTTTGGAGACTCGACTTTGTTGAAAAAAGTCAAAGTGAACCCTAGTGATCCCACCATTCGCGACGAGTTCATGAAATGGGTATGATTGACTTAAATAGTTCTTTAAATCAGTTAGGCTAATGAAATGTTTTCAAAAATTCTTCGATTCAGGTCAACGTGAATGGAAAAGTTTCAAAAATCTTGGTTAACCGTCGTACTAAAGAGGCCGATTTCTACTTTTCCCAATAAAAGCAATTTGTTACCATGTAGTACCATACTAATATGCGTCTGATATGATAGTTTTTATGTTGCGGAAATAATTCAAAATATATAATCCAAACAAAAAAAAATTGAGGGAGTGAAAAAAATGTTTATCTTTAAAAATGTTGTGATGAACTCATTTACCAATTTGTAAACAAATCACCAACTCGAATGATATTAGACGTTGAAAGAATAACTTTCATTATAGGACGTTTGCTTTTAGTCTACAGATAAGACGAACAAATAAAGTTAATCCTTTGTTTTTATATCTCGAAGGGTTGAAAAAAAATAATGCGTAGTTTCCAAACAATATATTATAAGGACTTTGAAAAGTATACAATCCCGTCAATCGATTCCGACGAGTTGTCCTATCGAGAATCCACAAAATGGCTTTGCGATTCGCTTCATTTCTTCTCGTATTGGCAGTAGCCAGTGCCCTCCCCAATGCTTTTTGTAAGCAGAGTTGTTTAAATTTATCACTTATTATCTTTATTTTAAACATTTTTCTGGCTTTGAACAGTGAAAAGCGGTAAGATTGACGAGGCTTGCACCGCAGTCGGAGGCACTTGCAAGGACTGGCGCACCAATGTCTGCATAGCAGGTTACTCCACTGGCCTCTGCTCAGGAGACTCTAACAATAGGTGCTGTCTACCTTGTGACGCGACTTGTAAGAAAACATCTATACAAAATCAATCATCCAACAATACTTGACGTGATTTTCTTTAGGTCAAAGCAACGAAGCTACCTGGTCGGCTTCGGACTCTGCATGCAAATCAGCAGGTGGAAATTGTCAAATCAATACAAACTACTGCAGCCAGTAAGATTATACTATAAAACGAAATTCCTTTAGCATGATCAATCTTACAAATAAAGAATAATGCAGGACCTATCAATCGGGTAAATGTGGTGGACCCTCAAACCGACAATGCTGCGTCGCGCTCACTGGCAAGTTACCTAATTAGATATTCTACAGGAAAAAAATAATTATAAATCTAATTATTTTCTATGTAATAAAGGAGCTGGAAGAACTGTCTCTCAGGCTGGTTACAACTTGATTAAGGGATTCGAGGGTCTTAGCTTGACTGCTTACCAGTAATAAAAACAAACTAGAAAAAGAGACTAACATCTTTACTAAAATTCCAAATTTTAAAGGGATATTGGTGGTGTTTGGACCATCGGATACGGAAACACCCGCTGTGAGGATGGCACTCCCGTGAAAAAGGGCGACACCATCACTCAGGCTCGCGCTGATTCCCTTTTCGCTTTCTACGTCGATTTGGATTTCGCACCTGCCGTCGACAATTTGGTCGGCACCGGGGTTACGCTTCGTCAGCAAATGTTTGACGCCTTGGTCTCCTTCACCTACAACGTCGGAACGGGTGCTTTTGGAGGCTCAACCTTGTTGAAAAAAGTTAAAGTGAATCCCTAATGATCCCACCATCCGCGACGAGTTCATGAAATGGGTATACATTTTTTTTTTTTATTCAAACTCTCTAGATATTTTAAAGAGTTATTTCTTACTTAGGTATACGTCAATGGACAAGTTTCGCAAGGCTTGGTCAACCGTCGTACCGCCGAAGCCGATTTCTACTTTTCATAAAAAACAATTATCGTTCAATATAACCAGTTTTGAGATGCCCTTTTCGCAAGTTAATGTGAGAAAAATACACTACTAGAGTATAGTTGCAAATATAAATTCCGAGCTCATCGTGTTTTGCATTATTATTATAATAGTTTCAGTGGAGTTGTAAATTTCACCTAAATGTGCTAAGGAATGCAAGTATCATGATAACCTTCAAAGCTTTTGACACATCTCAGGTATACACGCCTTTCACAAAGTAAATTAGATACTTTATATCAGCTCTAGCCAACTATCAATCAAGGATTTATTCAAAAAGTTAAGATAAGAACAAACTCTCCAGGGCCGTCCAGATGATGAGAGGTTGAATCTATACCTGGGCACTCCCGCAGGTTATGATGGGCGGCTGAAGAAAGTAACACGCCCTTCCAAGACCTGTCATCTATTCATTGTACAGTCGTATTGAAAAATTGACACGCGTGAAAAGAAAAAGGAAAACTCGTGTGTTACAAGAGAAATCCATTTTATATATACAATAACAAAAAAAGGAAAGAGAACGATGAGTGAATGTAATTCAGAGAAATAGAAGCAGGTGATTTACTTGGAAGACTTGCAAAATTGGCAAAAAAAGAGGTTTTCATGCTTTCACCTTTTTAAATTATAAAAAGATTACATTCTAGTTTTCAGTCATGATCACAAAAAATGTATCATTCAACATTTTAACAACAGCAGGCGGTCAGGCACTCAGCACGAGGAGGCCATACCATCACGCAGCGTGCAGATGGTGCTGATAAGAGAAATGGACAAATGGGCG
Organism: Chydorus sphaericus; assembly: GCA_030141595.1. NCBI lineage: Eukaryota > Metazoa > Arthropoda > Branchiopoda > Diplostraca > Chydoridae > Chydorus > Chydorus sphaericus. The sequence goes on from CM057930.1 coordinate 7,456,049, forward strand.
TGCTTGAACGATTATGTAAATTAAGATGATGTCAATTAAACGAATAGTTAACATTTCTTTCTATTTTAATTAGTAGTTTCGCCGTAATTATTTTGTACTTTCTTTTCTGTATGAAATTCCGATGATTACATTGACACTCATTTTTGAAATGTAGTTGCGAGTTCTTTCACTTTTATATAATAATTGTAACCTTATTTTGAGTCATTTCATTTCACTATAATTTTAAAATGAATACTTTTCATTATTCCACGCCTTCTTCAAGTTCATCGCTAATGATATATGATATCAAAAACTAGATCGGATTCTTTATTTTAGGCTGGTTGCGCAACAGTGACTTTGCGCTGCCCACTTATAACCAAATAATTTTGTTGATTGACTTGTTTGTGGTTGCCTTTATTCAACTCGTTAATCAACTTTTGGCCAAAGATCGATGGATTCCCAGGATCTATTTCTTAAAAAATTTCCTACCAAGATAACCGAAGTTGTTATTACTGCAGGTGAAAGCGCCACACCCACATTTGCCAATTTTCCGCCATTGTGTGAACACCATTTATTTCTCAAAATTACATTCATCTCGTCCTTTTTTATTGATACATTTCTACTTCTGGACTTTCTCTATTTTTTTCCTGCTTTTTTATTTTTATTTTCAAAGAGGTCTCGTCATCTGTGTGCTGGTTCGTGTTGCAAACAAGTAAATAACTACGCTCCGTATTTCTTTAGCAAACTACGCCGAATAAGCGCTTCCAAAGTGTTTAACACCTGATGAAGGATGTGTTAGATAAATAAAGGATTTGTATGTCAACACCTGACATGAATAACTCATCCCGCCGTCGACACCATTCAAAGAATTTAAAAAAAACTCTGATAGATATATTCCACTATTGTCAATTTAAAAGAGAGACGGCAACGAAATGAAGACGTGAATTTGATAAATGGACCACCTGTAGATCCTATATTCTTTACTTGGAGGCATCACACGCAGAGAGATATGAACGAAGAAATAAATTGCCCTATTAGATGAAGACAGCCGCTGCAATCGTTCAATGTCGTCAAGATTTAGTGAAGGTATATATTCATATTCTTCATGTTACTAAAGCGGATTTCACGTAGGTTCTTTTCTTAAAAGGCATTTAGCTGTCATGGTACATTTACTAACTAATGGAGATACGACTCGTCAGATCCGGCTTGTTACTTTCGTTAGATATGTCTCCTCGAAAAACTTTTGAAAATATATAAAACTTTCTCTGCTGATTAGATACCGTGAAGCTTCCGAGGAAACATTCTTTTGTTGAATGGTTAGAGATGTCTCCCTCCTTTTCCCTTTCTTCCTTGAAAGGCGGAAGAAAACAAAGGTGAAAACGAGTCAACAAGGTAAAAATGTTCAAACATTAGTTCGAGTAGTTGCTGATAAAGCCATTTCGTTTTTGTTTTTCACTCAAATGAAAGTTTCCCAAAAAGTTAAAAGCGAAACGACGAAACTGTTTATTTTACCAGTTTATGATCTTTTTCAAACGGTTATTGTATTATTGAAAGCGTTTACAACTATTATCATTCCTGATTAATACCGTTATATCAACATATACAAAAATTAAGATTTTTTCACAACAATTGAGTAACAAAAAAAACTGTTTGCGACGCCTGTTTGTATACTCAATTTGTCCTTAAAAAAAGTTTCTTTTTTCTTCTGAAAAAAAGTCATAACAGTTTTGCGGTTCGGCAAGTCCAGTTATATAAGCAAAAACGACAGACGAAAGACATCTTTTTCACTCTTTTGTTTGACCATTTTTCTCACCCGTCATTGTCATTAACATATATATTTTCTTTCCCAAACGCCAAAAAACAGAAAGCTAACCACTGTCATTCACAACATGGACGATTCGAAATAGCAGAATGTATTGTGTTTACTTTTGTACAGGTGTAGAGAGTAAATATAATATGAAAGAGAATCGTGAGCCAATTGTAAGACACACAAAGAAACTAGAGCTACAACACACACACATTTGAATATAATGAGATCTCCAATTTTTTTTGTTCGTATTACATTAGAAAGAAATGGGGTCATGGCAGCCACACACACGTGAAAATTATCAACTAGAAATCTGACAGAACAAATGATCATCATGTCATCATTTTTGCAGAGAGGGGCAATTGGGTCAGCAGCGGGAGCTGGTCTGCTGTGACGTAAAGGCCGTCCCTATCTTTGGGCAGTTTTCTGCCCAGCTGGATGGAAATCATTCCTCGCCGGACTTCTCGGAAAAGGGCTACCACTTCAGCGTGGCTCAAACCTTCAACTTGCCGTCCATTAATGGCGATGATTTCGTCTCCTATAGAAATAAAAAATCAAAATTTTAGGGTTTTTTTCCGCCGAGTCATTGAACCCCAATTGATGAGTCTTTCGAACCCATTATAAAGTGAACTGTCCACCGCGAAAAAGAAAAGAAAGAGGGGCTCGTGAGAAGGCTTCCCATTGTTATAATGTGTGTACCTAGATAATAGCGTCGCTCAAGAGCTTTTGCACCTGTTCCAGCAGTCTAATCGTACGTTTCCCCCTCTATGAGTACCCTTGGGTAATTTCAACAGATTTGTTCTTTCTCTCTATGCTGGCGCCGCTCAGATCAATTGGGGGGAGGGCAAATGAACCCCTTTAATATCTTTTAAATATAACAAAAGCTGAACAAATAAGGTGTATGTACTATTACACTTTCGATCCGACGCCGCCGCCACCACCACCTTCTCTTTTTTCTCTCAAAAAACAAACAGGCCGTTACCCTCGTAAAAGAAAACAATATGTGATGATGTTTTTTCTTCAAGGCATGGAAATGAACTTTAAAGAAAAAAAAAAGAAAAAAATTGCATCGTAAAAAAAGTTGAGAGGCGTTTACGAGAGAGCTCTTCTTCTTCTTCGTGTCTTGATTTATGCCCGTGAAGAGGGAAGAAAAAAAATCAAGACTCGCTTATTAGCCTTTTCTCTTTCCACAGGTTTTTTTTTAAACTGATGAAATCGTGTCAAATCACTTCGACCTATATTTTCTTACCTTCTCTGAGAGTGCCTTCCTCCGCAGCTTGGCCATCAGGGAAGATGGTTTTGACAAAGATTCCCATAGATCCTTTAGGCGAATCACGACCACCGACGATACTGAAACCGAGACTCTTCTTAGATTTAGCTGGTGACCCTTTCTCGAAGTTAACCGTAAAAATCGAATGGTTGGTAGGTCGGATGTGTCGTGGTAGTACCATAGCTGTCGAGATTTGAACGGCCGAAGCGTAGATGGGCTCTATGGGCTCATCCGGCACGGATGTGGGTCGATGAGTGCTCGCGCTTCTTGACCGAGTCTGCCTCCTTAAAGCTCCAATAGTCTCAACTGGTTCTTTACGGGCTGAAGAATCCACCTGATCTTCAAAGACAGCATCATCATCTTCGTCTTGATCATCTTCTGTGTGCTGTTCCGCCAGAGATGGCTGGGATAGAGCGTGACTGAGGAGATGAGCTTTAGTTCCCGACGAATAATGGGGTTTATTGTTGTTATTGTTGTTATTATTCCGGCAGCGTAGAAGTGTGGCAGTCTGGAATCCTGCCAAGTCTTGGGTCCCATGGAGGCTGACAGCTCTTCGGGTTCTCGGCTGGAGCGGGAAGTGCTGGAATTGCTGTTCCAAAGACTGTAGCACGTCCTGCTGTTGGTCCTCTCCTTCCTCTCCACGTGAGATTAAGAATGTACTCAGATCCGCGGAGGATCCACCGGAATGCGAAGAGGACGACTTGCTGTCGCGTTTGTTGTTGTTGCCACCGCTGGGAAGATCCGTAGGGGGTGATGTCACACCGTTCGACAGGCCCAGTTTTCTTACTAAAGTTGTGGTGACGTGACTGGCGTGGGCCAGCCACAGACCGGATCGCAGCTTGGTATTGTAGCCCAACCGGGGAGAAGCCGGCGTCGACTTGGCCGTCTGTCGGATGGCGGCGGAATCTTTAGGAGGTGATGTGGTAAAGAGGGTGCGCTTCTTCTTTTCCCACAAAACAGCCCGAATCTGTCGCTTCCATCCGCTGATTCCACCTTTATTTACAGCAGGGCTTATTTCTTCCGGCTTTCTTTTTGTGGTTGGGTCTAAATCGATGTCATTTGTCATTAGTGGTGGGGACGCTTTCGGCGAACCGCCCACTCGCGTGAGTGCTTTACCGATCGTCGTGAATCCACCACAATCTTCTTCGTCTTCCACTTCGTCCTCATCGTCACTGCAGAAACCTCTCGAAGTGTTGAGTTTCATTTGAAATTTACCACCGTTGTAGACGTTGTCATGGACGCTGACTGAGCGTTGAATCCGTCTCGATTTCGGGAATAAGTTCCTCACTTCAACTTGACGACGAATGGATGAAGAATTTCCAGAATTGGCGGATGAACCGCTGCTGAATGAAAGAGAGCGTCTCTTACTGCGGCTATGAGCGTGACGCAATCCTTGATGAAGGCTGTGCAATTTGTGGCGGAGGACGTTGAGCCACAATGCGCTCTTTTCTTCTTCCTGCTGGTCGGTTGATGAGACGCAGCTCTCGATGTCGCTGTTGCTACCGTAGCAAGTCGGCTCCTTGATGAGGACCGCCCAGCGTTCGGCCGCCACGGGCTCTGCCGCCGAAATCATGGTATCCCTATTGATTTAATAACATGTCATAAACACATCTAGAACTCCGTTAGATTCACAGCACAGTGACAAAACTTTTTGTATAATAATAATACCGATATCAAATTGTAGTTGTAGTAGAAGAAGAACATCCAGCTTCACTCTTAAGAACTATGTCTGACCATTAGACTTTTAGCACGTTTTATAAAGATTTTTATGAGAGGATCAAGTCGAGAGCACAGACGAAGAGACAGGTCATGCCTGACTAAGATCAAGTTGGATACTGAAGGTGTATGTATACTGCTCTTTCGTGTCTAGAGTTCAGCTGGCCAGATTTGTGTGCATGCTGCTGCTGGCCTTTCTCCTCCCCTCTCTTTCTACTACTCGTGTGTGTGTGTATACAACATCTCGGGCTGCTGCTGATAGTGAGCTGCTGTGTTATTGCCTTTCAAGAGCCCCCGGAGCCAGAGTTTCCTTATGACCCCTCCCTGAACTCTCTCCCCTATTGGTTGTCAGAGAAATATAAGGGGAGAAGAAGACGAAGAATAATAAGCGAAGAAAAAAAAATAGTTATATGCCCGCACTTAGTTTGTACTTTGTACAGCACCCCATATCTTTCCATATAGTGTGCCCCCGAGGATCCATGTGTATAACCACCCCCCATCGTTCCTTCAGAAAAACTGTCAGCCCCTCTCTTATTTTCCTTGACTTGTTCAAGAAAAAAAAAAAGATATGAGTGGTAAACAAGTGCAGCACACAAGAAAAGGAGAGAAGAAAATCTCGGACTCAATTGATGATGAAGTGCTGGGGAGGAGCGATACCTTTCAAAGTCCGAGATTCCTTATTTTTCTATTCTTATATATATTCCATCATGTTTAAAGCATAACGAAATTAAAGGGTTCGTCTCTTTTTCTTTTAGCTAGGTTTTTGTCTCGGTCATGTACTACTCCGTCTTCATATCCTTCTGGTCTTAATAGACTTGGTTAGAGCCTCACTCACAAAATGAGAGGGTAGTTCTTCTTCTTTTAATTAGTGATGGATGCACTCAACAGATTGGATGTGCCTCGATGGTGGTCTTCCTTTGACCGAGACAGACCGCGCTCGCTCTTCTTTCTCTATCTTAAAATGCCCCAAAGGGGTCCCTCATCGTCGAATCACACATAGAATATAGTAACTACACTACTCACCCTTCCATTATCATCAAAGGTAGAAATGTGTTTTTTAGTCGGACGAGCCAGCCAGGGGTTAATGGTTAACAATAGAGCGGAAGGGAGGATTACTCTGCTGTGGTGATGTCTATGCTGGGAGAAACCAGAGGGTTTGCCTCTTTCAAACCTGATCACATTTCTGACAGCGTGTTGTTTCCATCAGGGGAGGGAGAAATAGGAGGAGGCCCATATTGGCCTTCTATTATGGGGCGGAAAGATCAGAAGTGGGCGCCCACATCCGCCGTTAATATTGGCTCCCAATAGATGAGGGGGTTGTCAACCTGGCCCAGCCAAAAATGAACAAAAAGAGACATATCTTTGGGGGTCTTCCTTTTTCTTAATCGTTTGTGTGTTTTGAGACAATGAGCTCTGCTGGATACCAGACATTCTTAAGAGGGTAGAAATATATAAGTCGGTCATAAATTAAACGGATTCCTAAAATTCATGAAGCCATTATTTCGGCACCATGATAACAAAGAAGAACAACACAATAATTATCGGCGCCGCCACGGAAAAGAAGCGATGATTCGTGATATCTGACATAATTTCCGTCTGCTATTTTGTTTTACAAAAGACGCCTCTTTTGCACCTTTCCCCATTGACCTGGATTCTTCCATATACATTTGATGCAGCTGTGTGTGGTATACATATTCGTCGTGTTTTAATTTATCTAGAGCGAGACGCCGTATAATTGTGACTGACTGCCTCTAATTAACTCTAACACGGATAAGAGACTCGGTTGTGGCTCAAAACCGCGGAAATAAAACCTGTTTTATACTCTAGTTTGCTCGATCAATTTAGAGAAAGTCGTGCTGCGACTATAGCATTACATCAAAAAGATATCTGCAAAGGACCTCATAAGAAAAGTCTTTTGGGGCGTCTCGAGATATGAATGATTGGGTACACAGTAGGGACATCAGAATGTTGGGTAGGATGACTTTCACATGGCTGCCTTGATTGGACAGTTTGATTGAATGTTTGTAGTACACACGCGAAGCTACCTGTGATGTATATGGAGCTCCTGATCCGATATGGATCTCAGTGAAGAGTCAGCCGAGTGTGGTCAGGTGGAACTTGTTGTTTGGAGGTCCCCTCTCTCACGATATGTCACACGTGTACACGTCGTCTGCTCCTGCTCCTACTGCACCAGTTGATGATGAATAACGAGTATAGACGCGATTATCACGCTGCTTCTTATTGGTTGCTCCAGCTAGGATTATGTCTTTATTTCTTTTCTTTTTTTTTTGGGAGCGTTCCGCACTGTTGAACGACGACTCTCTTTCTAAAACTTCTGTGTGTTTGATGTGGGCCATTTGTTTTGTGTAACCTAGCAGCAGCTGTGTACTTGGCTCTGCATGATATCATACCAACCCTCGTCCCCACAGGTTTCCGTTCCGCTGTTCTTTTTTTTCTCTCTGCTTTGGATGTGCGTCATAGAGAGACGAGATATTTATGCAATCAAATAGGATATCCTTTTCTTGATATACACAACCGGAATGAAATAATCGTTATAACCAGCATCATTACTATACTTGGAATGATTCAATGACATTTTATTTTTTTTTCATGTAATTTTTTCTGGGAACTAAAAGACCTCAAAACATGTTCTACTGAAGGTTCCGGAACTTTTTCTTTTTATATTTAAATATTTTACGGGTTATTTATAGTTAATTTCAGCTGCGGATGTACAAGTAGAGTGGACAATGGTTTTAGGCTCTCCGGAGGCAAGAGTTCGTATCTCTCAATATCAATGCTTTTGCGTAATATAGACTGCTTTCACCAATGAAATGTTTTGTTACGATAGCCATAATATATATATTTTCTCTTTCTCGTTTGAATTCCGTAGATATATTTCGCAATTATCTTTTTAAGATAGCACGCCTTCATATAAATATTTCGTAATTTTTTTTTCATTATACTTTCATATATCGTGTGCAAATTGCACAATGTTTCACCAGGGGTTTCAGATTTAATCTGGAGATTAAAAAAAGTAAAATTAGCAGAGCGTGGTTTCGATCCACGGACCTCTGGGTTATGGGCCCAGCACGCTTCCGCTGCGCCACTCTGCTCCTGTTCTGCATGACAATTTATCGATACTATATAAAATAAATTTCTCATAAATTTTCCTTTTTTATTGATGTCGGCCCTGAAATACTTTCCATTAAAGAAAATTTAAAAAATAAGGTTCACACGGGAGTTTCAATTCAAGACAAATTTCGTATTATCCAAGAATGGTGGGAATCAAAAAATTTTCGCCGGATGTGTGATTTCTCTCACTTTGGTTTCGGCGCGATGACGTGCACTTTTCCCTTATGTGGATTGCAATTTATCGATACGCGTGTGAATAAACTGGTTCACCTCATGATGCCAATAAACATCTGCCCCATTTTAAGAAAAGGAAAACGCCCCAGATCTTGTCTATGGATAACATTCAAGGTGCTGCTGCACAACGTCTTTCTCAGATGTCTATCAATCTCTTTTTATTGGATTAGTTCCGAGTATATACACATCTGGGCTCGTTTATATACATTAGTACTCTCCCCCTCGCTGTAAGAAAAAACGACATCTGTTTTTAGTTTTTTTTTCTTCTACAACGTGTTGTCGTCTCTGATTTCGCGTGGGAACTCCGCTCGAGAAAATGTGTTTCTTCTTGACCACTAAACGTCCTTCAAAATGTTTAATTCGCCATCTAAAATATATAAAGAAGAATCTCGTCGACAGGTGAAGAGAAACGATGATGGTGGTGGTGGTCGTGAAAGTGCTCCATCCTGAGGGTCACTTCGTGACCGAGAACGAATTCTTTTCGTCATAAAAAACAATAAAAAAATGTTCAAATTCTAATCTACCTACATTTTTTTCCCTTTAAAAAGAAATCCGAATTCCGTCAATATTTTACACTTGACGCGTAGTGTACTCCCGAGCTAATGGGAAGAGTACGCCATGCGCGCACCTGAACACAAACAAGAGTGCTATAGGGAATAACAGGTATACCTGCCGTGCAAAGTCAGTCTTGAGTGGTCAGTTGTACCGCACGTCTGGATCCCGGCAGAGCGCCCCTTCAATAATCCGCCACAAACATTTCCGTATATATGCTAAACAGTCTCATCAACAACAATCAGTTTTCTTCTTCTTCTTCTTCGTGTGCCTCGTTATATTTATCAGGTAAGCCTCTTTTCTCACAGAAATCTTTCTTTTATTCAAATTTGTTTTCTATAGGGTATCTCCTCATTAAGAATTCACGAGGGTTGATTGCTCTATTGCCTGTAGTAAAGTTCCCCTAGAAATATTTCATATAGTGTGTTATGCGAACTGTTCTTACCCACCTGTGGTTTGAACCCCTGTCAAAAAGAATTTTTAGCACATTCATCCATCTCTCACCTGGTGATCTATAGCTTCTAGGAATTATTATGCGCAAGAGCAAAGTGTTTTTTCTTTCGACCCCCTGATGAGTTTTGTGTGTTACTATAGGGGTCAACAGTAAACTAAAAAAAAAAATACGGAAATTTGTTGTGTTATTGTATTCAGATATGAATTTCATGACGCAACGGGACTGGGAAAAAAACACTCCCCTTTTGTTTACGAATAATAATAAATGACCCGGAATCCGGAGCGGAAACGACACGCGGGAGTCCCGGGAGTCCGGTGCATAATAGGGGCACTGCTCAAAGTTGCACACAGTAAACCGACAATAGTAGTATATATACATGTATACCTGGAGGGTTCACACCTATTATAACTGTATCCACAGGTCAGCAACGGACATTTACTTTTTTTTTAGGAAAAAAGATCTTTTTCTACTTTAAAGTGTGCCATTTTATCACATTTTGATAAAAGGGCGCGCGTGTCAATCAGCTTTTGCCTATCGTCGCCTTTTTTAACAAAAAATACGACTATAGAGGAATGTTCATTTTATACCTGCGCATTCCAAAGGATACACACAACACTTTTCTTCTTCTTCTTCTTCGTGTTTGCTATACATCTTTTCCCCCTTTTTTTCAATAAACACCTGGTCAGTTTGTACATGAATCTTTCATCAGCAGGGTGGCTGAGCTTTTCGTGTCTACCTCCTTTCACAATAAAATAGAAAGAAACCTATATAGTTCTATTTTTATTTCATCTCTCTAAAGAAAACAAAAGAGCTGCAAGACATTTCAACTCGACAAATAGATCCTTCCGTTATATCTAGTCTTCTTAGAGTCCTAACAAATGACCCGGATGTTTTAGTTTTCAAGCCCCACTGGCTGTCGATCAGTTATATATTTGTGGCTATAGTGCCACTGTGTTTAGCCTCCTTTTTTCTTCACCCGTAACTGAGCTTTGAGGAAAAAGAGGGTGTGGATTCGATAAAGTCTGGTCAGACAGGTGACCGTTACCTACACCTCAACGACGAGAAGTGTTACAAACTTCTTTATGGCCCAAAGCAATTTATTCAAAATATTTAGCCCGGAGAGGTCGCCTATTTTTTATTATACACGTTATATGCAAAATATATATATATATGAGCGCGCCAACTAACTTCGTCATGGGCTCCATAAATGCCACTCTTATTGTTTTCCTATTCATGTTTTTTCTCTGATTTTAAATGGTATAAATTTTATTCTTACGACGAGAATAACTTTCTTTAGTACATTTTTCGGGTGAAAAATAAATAAAGTTCCCGTCCAATGATGCGCGGAAATGATGGCAGCAGTGTGAAAATGTTTGTGTTTAAAAAAAGAAAAATTTTCAAAGAGAGGAAATGGACTATTATATGAGAGCTCCCGCTATACAAGTTTTGATACAGTGCGTGACCGGGATAAACCCGTTTCACGAGCTGTCTGAGTGTGTATCACGCTGACCATCGACCTCAAAGGTATTTTTATGTTGGTTATTTCTTTTTGGTCAGCAGCAGGCGTTAGTTTTCCTCTATATATGAATTATGCAACGACCTGATTAATGGATTTATTCTTTGGATGACATCTTTGACCTCAAAAGAAAAGACGGGATTATCGATTGGTTGTTGGGCGTGAATGTCTCTCTCTTTCTGTTTGCACCTAGATGGATCGTCTATGTGCCATTCTGGGCTCTTGTTGTCGTCTCGACTTGAGGGCGTATATATATATTCTTATCACTTTGAGTACATAAATCAGGAATAATATAATAAAGAAGAAGAAAAAAAGATCCTCAAAGGTGATGAGATTCCAGAGAGATGTGTTGTGTGGTATTGCGGTTTACTCCCCCTTATTATAATGGTGATGATGGGCATTCCGTGTGTACCTTCCAAGATGAAACGTAATTTGCTCCTTCTAGACATTATTCATAATGATGATGATGATGGTCAGTAACTGTAATACCCAGCAGCGTTCTCCCACGCCATTAACTAAACCGATCCTTCTTTTCTTATATAGGATGCTGAGCAAAACAAAGATGAGAGACTTGTTTCGAAGGAACCGACTAGAAGACGATCCTGTTCCAGAGGACAACGGTGACTATCAGACGGTCAAAGCCGTGCCGTCCGTGACCGAAAAAATCCATCACAAGAACAAAGGTAAGAAATCAATTTTCGTATATATTTTCATCTTTTTTTCTTGCATAGTCATGAAAACACAATAGGGCGCCATTATCGATACTCATCCGTGTCCTAAGAAAGATTTTCCTCGGTGCTGTTGGAATAATATCTCATTGGCATATCTTTTCACCCAAGTACTGCTGGTACGCCCCTCTTAGAGTGATGCTTGACATTGAAGAATCCCTTGAACATCATCAGCAGCGCCCACACGTTTAGGAACGTTAAAAGCGCAATAATGACATGGGCATTTTTAGCCAAGGGCGAGATTTTCATATTGTGATTGTGGTTACGACCTCGAAATCACGATTTGCACGCCGTTAAAATTGTATAAATTGGTCATCGATTGAAATCGTTATTTCACAAAAAAAAATGGGTCGACAGAAATATTTTTCACTTTCTCTGATGATGATGGCCAAGGTTTTGAGAAGAACTTTTTTCGTAATAAATTATGACTATAGCCTGTTCCAGGTGTGAGTAATTTTGAAGTGTATATGTGTGACATAGATCGATGGATTTTTGTATATAATACATTTTTTCAATTTCCATCCGCCGCGTAGGGCCGTCCACTTGGGGGAAGAAGGTCGGTCGCAAGTGGGACCACCAGAATAGGAACAGCAACAAAATGGCGGCGTCCTCTGACGCTCAAGTGACGGACGATGCCGCTCCCCTCATCATTATGACGGATGAAACTCACCCGCTGCCGCCACCGCCGCCACCTCCGGAAGTGATGGAGAACGAGACGACACTAATGATAGACGGGCCATCAGTCAAGAAACAACAGCGACACCGTCCGGCTGTGAAGGACGTGCTGGGCACCAAGAGAAAAGTAAGCCGAGTTGAATCCCTCCGGAATCTTTTCCTCCGACCATCCAGGTCTATCGCTCATCATCCACATCAGACCTCCTCCGTTCAGCAGCAGCCGGGGAGTAGGGTAATAACCGTCCATCAAAATGTCGAACCTCCCCCGTCGTCGTCTGTACCGATGATCGATCCGTCGCCGGATGTGATCCAGGATGCTAAACTCAAAAGTAATAACAGCATCCGTAGTTCTCCGCCCATCAATAGATCCCTGAGCTTAGAAAACGTATCCGCCGGATCAGCACTCAGTTTAGCTCCGGAAGTCACGCTGGAGGATGTTAAAAAGAGCCATTTCCCGCACTCCTTTATCCGATCAGCACGCCGACCTCTTACGGACACGACTCCACCTTCTTCAACTTCCCCGAAATCCGGTGAACTATCGAGCACGAGTTGCAATGATTTAATTATTCCCTCCTCGACGGACAGCTCGACGCAAACGGGTAACAGCGTGCGATACCGGAGCGTAATCAATGTGAGTCGTGTACACTATGACGACGAAGAAGATGATCACGGAAGTCACGAAGATTTCCGGTTGGTGAGGCGGAAGAGGAGCTTCTCTTTGGCAGCTCTGCCCGTTTCCACTTCAGAAGCTGTCCAGCAACAGAATAAATCTTCTTCATCATCGAGATCATCGGAAGAGAGCGGATACGAGAGCGATTCCACCCGTCATGGATCCGAATCCCCACGCCGGATTTCGCCCGCTGCATCCGACCAATCCAGCAGCATCCACGTTTCTTTTGTTTCCTCATTGAAAAACGAAGAACGGGTCCACAATAAAACGGATGAAGAGAAGATATCGCTGGACGACATCTTCCAAAAAGATCCTCCTTCAAGTGGGACAAAAGATCGTTGCTGTAACTGTCTTCAATCAGAAGATGCAAACCTTAAACGACCCAGTAGTCGAATAGGAGAAGCTACTTTACGGCCTGGACGGCATTTACCCGTCATCAGTGAAGCAGCATTAGCTGGCCGCTATGTCCGCTCTTCGTCGCTTGATCGAAAAAAGTGGCAAACTCCTTCCGTACTTATGGAGATTGGGAGCGGTCCAGAATCTCTTTTACTGGACCAAGACTATTCTTTATTAGAGACTGCCAGTCCGGTTTCATTACCGGCCGTCCATCATCGTCCTAATCCGAAGCAGTTCAAAATGCTGAGGCTAGTCAAAGGAGAGACGGGCGAGCTGGGGATTTACATCAAGAAGAAACCAAGTCCTGATTCGGGGTCACTGGGTTACGTCATCGCCGGGATTGAACCGGGAGCTCTAGCACACAGGTATGAAAATTATAATAAATTAGATTGACGCGCTTTTTTCACATCTTTTTGTTTGGTAGTGAAAAAAAGAGAAAAAAATTGGTCGAGGACACCTCTAAAAATAAAACTCTATTTGAGCAGACATAATATGCATATAACATCTTATCTAAATCTGTTATTTATGTTTTTCTTTTGTGTGTATATAAACACACAAAAGAAGTCATTTCTATGCTGAAAAGGGAAAGCTTGTTGCTGCTGCACACGGGACGAAGAGAGTGATATAATCCGAATGAGGGTCGTACCCCTGAATGAAATGATCGATATCCTTTCTTAGGAAACCTTTTGTGATGTAGATTGAAAATAAAGCGAAGGAGAAAGTAGCATATTTTGGTAAATAAATAATAAAACGAGTTCAACTATATATTATGTTTAGGGATGGTCGACTGCAAATCGGGGACGAGCTCATCAACGTGAACGGCTGTAGGCTTCGAGGAGTTGGGTTACAAGAAGCACGATCCATCTTAGCCAATGCTCCCAAGGACGTAGACATCGTCATCGCTCGTCCGAATCCGGCCACGGTCATCAGCAGCACTCCGACACCGACGACAAGGGTCTCTTCTCCATCACCCCCGCGTTACTATGAAAATATCCGCACTCCGCACGATGATGGTGGACGAAAGTATCAGGCCAGGAGGTCCCGATCGTCCCATCCATCTCATCAACGACGTTCAGTTCAAGATGAAGGAACTTCGACGGCGGCGGTCTTGCCAGATGAACGTTCCAAACGTCCTAAATCATTATCCCTCTTCATCTATACCATCACTTACGAGAAAGGGGCGGGAAGGAAAAGCCTAGGTTTCAGTGTGGTAGGTGGTCGGGATTCGCCTAAAGGATCGATGGGTATCTACGTCAAAACCATTTTCTCAAGTGGGCAAGCTGCCGAAGAAGGAACTCTGAAAGAAGGTTAATGGGTTGAACGAGTTTTTCATTCTCTAAATTCGGTCAAAATCATTTTAAAAATTATTTTCTTCAGGCGATGAGATCCTTGCCGTCAATGGGAATCCTCTGCAAGGTTTATCCCACGCAGAGGCTATCTCTGTTTTCAAATCTATCCGCAATGGTCAAGTGGTTGTTCATGCTGCCCGTAGGGATGCGACCAACAAGAGGTAGGCTGCACGTACTGTACAGCATATATTTAATTACGTATGCATGCGAGGCACCGGCTAGCACTCACGCTATTCCAATTATTCTCGAGTGTAGTACATGACATCCATCATCCGAGTTCTATTTTTTTCTTTTCTTTTCAGCAGCAGCAGTAACAACAGCAGCACCACCAAATCCAAATCATATGATGAACTCGACCGAGTTATGGAATGATGAAGATGACGTGTCCTCGTACTCGATGACATATCCCTTCTGACTAACGGCCTCGTCGTTCATCTAATGGGAAAACCCATCATCTAGTCCTTTTGATTGAGCACATGGAATATTTCATATGAGATATATTGTATACTACAAATAGTGACGACGAATGACAAGAAAAAAAAGACATTAGAAAGGCCGGCTGCTGGTCGTTCACTTCTTCAAAGTGGATGAGGTCGTTGAATTTTCAGTTGAAGACGACGCAAAATGGCCTCGGAACGTCGAAAGTTTAGAATTCTCAACGGGAGATTCGTGTGTTATGTCTGATGGGGAGAGAGTCCGTTGATAATTTGATCAATCGCGTTCCCCCTGCTGATATTGTATGCGCCCGAGCTCGTGCTGCTAACTGAATACTAACTTGATTACAAGAATGCTCTAAGGGTCCTTGTTTCTGTAATGTACTTGACTCACTCTGACAATATAAACAATTTTCTCCCTCTCTCTTTTTCCCTATTTGTGTTTTCATTGAAATTAATCTTGATATGCAAAGGGTCGGACGGTAAGGAGTGAAAGTCGTTTCTTTCTTCTTTAAAAACACGTCATTTACAACGTTGATGAAATTCTTTAAATTCCAAAGGCTTCTTAAGTTGTTTTCTTGTACATGGGGCCGCGTGTCGGCCTCTACACATATTAAACAGGAATCCCCGCAAGCATAAAATATGAGCCTTTCCCGCGAGTCTTTTAAATCATACGCCCTAAAAACACGACAAGTGATATTCCTTCTAAACCATGTAATATGCAGGAGTCAATTTCAACTAGTTGATTAATTGGGAGTTGCTTCGTCTTCTCAAACGGTATCAGCTCGTCAAAAAGGTGGAGCTCTCAATCTTTTGCATAAAAATATACATATTCAAATGGAGCACACACCTGTGATTATTTACGGCTACCGGCTAGAGAGACCCTTTTATTACACATGAGTGCTGGGGCGTAGTCAATATCCTAAAGTTTTTTTTATCAACTGTAGTGTATTACTATCTTAGAAGAGGAACGTGAATACAGACACCTATTATTGTTTGCTCTTTCCTTTAACAATTTCAGGTGGGAAATAAGATTCCTCCTCTGCCAATCGTTGAGCTTTAGCACTGACTTTCTGGCTTCGGCTCTCCAAAAATTTAGTCAATTCTTGTCTCTTGATTTCATTTTCTTCATGCTTGACTTCCCATTCGTCCAGCTTATCGAAGAAGGTGAGTCTTTCTTCTTTTTCTTGGAGCTCTTTCTTTTTGGCTTCGAGGATGGCAAGACGCTTACGATGCTCCATGGCTCGGATCTGCTTTTGGACTTCTTCATCTCTCTGCTTTTCCCAGTCTTTGTAGCGCTGAAGTTGGGATTGAATGTCGTCTTTCTCTTGTGCTTCAACTGCTATCTTGATGCGATCCTTGATGACTTGTTGAATATCACCATCAATAATGAAGCCTTCAGCTGCTAAACGTTCCACACAGCTCCCGAAATCCTCTGCAAACTTTTCAGGTAGTTGAGATGCTTCACCGACAGCTTTCTGACAGCGTTCCAAACATTCTTTGTAGAGAATTGGCTTTGATTTGGATGCCAGAATTGTGTCAAGGCATTGAAGGACCTTGTCGTACTTTTCAAATAACGTCCAGCCCAATAGGAGAGATGAATGAGCTACTCCGTCGGCGGGTTGTTTGCGAGCAAAGTGCTTCCCGAATCCAACCAAAGTTTTGCCGATGAGATGCTCCGGTTTGATTAAATCAAAATGATCGTCGAAAAAGGGTTCGCGCAAATATTCCACTCTCACTTTGACCACTTCTACGGGCTCGACTGGCTCTGGTTTCGGTTGTGGATCCCACGGTTCAGGTTGAGGTTTCTTGAGGTATGCGTAGCAAGAGTACAAAGCCAGTTGACTTGCTATGGGATGGTCAAACTCTTCCTGAATCATCAACTGGCTAGCAACTTTGGCAGCATCTAATGAAGACATGAAAAATCATGAATAAATAAGAATAAAAATAACAAAAAAAATGCAAAGACAGACCTCTGTAGTTCTCCTCCTTCAGGAATGTGTCCATCAAAAGATTACTGAGGTAATAATCCAAGAAGAGGCCATAACCAAGGCGGTCATTTATCATCCTCATCAGAGTATCAGTGTTTTTGAGCTCTAGATAACTTCTGATGATTGCATGAGGGGTAGAGGGTAGTGTGTGAATGGTGTTGGGACATCTCCTAAATTTGTTGGTTATGTCCTCCAACTCATAAAGCTGATTTTCATTGATCACCAAATTTGAAAACTGAAAGAAGACAAAAACAGATTATGGAATTTATATATGACATAATTTTAGGAAAATTCTTACCAAGTCAACATCTATGGCGGTAGCCTTCCCTTCACTCTGAAATTTCTTGAATAACTCGGCATACAAATTTTCTGCAAGAGACAGATCTGTCTAAGCAATTTAGTACTAAGAAAATTGTGAAATATTTTACCATTCTTAAGTTTTAAAAGTAAAGGGGAGTTTAATCTTTCTTTCCATTCCGCTTCACATTTATAACTGTCTGAGAGGAAAGTCCGAAAACCTGGTCGAGGACGAAGAGATCATTATATTGTTAAGAGAACAAAGTATTAAATGATAGTTACATATTCTTTTTAGTTGATGTGACCGTAATCTAAGTGAAGTTAAATTTGTAAGCAGTCCTTTCCCAGCCATGTTATACTTTTATTTGTTTCACTTATTCACTTTTTTAACAAATAATAAAAATTGAAACATAACGCGACACTGCAACTGCGAGGCGTGACAGAAAATTCGTCTGCCAGTCTGCCTAGAATTTCTACTTTTCTACCGAGAAGAGCCATCTACCGTTCGTAAAAAAAACTTTAAACGGAACATAATTTGAAAACATTAGAGGTTTAAAATAATTTGAAAACATTAGAGGTTTAAAAATAAGCTTCATCAGTCTTTTATTTCTGTTTTCTTTTGGCTATAAATGATAAATAAGAATGCAGCATGGAAGACCTTGCATATGTTACAAGTAGCTCAATGTTACACTCTTCATTAGTGGCTTCATCGTGGGCTATCGAAGCAGGTTTTCAGATTCACTAATTTTTTAGTTAAATTTTCTTTCGCAACAGGAAAAAATGATAAGTGTAGAGTGTAGACTATAGAGCGTCGAGCGCGTATATCCGAGAGCGATTGCATCGCTCAAGCGTGGACCGCCCATAACGTCGTGCTTGGGCTTCTTAGCAATTGAGAATGGTGGTAAATAAACAGTTTCAGATGAAACGACTAATGCTATTAGTAACTTTCATCGAGATAACAAATAAAAGCTTTTATTTGTTATACTTCACTCTGGTGAGAGAAATATGCTATTAGGTTGCATTAATTTAGTCAATTATATTTGTTTTGTTTTTATTGCTGTCACATGAGACAAAGTTTATTTTTCAAGCAAGTAACCATATTGCCTAATGAGGTTAATGCCTTACCTCAAACCAAAGAGATCTGTTGGATTGGTATCGTAATTACGCTTCTGAAGTTAGCCTGCTGTTGTAAATAATAAAAAAAATGAGTGAGAAACGCCGCCTTCATTATTTTTCGTGCAAAAAATTTAGTGATTTCAAAATAATAGCATACAGTTAAAAGTAGTAAGTAACTTATTTAGTTTTTAGAATCCGAGCGGTTGTGGATTCAAATTGCCTGTACCAATGTTACCAGTATAAAAATACCCTTGCCCTTCCAACTATTCTATTACCTTAGGTTTTCCAACTCGCTAATTTTTCAGTTAACTTCCCTTTTGCACAAGAAGCTTTTAAAAATAAATAATTTAAGTAGAGAACGTCAAGCGCGTATCCGGCAGCGCTCGCATCGGCCCCTCTAACTTTCTCTCCTGGTCTCCTCTTTTCATTGCCGGTCTAGTCGTGCTCGGTAATCGGGAATGATGAATGGTTCTTGACAGTGATTAAACCTTGTTAGATGAAGCAAAAGAAAGAATGTAATATAAACAATTCTTCGCAGATAAATGTAACCCTTACAGTTGGTCGAATCATATTTTTACAATTGATAGCGAAGTGAGTAATATATAAGTGAATTATATTTTATCAACCAAACAGCATTCTTCCTACTACAGCCTTACCGGCCTCCTCGTGGGCCCGTTTTATCGGTTTTGTATAAGTTGTGCATTTAGATATGGCTATCCACTAAAGAGATCAGTGAATCTTGGTAATTTATGATGCATCCTATATTTCTCATAGGTAATGTGTTTCGGGTAAAACTAAAGACCACAACGGGATAGAGCAAGAAACATAGAATTGACAACATAATTTTGTTCCCAAACTGGAATTTATTAACAAGCTCCATATGACTCCCCAGATAATGATTATAATAATATAATATTATTAAAGAGTGGCGGCAGATTTCGTGTTTTGAAACTCAAAATAATAGAGAGAAAAACTGGCTTGGGTAGCACAAAATAGAAATATATGGATTGGAAAAAAAGATCAACCGTATTCGAAGGATATTTCAAGCACTGGTGAAATAGGTTTGAATAGCGCACAATTGCTAAAAACCGTAGAGGGAAAACGCTCTAAATGGAAGTATAACTCACGTTAACATACGAAATTGTAAGCGAAAGATAGGAATGACAATCAGAAGTATGATGCAAGAAAAGGCAAAAGATGAGCAAAAGCACTCAGTTTGAGAAAATAATAATATAATCAAATACAGAGGAGAGCAAAATACTTTTTTTATGGCATAGGGTGGTATTCTACGCATATATTAAGACGGGGTATTTTAGGCTGAGAGCAATTTGCTATCGCAAGTTTTGCATAATATATGTGATCAATATTCGGAGATTAGGAAAAAAAGAATAATGGAGAAAGAATGGAGTCCCAAATGAGCAACCAATGGCTGGACTCGATATAACATGTATGGCAATGTTCGACAGTTGTTCTACACGTCTCTCTCGCCACCAACCATAAGGCCATTTTTTTCTTATTTTAAAGTGCTCCCATCAGATCCGGAATCAGTTTTGTTTCTCTTGCTCAATGGCTACAAATAAGAGAAAATGTTAAGATTTCCAAATAAGTGCGCAACACGTGCTTAATTCTTTTAGTACCTTCTTTGGTTGGCAATGGATTCTTCTCTTGAGTTTCAACATTCTTCAGCTGAGCTGGGTCAAACGACTCGATACCTTGACGCAGCTGCTGTTGTCCCTTCTCCTGAACGATATCTATAGAAAAAAGATTACCGATAAAATATCTTGGAAACTATGGACGGACAATTAATAGTCACCTTCAGGGGCTGGCAGAATTATCTTCTCTACAGTATCAGTTGGCTTCAGAGCAGCTTTATCAAAAGATTCCACTCCGTGAAGCAAATTCTGCTGCGTCTTTTCCTGTTGCACAGCTATAAGAGAAGGATTACATCACCGTTAAACATGATTACTGTAATTCGTTATCGTAACAATTTCACGGTACATACCTTCCGCATCGGGGAGAATGACTTTCTCTTGGGTCTCAACATGGCTCAGCTGGGAAGTATCAAATTGTTCAACTCCCTTCAATACGGCTTGCTGAGCTTTCTCCGTCGCCACCTCTGAAACAATCAAGAAATAAACCAAGTGAATAAAAATACTACAATAATAATAGTCATTTGAGAAGTTATTGTGTAAACACGCAGCGCTCGGCTTAAAAATAGATGTTATATAAACGCATATTGTCAAGCATGAGAAGATTATTTATTCAAGCACGTTATGTATAGCTTTCCATGCTCGGGCTTCATTGATAATATAAGCAGTAATAGGCGAGCGCGCATTCTTTTTTCATCATCCGGTCCTGGAGGCGTCGAGTTACCTTCAGCATTAGGCAGGACGCTTTTCTCCACTGTTTCCGTCTTACGGAGGACGTCGGTATTGAAACCCTCCACGCTCTGTATCAGCTCGTTGTGCTGCTTCTCCTGTTGCACATCTAATGACACACATGTACACATATACTGGTTCATTAAACCCTGCTTCTGCACGCGACACATTCTTCCCCCAAAAGGTGTTTTTGTTTACGTCGAGGAGCTCGTAATAAGAATTTTCTCACACATCGACGGAAGTCATTATGCAGTGTGGGTATTTACAGAAATAGATGACTTATATTCCGTTAAATAATTTAGAAAAATTACCTTCAGCAGTGGGTAGAACCGTCTTCTCCTGTGGGTCAATGTTCTTCAAAACTTGGGGGTCGAAATGCTCCAATTGGCTCTTCAAATCCGACTGCACTTTGGGCAGATCCTTGAGCGTGGGACTCTGGGGTGTTTGGTCGGCCATATTTTCCTTGTGTAGATGATAAATGTCTCTCGCTCGAATGACTCAACTGCTTCTGCACATAGGGAAAGAAAGAGAGAAACATGAGACACATAAAGTATGACCTAAGAGAAAGCTGCTAGAATTGCGCAAGATTCACGACGCGACGGAGCCGCGCCACTGAAATGCGGTCGCAAAGGTTCAATTCTATCTGTAATAAAAATAACCGCATTTCCGGTTCTATGAAACATTTTGTTTTCCACTTTCATCTACTGCAATTCTCGTTTTCTTCTATTATATAAAAAAGGAACTAGACAACGTCACTAATCGGTTCTCATCATTCAACAAATAGTAGATTAACTCGATGAATGGGTGGAGATGCAATGTTGTTTATCTTCGTGCGTCAATACTTGATGGGGAAATGGTCACGACTCAACAACCAAGAATGGGAACGTTGGAAAACAAAAAGGCAATGAATGACAAGTTCCGTGAAAGCAGTCGGTACTTTCTGAGAAGATGATAGTTTTGGAAATGGCGCATAATATCAGAGAATATGCACTTGATTGTACAGTCACGAACTCGGAACAAAAAACCGATTAAGCGTCAAGTTCTTTCACGGGTTTCAGTAAAGACAGCTAATTTTTCTCGCTCCACTTATTAGTAAAAGTGTGTAAATGTAATTAACACAAATAATACTCTGCCAGGTGAATGACCGGCCGCATCATTGAACAGGGCTCATCCGTTTCCTCTATTGAAAAGCAGTTAAACTCGTGTCTATTTGTCATCCCGACGTCATCCATCGATGATGTGGCCAAAAAAATCGCCAGTTGGGACGCACCCACTCTATTCTTTCTCTAAAGAAACAACAGTTAAAGCCCCAGATGTCTATTTAATCTTTCGACTCGCTTCTTCTTGCACAACCCCATAACGTGGAGGAATGTCATGGTGAACAGCTGTTTGCGTCTATTTTCTTCACGTCAAGAGGGGCTGCTAGACTAGTGAACCAATATAAACATATATATATTATTCTGTGAAGCAGCACAACGCTTCCAGCCACCCCTTGGTGCGTTGAGAAAGTTTTAGGGAAAAGGAGGTTTCCAGTCAAGTAGAAATCCCCGAGATTGAATATATACTTTCCACTAGAGTGCTACTGTTATGTAGTACATTTATACTATATCCATGAAACAGATGTTCATCAAAGTGCACTGAACTCGGCTGGAAAGCATCAAAAAAGGATACCGAAAAATTCGTCCTAAATGTCAATTCGTCAACGCTTCTTTTGCATAGTGTCCAGCACGCCCATCCGTTTCCGGTTAAAGCGAAAAAATAATTAACCTAACACATGGTACGCAGAAAAAAAAATTAGCTTCGACGCAACTCTCTCTCGCACGAATAGAGAGAAAGCTTGTAATGAGTCCCTATTATGATTCGAAAAAAATAGTTTTTATTTTCTTCTTCAAGTATTTTAGAGACGTTCCCCACTTGAGAATACAACACAGTCTCCTCTCTCTTCTTCCGTCTTATTGCATTCTTCTACTTGGCCCTCTATGCACATGCGTTTATCCGTTTGCTTTTCATGTTTCTCTACCCGTTCGGCTATTGCCTCGCCGTTGGCAACGAATCACGTCTAAGCCGTCGAGTCAATAATAATGATGTGAAAAAAAAACTTGGCAACGGGAGAAAAAAAAAGGAGGGACACACACAAACATTATATACCTCACGGAATGTGATGTCTGGAATCACGTTTCAAAATGATTTGTAACAACGCAGAGCTCTCTTGAATAATCGCATAATCTTAAAATCCAAAAATGGAGCTTCTTCTCTCTCTAAGTGAAATCAAAATCTTTCTCGATCAAGCCGGTAACTCGGCCAATGAACGCTGTTTTTATTTCATTCTATACTAAAGAAGGGCGCTTGCTTTCTCCTTTTACGGATGAATAAAAATCTCCCCTCGGAACAAAAAGGCTTCTCGGATCGAAAGAGAAAAGAGAGGAACGCTGCTTTATGCTGGCGCGTCCTGGATGAGTCATACCGTAGCTAGCGCCACAGGTAGACCCCGGCCGGAGGCGATGTCGGCGGCGGACACACATTTCTCTCTCTCCCCTTCACGATATTATCACGCTATTTCAACGAGGAAAATGCTTAGATTGTGCAACCAACTTCCAAAATCTAATAATCACTGACGAAATTTACTGATTACATAGAACTCTTTTTAAAAAAACAAAACAATGTTGACTCATTTCGACACTACGTCTATCTGACGCAAGTCGTGCGCTATTCAGTTGACACATCTGGTTTTTCTTCATGCACTGTCCCAACTTTTTTTTTACAATGCTGACAAAATCTTTATTTTCTTCCAATAACAAGGAAGAGATGACTACTGCTGAAGGAATGATGTTTGTTTTTGTCAACTGTCAAACGGACTTGAGAGCATTAAAAAGAGAAATAATAATGAAGTGTTACACCGCCACGCCCGAGGAGTCCTATTTCAAATTTGTTTTTGAGGATACTTCTTCACTTGTCCCGAAACAATAAAAATGGTGAACACATGCACGGAAGCCGGTTCACCGTAAAACTTTAAAAAATCGAATCTTGACAAATGGGATTAACTAGTCGTTCAATAGCCTGTCGCCCTCTTAGCAAAATAATATTAGTTTTTACCTGAACAAATGCCGGTGCGTGGATAATACAGATGACGCTGTCACAAGGGGAGACTGCGTGCGTGCGACTGAAATTCTGTGACAGTTGAACCGGTTGAATCCCCTGGAAGAAAACGACTGTGCCGTTACTCCCCGTTAGTCCTGGACGAAACCGAGCGCAGAGCAGCTGAGCTTTGAAGTTGGGGGATGGCTACAACACGGCAGATGGCTACAGAAAATACCTCCCTCTGGCATGAAGAGGGAGACATCTAGGTGTAGGGGAATGTACTCGTTGTCTATTATTTTTTCACGACTTTTCATCCCGGCGAATTTTTGTGTCAACAAGCATGGCTGCGATTTCGTTGGTGAAGTTTTCCTCTAATTGTGCTCGATTACTACGAGTCCAAATCTCGTTCAATATCCACCCCATCGCCAAATATGCCAAACCTGCCGCAGGTATGCGAAATTTTCTTCATCGTGTCAGTTAAAAAATAAATTGTATTGATTATTCAAAGGCGCTGGTGCTCTTGGAGGCAAAAAGTCAAAATCAAAGTTGGGTCCAGTAGTTGAGAAGAAAGTTTTACCAGTTGAAACAGATCCTGAGAAACTAGTCACCCATCTCTGTGGCAGCAATATTCTCAAGCAAGGCCAAGATGTCAAATTGAAGCCTGATAGTGAATATCCAGAATGGTTGTGGACTCTGAGATTAGGTAGTTGAGTGTGCACAAAATTTGAGTAAATTTTTATTTGTTATAAAATTTGTATAATTTATTTTAGGAAATCCTCCTCCGCTTGAAGAAATGGACCAAAATACACTTGAGTATTGGAGACGGCTTAGAAAACTGCAGCTTCGAAGGCAGTCCAGGCTTATGAGGCTGAAGCCCTTCTAGTGAAGTTTGCATTCTCATAGTATTTTCCTACATATTTGGGTGTAACTAATTGGAATAAATATAATTGTTTTTCTCATTCAAACTTTCATTTCCCAGCAATATAAATATGAATTGAAGTTTAATCAAATGACTAATATTTAGCTATATAGTCCCAACCAATTCATACTAAAATTTGATGGGATTATAGTGAGTCATAGTGATTCATTAAGACCATTCATATATTGTTTTAAAATGCATACAGGAAGCCAATATTAAAGTTAATGTTCATGCAAACCTTGATTTTTGCATTCCGTTTTAAATTCTCTTTTTTATCATTAAATCGTTTTGAAGGTTCATTTTTTTTCTCTTTTACTAAAATGTGACCTTCGCTTATAGTTCAGATTTCAGGCTTTCTGCGATACGGTATACTTTTATCATATGCGCTCGTATTGCACACTCCAATGCTGATAAATACTTTCCAAGTCCTTACACACACGTTAGCTATGGGTCAGTTGCTTCAATTGAAGCATACACGAAGGTAGCGCGAAGCTCAAAATTTTATTTCTTCATATTGGAAAAAAGTTAGCAATGAATAAGAATAGAAGTGTAGAAAAGAGGTCTCGTATCTTCCATATCGTCCTCACAATTTTCTTTCGACTTTGGGAACTTGTGACCGATTCAATTTTCTGGTTTATGTACCGGAATGATCAATGTAAAGCAGTCCTTCCTGCCATCAACGATCCATTGATTCTTGAGAGTGCTGTGAGTTTGGCTGATAAAATTAGAACCCAAAAGGTAAATTCAGTAAAAAAAAATTATTATTTAAATACGATTTAAGTCTTACACTTCTGATGAGTAGGTCACTAGCGAAACCGTGGTCAATACCTTCATTTCCAGGAT
This sequence comes from Chydorus sphaericus, assembly GCA_030141595.1. Taxonomy (NCBI): domain Eukaryota; kingdom Metazoa; phylum Arthropoda; class Branchiopoda; order Diplostraca; family Chydoridae; genus Chydorus; species Chydorus sphaericus. The sequence goes on from CM057930.1 coordinate 7,481,583, forward strand.
TCGGGCGGTGAATCCCATCATCAACTGCATGGTAGATAATAGATTTGAAGCGGCACTTGAAGAAGCCAGAAACGCTGATAGTCTGATTCGATCTAAAGTTAAGGATCTAGCTACTTTAGAACGAGAAACACCTTTTCTCGGTGTTCCATTTACGGCCAAAGATTGCTTCGCTGTTAAAGGTAGCAAACTAGTGCCTTTTGCAAGATGAAGTAAATTCTATCTTTCATGCAATATTCAGGACTTCACCACACCAGTGGATTAGTGCAACGCAAAAACGTAATTAGCGAGATTGACGCGGATGTCGTTTCGTTAATGAAACAATCAGGGGCTATTATGCTTGGCATTACGAATGTAGCCGAAATGGTTATGCACTGGGAGTCAAATAACCACATTTATGGTCGTTCTAAGAATCCTTATGACGTGAACCGAACCGTGGGTGGATCATCAGGAGGCGAGGTAATTTCTAACTTAATTACATTAATTTTTTAGATGTTGAAAACTGTCTATGTTTAGGGTGGACTTTTAGCGGCGGGTGGTTCACCTTGTGGCCTAGGTATGTATTTTCTATAAAATAGAATTTACATTTAAACAAACAATTTTATTTGTTTCAGGAACCGATATCGGAGGCTCCATTCGCATTCCTTCAGCGTTCTGTGGGATTTTTGGACACAAACCTACCAAAGGTGGTTATATCTCTAGCTATATGATGAGGTTTTTTTATAAAGAGTTAAACAATTGATTGATAGGAATCGTGAGCAACATGGAGCAATACCCCATCCCTGGATCGATTCACGATCGAAATTTTCTCACAAGTGGACCGATGAGTCGATATTGCGTCGATCTGCTTCCGATGTACCGCATTCTTGCTGCTGGCAATTCGTATAAACTGAAATTAGACACGAAGGTAATGCTAATAAATGTTAAACCACATCATAATTGCTTTTCAATTGAAATATATTTATATAAAAAGGTTTCAGTCGGAAAGCTGCGCTATTTTTATTTGCCCAATTTTGGCCCAGTTCCACTCATTACTCGCATTCATCCGGATGTGAAGCAAGCACACAAAAAAGTTGTCCGTTACATCCAGAATACTTACAACGTCCCTGTTCCGAAGGTGACAAGTCTTTCATAATCTAAAATCCGCACACTTGGTACTAAACATTTCCCCCCTTATATTTCAGGTTCAGTTCCCCCAATTTTACTACGCCACTGAAATGTGGTTCGCAAAAATGTCGACCGGAGTTGATAGCCCATCTTTAGCTCAAGAGATGGCCATGCGAAAAGTACTTATTTTTCTAACGTTACATTGAAAAATTTTCTAATGAATTAAAAAAAAAATTTAGGGTGAAAAATCTCTCCTATTCGAGCTGCTCAAAAGCTGCTTCGGTCGTTCTGAACACACCCTAGCTGCAATCCTTCTTGGTCTCTGGCAGAGAATTAGTTTTTCACATAGTCATCCGACCTCAATCAAGAGAATTGCCATGTGTGACGAACTCCTTCACGACCTTAAAGTGTGTGTTTTATATTTTGATATCCAACTATGGTAATATTAGTAAGAAGGGTTATTTTAAAAGGAGCTACTTGGAGACGATGGAGTTCTCCTAGTGCCTTCACATCCTACAGGAGCGCCCTACCATAATCAACCGCTAACCAAACCTTTGAACGCTGCTTACACAGCTATTTTTAACGTTCTCGGTCTTCCGGTGACTCAAGTCCCTCTCGGACTCGGGCCTTGGGGTGTTCCTCTTGGAATTCAGGTATTAAAAACTATTATCTTTTTTATCGGGCTTTAATTTAAAAATAATATACATATATATATATATATTGCATAGGTCGTAGCTAATCATTATAATGATCATCTGACTTTGGCTGTGGCGGCTGATTTGGAACGGGCTTTCGGCGGCTGGGTTACCCCTTCTCCCATTGACTGTTTCGAATCATTTTAATGATGATTTTAGCTCATTAACAGATTACCTCCATTTCGATGTTTGATACTTAATAAACTAAATTATGAATTACACGTTGAGATGGAGCTTTTAAAATGGATTACTGTTTTGATTACTCATAAATATGGGTTTGACGAAACCAGTACGGTAATTTTTCCCTTCAAATATTTAAAAATAGCATTAAGAAGATAACATAAAGGGGTTTCCATGTCGACTTCTATGAACCTAGTTGTGAATATGAGATTCGTCATTGAATCCCTCGAGATCAACGTTGAAACTATAGAAAATAGCACTATAAGAAGGAGCTTCTTTCAAGCTTTGCAAGTCCAGTTCATAAAAATGGTAGCCTTCGTCTGGATCGCGTGGAAAATTCTCGTTCTCGTCTTGCAATTTGTGCGGTACGTCTCTGAAAAAGTGTTCCGCTGGATTCACAAAAGAGATGTCCAAACCATTCTTCCTCTTATCACCGATGATATCTTATTGCAGAGTGCAGTTTCCATCGCTTCAAAAATCCGTTTGCAAGAGGCAAATATTTATTCTAAAAATTGCGCCGTATTTCTTTTCTAAATGTTCAATCTATAGGTTACCAGCGAACAAGTAGTTCGGGCTTTTATGAAAAGAATTGAACAAGTGAATCCAATCATCAACTGCGTCGTAGAAAATCGTTTTGATGAGGCTCTAAAAGAAGCTAAAAAAGTGGATCACTTTATCCAGGAATCCGATAAAAAGTTTCTATCAATTCTAGAACATGAGAAGCCTTTCTTTGGTGTTCCTTTTACTATCAAGGAAATGTTTTCTGCAAAAGGTACTATTAAATTTGTCATTAGTATTCTTAAACTTTGTTAAATTGATATGTTCTCAAGGAATGCACTGGACTTCCGGATTGGTGGCACGAAAGGACAATTTAGGCACTTTCGATTCGGATGTGATTCGATTGATGAAAGAGGCTGGAGCAATCCTGCTGGCCACAACTAATATTCCGGAATTAGGGATGTGGTGGGAATCACATAATCACGTTTATGGCCGATCCAACAATCCTTACGATGTTACGCGCACTGTCGGTGGCTCATCGGGCGGAGAAGTGATGTTTCACATACCTCATATAAGTAATTAAAATTAATTATAAAATTTCAATACATTTGCAGGGTGGAATACTTTCAGCTGGTGGTTCGCCCTGTGGGATTGGTATGATATGTTGCGCTCCTATTAGGATTTAAATAAGCAAACATTGCAATCGTTTAGGTAGTGATGTTGGCGGCTCTGTACGGATTCCGGCCTTTTTCTGTGGAATTTTCGCCCATAAACCATCACCTGGTTAGTGACAGACAATCAACGTTTATTTTTTATTTTTATAATTCTAACAACGTTTATTCCTGGAAACAGGGATAGTGAGCAATTATGGTCAGATCCCGTTAATGGATCCAAAGTTCTTGGTAACAGGTCCGATGAGTTGGTTTTGTAGCGACTTGTTACCAATGTACCGTGTTCTTGCTTCCAAAAACGTCGACAAGCTTCAACTAGATAGCAAAGTAGTGTCTTATCATCCATAGATTCCCACTGAATCAATCAAGTATAATGATTTTATGGATTTCTTCAAATATTTCAGGTGTCCCTGTCCAAATTGCGTTTCTTTTTTATCGAGGACTTTGGGGCAAATCTTCTTTTAAGTCCGGTCCATCCGGATTTGAAGAATGCAATGAATCAAGTTGTACACTACATCCGAGAAACTTACGATGTTCCTGTTAAGAAGGTGAGAAACCTCTACTTACCGTTAAAACTTTACAGAAAACTTAAATTACTTTTCATTTAGGTCGATTTGTACGAATTTAGCCGGGCTAGCGAAATGTGGTACTGCAAAATCAAATCAATTGATGCAGGGCCGAGCTTTTCTCGGCTGATGGGGGATCTTAAAGTAGGCATCCTAAAAATAGGTCAATAATATTCTATCTACATATTTTGTTATATTAATTTATTTAGACGGATGTTCCTCTTTTTCGAGAGCTTTTCAAGTCCTGTTTTGGCCTATCCGATCACACTCTAGCGGCGATTATGCACGGTTTAAGCGACAAATATATTGTTCCTAACGTTGACGATCCAGCTTCGGTCAGTATGGTTAACCTGTTGGATCGCCTACATTGTCAACTTCGAGTAAATCTATTATTTAATCACTAACAAAAACTAAACTAAATCCTGTGTGACATTTTAAGGATTTATTGGGCGATGACGGTATATTGTTGGTACCGCCCAGCACCGCTTGCGCACCGCATCACCATCAGCCACTGACCAAGCAGCTGGATTTTGCTTATACTGGAATTTTCAACGTACTCGGGCTACCCGTAACTCAAGTCCCGCTCGGCCTAGGCTCTCTGGGCCTTCCTCTTGGAGTTCAAGTAATCCAAATTTTTTAAGGTTTGAATCTTATTTAACTGATCATATTTTCTAAAAGGTGGTGGCCAACGCCTATCAGGATCACTTAACTTTAGCCGTTGCGACTGAGCTGGAAAAAAGTTTCGGCGGATGGATCTGTCCCTCATAGAAAATTAATTTTGTAACAGATTTTTTTTTTCATATCTTCAATTCAAATAGCAAATGTATTTTGTCAATAAATATTACGGTACTTATCCAGCCAAATATTCGGCTATCAAATCCACAACAACTGTTGCGCTTTCTTGTTCTACTCCAGGATTACCACCCTGAATTGGACCCCACGGTGTCTGGTTGACGGGATTCTTTTTAAGTGCCTCTATGACAGCCTGCTGAGTCGTAAAGACGCCGTCGACAACATAGACGATCCCAAAGTCCTCTCTCAATTTAATCGAGGGATATCCAATCAAGGATCCATTGATACGGGTCACACCTACGATACGCTTTTCATGTTAAATCTGTATTCAATTATCACATGGGTGCAAGCTAAAGAGATTTTACCTTCCTTTTGTGATACGCTCAATTGTGTTCCATCGGCCATGGTAATAGTGCCTCCATTCACACTTGTAAAATCTTGGTCGCTCAACTGGTTCTGAACAAAGTGACGAAGGAGGATTTCTTGACGGAATTCCGCATCGACAGTAAAAGGATCCCAAGTATCTTGAGGTAGAAGGCTGACAAAAGCCCAGTTGATGGGGGCAAAAAAGGTGTAGCTATTCTTACTCCCGGGTCCATCTGCTTTCCATTCAAAGAAATTTCAATTGTATTACTAGTATTGTGTTTATCAGCACCGGAAATGTCCCCTTTTTCCAAAGTGTTTATCCCTTGTCGGAATGTTTACCGTTTAGCTCGGAATCGGAATAAAATATCGATAAACATTGTATGAGATTCGGAAGGAAAATATAGGTTTAAAATATACCTGCTTGTTTATTATTGTTGGGAGTTAGAGTAGATAAGAGCTCAGTATGAGATAACTCCAAATATCGTGAAACGTGACTTAAATCAGATCGTCCGCTTAATGCACGGCGGATTTCCGTTACTACATCTGGTTTTCCGCTAGGTTCAGATTCTGCCAGCACTTGTACAGCAGTTGGATCCAACAAGAAGAGTACCAAACAAACCAAAGGAATCCAAACCATTTTGGACGATTTCTAAAGATAGACTGAGAACAGCCTACAATGAACCTTTTTAGTATACACTCGGCGTACTGTACAAGTTTCTCTTTCATCTGCATAACTTGTAGTCTCTCTCTGCCTTCAGGCACCCAAGCCTAGTATTTAACATTCACGCATCTATAACCCCTATTTTGTAAAGATGATTTGATTGATTTTCATGCTGGCAGAAATGACCCGCATTTCAAACTTTGTCAGATCACTGACATTGATGTCCTATTGATGAGCCCACATGGTACAATTTCCTGTAACAATGTTTTGTGTATTTTACGATTCAAATCAAAAACAAATTAAACATTTTATTGTTTTGTTTTGTTTGCGGTTTTAGTTGGAGTTGCATCAATGATTTCCGGACCACAACGAGATTCAGACAGCTTGCGCGTTTTTGTTAAAGATTCAAAGACAATCACTTGACAAATGAGAGGATCCTCTTCAGTTGTTTTTACTCCTTTCTTTTCTAAATGCAGCGTGAGTTTGTAATTGGTTCCGGCAACGATTTGCTTCGAAGCGGAGTCAATTTTGATGACAGATACCGGACCAGAGTTGGTATTTGTCGCTAATTGCAGAGCAGCAAAATTAGCGATGTCCTTTACATCATCGTCATCGACTTTGACGTCGTTATAGGCTCCAGGAATCTGTCTAGCTGGTCGAATGGGAGTTTTACTTGGTTCTGGATCTTGTTTTGCAGCTGGTTTCGTGGCTATCCCTTCAGCAGGTTTGCAACTGGATTCTTTCAACTCAAAGTCATTTTTCAAGGACTGGAAGACGACAACGTCACAAGTTTGGGCATCCAGTTCCATAACAATCTTGTAATTACGCCCGGCGACGACTTGGGTGGCAGCGCTTTTAATCTTAGTGACTTTAACAGGATCTTTTGAGTTAGTCTTAGCTGCAATCTTACCTGCAGCCCAATTAGCAACTACCTCGACCTCTGGATCGTCAACTGGAACACTCGAGAAGCCTCCTGCTTTTTTTACTCCTCCAACTACTTCAGTGGTGGGATCAGATGTATCTTTTTTAAGTTGTCTTTTAGTTAATCTAGCTGCTCTGTTGGAAGGTTCAGGTTCGGGAACTGGCTCTTCATCTTGTTGGGTTGCACCGGTTGCTGCTGATGTAGTAGCTTCTTCAGGGATGTTACAATCGGAATTCTTCAATTCAAAATCATTTTTCAAGGATTGGAAGATTTCAACTTTACAAATTTGGGCATCAAGTTTCATTAAAATTTTGTAATTTTTCCCGGAGACAACTTGTGTGGCAGCACTAATGATCTTGGTGACTTTCTCAGGGGTTTTAGAGTTACTCTGGGCAGAAATCTTAGCTGCGGCCCAATTGGCAACCGTTTCGATCTCGGGATCGTCGACTGGAACAACCGAGTACCCTCCTAGTTGAGGCGGCATGGGTTTATTGGCTTGTAGATCAGATGCAGCAGCCTCTTCAACTTTAATTTCCTCTCTTTTAGTTTTAGCGGATGTGGCGGCATCTGGGTTACAAGTTGAGCTCTTAAGTTGTCTCGTGCTAGTCCAGGACTGATCAAAGATGACTACTTCGCATGTTTGAGGGTTTGCATTACTAGCATCGGCAAGTCTCAAAACTAGTTTGTAATTTTTCCCAGCAACTACTTGCAGTGAAAGCCGATGCAATTTCAATAATTGTTAGAGGGCCGGAATTGGATTCCGCTGCAATTTGTTGGGCTGCGAAGTCGCCCATTTCTTTAACATCCTTGTCATCAACACTTGCAATACTGTAGCCACCGACTTTATCTTCTCGCGTAAGTCGACTTGAAGGTTCGGCTTCTGGTTCCGGAGCTGCTTCTTCATCTTTAGATGCTGATAACGTTGGTTTTGTGGATTCTAACTTTTTGCAGTTTTCATCAGTCAAGTCTAGTAGTATCGGTCCAGGATTGCCTATAGATAACTACTTCGCAAGTCTGGGAGAGATCATTAGATGCAGGATCGGCAAGTTCTAAAACCATTTTCAAGTTGAATCCCGAGACGATCTGCTTAGCTGCTGACTTGACTTTGATGACTTTGAGTGGGGATTTTGCGTTTTGCTTAGCAGTAATCTGATCAGCAGCCCAGGAAGAAAATTCGACGACATCTGAATCATCAAGAGGAACATCAGAGTAGCCTCCATCAATAGGGCCAGGGAATAGTCCAATGGATGGACCTGGATGTTTTGCAATGATTTCGCTGACTTCTTCTGGGGTGACAAAAACAGAGTCAATCATCATGATGTTGCTAGGACCATCACCAAGCTTGATGGGTTCCGATACCAAGTCTGCTTTATTAATCTTGCTGACTCCTGTATTTTATTATTGTAAAAAAAAGTTATTATTATTTTCAAATGTAAGAGGAAAGGTGATATGATATTATTTACCATCGTCTTGAGTGATTTCAATTGATTTAGAATCAACGGTCGTTACTGTAGTCATTTTCTTCAATGCTTCTCTGGTGACGCACGGACGAGAAAAGTGCCTAAGGAGCATCACAAGACGGAATTCGGAATCAGTGACAAAAGGATCGCCAACATCTTGCGGGACTGTACGCTGAAAAGCGCCGGATGTTGGAGCGAAGAAAGTGTAGCAATTTGGAGTTGTTCCATCTGAGTTATTCATTAGAAACCGTATTAACTTAAAATTCATTTTTATAATGCGTCTATTCATTAGTTTACCTTCATTGAACCAAGGTAATGCCTTCCTTAGCTCTTCCGATGACATTTCGATATAATCAGAAATGCGGCCGGTATCATCGCGCTTAGCTAAAGCTTCCTGAATTTCAATGACGATACTACGGGGCTCAGTGGCCTTGCCTACTAAACTAATGGGCTTATTGATTTGTGGATCAGATGCAACAGCTTCTTCCACTTTAATGTCCTCTCTTTTAGTTTTGGCGGGTGTGGCGGCAGCTGGATTACAAGTTGAACTGGTTAGTTGTCTCGTGCTTGTCCAGGATTGATCAAAGACGACTACTTCACAAGTTTGTGGATTGTCATTTTTGGCATCAGCGAGTTTCAAAACCAACTTGTAGTTTTGTCCAGCAACTACTTGAGTAGCAGCTGAGGTTATTTCAATGACTTTAAGAGGTCCAGAATTGGATTTGGCTGCAATTTGTGAAGCTGCAAATGAGGCCATCTCTTTGACGTCGGTGTCGTCTACTTTAGCCTCGGAATAGCCGCCTGGAATGCCTTGCCTGACTTTTCTGGATGCAGGATCTTGTGGGGGAATGATTCCAATTGATGGACCAGGGTGTTTGGCAATAACTTCGCTGACTTCGTCGTGCGTAACGAAAACACGGTCAATCATGAAGATATTACCAAACCCATCATCGAGCTGGATGGCTTCTGATACGATGTCTCCTTCGTTAATCTTGCTGCTTCCTGTATTTGCAATGCAGATCTAATATATATAACCACACATTTATAATTCAAAAATATATTATTACCTTCTTCTTGAGTAATTTTAACTGATTTAGAATCAGCCATCGTTAGTGTAGTCATCTTCTTCAATTCTTCTTTAGTGACGCACGTAGGAGAAAAGTGACGGAGGAGCATTTTAAGACGGAACTCAGCATCGTTAAAGAAAGGATCACCGATATCTTGCGGAAGTGTGCGCAGGAAAGCGCCGGATGTTGGAGCGAAGAAAGTGTAACACATTTTCCCATCTAATTAGAAGGATCCGGAAAATTAATGTTGGAAATAAAAATACAAGATTCAATTTAATTTAATCAGTTTTACCTTTATCGAGAGAAGACAGTGCATTTTTCAGTTCTTTGGATGACATTTGGATGTAATAAAAGATGCGGCCAGCATCATCTCGTTTAGCCAGGGTCTGCTGAACTGCAATGACAACATTACGAGGCTTCTGAAGTGGCCTGTGTGATTGTGACTAGCCAGAGCGATGCCAATAGAAGTCTCATCATGAACGCCATATTGACGGAAGTTCAGCGAGTACGAGACTGGCCACTTTTCACTCTCTCTGCCTTTATATATGTTTTTTCAAGCCCATCAATTTATAGCCTGTGGATAGAAAGAGAGTTCTATTTGCACTGTCTGCCTTAAAAGGATTTAAGATGCTTCTCTCCGAGTTAGCAACAGCACGTTCATCATCAAGGACGTGCCTAGCCTCTTGATATAATAAAACGTGAAGGTGACTTTGAGCATACAAAACATCTTCGAGGTACTGCAGATGGCGTGTGTAATAAACAACAAAGTTCCGCATGCAGAGAGTGCGATGCACGCGGATGCAGTAATAGCATATATCTTTGTTTAAATCATAATTTAATGCAGCAGGAGAAAAACATGAAAATCTCAGGGCTCTTACGAAAAAAGAGAACCGCATCGTCACGCTTTTAAGAAATGGTTGTGGTACCATTGCGTACCAACTCTATAGAATAACAAGACAGATTTGTAATTCTAACACAATTATTTTTTGCCTGAATTACTCCAAAGATTATTACATCTTATTTTGCAAACAAATTCGCAAAGAGAAATTTTCTGCAAATTTCGCCAATGGATGAGAATCTAAAAATGGGTGAAACTTTCTTTCGTGGCAGACTGACGGTTATTTTATTTTATTTTTAAATCGGAGTCAATAACCTATGAACTCGTCGCTTTCATCTACTTTCTCCTTGAGTCAGCTAACAGTTGAAATAATAACACATACTTTCTCTACTAAGTACGCATATTAGAATTAGTGCGATTCGCCACGTTGATTTCATTTTTCTGGGTTAAAATAAGAAAACATCCTCTAGAGATGACATCAGTCCATAAAATCTATCACGACTAGTCAGTGAAGTGCACAGGATTTCATGATTCAAATATAAGGAGGTCAAACTTTCTGGAGTAAGGTACGGAGAATGTCTCATTGTAATAAAAATTTTATTATGACTCAATTTAAAAAAAAATCAGATGCGGCATGGTACTTTATATGGCTGGATTACTTTTGACGCACTATAAGTAAGGGGAAATTGATTTTAGAATTAATTAATATTTTCTATAAAGCAAAAAAAAAATGCCACTTTTTGGGAAAAAAGTTGTCCGTTAAAAATACTACCAATAATTTATGAAAAAAGAGAAACGCTGTTAAAGTACTACACGTCTTTCTGGTTTTAAAAGTGTCACCCAATCTATTACATCCGTTTGGCAATTTTCCATATTTTTAAAAAGAAGACATTTTCACTTCTGAAGAAACCGATTCTTTTATATTATTTTAATCACGACAGGAGCACACTTCAAATCAATATAATGAGCAGAATAATATGGTATGCACAAAAATGAACATGTTATTTACTTTTAAAAATACAAATATGATATAGCTATCATTATAATAGATGAATAATTAGGGCTCCGAAGTCTGAGGTCGGACACCACCAGGCAAGCAGGCCATCTCTTTCATTTCGCGAACCTCGGACCACGGCTGATCAAAGATCATCACAGAACATTGGATAAAGGCTCCAGTTGCATTCTCCATGTCCAAGACGAGCTTATGGTTTGTTCCAGCCACGATGTTTTCAGATGTTGCGACCATTTGGCGCTCAGCTGAGTCGATTCCAAGCAGGAAGAGGTTACCAACGTTCAAACTGCGTGAAAGGGCCATAATGGCGAAGTTGGCCATCTGTTCGACTACTTCATCATCAACTGGAACTGATTGAAAAACACTTTCAGGAGTTTCTCCCCCTTCAACAGGAACGATCGGAGCAACAGAAGCAACAGGAGTTTCTTCCGCTTCAACAGGAACGGCGGGAGCAACTGGAGCAACCGGAGCGATGGCTCTCTGCTGCTGGAGCTCACCAGGTCTGCATCTAAGCTCCGTCACCTCACGAGTTTCGTGATCGGCAATCACGACAATGCAGTGAAGGGCCATGTCGGACGTTGAAGTCTCCAAATTCAAGTGGAGACGGTGATTATCAACCCCATCAGCTACGTTCTGTCGCTCAGCCGTTTCGACGTTGATGAGAACCAGGTCACCGAGATTCATGGAGCGAGATACGATCGGAGTTGCAAAATTGGCCAACTCAACGACTAGAGCGTCGTTCACCGAGAAGTCTTCAAAGGATCCTGTAGAAGGAATTTCAGGATCAGAATCACCGGGTCTGCAGTGGGCTTCGTTCAGCTCTCGAGTGTTGGTTGAGGGTTCATCAAAGATGACTGCCATACAGACGAGCAAATCACCAGTAGAGCTCTTCAAATCTAGCAAGAATCGATGATTGATCGCATTCCCACGCACAGCCTGACGTTGCGCAGATAGGATCCGGTTCAAGGAGAGATCTCCAAAATCCATGATGTGGGAAACAGCGCTAGTGGCGAAGGCGGCCATTTGAGCAGCTTGGCGGTCGTTGATTGGGACGTCTTTGTAATCAGCATTCACCTCGGATGATTCATTTTCATCGGTCTTGGGAAGGTTATCCGCAGTTAAGACAGTTGGAGGGGTGTTGGTACAGGTTGTATGTGTCCGCATCAGCTCAAAGTCGCCAGTTCGACCATCCTGGAAGACTGCTGCGTTACAATAGTAGATTAAATCTTCTTCTCCTTGATCAGGATGGCTAAGCAATTGCAAGGACGGCCTGATTTGGATTCCTTCGAAGTGTTTTCGTTCCGCAGAAGCTACATGGATTAAATTGATGTCAAGATTTCTCGATTCTCTGAGGAAATTGGTCACGAATTCGGACATGGTCTTGATATCGGGTTGCTCCACCGAGTCGTTGCGCTCCGTGGATTCATTCGCGGCGATTTTTGTAATGCAGTCCACCGTGACCATCTGTTTGTCACTGTGTGAGATCCTATCGTTCACGATGGCGTGACAGTCGAGTTCCATTGAGTCTTTGGTGGAGTAAATGAGGTCTAGAGTATATTCCGTCCCGAAATACTTTTCGGTTGGCATCCATTCAGCTACTGATTGCATCGATGTTAGAGAGGAATTGAGGACAAAAATAGATTGACTCAATTCGGAAGCAGCAAAAAGGGCAGCGGGAAGACTCTGGCTTACATCTTGGCCGGCTAAAATGAGCTCTTCAGGTCCAGTGATGCATCTACTCGGCTGGATTAGATGAACCTCTCGATGGGAAGAGCCTTTGGTCCAGTTGGTGATTTCTTCCGAAACGACCGCATTGCAGTAATACGAGTGCTTTTCAGAGCCACGAAGAACCACTGTAAGCTTGTACTTCGAATTCACTTCGGAATCGATCCTCTTGAGGGCAGAAGTGATCCTCACCAGATTCAACGGCTCGGTCTCTTTAATATCACTTGAAAAGCTGAGTGCCGTGGCGGCGAATTTAGCCAAAGTCTGCACCTCGGGATCTTCTACGTCGACGTGAGTGTAGCTCGTATTAGTGTGGACAGGAAGATCCAGAGATTTACTCAAAGGACGAATTTTCATCACCATCCGAGTCCTAGGAGCGGCCTGAACGACCACAACCATTACTAAAAGTAGCTGTAAGCAACGTAACATGATGACGAGGACAAATAAATAACCGTCCAAGAAGAGAACAGCGTCAATAACAAGACCAAGTAAGACTGGTTGGGAAAGTATTTTAAGGGCGACCCTTTTATATCCTTTCTTCTTCTGTGGGAGTCTCAGAGTCCTTGATTATTGCGAGATACCTTCACGCTAATATCAATGGTCATGTGGTGACGGACGGGAAATTTATCATTTAAGATACCTAAGCAGCATTTCCGCGGATGTGATATCATTCTTGGGCGGAAATGGAGCAATTGGAAACTACTGATGCCCTTGAAGTGTCCATCATCCATCCTAATTTGCGAAGGTGGATATACTTGTTATGGACTCTAAAGGACGTATATTAATACATGTTTGTGTGGTGTAATATTAAGATAGTATAGTGTGACCTTAATTAAAAACAGATTACAGTATATATTTCGACATTGTTGTGGGCGGTTGTGAGCTTTCTGCTTGGATGACTTGAATAAATGTTGTTGAGAAATCGATAAATTCATTCAGAATATTACACATCCTCTTTGCATCTAAAAGAGAGAGAGATAGGTGGGTAGGTAGGTAGTCGGCCATGGTCATAAAAAAATCCCATTTGATTGATGCTGCACGTCTTTACGTGATAGACTTTTAATGGAAGGCTATAGTGGTTAACCTTGCCCGAATTCCGACCGACCATCAGAATTTTTAAGAAAGAAAATAGTATGTTTACATCATCAAACGACTTTGGACTCGGAGGGTCATGCATTCAGCACCGTAGTGCAAATGACGGATAAAAGAAATTGATACACTTTCCAAAATGTGCTGTGCGCGAGCCAAAACAACTCAACTGACCAATTTTGTTGCTACCATTTTCCTGTGTAGAAATCAGAACTTGTTATTTAGAAAGACGTCATGCAACACCTTTTCTTTCATCATATTAGGCACTGTTCCTATATGCGTAAATACAAAGTGAGGGTCATATAGGCCGCATAAGGATATTGGAAAAGATAAAAGAGTGATAGTAGCTCATTCAACTCTCTATTAACTGGCTCAAGGCTTAATCAATTTTCATCCTGCATCTATTATAATATTATTTTTTTCCAAAGTTGTAACACAGTTATTAATCTTTTATAAACTGGTTTCCACATGCTGGTTCATCAACCTAATATCGGCAAAGTATTCCGTACAGACATATATTATTACAGTGATAATCTGTTTATTTCGAAAGTGTCCTACATAAAAATAAAAAAAAATAAGGATTGATGATCCTTTTACATCGAGAGAAAGTAAAAAAAATTGCAGAAATCAATTCACTCCGGTTCGTTCGCAAGAAGATTCATACAACTTGATTTCGTTCAGCACGTGACGCTGGAAAACAACAGCTGAGCAAGTAAGCAAGTCATCCTTTTTGTTGTCACCGCCCGTTTTCGTCAACTCCAGAACGAGTTTGTACAAGTATCCGTAAAAAGTCTGAGTGCCAGCGGATTTAATTTGCTTTAAAGTTGCTGCACCTTCTTTTTTGGAAATCTCTTTAGTGGCAAACTGGGCCGCTTCTTGGACGTCTTGTTCGGTCACCGAAACTCGGTTGTACCCACCAGAAGGGAACTTGGGAAGCTTTTCATAAGGAGTTTGAGGTAGCGGACCGAAGAAAGCCACTTCGGACGGATGACGTTTGATGGCCTCTGATATTTCTTCTTGTTTCACAAAAGACCAGTCGACGAAGAAGATGGTAATATCTTTCAACTCGATTACTTCCGGCAATATTTCCGCTCGGTTAACCGTTATCGTACCTTGAGAATAAGATGAAGGCCGATTACATGTATGCAGATACTCTTAGCTTTATGTAGTAAAAACGAGTTTTTCAAATCATACCATTATCGTTGGACACATCGTATGTTTCACCGCTCGCCATCAACAAGGAAGTCAACTTTCCTAGACTGTCTTCGGTAAGGCGTTGGCGGACAAAATGACGAATAAGGACTTGGTTACGCAAATCCGGATCGAAGTAAGGATCTCCTATGTCTTGAGGCATAAACATCCGGATGCCGGAATTGGTTGGAGCAAAGAGTGTGTAGCCTTCTGTTTGATAAATTGAATTATTTAAAAATACATATTTTCGAACGAATTGTTATTTTTTTTAAAGACACTTACTTGAATTTGATAAAGGTAATGCGGTAATCAATTCTTCATCTGACATATCAATATATCTCAAGAGGCTAGTCGTATCTTGGTGGTCCTTGAGCGCTGCTTTAATTTCAGTCACTACATTTTTTGTTGACTCGTCTGGAAAGACGAAATGTGCTGCACAGACAATAAGAATCCAGCAAATAATCAAGGACTTCATTCTACCTTCGAATCTTTTCGCATACTGACGCTTTTACGGAAAAATGTTGTTATTTTCATTTCCACTGCTTGGGTCCACCTGAACCAGCATAGTAACATGACACTTTTAAGGAAGCGCTTTAGGTTTGCTGTGATTCGTAATGTGTGGATCACGCAGGTACGCTTCATCCATCGTATACAACCTTTTATAAACTGGATTTCTCTTTATGTACGCTCTTTTTATTGATGGCATTAAAAACAACAATAAAATAAGGGTACAGTATTTATTAGGACCGAAATTTTTTTATTAGTGTAGATTCTTTTGCTATTCACTTAAACAGCAGTCACTTCCAAATTTTGAAAACAGAAATTATTGAAACTCGATGACTTGTGAAAGATTTGCGTGATTATTTTCTTGTATTTTCACCTGGTCTAAAGTGAAAGCAAGATTTTCTGAAAAGAAAGAGATGCGAAAAAGAGAAAGAGGAATTGGCATACATCCAATACAACTCTTTCTGCAGAAGAAGAATACAGTTTGGTTTCGTTAAGTGCTTCACGACGGAAAACAACAGCTTGGCGGACTAGCGAATCATTCGTGTCCTTCTTGGTCAACTCCAAAACGAGTTTGTAAAGCTGCCCATAAAAAGTCTGAGTGCCAGCAGATTGAATTTTCTTCAAAGTTAAAGTTTGACCTTCCTTTTTGGATATCTCTTGGGTGGCAAATTGGGCAAATTTCACAACTTCTTTGTCATCCACTGAAATTCGGTTGTATCCACCGGTAGGAAATTTCGGGAGCTTATCGTAAGGAGTTTGGGGTAACGGACCGTGGTAAGAAACTTCGTAGGGATGTCTGCGGATAGCATCCGTAATTTCTTCTCCAGATACAAACGGGTAATCGACAAAGAAGATGATGATGTCATCCAATACAACAACTTCTGCGGAAACTATTGAAACGGATGGACCTCTAATCTCCGTCGTACCTTAAATGAATTAAAGTTTGAGAAGGGTTTCGACATTTCCCTTCATATATTATAGTACCATTAACGCGTGCTACGTTGTAAATTTCACCACTCGCCGTTTCCAAACGAGACAATTTGTTTAGCTCCTCTTTGTTGAGGCGACGTCGCACGAAATGGCGGATGAGCACCTGGTTACGCATATCCGGATCAAAGAAAGGATCACCGATATCTTGCGGTATGGATTGCATGAAAGCGGAATTGGTTGGAGCAAATAGCGTGTAACCATCTATGAAATAGACAGAAAGTAATCGTTTGTAAAATATGATTATGGCATATATTACTCACTCGTATTGGTTAAAGGTAGAGCAGCAATCAATTCTTGATCCGACATTTTCATATAATTTAACAGGTTGCTGAATTCTGGTCTGTCTTTCAGGGCTTTTTGAATTTCCGTGACTACATTTTTCGCGGGTAATGATGCATCAAGAAGACCGCAATTGGATATAAGAGATAAGGCAAAAACCCAGAAGCAGCAAGCAAAAACTGAAAACCTCATTCTACTTTCGCGTTGTGTTTCATACTGATGACATCCGATTCTCCGAATACTTCAATAACGTTCCAAGGACACGAATTGATGCGCAGCACGACGCATTTCATGGCCTTGCGTTATTGTGTTGGTGTCATATTATTTCTAACATATCGAAGTATATCAGAGAGGCAACGCTGCCATGACATGGTGGATTAGCATTGGCGCACTGCCGCACTCGCTACACGTCGATGAAAGTACTATAGATACATCCGGCCAACTTCTACTCCACTGATTCCTGGGAAAACCACATTTCATTATTTCATTGCATTAAAAAAAAAGGATTGTGTTTTTAAATATTTCAGTTGGAAATCTTTATTGCATTCAGATCGGACCTGATTTGATATCCCATTATTGCACTGTGACAAAAATGTATCGACGACGAAAATAAGCTTTCTAGTGCCTTAAATGATTTTTTTATCGGTTAAAAATGCTCTATTATCATCTCTTGTTGATTCAATTTGTCTTATGAGATCGATGTGGAAACAGTAAATTGATGGACACAATGACTGTAATCATCATAATAGGCCTATAATTTTTTTAAGGAGGAAGTGCGGTTGAGTGATCTAGAAATGGATGGGAAAATAAAATCTGCGATTCCACGGAGAGGTGCACGACATGCCGTTTTGTACCAAAAATTCTAACAACTTCAATAAATAATTCATCAGAAGTTTTGGAGTTATTTTTATTTAGGTTTTCCATTTCCCACAATTTTCCTGTAATGTGGTTTCATGCACTAACAACGCAGTTTTTTCACATCCAATTAAGTGATTGATCACGTCAATCACAATGTAGCCTATTCACTGATTGAAGTATTAGCCAGTTATTTTTATTTCAAGGTCTTTTATTTTTATTTTCTCAGCGATTATATCTATATGGTGATTATCCTTTCGTTTTTACCGATGGATAAACATGTCTTACTTTTTAAGCATATAATAGCAATCATATCAGCACGCATTTCAAATGCAAGAAGACTCATACAGCTTTGTTTCATTCAGAAAAAAACGATTAAAAACAACAGCTTGACAGACTAATGAATTAGTCTTATTAGCTTTGATGCTCATAAACTCCAAAACGAGTTTGTAAAGCTCTCCATAAAAAGTCTGAGTGCCAGCCGATTGAATTTTCTTCAAAGTTAACGTTTGACCTTCCTTCTTGGATATCTCTTGGACGGCAAACTGAGCTGATTTCACTACTTCGTCATCGTCCACAGCAACTCTGTTGTACCCACCGATAGGGAATTTCGGCAGTTGATCATAAGGAGTTTGGGGAAACGGTCCGTCAAATGAAGCTTCGTATGGATGTCTTCCAATAGCATTCGATATTTCTTCACTTGAAACAAAAGGATAATCGACGAAGAATATCGTGATGTCATCTAACTTGATCACTTCTTCAGAAACTACCGAAATCGATTCAACTTGAATCTCCGTCGTCCCTTAGGAGACAGTAACAGACAGGCGACGTAAATTTTTTTTTTTAAAGTTTAATTGAGTTTTTTTTTTTTAGTTTATTACCATTATTCTGTGTGAAATTGTAAGTTTCGCCGCTGGCCATTTCCAAGCTAGTCAATTTGCCGAGTTCCTCTTGGCTGAGGCGGCGTCGCACAAAGTGCCGTATAAGAACCTGGTTACGTAGATCCGGATCAAAGAAAGGATCGGCGATGTCTTGTGGTACGGCCTTCAAGAAAGCAAAATCGGTTGGAGCAAATAGTGTGTAACCTTACATGCAAGAGAACAATTAAATAATTTTGTAGTTAAACTCTTTATTACGATTATTATTTTGAAATAAATAAGATAAACCAAAATACCGGTGTTTGCTGTTAAAGGTAGAGCAGCAACTAATTCTTGATCCGACATTTTCATGTACTTTAAAAGGTTACTTGCATCTGGGTTGTCTTTTAGTGCGCTTTGAATTTCAGTGACTACATTTTTCGCGGATAATGCTGGGAGAGATCCGCAGTTTAGAACGCAGCTGGCAAGAATCCAGCAGCAGGAAACAGTAAAATACTTCATTCTACCTTCAAGCTCTTTTCTGTACTGGCATCAGCAAGGCTACATCAGTACATATATATTTTTTTAAACTGTTGGGTCAACGCTTCGAGTGTGTTGTGTTGCGTGTTGCGCAATGTGAAAATCGTGTGCGTGCATATAAATATAAGCACTTTGTATTGCTTAGCTGTAATAAATATTTTGTGTAAACTTTTCATGGTAAATTATAAAATAATACGAGAACATAACATCACCAAGGAGGTCGCGCGTCAAAAAATCATTTTGCAATATTTTAAAATATTCTATCAAGGGAAAACCCGATATTTAAATTCGGCAATTTAGTATCATTGTATGGTTGCTTCAACTTCATTATATATATACCCACACTATTCGTTCTCATTGATACAATACTTCAAGGACTCCTACTTGGTCTCAACCAATGTTGTTACACAGTTACAATAATGATGAAATCTAAAAACAAATTCAAGTATTTAGAGGCCATACAATGAAAAAAAATGAGATTTCTAAAATACTTAAACTTTCCAAGGACATGCCGTGATATCGGTGTTGCAAAACAGTAACTCAAACGATGGCTTTTTTGTGCGAAAACATGCCATGATGAGCAAATTTTCGTAAATAATATCTTTTTCTTGCAAATTTTACAGTGGGAAATTTGTGATGACGCAAAGCATAAGTCTGACTATGAATTATGATTATTTTCCCTTATTATAAACATTTTATGCTACTTTTGAAAAAAAAGTTATGAGGGCTTAGACCGTAACATAATAGATACCACGACTATGCCATGGATGTAATAGATTTACATGCACCTTAGATGCAACTATAAAATATTAGTTATATAAGTTGTATTGATTGCTCAAACATTTCTTCACTTTAGGAACGCATATTAGGAAAGGACTTAAATATTATGAATATTAAATTTATGGTTAAAAATAGTTTAGTATTAATGAAATAAAAAAGTGGATCATGAATTTGATCAAGCTGGTGATTGTGCCTGATCCTTGATCGATCCTGGTTGAGGTCTATTTTTATCCATTACAGCCTCTATCTCCTGGAATGTTGTGAAGATTCGATTGATGACGTAAACCGTGCCCAGATTTGCAGGCTCAAGCTGGATAGCCTCCATCACAATTTTGGCGTCATTAATCAAAGTAACGTCTGGTATGACGTAATCAAAACAAATTAGAATAGCGAGATTACTTATATGCATTTAAAAATGGTGCAAAAAATATTAACCTCCTTGTTGAGTCAGGGTTGCTGTGCTCGAATCAACCATAGTCAACGATGACAACTTGGTCAAGTCCTCTTTTGATAAGTTTTGACGGGTAAAGTGTCGGAGAAGAACTTGACGACGGAATTCCGGGTCGACAAAGAAAGGATCGGCCACATCCTGTGGGAGCATGCTCCCGATAGCGCCGTTCGTCGGAGCAAAAAATGTGTAACCAACACCATCTGTAATGACGTTAATAATTGAAACAAAAGTTTATTAGATCGTTATTGTTTTTTTATAATATTAGCTCGATTATGAAAAACCTGTCACAGGAAAGTCGAGATGAAGGTTGGTAGACCAGCCGAGATAACGACGGACGGACATTAAATCTTTGCGGCCTTCTATAGCTTTTGTTATCGCCTGGATGACGTCATCCGTAGATCCAGCATTATCAGCTGAAGCAAAAGCCATCGCTACAAATAGAATAAGAGCGACGACGGACTGAACGAGTGAACTGTGCGACGCCATTCGCAAGACTAAACGGTGGAGCGCCCCCCCTCGACGCTTTTGTATCAGTTCGTGATTAAAGCATTTTTCGGCTCTTAATAAGAAAAATGAATATACGATTTCTATGCAAACTGAATGATTCAACATTTACCCACTTGAGCATACACTATGCAACGCAGTAACCCGTCAAAGTAAATAATTGCAATGGTGGGGAAAAGCTGAAAATTTCGTCATCGATCTACAAATACAAATTTTCAAAAGATGGAATAATAAGGAAGTTTAATTTCCTGTCCAATATTATTGTATGAAAAAAAAAATCATCTTCGGTTTTTTTTTAGTATTAAGTACCGCGGGTTACGAAGCATAATCATTTAGCACTGATGAAGTAAGTCCAAAACAATTTTTCGCCTTGAATAAAAATACATCCAATCATTGTAAAATAGGTGTAATATGTATGCGTATTGCGTATAGTATCGATACAGTCTAAGCGTTATATTCGTGTGCATTTTTCAGGATCACGATTTATAACCCAATTGCGGGCTCTTATCAGTGGTTATAATAATCGAAAAAGGATTCTCTAGAATCTAACTATTTAATCTAGATATAAAAGAGTTCATATAGAAGAATCGTTGTTCGACAAAGTTCGCTCCTCTCTGTGCTTTTGTCGAATATATGTGAAAATAATATAACTTGCTAAATGCTAAATATTTAAATATTCAACATCTACCAACTTAAGTAAATAAGGATTCTGTCATCAAAGTAAATACATACATAGCTATGGGAATGGGAATTTCAAATGTCACCCAGCAACCATGAAATGGGAAATTGAAAAGGCTGTTGACTGCTGGACTTCAAATGGTAAGGCAGCTGTCTACTTTGACACTGCCCATCACTTGAGACGAATTGAAGTGCAGCGATTCGCCGTTGATGTTGACATTACGAATGCATCCAACGAATTGTTCGTTAGTCCTCATTCCGCGCAGTTGGTTGGAATTCGGATTACCGCCGATAAATAGAGGATTGCTGGTGTCGGTAGAGTGCCCACCGGATCGGCCAATGCCGGGCTTCACGAGTTCATAATCTACCGATAACGTTACAACATTCCTCGCTTTGATGGCTATAATAAAATGAATAATATTATGTAAAGTTCCGTGTCGTGATAATTTCAAGAGCAATGCGCACCTTGAATGTAGTGCCATTTTCCATCGCGGAGATCGTTTTCCTGTAGAGGACTGTAGGTCGAAACGATGGGTCCTCCACCATTGTCTACGCTGAAGATCAAAGATCCATTCACCATCTGGAGGAGGAGGAAATCCCTCCTTCGGCCGTGAACGGACATCAGAATGCCGGAAGAGCTTCTTGGCTTAATTTCCATGCTGATGGTAACACCGAGACCCACTTGGAAGTTCTCCTCTGAAATGAAGTTTAGATAGTGAAATTGTAACTGTAGTTTATTTTTTACCAACCTGCTTTGATGTAGCCTCTATCTGCTGAAAAGAAGGAACCCTTTTCCTCCCTTGTAGAGCAAGGTTCGGTCCCTTCAATGTAACTAGGCTCACAAAGAGAGTGGGAACCGACACGTAAATTTCTTAGACAACCATTAAAGCCTCCTTCCACTCCCTTTTATTTGAAGACAACAATTTCAAGTATAATTAATTTATGTAATTAATTTATAATTAGTAAAGCAACCTTGAAATTGTGACGAGAAATATTGAGAACTTCAGGTGAAATTCCTCCAAGAAAATAAGGCTGATCCGCATCGATAGTTTGCGCGATACCCGGCGAGCTACCTACATCTACGAGTTTGGCATCAACAAAGAGAGCAGCATTCTGTCGATCACGATTAAACTTGACTATATGCCATTGATTGTCATTGTACGTCTCGGGGCTAACCAAGAAAGCAGGTCCAGTTCCGCAGTTGAAAGAGAAATGAATCTATTATTTCACAAAATGAGTAATATGTTGAACAACATTGTGGTTCGCTATTAGATTACCTTTCCATTCTTAAGGTATAAAGCAGTATAATTGATATTTCGATGATCTGATGCATAAAAAATGATACCATCCGCCTCCAAGGTTTTGAATTCGACGGACAGGACGGATTTCTGTCCGTGCCGCCCTGGCAAAGTATTGTGTTCGTGTCGACTGAACTTGACATTACCGAAACGTGTTCCACTGCTCTCGTTCACTTCAGGATCATCTGTAAGCAATTAAAAGAAAGTTAATTACGGTAGTATATTAATTGCAACTAATACTAATGAAGTAATTTAAAAGCTAAATTACTTGAAAGTCGACAAGTTGCTGCTGGCGGAGGTGTTTTCGAGGTCTTGGATACTTGCGTAGTCTTTTCTAATTAAATTAGATTTTTTATCCGATTAAAAATATTGAAATATGATAAATAAATGTCTTTTTCAAGAAAAATACTAGCTGTGGTAGATCCTCGTATAGGTGGCTGGCTTCTTGATAGTGGTAAACTCTTTGGTTTGGGAAACATTCCTTCTTCGATCTCCATATTTACCGACTTCCACTTCCTTGCACCAATAACGGTTCTACCGATAAAAGAAGGACTTTCCGGGATGGGACACTTACAAAGGGACTCTTTATTACTCCCGGTGGTCGGACTACTCTGCGGTGTATCTGGCGGGAAAATTTCGTAGTCGTCAATAATTGTACTAAACTCCGATCCATCAGCAGTTGCCAAAACCTAATAATTAGAGTTATAATTAAGAGTTACTTAAAAGATACGCCATAAAAATAATATACAGTACCGCATGCCATCGCCCATCGCTCAACTGCGTTTGACTCTTGATAACCACTTCTCCACTTGGAAAGGGAGCTCCATCATTTAAAATCAGAACAAAGAAATTATAATCAGCATCGTCTTGAAATTTTGATGGATGAAATTTTGAGTGGTTGTATAATTTTAGATAATTGATAGTTCAAAGGGCATATATACCTGGTACGGGGAAGTTAGGTTGCCAATTGGTAGGCCTATAAGGCCATCCCACATAGCGTTGAAAAGGTCTGAAATAGTTGACATCAGGGGACGATATGCTAACAGCTAGATGAACCATTAAAAGAATTAGAATAGCGATGATAGACTGGATCAGAAGCTTACTAATATAGTGCGGTGCCATTTTTGCAATTCAAATGACACGGGATCGCCTTGAATTGTCTTTATATTGGCTCACAAAATTATTTAACTAAATATATGCAGTTAATGTTATGGGAAAAAATGTATTACTTGTTAACTTAAATGTTCAATATCTACCAAGTTGAGAAAATAGAATTCCGTTATAGTCAATAATGATGCTGGGGGAAATACGGTACCTAATAATTTCATCTAATTCCCACAACATAATGCGAAATTAAATTAACAAGGTTGATGACGTATCTTGGAAACGTTGGTACTTCATGGACTTGGTACTTGGAACGTTTGAACATTCCCTTCTATTAGTCATAAGCTATGATGAGATACCTTATTCTTACAAGAAGTAGAAATACCCTTAAAAAATCGATTTACTGTAACTGAGTTTGTTGTTGGACGTTGATATTTGGTCGTTTGATCGTTGTAATTGTGTATCTCTCGCCGAGTCGAATAGGACAATTTTTTTCTGGTGGAAACAAGCTCTACTCTATACGCGTGTCTGCGGTATGAAATATTAGTAACGGTAAGTAAAATAACATCGTAAACATGGTTGGGACATCTCTACCAAGTAAACTAGATCGTTTTTCCTCATTCTGCTGTCGAGTAAGCTAATACCGTAGTTAATATTTGTTATTATTATTATTATTGACCATGTGCTTCCATAGTTTGAATCTATTGGAACATATCGGAACCGGCTAATTGGCGGACTAAGTCGGGGGGAATCCGCGGACGCAAAAAACGGTGGACTTGAGGCACGAACATCCCGAACTCCGATGCCGGTAGATATAGCTTGGAATTCAAGATGAGTTGCGCAGTTTATATGAAGCTTTTTTGCCCTGATCTAGTCTGTAATTTAAAAAAAATGAAATTCACGAGTGAAACGGAAAATAGATTGTGTGCCATTCATATCTATCTATATTTAAAGATCATAGACTACGCTAGCGTAATAGCTATAGGGATAACGAAATCCCTACACTAAGGCCTAGTCTACACCCGGCAAAAATTTCCGTGTTGTCCGTATTCCACTGGGTGATTTCCAAGGTTGATGGGTCCAAGTGTCCTTTAGTTGGCCTACAGAAAATGATGAGAAAAATAAAAGATTCGTGTTATTCCTAGCAAAATCGAAATGACATTGACAAAATTGCTGAATTCTGCGAACTCTTCTATTATTATTACTCATCCGTTGTAATTGATGCCCTATTCCAGGAAATGGAATATTCTTCGTAATTTGATTGTAAATCGCTTCACCGAATTTGTTGTCGCGCTATTATATTTGGTTGTTTGATCGTCGTAGTTACGTCTTTCCCGGCGATATCATTAGAAGTTTTTGACCAGCAGAGGTGCAGTACAATTTCTACTCTACGAGTGCCTGGTTCATAAAATATATTCCTACTGGTAATATGAACGGCAACAACGTGTCAACGAATGGAAGTGATGATGAACTTGTCTACCGAGTACATCAAATCATGTCACCTCATCCTGCTAAAAAGTAAGTTGTAAATTTAAAAAAATTTGACCTTTCCAAGTTCTTAAATCGTTAAATATAGGTGGCACTTTACGGCCCGCGTGGAAGAAAAGTCTGATGCTAGACTTGGAGGACGAGAGCACGATAAGCTTTTCGGCACGGTCGTGTTCAAAGGAATAGACAGCGGTTATCAGGGGGATCGAAGTCGAATCAAAGCTGTGGTTTTTTCCCAGTCGATGGACAAAATATTCAATCAACTGGAGGTGAAAAATATACAATTGTCATTCTTTTTAAGTAGAGTAACAATAAAGCTAATGGTAAAATATTTCAATCGCTCAGGTGGGGGAAGTTTACATGATTAGTAATGCTGAGGTAAAAAGGACCAGTCAAAATTATTATGATCGAATTAATAATCCGAATCAACTTATCCTAAATATCAATTCCGGAACCAAGGTTTAAAAAAATCAATCATGAACTTAACTTTAATTAACATAAGACAAATTTAAACAGATTGTTAAGATGGTTGAACAAGCTATTCTTCCACCATCACCGAAGAAATCCAAGATCGAAGAGCCAGCTGCTGGTTGTAGCAGCTCGCCAGAACCCTGCCCAGAACCCTCTCTCAACGTTAATGTCTCAGCTGACCCTAACTTGACTTACGTTTTGTCGGATTTGAAAAGCTTGAAAATAAATCAAGCAGCTCGAGCTGTTGCCGTCATTAAAGAAGTCTTGCACAACGATACTTGGGGCTACGCCAAGTGCCAGATCAACCCGGATTGTGACCAAGAAGTAAATTTGATTCTTATAATTTTTTTTTCTTTTTACCATTGGAAATTATAATTTTTAGATGCAATTTGACGAGAACGAGAAATTATGGGAATGCTTCAAATGTGAGGCCAAAACCGCCTCTGACTTTAAGTGGGATCCTCAATTGAAGGTATTATAGACTTAAATTACATAATCTTATAACTATTTCAGAATTATTTCATGTACTACCGTATATAATAGATCAAAATATGTGATGAAACAGCATCGATTATTGCGCATTGCGACTGTCTAGCTGCCGGAATGATCTTTGGTAAATTCACAATTGTTTATTCATGTTGTAAATTTATTCATGAACGGAAAATTTTATTCTAATTATAAATTTTTTAAAAAGGTGTGGACGCAAATCACATTAGAACTTTGGGAGGTCAAAAAGAGATCGGCAAACTCAATCAATTGGCCATGGAAGCCGCCTTCAAACAATTTGTCTTCGTCGTTTCCACCCGTGGAAAAGTATTGCTTATAATTCAATTTTATTTTTTTTATATATCGTAATATTATATCGTATCATTTTTTATATTTAAAGGCGGCTGGAAATATGGTGGTAAGGGTGGAAGAGGTTCTCACGCCGACTCCCGACCAGACCGCTTTCCTCTTCTCAAAGTTGATTGGAATGATCGACAGGAAATCAGCCATTATTGATCGTTATTTTCCGGATGGAGATGTTAAATTTGAAAGCGTCCTAGACGATGAAAGTCGAAACCATTAGATAACAGTGACTGTCTTATTATATTATTAGCCATTAGTATATTATTAGTCGCCATTATGGTTATAACAAGTAGTCAATGTATTCAAATAATTCAAGGGATGAAATGAATACACGTACAGTACCATAAAACATTTACGAAATTTACGACTGGAACTGTTTAGCTGGAAATCGCTCTAGACGACGAAAATCGAAACCCTTAGCTGTTCTAGCATAGTAAGCAATATTGTGGTTATAACAAGTATATTCAATGTATCGAATAGTTCAATGGAGATCTAAGGTGGCCCGCACAAAGGTTACACTTTCCCATTTTTTTGGTAACATTTTCAGGTTCCATGAAAGCAAAAAATAATCTTTATTGTTAATATTTTTAATACTAGCTATTATTTTTTTTTGTATTAAAGTTTTATCAAAATATATATAAAATTTAAATCTCGTGAACATAATCATAGATGAATCATGGCAAAATGTCATAATGCGAACTATGAGTCTGCTGTGATTGATCAACAGTACACTTTTTTAAATGACGAGTTAAAAGCGAGATTTTTTATATATCTTATCTCATCCCGGTCTACTTGATAATCTTTTCTCCGACGCTATGAATGCTGTAGTGTTGTCTAATTTGAGTAGGTAGCAGTTTAAGTGGGACTCACGTGAGAGAGTGGTTGTTGGAATCCGAGATTCTAAAAAAATGAGCGCCAACTACGCTATGCGAAGGAGGGAAATAGGAGACGGGCGTCTCTACAAAATTCAAGACATCATTTATCCTCATCCTGCTATTCAGTAAGATCTAAACAATTATTTAAGATGCCTTTCTTTTAAAAAATAGTTCACTATACATTTATAACCTTCAAACATAGCTGGAATTTTATCGCTCGCATCGAAAAGAAGTCAGACATTAAATGTGCAGAGAAAACAAATAGGCCATATGGGAGAGTCGTATTCAAAGAAATCGATAACGACTCCGTCGACATTAAAGCTGTTGTATTTTCTGAATATCTTAAAAAGAAATTCTTTCCATTAAAGGTTATATTTTTCGAATTCATAATAAGCGGTACTATTAGCAGGAAATATGTCATGATATCATCATTACATACAGGTGAATGGGGTTTACAAGATTGTCAATGCGGGTGTTAATAAAGGATTCCCAGATCCGGTTAATAATCAAGCTCAACTGGTTCTAAAAAAAGGAACAAAGGTAATTTTATTCTATTTCAATCGTTTAAAAAATAAATAAACCAAAAATACTTTAAATTGGTTTTGAAACAGATAATTCCAATAGAATGTGACACCCCATCAGCACCAAAAAAATCCAGACTGGATGATAATATAGCTGCTGTCTGCAGTCACGCAATCGAACCATCAATTGATAACGATGCTATTGATCCTAGCTTATTACATGTGTTGACAGATTTGAACAAGTTAAATGGTAATCAAACAGTTGGAACTGTTGCTGTCATTAAGGAAATCTTGCACAACGACACTTGGGGTTACCCCAAGTGTAAAATCAACCCACACTGCGACCAAGAAGTTCAATTTAATTCCGTCAAATATTGATCACTATTTGTTATTAATTGGAATAATAATTTACAGATGCACTTTGATGAGAATGAAAAATTATGGGTTTGCTCTAAATGCGAAGAAAAAACTCGACATGAATTCAAGTGGGATCCCCGATTGAGGGTAGGATTAATTTCCAACTTTCCATCGTATCGTGTTTCACGATATAAACCTTGCATATTATACATAGATTAAAATCTGTGATGGAGCTACAACAATTATTGCGTCTTGTGACTCCCGAGTTGCGGAAAATGTTCTTGGTAATCTTTTTTTAACCAATATTCATCTAAACTTCAAAATTCATGGAAACTTTTGTAATTCTTATTATTTAATTTTTAAAGGAGTAAGCACAAGTCACATTGGAACTTTGGCAAGTCAAAAAGAGACTGGTAAACTCGATGAATTGGCTAAGAACGCAGCATTTCAGCACTTTCTCTTTGAGATTTCTACCCGCGAAAAAGTATTTCTTAACATTTAATTTAAATCATTTAAAATGAAACAATCTTCATATTTATTGATTTTCTAAGGGAGCTGGGTATACTGTGCGAGTGAACAAGTTGCAAACACCGACTTCGGAGCAGACCGCACTTCTCTTCTCGAAGCTTTGTGAAACAATTGACGGAAAACCGGCGATGAATGAAGAGGTTAATCAGCAAGGACTCCCTGAGGGAATTGTCATTAAGTTCGAAAGCCTCATTGAAATTGAAGAACATAAAAACATCATTCAGCAAGAGGACTAAAGTCGAAATCTTTTTAAATGGCAACTTTTCTTATCATTATCCTTGAATAAACAAAGATTTGTTTAATTTTTTACTTGTGTGTTCACATATGACTCAATAAAGGAATCATCAAAATAAACAATAGAATAGACGCCTTATTATATCCAATTTGATAAGATAAAAATGCAATCAATCAATTAAAAATCAACTTTGATAATAGCTCATGAAGGGAAAATTTCTAGAATCAAATATGGTTTGAAAAATGATAACCGTATTTACAATTTTTAAAACTTGTATACCTAGACGCAACATGCGGCTCAGCGTTCAGGATTCCGCTATCTTTGCGTAACACATTACGCAAATGGAGAATACTCGAGGAATATTTCTTTTCATAAAACGGCTTTGAAAAATAAGTAACCTTAGAACGAATATTCTTTTTCCAGTTTTGAAAATGTTTAAAAGCATGAAAGTCCCTGCGGCATGCCTCCGACATACATGTATATTGACCAGATTTTCACCAGAGTCTATAGCTTCCAGTTCCTACACTTGTCAAGATTAGAGCTCGTCGCAAGATCAAGTGGGTGTTCTTGAGTGAATCACTATGTGAAATATCTCATGAGTAAACATTTCAAAACTGTTTACCAATATCTTTATCAGGCGTCGCTATAGATTATCAACTTCTAATAGGTAGGATAGTCTTATTCTATAGTTTGAAAAAGTAAGGAAGCTGGTTTTACTCGCATGATGTCAATCTGGCGCAATATTAAATGTCTTACTCAACTGGACTTACTTGTACAGTATTTAAATGTCCAGCATAACTAACATATGTAGTTCAGAATAGTCGATCAAGATGCAAAACTCCCGCCAATTTAAAGTGAGCGAAATTGTGTTCCCTCATACTTCTCAAAGGCAAGTATATTTTCTCTGAAATAAATATACCTATATATATATTTTAATATACCCTTATTCTGATTTAACGAAATATTATTGGAGCTTAGATGGTATACTTTTGCTCGTGTAGTGAAAATTACGTCTTCGACTAAAAAGACGGGGAAAGGCGTAGCTCATCCGTTTGGTACAATCCATCTAGAAGGACTGAATGGGGACAATGGAAGGATCAAGTGTATGATATGGTGCCCTGCCTTCCATTCCACATATCCACTGTTGAAAGTATGGTAACTAGCATTCAACCAAATTAATTTCCAATAGTATAATAATTCAATATTCTCAGGAAAACGGTGTCTATAAATTCGAGAACGCCAATGTGTCAAAAAACGATCCGAAATATGGGGACCCTAATCCAGCTTACCTAAGCATATCCAACGATGGAATGGTACGTAATGGTATGATATTTGGATGAAGGAGCTTGAATTATTCATAATTCATCTAATTCAGGTGATTCAGATAGAAGATCCTAATGCATCTGCCGCTACTGAAAACGGGCTTCCTCGCGGACATAGTAATAAGAGATCAAGGTTAGATGACGATGCACCTGCAGCTTCTTCATCGTCATCGGTTAATGATTCCGCCGGTGTTACATATTTGACGGAGATGAACAAGATGTTGCTCTTGCCGCCGAAAAATGACGGGAGTAAGTGGAGAATTCAATCTTGTGCAGTCATAAGGGAAGTTTTAACTGACTTCTGGGGCTACCCGAAATGCAAGATTAGACACCAATGTGACCAGGAAGTATGTAATAATATTATGTCATGGGGGGAAAAAATCTACGTTTCACTGAAAATTCGTAGTCTAGATGGATTTTGTAGTAGCCAATAAATCGTGGAAGTGCTACAAATGTGACACAGCAACTAAATCTGAATTCAAATGGCATCTTGAAATAAAGGTTATAGACGCTTATTCAAAAATAAGGGCTACAAGTGAATATTAATTTTATTCTTTCTTTATAGGTCAAAATCTATGATGGTACTGAGATGGTTGTAACTTGCGATACGCTGGTTGCCGAGAAAATTCTACGTAAGCGCTCTTATTGTTACAGCAAAGAATAAATTAAATGATAATAGTTAATGATAATTTTTACAGGTATCGATTCCTCGCATGTAGGATATTTGGTGACAAATGGGGATGATCTACTACTGAAAGAACTGGCCGAAAAAGCAGCTTTCCAGCATTTCATGTTTGAATTATTTGTCCACGGAGTAAAAATCAACATTGATCTTATCGTTTCGCGAATCAAATTTATTCAAATAAAAAAACTATGATTTTAGGGAACCAACAAATTTACAGACCGCATTGAAAAACTTCTGCCGCCCACAGCTGAACAGAGCGCTCTCCTATTCTCAAAACTAATTACGAGGAGCGATGACAAAGTTTTGGAGCTTCAGAAACGTATTGAAAGAATTGAACAAAGAATGGATCCAGCATAATTATCGTCCCTCTTATGTATCCACTAGAAGCTTCCAAAAGTTAGATAGTTAAAGAATCCTATTGTTATAGGTTCGATCATTTGTTACGTTTTCATCATAGTTTAAGACTGTTTTTGATTTTTGCCTATTTTAGCGATATGAATTGATAGAAAATAAACCTTTAAAGAATGATGTTCTCTGAAATGGAAAATTAAATAGTAGAGTTTCAGCTAGATTCACGAACTAAAGGCAATGTATTCTTATGCACTTCCATAACTCTTACAGGATGGTAGAAGAACAAATTCACGTTTTAGGCACTATCTTTTTTCCAAATTAACGTGCTTTCGATTACACATGTACAGTAATATGGCTAAATATTTTTAAAGAAGAAAAAGAAATCATACAAATACAATATAAAAAAGGTTTTCATAGTTTCATAACCATAATACAATAAAGAAGTAAGGATCGTAGGAGAAGATTTGAAAAAAATAGAAATTTAGCACCTCAATCGGTAATGGCCGAATAATATTTGTACATTATTATCCTTGTTTTTAAAAAAATATTCCGTAGCTTAGGAAACAACCGAGGAGTTTTTCAAGTTACCAGCCATCAACTCTGCCACTAAATCAATCACAACCGTGCTGTGCTCCGGTTCAGCGGGAGCATTAACTGACGATCCGCCGAATGAAGGAATCTTATGAGAGTGTTTGCTTAGGACTTCACCGATGCGCTCCTGACTTGAAAAGAGGACTCGATCGATAACAAAGACGGTACCCAAGTTGTAAATGAAAATGTCAGACTCCTGGATGACGGCGTCATTGATCTTTGTCACATCTAAAAATCAACATAATTTGTAAAGCGTGTTTTATAAGGGAAATACGGATGCGAGGCTTTACCTCCGTCTCGAGTGATCTTGGCCGTTTTATTGCCGGCCATTGTAAGGATCTGTCCATCCTCTAGATCTCTATCGTGGTAGAGCCGCTGACGGACGAAATGATTGAGAAGGACTTCACGCCGGAATTCATCATCAATGACGAAGGGATCCGCCGTATCCTGTGGCCACAAATTTATAAAAGCGGAATCCCGTGGGGCAAAGAACGTATAGCTCATCATTCTGTGACCTTTTCAAAAAAATGCCCATTCATTATTATTAAGAATTAATAGGATTTATAATTAGAAACTTGAGACGCACTGTCATCGTGACTTGGCAGGTCCTCCCGAAGGATATTCTGAGTACGATTTATGTAGTCCAATATGAAACTGAATTGTTGACGACCACTCAACTCCCTGTAGATGTGAGAGAGGAACTGGGACGAGTACCAAGGGGATATGACCAGCGGTGCGGACTCGACGTCTCTGTGCTTGGCATTCAGCTCCCTGACGACCGTGGAATCGACGAAAAGCAAATCTCCAATAAATTGGATGTTGCCGCGGGAGACGGGTGTGTCACCGTCAAATATCTCTACTCCGCTCACACTCAGTTTCGCTGTTTTCAGAAAAATATATTCGTTAAAGAATGTGTAAAGTTGTGTAGTTTTATGATTATTACGTTGAGTTGAAACTTTGAGTTTTTTGCCTCCAAAAGTAGTGAGAATATCCCCATCTTTTAAAGTGGACTGCTTGTGCCGACCGGGAACAAAGTGGTTCAAAATTGTCTCTTTGACGAAAGATTCCACATCGAATGGATTGAATCCCCAATCAATCGGATACCACTGTGCAAATGAATCGTCCATTGGAATGAAAGCGGTGTACTCTTCATCTGAAATAATAAAGAAAAGTATTAATGTAATTCACGTTGGTTAGATGGCGTTCAGTCACGCTCACGACTCACCTGGCAGGAAGCGATCGGTAATGTTGACTTGTTCCAAGTAACGAAGGAAATCCGAAGTTCCGCTACGCAAGAAATTCAAAACTTCCACCAGCTCTTCGTAGAACGGACGGGATATGTTGCTTTGACTCGTGAGTTTTTGCCGATTTGCAAGCACGGCGCCGATGTTCTCCGGTTTCACCATTTCTGGATGAACGTGTGTCTCACTTTTCATCATTACCATGTTTTAAATAAAAATAAAATGTGAACGATGAATATTGAAACTTTTACAAATCAGTGTTGTGTATAAATTATTTAATGTAATCTAAACAGGTATTCTGATAACTTGTACTATAAAAAACGAGTTGAATAATATGGAGGCAAAAAGCGGAAACCAAAGTGTACGCAAACCGGCTCTTTTCTAAAAACAAATAGTAACCAATTCGTATGCAAAGTTTATCGTACGTCAAACAACACTTTCGATTCCCTGGTGAGAGAAACTTTTCCCTCTAATAACTACCTTAAAAAAAGATTTTTTTGAAAAAGAAAGAGTGACATAATGATGAAAAATACCTGTCTTGTTGATTATGGGTGCCCAGTTCAATCATTGGAAAGTCGTCTGAAGAGGAGGTTACCATCGGGATGGAAGAAAACTGAGAAGCGGATCCTTCAATGTCTCCATGGTATTGATCCATGAACAGATAATCCTCCAAAACTAGGATGACACCGCGAGGAACATTGGCTTCTTTCTGTGTGATCTTGACTCCATTCACCATCACTCCGTCTAAATTAGATTTAGCAATAAGTCTTATATCCGCTATTGATGTCATCTCGTCAAACTTGTCTTCAAAGTCTATACCTTTCCGGGTTTTGAAGTGAAGTTGTCCTCCACCGAGTGTGGTTAAAGTCAGAGGAGTTTTGCTTTTAGCTAATTCGGACCAAGTGATTGCCCGACCCAAGACGATGTGATTGAGGAGGAGCTGTCTAATTCGATCCTTGTCCGAAGCGACAGGAGTCGGTCTCATGGGGGCTAAATTACTCGGCGCCAGAATAGTAAACTCCTTGTCTATTTTTATATATAAAAATAATTTAAAAAGATATTTTACAAACCGCATTATAAGCAACCATTACCTGAAGTGAATACATCATCGTCGAGGAAGACGAACCATAGAGAGAAGAACTGATCAATGGAGAGCTGTTCAGTCAGGTCCCCAGGAATGAAGCCCGTATTAGGAAACTCAAGACCCACTGATCCCTCAACTGCTGTCCTCGTTCCTTGATCTTCCGTCGACTCGATCGGTAAAGCCCCGGCGTTCTGAGTCAGAACGATGAGGAGCAAGGGCAAGATTCCGTAGACGTAGCGGAGCCAGGATGAGAACCACTTTCGCTGATGACGTCGTCCCTCCATTCCCGTAGAAAAACAAAATTGTAAAAAAACAAAAACTCTCTCTCTATAATATCAAAGTTCCTTTTGAACTAAGTAGGAGAGGGAGAGAGAGAGTTTTGCCAGCTCAGGCTCACAAGAAAGAAAGAAATAGTCAACTGACGTTGACCAAAGCTACTTCGACAGGCTTTTTATACGCCGAGCCGGGCCACCCGTCTCTCCGGAGGGGGGAGGTGCTGATGCGGAGGCGGGGGCTATCCGCATCCCAGTCATCAGGGTGCATATGTTTGTCGAAGAAAAACATTTCCTTTTTCTGCAATAATCCATCAATATATATTATTGCTCTATGCCCTTATAAAAATTACAGAGTGAATCATAAAAATAACCTTGAAATGGAATCCTAGTTAGGTATATGTTATACAATATGCAGGTATAATACGTACCTGTACAGGTGCCAGAGCGAAAATAACTTTGTAGGTCAGCGCCAATTCATCGGATGATGGGACGGGACGCAGCATCATCAGTTTCACTTTCTCTTGAAAAACAAAACACAAAAAAGGGCTCGGCGTGAAATCGTGACTATTGTACAGCTACCCATAGTTTGGATGACTGACCTGCCTTCAAACAAAAAAACTTGCCACAATTCCGGTATTCTTGATTTATTTTATGGTTCATTGTCCGGCTTTGCATATACTGTATTGTATGCGGATGCTGTCCGGTAAAGCACAACCGTATATTACCGTAAGTTGAATTCAACAAATGAAAGAAAGAAACTAGAAAAATAAAATAAAAAGAGAAACCGGAATGTGTGTCAAGGAAAACGACAACTCACCGGGCGGTACATACAGCAGTACGCGAGGGACGACGGTGACGTTTATTTTCTTTCATTGTCCTGTACACCTTTTTTTTCTCTAACGAAAATTCCCCCAGCTGTACACTATATATTAAGTGCATGTGCGTACCGGTATCCTAACTTTATGTTACGATAAAAAAAAGAGAACGAGCTAATTTAGTAATGGACGAATGTAATACTGCTGGACCTCTGACTGGTTACGACCAGTTATCCAACACTCTCACTGCATTGCAGGTTCCTCCACTTGTCGCGAAAGTATCTTATAGACGGATTTTCGTCGACGACGGAGAAGGGGGAATCCACTTGGAGAGACCCCTTAGGAATCTTATAGACCACTAGAGGGAATTGAAAGGATCACAAGCAAACTACGTACTAATTAGTCCGGTTGTTATACGAATTAGGGGGCACTAGCACTAGCATGTAATTGTAGTACTACTAAAACGAACCAGCAAATTGTTTTCCCTTAAAAGAGGCTCCAACATTCCGGAGTGACAATCAAAGATGGATTCAGGATTTGAAAAAATAAATAAATAACGGCTGAAATCCTGCTGAGTTCCTCAAGGACGACCTTGCCACTTTTTGATTCACGATCCCGAGCATTATAGGTCATCGACAGCGCAGCATTCCTTGCATTGTTGCCATTGTAAATTTTACATCAGGATGTTATTCTCTCTATAAGAGAGAAAATAACGATGACGGCCAATGTATCCGCATCGAAAAAAGAAATGAAAATTCTTTTCTCTTGTATTCACACGTCGTCAAACAGCAGGTGGGGGTAAGAATGACTCACTTATACTCACCAAGAGACGCGCATCTTATACATATCCATCAGGACGGCGCGCGTATACGGGGAGGGCGCCGGACGGGCGCCGAAGATCTCACCCCCTCGACGGCCCATCCATCCATCATTACGTGCTGCATCAAGTGAGGCCTTCAGTTTAATCGCTTCTCCATACATGTAGTACTATAGTGATGCACCCAGCGCGAGTGCTGTACGGATTATAAGATGCGCAGGGAGCCACGACACATCTCCCCATGGTGAGAGGTAAGAAGGAGGGCGACAGGCCCCATGATTGAACACCCACTGCGTGATGCTGTCGCCTCTTGGAATTGGCGAGACAATTGTAAGCAAGAGGGCGCGACATTTAAGGGAGAGAAAAGAGTTTTTTTTTCAGGAGGTCAGTGTTCTCTCAGTTTGAATATATTTATTATTAGATTATGTAGCGTCAGAACGGCGTCGAGTATCCCACTGCGGGACGAAGCGCATTCCTCGTGCGGGCTACTTGGATCAAGACGGATAGGTTGGCCCACATATAAAAAGGTACATGCGGCATTTGAAATTCTATATGAGGTAATTTTATCTTGACGTGGAGAGTCGTTAGTGATGTACGAACATCTAAAGACGTGCTTGTTACATTACGTTCTGTTGAGCCGGCTGATCGATAAAATGCACAAGAGAGTTACGTTGAAAGAACGGGACCTCTGCGTCAGCTTGTCAGTGGGAGAGAAGAAGAGAGGCGCCAGTGCTAATAATGTTGGCACCTGACAGCTCGTTCCGACCAAAAAAATATACCATCGTGCAGTAGACGAACATCTAGAACGATGACATAGCTAGGAAGTGTAAAAATTTTATATTCCTTTCCAAAAGCTGTGTGCTACCCGCGTGAAGGCAGCACCCAGGAGGTCTCTCACAAAACTACCTTCTCAATATACTTAAGCAATCGTAAACTGTTTATCGCGACATGAAATGTTTTAATAAAACATGAGTTCTATTTTGGCCGAGTGTGAAAATGTGATTTAAATAGCGAAGAATCATTGAAGGGAAGGCCCCGTATTGCTGGTCGGTATCGAGTGGATGGGGGCTGTCATAGGTGGCAGGAAGTAGGCCCGCAACTGCTCGTTTAACCTTCCGATTTCCGCATCCTCCTTTTCCATTGAGCGGATGAGCTGGAGGAACTGAGAAGCTCCTATTACATAAGAAAACACAAATAACAATAAAAAAATAAATCAAGGTGATGGATTATAAAGTTATGGAATGAATGTCAGCTTTCATTTATATCCATGATGTACTACTACACTTCATGAATTTGTAATGAACTGTTTGGCCCTTTGAGAAGGAGATTGGCTTTTTGCCTGGTGGAGAGGCCGGGGAGAGAACAGGATGTAGATGGGATGATGATGCCAGCTATGCCGAACTTGGGCAAGCTGGTCCGTTACACCTGCCATTTTACCGTTTGATGATTTACTGAGACAGCTGCTCAACCATTGCACATACCAATAAATAAATATAAAAACAGATCAAGAGTTCATATCCTGCTTTGTGTTTTGGGGCAAGGTCAGGGCAACATCAGCTAGTTATGGAATGACAAATATAGTTCTCTTGCACAATACTAACCATCACCATCTGCTGAGAAGCCATAGTTGCTGATAACTTCGAGTTGAACTTCTGTGACGATCGGGAAGACTTCCCTCATGACTTTGACCATATCTGTGCCGGCTGATTCCTTCGCCTGGGCCAATCTTTCAGCATTCTGAGGCTCCTTCAAGGCCTTCAATATATCTGAACATGCAGCTATCCAAATTATAAAAATTATATGATCTTAAATATTATTTAAACAGTAAAATATAATTAGTACCTTTTGCTCGATCAGAATCGAAGCGCAATACGCTCTCATTCATTATAAATCTTTTTCAAAATTGAAATAAGACAACAATCAAGTGTAGACACAATTTTTGACAGTTTGATTTTCGTCGTCTGCTGTAGCTTCAGACCTCGAAGTTCGAACAGAGACGTCGACAAGAAATGGGCAGTCGGTTATACTTGAATATTCCATCGTCCAGATCAACCTTCATTGAGTTTCTGCTGAAACCCGGTATGGAATATAATTTTAAACAACTAAAGACACATTTTAGAAAGTATTGTGAAGAATTCGATGCTAAAATTTGAAAAAATTGATACCAAAAACATGCGCATATTAAAAAGACGCTAGATGGCAGCTCAGCTGTTGATCTATTACGTACCGCGGGAAAAAAATGTTCAACAATATATAGGAGGTAATAATGGGATATTAAGGTATATGAATGTAATCGTGTGTAATGTTATTGACAAAATAGGAAGTGAAGCAGTAATTTGTTTAATCTAATAGACACGCCTTGAAAATTGTGTGGAATGATAGGCTTTCTTCAAGCAAAAGTATTGCAACCGTGATTGTACCCGAGTAAATTGGTTTTTCTTGATTTTTTTTGTTAGGTGGGAAAGGGGTGTTACATTTGTAACGGGGTCGCCAAACAAGGATTTATTGATCTAACAAAATGTTGGATGTTTCTAAAGGTGTTCTGCCGCCTGTGCCTAAGTGCTTAACGACGGTTCAATTGTTGAGTCTGCTGTTTGCGTGTCCAATCGATCCTCTCGAGGACTAGAAGTAGAGAGGCTCCCAGGAAAAATCTTTCTAGATGATTGTATAGGCCCTGCTTTTATAGAGTCACATATATCAAGACGGTCTAAATCCTTTCTTTGACACAACCGTTGTGCTACAACAAGAACACCATCTCTCTATCGATTTCTCCTGTGTAGTAGTAGGTAATGAAAGAGCTTTTTATGTTCCCTTATTTTAAGACTTAAGTCTTTTACCCGCTCAACACTTTGAAGAAAAACTATGAGATTATACTGTAGTTGTTAATTAAAAGATTGGTATCGCGTAATCGATGCTTTTATATCGTAATGTAAAATAGAAGTATAGGCGGAGCACTCAATCCTATATAGTCTAATATAAACCTAACTTTGTTCATAAAGGCGAAACTTTTCAGCACTATGTACTATAATGCAGCATTTTAAAAAAAAGAGATTCTTCAAAAGAAATCCCAAGTCGACTCATGATTTCGTTCTTTCATCCTCTTTTGGGTTATTCATAATGAAATTCTCTCATTTCCCAAGAGTTCCCTGGGTAAAGAGGGCACAGCAACCGGCTTCTTTGTTCCATCAACTTGAAACGATACGAGAAAAAGAGCAGGCGGAAACGATTGAACCCCGTCGCGAGTTGTATAATATAAATATACAGTATATAGGCGGTTTCATTTGACAACATTTTATGTAGTTACTGCTGCTGGTTCTTTTCCCGTCGCCGAGTCTTAACTTGACACGAATGAGGCCTGTACTTGATTGCATCTTCGCGTGAGCGTGAACACTGAGCCCTTCTTTTGATATGCTTTCCCTGGAGCCGTGTTCAACTTGGCGTGCTTTGCAAGGTAAAATAGAGAAGGATTCATATCTCTTTAAAATAGAGTATTTAAAAAGGGAAGCAAACTATCAACGCCTTCTCGTTGCATCGATTATTCTCATCCAGTTCTTCAGCGCTCAAAGGTAAATTTAGCATTTTAAATTAAACTTTGAAGGTTTCAAGGCTTTAGGTATTTCAATTATGCGTTTTTATTTGTATAACTTGCTCGAGCCTAAGAATAGTACCAAGTTTCCAAGTAGAAGACGGAAGCGACACTACAGAGTCTTCATTTTCAAGATTAATTCCGGAATAGATCCTTATTTGTAGAGCTTTGGCGATCTTTGATTACACTCTGGGCGGAAGCCCTTCCGATGAATCCTCATTAGGACGATGAGAATGGATAGCATAATTAAAAAAGAAGGCACCACTACCGAAGACCAAGCCTTCCAACGTAAAAGGCCGCCGTCTCTGACTTATATTGGGACTCCTGTAGACAGAAGGATGGGTTTCCATCCTCTTATATAAGTATCAGAGGAGCGGATCGAGGAGGGATTCTCCTCTTCTTTTTTTGTCTCTTTCTTTTTTGAAAGTATGGTAAATCCCTCTAGGGTTTTGCTACATCACCGATGGTATATGACGCCATTCTCCGACAACATCTGCCAGAATTCTCACAGCACAGCATACATAAAGTTCCCCACTTACATAATTCAAGATATATTGTTTGATGTATTGAAAGTAACAATATGTGGTTCACTTGTTACATAAAAATTGATATATATTGGGAGATAAGGATTCTGTCCAACTACATAAAGGATTTAAAAGGGGAGGGAAGCCGAGCGATTGATTTCCTTATTATATGTACACGGTACAAGGATTCAAAATTCGTATTTGTGTAGGTATGTGTAGGGTTCAAAGAACATGTAGGTCCTCGCAGGATCGAGATTTGTTTTGGTAGTAGTCTGCACAATTAGGCCAGACTTTGCCCAGCATCCGCCGGACTCGAAGACTCGTAGAGCGCCGTCCTAGATTGTTGTTGGCTGCCGAATTTGGATGGAGCCCATCCACCGCCGCCGGATCTGCGGGATTCAGGTTGTTCTGTTGACGGTGATGCCGTCCGGCGCTCCTCTTGCGGAACAAACTGCGAACGGATGATGTTGAAGATGTTCCTTCACCTGCTTCCGTCTGCTGACTCACAGCCATCATCTTGAGGCGGATCTGTTTGAGAATTCCGACTAGGAGCTCGTCAACATTATGCTGCATTCCGCTAGATGTTTCGATGTATTTGCAGTCAAAAGATACAGCCAAGGATTTCCCTGCTGTAAACGTCGACAGAATAACTTTGATTAATGAGACATTAGGTACACAGACACAATACGTATGTACATACGTGTTTTTATAAGTATCATCTACGTAGTTTATAGCTAGAGCCCTGACGTCAATCTATCATAGATATATGAAAAGGGCGGGGATCAGGATTTATTCATGCGCAAAATGGAGAAAAGAGGTTAAAAAGGAGATTGAAGGTATTGACGATACGAATCTAAGGATCCTGCAGAAAAAAAGGCGGAAGGAAGGAGGCAAATCAATAAAAAAAATTTCTTTGAAGCGTCGACAATCCATCGCTCGTTGCTTTTATTCGTCATGACGACGCCTACAAAGCGTCCGCCAGATTCAATTCCGGCGTGACATTTTTTACGTCCTATTTTCTACATCCAACTTGTTTTTCTTCTTTATTCTTAAAGTCTCCGGCATCACAACATGGCAAGAACGCACTACTCACTATATACCTACTCCATTTCCGTCTGCTGATGCTTTCACTTATTCCTTTTATTTCGCTTTGACAAAATAAATAAGAGTCCTTCCTCATGCGTCATACGGTTCTCAGCATATATACATCACTCGTACAGAAAGTTCCATCATCATCAGGAATGATCCTTAACTGTGCAGAGCGCTCGAGTATTAGAGAGTCCTTGATGATCTCTGCTCGAACGAGAACGGTTCATCATCCGCTTCACTAGAGATCCATCGTACAGAAGAACACTATACTCTTCTCAAAAACGATCCCTGATGGACCCGGTTTCCACCGGATAGGAATTCAAGACGGGAGCTAACGACGGAGCGCTCCACCTGATCCAGTATTGTGTCCGTACTATGGACTACTCGACTGCACTCACTATTAAAAAAGGAAAGAGGAAAGGTTTTTTTTTCCTCCTCGTCTGCAGCAGGATTGTCATCAATGGCCTGTCGTCAACGTGCGTGACGGAGCACCACCTGCTGGTCCGACAAAACCATCAGGGACAGCCATTCGTATGTACGTCCCAGTAGGATCGATGCAACTATTAAAGGAACCTCATGTTGACCCAAGTGTTGTGTACAGAACGCCAGGATTTCGTTAAGATGCACGCGAATCCTACTTGAACATCGAAGAGCTAGGCTTTACCCCTTTATTTCAGGGGAAAGGAACTTTTAATGAGTCAAAGCTGACGACGACGAAGGAGCATTCTGACTGTTCTCTCTTTCTCTTTTTGCTCGATCCTCTCTGCCGCGTTGCTTCATCGATCCTGCCTCAATAATAGCCAAGCGGTGGCGGCG
Organism: Chydorus sphaericus; assembly: GCA_030141595.1. Lineage (NCBI taxonomy): Eukaryota > Metazoa > Arthropoda > Branchiopoda > Diplostraca > Chydoridae > Chydorus > Chydorus sphaericus. The sequence goes on from CM057930.1 coordinate 7,523,783, forward strand.
GCGGCAGCGGCAGCGGTGCTGCGCTCCTTTAGACAGAGGGAAAGCTCCCTTACACGCACGAAGGAGCCTTAATTAGTTGCACATGGTGGGATCAGTAGAACTGACTATACAATCCAGTCTACTTCTTAATATTCGATTGAACTCCGTCATAATGAGCAACTGGAGCGCAACAGCGCAAAAAGCAAGGAATGTTTATAATATAACACCAATTTCTTTTGTCTCTTAATTGAAGAATTCATGCTATGCGCAGGCTGATCCTGCAGCGTACCTTGGGTTGAAACAATCCTGGAGCGGACGAGATCGATTTTATTGGCGACCAGAATGACGGGAGGGGATGTTAGAATGCTGTTGAAGGCAGCGGAGCGGGATCGCTCGGCCAAGTGGCGCCACAGGAAATGCAGGATCTCTTCTGCCCTATGAAGGCTCTCTCCATCCACCACACTGTGCCATAATGAGAAAGCATATTATATAAGAAAAAAGTGCTTCAATGTATTTTCCTCTCCGATCCATCTAATGTAGGGCGCAACCTTCCGTCTCGCTGAGCGAAACTAAGGGTTTCACCAATTTCAAGAGATCACGGGATATTTATTACACATACGGGAATATAACGATGCAATTGAACAAATCCATATAACTTTCAAGGGATAGATTCTTACCTATAAACGATGACGTAGGCGTGAGGGTTGTACGTCGACATGCAATTCTCCACCTGCATTCACACAATATCGATTTATTAGTTGATTGAAAGTCGAATACTAGCCTAAACATTGGCCGGAGAGTTCATTCCGCGAGGTAATCGGATTTTTGACTCCCATTCCCTCTTTTTCTCTTTTCGATCAGCTTGATCAGGCAAACACACGACAAGAGATATTGAATAATATATCAGAACCCACGCTTCTGCCTAGTAAAACCAATATAAACGTGAAATTGGACGAGTGTTCAATGCATCTGAAATGGATATAGGGATTTATATATCATGCACTCTTTCATGAGGGCACGAATCATCTGATGATATTGTATATCCTGCTCGTTGCCCTAGGGATGTTGCCCGATCCTTGTATTCCCCTCGGCAGGATTGTGTGTGTTTTTCTTTTTTTACTCTGATGCGCGTGCAACGCAAACCATCATTCTACTATCCTATAGTTTGCCTCTTTTGTTCCACCTTCTTTTACTCTCTCGTCTAGGTATATCTTATAATTGAATTATATACTCCTTCAAGAGGTTATATTCTATACCCTCCCTGATCACGAAGAACAAACATTGACGTTGGATCCTACCCAGTGAGGATCATTGACGTCTTTTTCTTCTTTGTTATTTGTTTGCGTTCCATGTATATAGCGAACTCTTAGTATAAGAAACAAAACAAAAACTTTTTTTTAGTTTCTAACGAAAATTGCCTCAATTTTCTTCGGAAAATAAAGTTGGAGAATTCATTATCATCCTTTCTCATTATGAGAGAAGAATAGGCACGTAGGAACTCTTAAAGTCCAAGAGAGCGTTATTTTAACAATGTTTAACTGCGTGCGTGTTTTTACTGACCGATATTTCACCGTGTGGGTGATCGATGAAGACCAACTGGGACTCTTCACCATCCAGAAGGACGGATACGGACCGGTCGCATGTGCCGTCATCTATACAGAAAATATACATTGTGACAAAAATAAAACAAGGAAAACTTATGCATATTAATGAAGTTCTAAGATTGAGAAAGTCGAGTTAATTAATCGGACTGCGCAGGGAGATCGCATGCTGTAAAACCTTCAAGCGGATTTCCATATATTAACGCCTTTAGGGTTCTGAGAAAAAATTGGCAATAGCGCCTTGGAGCTCATAAGTCTTAATTAACATTTCATTTAAAAAAAAGAGCAGAGATTCTTGATGCTTGTCTTGTTTTCTTTTGCCTTTAGGGTGAGAGCCGTCGACGAGGTTCCCAATCGATAACACTGATTGAAATCGATCGAAAATCCCGCGGTGTGCTCCTTCATAAAATATAGAAAAGCAAATTATACCAAGGGAGGCTTCGTAAGTGTTGAGGTATTCCGAGGTCATAAACTGGGCTGTTAAGGCCGTCTTTCCGACCCCAGAGGTGCCAAGCATGAGAACTCTCAACGGTTCTGGTCCACCACCGGAAGACTGAATAAGATTCTGGTCGTGATTCAGCAGAGAAGCCCTCCTGGACGATGATGACGATTGGTGACTCGTGTCCGAGTAAGGCTGATGGTAGGATTGCGGGGGCGATCCTGCCACATTCTCCGTGCTAAATAGGTTCACAATTTCCAATAATAATATGTAATAGTTGTATAAATCACCTTCTCCTCTTAAACATAATATATATATGGCTCCTTTTGATGCCCTAGCGCCGCTGTTTGATGAAAGAGAGGAACCTCGGCGGTATAAATCAAACAGGAGATCCTGTGATCCATCCAGGAAACTACTCCTAACATCAGGGCATCTCTAAAGAAGCTCGTCTCTCTATACACTTATTGTGCAGAGAGGATGAAATGACGGTAACGTGCACGAGTGGGAGGACAAGGAGCTCTTTCCACCATGTTTATCTTTCCCCTTCAGCTGCTTTCAGCTGCCCTCATCCCAGGCGTAAATAGCCGGCGTCCAAGTCAACACAATCATCCGACGCCGCCCGGGCTGTCAGGTCGCTTGGGAAACTCCCTTTTTATGTATTTTTTTAAGAACAAAAATATGGCCTACTTTTGTATTCTAAAGAGGTATTTTTTTTGCATATACGATTGTAAGAGGAACTTGTACTAACAGTTCAAGAAAAAAAAAGTTTTTAATGATCTTATGCATAAATCCTCAATGTAATCGTTCTACGTGATCGTTCTATTTATATCAAATATCTACTTCTAGTATCGTTTCATGTTTCGTGATGAACGGAAGGATTCCAAAAATAGACATCTTGTGACGTCAATTTGTGTGCAGAGGAGATTCCGTGTGATAAAGCAAGTTTCTTCTCCTACCAGGATCACCACAATTGGTGTTAAGGATCTACGTTTGTACTCGGCGAACTTATTAGTTTTCTTTATGTCTCGTACTAATAATTACATCTTATACTCGTTTAGATGCGCCAAGGGAATCCAATTTTGTACTAATCGAGATACATATATATAGTATACATGGGGGGATACATAAAGAATTAGACATTTTACACGCTCTCTTGATGCCGTTATTATTACATGTAGGATGATCAATCTTGGAGACGCTTTGATGGATCACTATCTTTTATGTAGAAATATTATAAATATTCTAATTCATATGACACTGGTTTCCTTTTAAGCTCCTCTATATACTTCATACGCAATACGTAAGAATCAATTATTCATCGTAGATATTGATTTTCCCCACCAAAGTATTATGTATTCGTTATTATACGGCTTTTTTCCTGGAAACCGATCTAGTTACGGAACAATCCCAATATTTCCCAAGAGTACATCATGCTACTTTTTTTCTTCAAAGGTAAATGTAATATTACCTGATACTAGAAGCGCTTGAATGTTGACTTCCAGTCGGTCTTGGAGGAACCATCCAGGTGGAACGATTGGCATCCGCACGCTGACGGAAGGAATCCCCTCGATTAACAACTCGGTTGCTACCTTGCTGCACTATAAAGTGCCTTAAAAGATAGTAGTCTGCCTCTTCTTCTTGGTCCACTTCTTGCTTATTGTACTGTTGATTACCAACCCTGTGACTTGGTAGACTGGTCCCTCTTGGCCGTCCAGGTGGAGCTCCTGACGTTGAAGACGATCCTGGATAGTTGCTGTGGTGCTGTTGAGAGCTTGATGAAGTAGCCGTTGAAGGTCTTTTTGGAGTCCGGACTGATTGGGATCGGCCATGATGATGCTGGGGCGTAACATTAGTCTTACCGGTTGTGATCGTTGTAACGCTTAGTCGTTGAGAAGATGCTTGAGGAGTAGGTTGAACAGCCGGTGTGGTTGACGTTCGACCCCCGGTCGGAGACCTACTTCGTGCGGCCGTAGGTGAGAGTAGAAGAAGGTGCTCAGCACTACGGCAGCCAGTGGCGGAAGAGGATCGAGCTGTGCTGGGACGAGTGACGCTCAAGCGAGCCATCCTCTCCGGTGCTTCTGCTGAACGGTTACTCTGCTGTGGGGCCATAGCAGCTAAAGAGTGCCTCCGGTCCAGGATCCTGCGGCATCTTGCTTGATGCTGGTGATGGACTTGTTGCTCCAGTGCGGCTGCTATCTCCGCATCTGATGTGATGGACATTTGCCGAGCAAAATCCACCATGACGTCCGGCAAAGTGGCCATTAAAGTGTTGGTCGAAGAACGACCATGCTGCTGCGGATGATGTTGAGGTGAGGATGATCTAGCGTAAACGGCCATGACTTTATGCTGTGAAGACTTTGAATGATACGAGGACGGATAGCAGTTGACGTCCAGTTAGTTGCGATGTCGGCGACCGACTGATGATGACCGCCGATGGTGATCGACCTGCTGTCCTCTTTTCCGTTTTCTGCGAAGCACGCGCATGGCTTGCACGCACTCAATGTTGTGGTGCACACGCGGGAGCACACACAAAGGAGAAAGGCCTACGTAGGGGAATACCCGCGAGGGATAACGCGTGAGGATAACGCAGGCGTCAACTCCCGTGCGTATACATCGGTCTTTCCCTTAAGACTAAATATAGCTCAAACTCTTTTCCACACTTCTCTTCTTTTTTATATCGCGAAGAATATAAAAGTAGAAAACTCTTTTATCTCGTCTCCTGATGCGAGCTTTTCTTCTTCGACATTTTTTAGAGTGGAAAATTGAATTAATTAAACGTTGTTCGTGCCTGTCTTTATCAAAAAAAGGTAAAAACTTTAACTTAAAAAATAAATTCCAGTTCCTTTAAACCCATTTATTATCAATACTTTTTGATGCAACTTTTCACGAAAACTGGAAATGGAAAAGTTAGCCAGCAATTATAAATACATACTTTTAAAACTCATACAGCTGAATTATATAGGTAGGTAAATGACTGAGTTTGGTAACACAAATAGGGATGCTTTATTTTCGAATTGACCTTTTTTATAACGTAAATAAATGTTACACAGTGATAGAAATAACAGATAAGTAGCTTATTTGTACAAAGGATTGTAAGTAATTTATAATAAATTTTCAAGTGCCAATTAAGGAATGTCGCGCTCCATCCTTTTCGAATAATTTGTTTCTTGTTTATAGAGTTCGTTTGAAAAAATAATTGGCACTTAAAATGTGCGCTTGTGAACGCTCACAGCTACGACATTACAATTTAAAAGAATGTACTGACAATAGTGCAAACATGTACCCGAGGTATCAAATTGCAAAAGGTGAAAAGGGATCATGTCGTCTTCTTTGCGTCATCGGTAGACAAAGTAAAAACTAAAAAGAACAGTTTGTTGTTATTACATTTTTTTGTTTGTACTTTCTATTTTTTACAGCAGAGATGCAAGTAGAAGATGATGGATATGAGATGTGTACTTGACAGCCACTTTGTCTTGACATTTTCTGCTTGCGCTGACGTCGCTTCCTTAAACGTAAGCATTCATTCCACCAAGATGATTCTGGAAATCGAAAATGTGTATTCAATTTTCGTTCATCTCAGCGAATTTAGTTCGATTTTCTTGCTTGGTTACCATAATCGCTACTTCTTTCATCATATACTACCCACAAATGATTGGAATTGTTTTTGGCAGGATTCCGAATAACGCCTTGAATGGAACGGACGTTGGAACCCATAAATCGGAGTCATTCTGATCCAACAAGATTTTAAAATCAATAGCACCGTCTAATGTCCATACATTCCGCACCTAAAAATGTTGGTTAACATAAAATTTAATTTAATATCCACAAAATAGAAAGTAAGACTAATAGTTGAAATTGGCGAACACCTTTGTTCTATCCGGATGAAACAGAAAGCAATAACTTTTATTAGATCCTTTTTGTATATCAGTTTTTTCAGGATTCCATATACGTAGCTAGGAAACATAAAAGAGCTGTTCTTTATTAAAAAGTAAAAGGCAGAAACTTTGCCTCCCAAACTTTTCTATGCCTGAGATATTGGTCGGAATTACTTGGATCAATCGATCAACAATATATACACATCCGAGGGGCTCTTTTTTCCTCCTTCCAGCCTCTTATTCCATCGCGTCCGGCCTAAAAATAGCTTCCTCGGCCGCACATTTATCTTTTTATTCTAGCGACGAGAGACCGCTGTGCTGCTGCTGATGCGCTTTTTTTCAATATATATACAAGTCCGGTTCCGAAGAGCACTTGCCTGTGCTGCCAAATGGCTTTTATTCCGTCGATATGTGTGTGTGCTCTTATATTCTCTTGTTCGCGTGCCAGTCTCATCTCATTGAAAGCCTTCGTTTTGTGCTGTATGTATTCCTCGGAAAGAATATAAGAGAGGACGGAAAAAGCCGGCTTCCGTCCCTTCTTTTCGGACTCGAGATTAGGTCAGGTTCTTAGACGAGGAACAGCAGCAGCAGTAGCCCATCACATCCGCACGTACACATTGTGTATAAACTAGGGAAAGGAAACAGCTGAACTTTATCCGCACTCAATATGCATATTCTATTCCCGTTCGGCACCTGCCGATAGGGCCATCCCCTCACATGTACTTTGTCATGCAAAAAGGATTTCCAGAGCGAAATAACTTCATCAACATACAATGCTGTATATTCTCCCTTTTTTTGTTAAAATGCATTAAATTTATCTTTTCGCGTGGAATAATCAACGCCCTCGGACTAAAGGGACTAGTGATCTCTGTAGTGCACGGCTCAGTGCAACTTGTGCATTATGCAAAATGAGCGCATCCATTGAAATCTTTCGTCTTTTTCCGCTGGTGTGAACGCGGCGGCAGTTTCCACTAAGCTACTCTCAAGGATGCGAAATGGATGTAGGCTTGCAGCATTCATCGCTCTTGTTATCTCACAACGCCGAGTTTACCACTTCATTTCCACGTGTCGCCATCTTCTTTTTTATGAACTGGAGCAAAACTTTATTGTTTATTCGGCCGCGCGGCTCTCAGGCTGATTGAAAAAATGTATTTCTCGGCATTGCTTTATTTTTAAATCTATAATTATAAGGGAATTAAATTGAAGGAACAATTTAAATCAATGTTAAAAATCGTTTTGTGCAAGTGATGCAATAAATTATAATAATAGTTATCATTCAATCATTTTAAAATTTATATTGCATTATTTGTTAGAAATTAGCATATGAAAAATTAAAATGTTGCCTGCAACATTGAAAATTTATTGAAATCATTGAAATACGGCCATACTGTGATCATGGCGTATAAGAAAGAAGAAAGAAGAAATCTTATACGCCATGCCGTGATAGTTGATACCGTTCCTATTAGGGCTCTGACTCGAATCGTATTCAATTCAAATAGGTCGATTCGAATGAATAAATATATTTAAAATAGCGATTCGAATGAATAGGAATATTAAATCGCCTATATGAATTGAACTGAATAATAATTCGAATAATTCGAATTTTTTCTCTAATTTCTATATCTTTTTTCGAATTCGAATTATTCGAATTTTATTCGAATAATTCGAATGCCGATGGCTAAAATGTAAGAAAAATAGTCGCTTTAACTGAAATGTTTATTTTTCCGAATTTCTTTCTAGGCTAATGGCTCACAGATTTCAACAGTATAACTCTACGAATGACTCTTATCGTGACAACGCTATTACGCTATATCGTTTAGCGAGATCACTTGAGAATAATGCGACTGAGACTGTTGCTAATTGCTACGCACGTTTAAAATTCAAAGGGACTGGCGTCTGTCCGACTGGTTAATGGCTATGCAACTTACACGTGCTTTTTGTTAGTCACTGACTCACTGTCTTTTGTCTTTTCTCTTTGGTGGGAATCGGTAAAAGAACTTTGTCGGTTTTTTTTTAAAATCCAGAGTTGCCGATCGGTAAAAAAGACAACAAATGCTGAATATTTGCATGAGGATTCGAATGAATATTTGAATGGATATTCGAATGAATAATCGAATGAATATTCACTATTTTGAAATTGAATATTCATTTTTTTGGTTCCTATTTGAATTGAATTTGAATAAATTAAAAAATCTAAAAATCTATTTGAATTGAATTGAATATCCGTGAATATTCAATTCATTCGAATTATTCAAATTTTCGCCGATTTGAGTCAGAGCCCTAGTTCCTATTGAACCGTTCCTTGGTGTGTTTAGGGAATCATCAATGCGATTTTCAAAATGGCACCCCTGTTCCTGTCTGCTTAGGCTCTTTCTCGGCTTCCAGTCACAGAAGTTACAAGTTTTTGTTAGCTTTGGGACATCACTGTGAGTTTCTCGTTTCTAAATCCATCTTTATCATTTGCATCTATACTCATAATGAATTTAATTCATGTTAGGATGAAAATTAAGTTATTTTACATTATTTGTCTAATATTTGCAGAAGGAGTTCCATTTCAGCTGAATCATGTCTGACGTGGAAGGGTAAGCAACGCCGATTCTCACATTATGCTAGAATTTAGCTTTGATGCATTTCCCCCGATAGTTCTAATAATTATATGCCATTCATTAGTTTTCCCCATTCATTTTTTCAATTTATCATTATTCAATTCATTGTTAAGGCCAATTAGTTCTATCTATACTGGTTAAAGAGCGGTGTTTTTGTACCGGCACCTTTGTAAGCTCCAAAGTTGTTTGAAAGCTAATCATACATTTCCTTGCGCTTTACAGAGGTGATGCCTTGATGGCCCCCGTGAGTGGAGGTCCTCTCGATATTAATACTGCAACCCAGGAGGTTTTGAAGAATGCCTTGATCCATGATGGTCTTGCCCGTGGCCTTCATGAGTCTGCCAAAGCTTTGGACAAGTATGTTCTAATTACATTCATTCTACAACATATGTTACTTATTAAAATAAGGTTGATGTTGAATTTGTCTTGCAAAAATTCATTCAATTATCTTTCAATTTTAGGCGTCAGGCACTTCTGTGTGTGTTGGCTGACAACTGCAGCGAACCCATGTACAAAAAGCTGGTGTCAGCTCTCTGCCAGGAGCACAACATCCCCTTGATGAAGGTGGATAACAACAAGAAACTCGGCGAGTGGGCTGGCCTCTGCAAGATCGACAAAGAGGGCAAGGCTCGCAAGGTGGTTGGCTGCTCGTGCGTCGTCGTTAAGGACTGGGGCATCGAGACTGAGGCTACCGCCGTCGTCCTCGACTACCTCAAGAAGCAGTAGAGCTGGAGAGGATCTCCACATCCTGCTGAATGGGATGCCTCTGGTTGAGAAATTTTCACATGTGTTACCATGTATCATGTGTACACAAACCTTTTTGAATACATCTTGTTACCAGAGGAATTATTGACTAGATCTTGCATGACACCTAGGATGGCATTTATTCGTTTTGTGTGAAGAGGAAAAATTTGAGTCTAAGACAGATCTATTCGTTCCGGTCTAATATTTCATTCATAGAATATGTAAGCGGCACTTGTGCTTCGTAAATCATTGGAACGCGAGAGGTTCTAGTTAGTGGTCTGCAACGTGGACAGGTAGATGACAGTTAATACTCGGTTGACGTTAACATTTTACACAAGATTATGCAACTGATTATGCCAACATAGTATACTGATTGCTGACGTTCCTTAACTTAATCGATATAAGCGGTAGTTGCTAGGTCACGAGACTAAACTGACTGATTTCTTTCGAAAGCATGGTTAGGATTTTTCTTCCGCCACACATCTTCGTTCACTTCAGTGTTAGTTTTTATAAGCCCAAAATTGTGGCCTAGTGTGCGTAAAAAAAAAAAATTATTGAGATAAAGTTGTCATAATAAGGTGTATGAACTAATTAGCCAGACTGCTGGAGTATCACTTCCGAATCCCGATTCGGCGATTCCATTAAGTGATTTTCATATTAATTTTTTTTCTCCATCGCCATCTGGTGGCCCAACATCTGACATGCTTCTTTTTGTCGTCTGTTCTATTTGAAAAGGATGAAACTGTAAACACGACCACGATGCTAAGTCCCGAAGTAATTAATTTTTCACCGCCTCGCGTTCTCTTACAATCAATTAATGTCAAAGACGAAGAATGCCTCGTCAAGTTACTGTCATCGAGCAAAATGGGGGGGAGTCATTATCACGGTGTAAGTACCTTTTGACCTATTACTTACTTCGTCAGTATACGCCCTGCTGCTGTCAGTCAGTATTCACTGGCTGTCTTCTTATTACTAATTCAGTTATCTATAAATTAAGGTCACTGTCATCCTACCCAACTCAAAGCTTCAAGACACTGATGATCTCTTTGGTGTGTATGAGGAAGAAGTTTACTACCAAGTTGACTGCTTCCCTGTCCATGGATTATTAGACCCAAACTTTTTGGCATCTTTCATCAAGAGTGGAAACCTTCAAGCTAGAACTCTTGTCACTTGGAGCAGTGTTGATAACTGTGCTGTCTTAGATGCAGCTGGCATTCTGAATCTGTCAGTTACCAAAGATGTGTACCAAGAACTGGGATTGACAGGGGAACCTGACCTTATTCTTGGCAAACAGATAGCTAAATATAGTATTATATTCTTCTTATTCCTCCATTTGGCTATTTCATAAATAATTGATTATTTTTACAGAGGTGACAATAGACCTACTTGATACTAGGTTCACTCCAGATGGAAAATTCTATCAGAGAGTTCTGTCATGCTTGAAACGGAAGAGTGAAGACTTTGAGTTTAATTGGCTTATGAGATGGAATCCTGCAGGTAGGGGTCTACTATATGTCACTAGATTTTTCTTAACTTCAGTCCTTTTGCTTATCCAATAAACACATTTTTTAGAAGAAGAAACGTGTCCGTCTTCTCTAGCCGCTTATCTCGATATTCACGGGTTTCGAGTGACGCAGTGCCTTCCCCGACTCAAACATAATGAATTGCATAATGTAAGAGTGCCTACTTTCAGCTCTGAAATGGATTTGAATGACTTGATCGAGTGGATAGGTACGGCGGCCTTACAGATTGAATGGTAAGTAATAGGAATCATATGTAAAAAAAAAAATTACTACTTATGCGGCATCATTAACATCTTGTTTATTATCAGTCCGGCGGAAGAAAGCTATGCGTCTTCGTTAATCTGTCCCGAACCGCACACCATCAGCGAAAACGTTACTTCACTTCGCTGGACAGGTTTTTTTGGGAATCAAGAAATAAAAGTGATACTCAAACAACTTCTCCAATTAAAACAAGGATGGGTAAATATCACCCTCCATGGATTTGATGAAAGCGCTCCAACTGGTACTAAACAATATTTTGATTTAACATGCTATTATTCTTGTTTGTAATGAATTTTATTTTAGGGATTCAACAGCTGTGTTCCATTTTTCTTAGATCATCTGGAGATCACTGTGTTGTTACCTGTAAATCACCTACCAATATAATAAAATGATTCATTTTTGCACACAACCACCATCCAAAATATTTCTATTTTTTCCAAAATATTTCTATGAGCTATACATTTTCTTGCTTTTTGCGTTATTAACTGAGGAACACCTAAAAAGATCCGTTTGAATTTTATAATTTGAAAGTTGAACGCTTTCTTTCAGCTTTACGTGAGCTATTCACTGGGTCGTTTTTTTTTTACGAGTGGTACGTCGGGTCATTTTTGTCATAAATGTTATTGTAGGAAATAAGGGATAGTGAATTTTAAAAATACAGATTTCTGTGAGATTTATATAAAATAATATACAGAGATAGGGAATGGTGGCCTGTTTATAAAACTTAACCTAGTTCAAAATGTTTGTTTCGTGTTTGTGGTTCTTAAACTCAGTCTTACTAATTGACCTGATTCTACTGGCATCTGTACAATCAAAAGAGACTGCACTACTATTTCTTAGCGTATTTGTTATAACCGGTTGAGACTAAATGACGCCGCGCTTCGCCGACTTCCTGATGGCTATTTGGCCGTACCACTTAGTAGCGATGTCAACCTAGTTTTTTTCGAAACTAGGTAAAGTAAAAGTAAATTACCGAGTTTTTCAGAAAACTAGGTAAAGTAAAAGTAATTTACCTAGTTTTTCAGTTAACTAGGTAAAGTTAAGTAAAATTGGCCAAAACTAGGTAAAGTAAAACTAAGTAAAGTAAAACTCGGTAAAACTAGGTAAAACAGGTGAAACTAGGTAAAAGTAGGTAAAGTAAATTTTGTTCTTCAAAACTAGGTAAAAACTAGGATTTTGGTAACTTTCACTTATTTAAGTTAGAATAAAAATATAATTTTTGGTATATTAGTTAAGTATTTCTCACTTGTAAGAAACTTTCGAACTGTGTTGCTGTTGTCGTTAAAAGTTTGGGTACATGGGATTTTCAACTTTTAAATAAATGTTAAACAAAACTCCATAAAATATTAGGTGTGTTACTACCTTTCGCTCCAATGAGCGAAAAATACATTGCAAATGGTCAACTTCATACGTGGTATCGCTGTTTTTTGTCTTTACTTTTTGAAAAATTACCTAGTTTCTATCTAGGTACTCGCCCGGGCAGCACCGCAATATTGCAGACATATTGGTCGTATATACCATTCCGAGGTTAGAATATACGAAACCAATATAAAGCCAATACTACAATGCATGTCGGTCCACTCAAAAACCAACATTTAAAATGTATTTTGACTCGACATTCAAAAACTGATGTTGTAAGAATATTAACGTTCACCAATAACATAAATGACTAGTGAAATGCTTAATGGCAAATGGTAGTTACGGTTTTGTTGTTTCAACACTGGAATTTCAATATTGGACCAATAATGAAAATAGATTAATTTTAAAATATTATATATTTTTTAACCTCTTCTATTAGCCTTCTTCTCAGATTGATTACTGCTGCCTTCGTTTATTCATCATGGTGACACATATATTTTGCTAGACAATTACTTTGCATGGTTATTTGTTCATTAAGTAATGTTTTATTAATTTATGTTTATTATTACCTCGTAAAGTGCAGAGTAGAGAATTCGTTGTCATCTCTTTTATTTTTCTGTTGGAAGAGAGATTAGAACCTTAGAAATTTGCAAATGTGCTTATACCTTGAGTTTGAAGCTGGGCGCTCTAACCACTAGTCCGTGGCGTGATGTGGAAGAGGCTCATAAATAGAGATACATCTTTCATTGGCGCTGAAAATGACTGAGATTCAATAAAAAAAGTAACTTTAGATTATCTATAGCCTATCAGCAGTTCTTTTATTTATGCCTATTCATTGATATTAGTAGATATAATGTTAGTATTAGAATATTATAATCGTGGTAAATTCTAAGACTTATAAATTCTTAGAATCTTATTCATCCTCTTGGAAATTAGGAAGAACTATGTGTGATTTAATGATTTTATTGATCATTTTAATTTGAAGACATATTAGTGACAGAACTTTCATGCATAGACCGATAATCCGTCACATGGCATAAAAATGCACATTTCAATAATTAATAAAATGGTTGTAAAGTATTTTAATCCGAAAGGTACCTTTTATGGGATGTTACTTAAGGAGGTATATAAAGTCACGTGCCCAAGCAATCCGATGCGAATGTTTTTTTATTGAAAATAACAAGCATTTACGCACTGTAATCGTGCAAAGTGTTAGCTTACAGGCTGTATAAAATAGCTTGTCATAAAAAGGACTATATGAGATTTTTTAAAAAATTGGGGAAGAAGCAAATAATTGGAAGAATATTTTCCTCACTTTTTTTAACTTATTGCATTATTGGGCGAATTTTGAAATCCTATTATTGAGCAAATTGAAAAAAAATTTATCATTTGTTATTGATCATTTGACTTATTATTTTTATTTACAAACCCTTATATTATAATCATAAAGGCTTTTGAATATTGAATGAAACTACATTTCCAGTGTTGGATTTTGAGTGGACCGACATGCATTCTAGTATTGGTATCATATTGGGTTGCTATTTTTGCCGTGCTACCTAGTAAGACGGCAGAAATTTTAGGAAAGTAGTTTATCCTGTAAACTAGAAAATGTTTTATTACTTTTCCGTTACATTTTCAATAAACTTGTTAGAAAAGTTTATTTTAATGCATCCAATTTTCAATTCCTTGTCTTTCAAATTATTTTATTTCTAAGAGTTACTCCATATTGTTCTGTACTGGTATTGCAATGTATGAATAACAACACTGTATAAATTCTCAAGCCATATACACTTTACATTTTACGATTTTTGGTCAAAAACAATATTGGGCAAATGTGTGTCAATATTGCGTGCTCTCCGGGTCGGTAAAGTTACCTAGTTTACCGAGTTTTGTAAACTCGGTACTCGGTAACAAAAACTAGGTAAAAACTAGGTAAAGTTAAAGAAATGTAAACTAGGTAAAGTACTTTTCGAAAAAGTAAATGCAAAAAAACTAGGTAAAACTAGGTAACTAGGTAAAACTAGGTACTTTTACCTAGTTCTGACATCGCTGCACTTAGGTGAAATAGTGGTACAGTACCACAAGCGGAAAGCCGCTCGGAAGACGAGGCACGGTCTGCGGACTACGAGTAACGACCGTGTCCATTTTTAGAACTGGCAACCACGCTAACGTCCGATTGCCGATGAGTATGAAGGGCCCTCAGTCGGGAATAGCATAGGATCAGAGGAATAACGCCACCATTGCATCGTAGAAACAAGAGCGATAGGACAGTCGACGATTGGCGAACTTTTACCGCATACTTGGAATTTCCTACTTCGGTTTTGTTTATTCTCTAATGTCATGGTGAGTTATAGAAGTTACCTACATTCTGATTGATCAATATTCGGTCGAATTCATTCTTTAAACGTGTCTGACCTGATTGAGTTCACTTCACCGGAGCTATCTTTAACGTGTTAACCATCTGTCATTACAGTGATACATTGAAGGAGACCTGCTTGAAATAGAATGTCCATTCATTACAAGTTCAAATCAGCCATTGACTATGACACCATCACCTTTGATGGACTTCACATTTCTGTTTTGGACCTTAAGAAGGCCATTGTTCAACAGAAGAAGCTTGGCAAAGCCACTGATTTTGACCTTCTTATCACAAATGCACAGACTGATGAAGGTATTTTATTCAACTCAGCATAGTAAAGGAGGGTTTACGTTTAACTGACCATTTTCCTCCACAGTTTACACAGACGAGACTGCCTTGATCGCCAAGAATACATCCCTCATTGTTGCTAGGGTCCCAGTGGCAGGGGCAACCAACAAAAAAGTCTGGTAAGTTGGCAATAATTTTGTTTTCCTATTAAGAGTGGAGTATCTGATTTATTTCTAACCCAATAGGGACCGAGGAGAACCGTCACTGATTGGAACCACACCATCTTCATCATCATCTAAGGGTGTATGTACCTGAGGTCTTCCTCCCTTCTCAGTGGACTAGTAACATTTTGAAAATCCCAGACATTCCATTTTTCTTTCGCAAAACATTCAAATTTTTTTTGATTCAGTAATTTAAAATTAGTCAATTTTTTGAAAGCTCAACAATCAAATATTTCTTATCAAGAAAAATTGGAACTGCTGCTGACTACTGCTGTGATATTTTAAGAGTGTTGGTCTATTTAAAAAAAATTGCCATTTTGCTGGTTGTCTTTCATTTTGAAAAGGAATCTTCAAGCTGTTACAGAATTTTGTTAGGGTGCCTATGGTTGTGATATTTTCATATTTTTTTTTAATTGGTGGATTTTCTCATTTGTTGATAAAGAAGAAAAAATGTAAGATCTCGTGCGTTTCGCTGTTGCACTCGGTTTTTTCTCATTTCCTCATTAACCATCATCATGTTCCCTCACCCACCTTACTGGTCGTCGTAGAAAAACTGAGATTTTTTCACGCCGTGTATGTGATCCATGCACTCGCTTTTTTTTTTTTTTATTCCCTGCTCCCGTGAAATTTGTTTGATAATTTATCTTGCTCAACCATATCAGAGGAAAAAGGCCAAAATATTGGGAAGAATTTTTTATCCGTAAATTATTAGTTGGAGTTTCTAATTCTTATTCCTCAAATACATGAGTGGTGCTACTATTCCCAGTTTCTAGACAGCGGTTTTTTTTTTGTATTTAGTCTTAAAAAAAACTCAAACTTCTACCTTAAATTTTATTGTTTCTCACATTCCCTTGTCAATTAGAATGTGATTCAATATTATTTTGTCCTGTCACTTGTTGAGTTTCTCTTTTAAAGAAGATCCCATTAGAAATATGAGTTATAATCACAACTTTTAGGCGCCACCTGGAACGAGCAATGAAGTCGCAGTCGCCATGGCAAGCATCAGTGCGGATTCGGCCGGATCTGTTCTCGATAATCTGGCCCAGGTATTAATGACCAACATAACCATTGTTCCAACAACTTATGTAAACCCATGCATCCTAATTAATTTGTGAATGTATCATTCTCAAGGCAACGGATTTGTCTCGAAGCGAAGCATCCGAAGAAGATAAAATCAAAGCTATGATGACCCAGTCAACCCAAGCATACGATCCCTCCAAGTACCGATAATACTTACCTTTCTTTTGAGAATCGCTCCTGTTACTACCTTTTTGTTGTTGATATTAGGTATCAGAAAATTCGGGGACAAGGTCAAGTTGGACCTGTGCCAGGCAATTATTGTTGTTTTAAATGTGGTATGCCGGGTCATTGGATCAAGCAATGTCCTCTTAATATGGTTCGTTCACTCATTCTTGCTTTATATTTGTCCCGAAAATTCCTATGTATGCTATTTATCGGATTTTACATTATACTTGACTTCATTTCAGACTATGGACATAAAAAAGAGCACGGGAATCCCGCGCAGTTTCATGGTACCTGTGACTGGCCCAGAAGTTCCTGGGGCCATGATGACACCTTCTGGTCATTTTGCCGTTCCTGCTATTGACCAGTATGCTTAAATAAATCGAAATACTGTTTTTAAAATACATAATGACGTTTTAACTGTTTCTTTGTAGCGAGGCTTACAGAGAAGTAAAAAAAGAGAGGCCTCCGTTCCAAGCAGAATCCCCTCCGCCGGATGTTATGAAACCAATCATTCCTTCGGAATTGTTGTGTGCCCTATGCAAGGACTTGCTTTCGGATGCCGTACTCATTCCTTGTTGTGGCGACTCCTTCTGTGATGATTGTAAGTTGAGCAATTTCCGAATATTGCCTGTCGGATTCATAATTTTTTTATTACTTTATCAGGTATTCGCGCCTTACTTCTCGAGTCAGAGGACCAAGAGTGTCCACAGTGTCACACTAAAAACGTCTCTCCTGATACCTTGATCCCAAATCGATTTTTGCGAACGGCTGTTACCAATTTCCGTAGTGAGACGGGCTACACTAAAGCGGTTCCTCAACCAATTGATAAAACCACCCTACCAGTCACAGAACCGGCAGCTCTATCACCCGCTCCGGAGCTTGAACCGGTCCCATCCGTTGAGGATGAGAATACAGATGACAAAGAGGAGCCTGAATTGATCTTGGAGGTAAAAGAGTTTGTCTGCATTTTTTTAAACACCTTTTTAACTGATTTCTTTTTCCCTCTTTTTAGGCTGAGGAGTTCAAAGATGAAGTGCTGGCATCTCCTGTTCCAGAAACGGAAGAAAATGGGGAAGCGAGTGAGCCACCACCGCCTGGTGGAGAAACCCAAGAGGAGGTTCGAGTTCCAACTCCTTCGGTGAATGAAAAATTGGTCGAAGGTGACAGCCCCTCGGTGGAAGCCCCGAAACGCTCTCCCACCGCACCTTCTAGACCTAGCGCTTCTTCCATCAACAATAATATTGCGATGCTGGCCCAAAAGGCCCCACTTTTGACCATACAACAAGCTCTTCTCCAAGGCAATATTCTTAATTCTAGTGAGTAACTAAATTAAATAATGATTTAGAAGTGTTTTATTAAATCTTCCCTATTTATGTATTGCAGTCCCATCGAGTATACAGCACTTGGCCCTTATCCAGCAGGCTATGGCCATGCAGAGAATCCCACATTCATCATCCGGTCCGCTCTTGCCCACCCCAACGACCGGTGTCCAAACCTCTGCCGGTCAGACAACGTTGCAGTCAATGAATGCTGGAGCTATTCAACCGCTTATGTCAGCCCAACCTCCTACCCACATCCCACCGCCCGGTTTTCAGCGATCCTTGCCACCTCCTCGCTATCAAGCACCATCCGTACCTCCTCCGGGTGCGAGACCCATACAAGGGCCTCCAGGTCCTAGAGGTCCACCACCGATGGGATATCCAGGGTAAGTTAACATTCTAATTGATACTGGATATTGAGTTCGTATGCTCTTAATTTTTATTCTTTTGTTTACAGTGCGCCAGGTTATCCGCCAAGTAATGGAATGGGTATGCCATCTTATGGGAATCAAGCGACAAGTACAGCGAATGTTTTGGCCAGCCATCCAATACTACAGCAAGGGTAAATCCTCTTTTGATTTCTCTCACACAGAAAGATTTTAATCGTCAATTTTTACAGGGTTATCGAAGATCCTCTTGCTGCTTTTGAGAAACTGCTCAAGGAGAAGGAGGAACGCGATAGAGCGAGAAAGAAACGAAGGTCCATTTCCCGCTCCCGTTCACGCTCTAGGTCACGAACTCGACGCTCCAAAACTCCTCGCCGTGGAAGCAGATCACGAAGTGGATCTCCGATTCGAAGGTTCGTATATTTCAATTTATTTATTTTGTATTGGATATAAAAATAAAATTCAAAAGTATGTCACAATGTTAAAGGAAGAATAATATTTATTTTTGTATTTTAAAATCAGACGTTCTAGATCCCATTCACCAAGCCAGTCACGTCGCCGACGTAGCCCCGCAATGCGCTCTCGTCGTCGCTCACGATCCAGATCTCCTTCTGGTGGTAGATCACCTAGTCCGAGAGGCCAGAGGCACGGGTACTACGACAGATCATCTCCTCACGGCTCTCCAGGAAGGTTTGTATCTTCTTATCCATCTTGATTTTTTACGTTTAGTTCATAAACGATTATTAATAAATCCAGGTATCCTCGCGAGTACCGGGAAGATTTCAACGCAGCCGCAGCCGGTTACTACCCTCCTTACGGTTATCCGCCAATGGGTCTACAAGGTCCTCCCATGCGAGGCTACGGACCACCAGGACCCATGGGCCCCGTCGGTAGAGGTGGCATGATGGGTGGACCCTACCCTCCTCGTGGTCCACATTTTGGAATGATGTCTCGAGTGCCAGTGCCACGCGGTCCTTTTCCACCTGGCTACATGGGACCCAGAGGCCCCATGGGGCTCTTGGGTGCTCCTCCACCTTCCTTGCTCTCTCTCGACTTGGGCCGTGGAGGTAGAGCCTATCGAGATGAACGTCGCGGGGAGTACGAGCAGCGGGAATACTATCCGACAGAAGGAGACGGAGCTCGTCGTTCTCCTCCTCCACCTCCACCGGGAGACTTCGAAACAGAGGCCCCTATGGTGTACACCAAGAGTGCTAGCGCCCGGCGGCCTACGGAGAAAGGGAGTGAGAAAGTAAGCGAGAAATCTAGGGATCATCGACCTAGAGAGAAAGATCATCGGGATCATCGGTATCACGACCGCGATAGGGATCGGGATAGAGACCGGGATCGTGAAAGAGAGAGGGATCGAGAGCGTGACCGCGACAGGGATCGAGGCCACAAAGGAGGAGGAGGAGGAGGTGGTGGTCGAGGTCGTTCTTCTTCACGCTACGACGGCCACGGCCGAGATGGCCGAGATAGTAAACGGGCGGACGTCGTTCCACGGGAGCCACGCGAGAGCCGAGCTGAATCTCACGGCTCGGTGGCAAGTAGTGACGGCAAGTCTAGCGTAGAGAAGCGAGACAAAGAGAAGAAGAAGGAGAAAAAAGAGAAGGATGACGACGACAAGAAGAAAGACAAGAAGAGCAAGAAGAAGGACAAGAAAAAAGAAAAGGAGAAAAAGAGCAAGAAGAAACATGATAAGAAAAAGCACGTGGAGTCGGACAAGGTTGACAAGGAAACTGATGACGGAAATGAAGAACCAACACCGGCGTCCTCGACCGAACCCCCTCCCTTAGCTCCAGGTAACCTTTTTATTTATTTTATATTATTTTTATTTTCTTTTATTCATATTTCGCTTTTGGTTTATATTTATTTATTTTAATTAGGTGACTTTATTGAGGAAACCTTATCATTGAGGAGGTCCGAAGAGCGTGACGATGAAATCAACGAGAATTTGCAACCGCTGCCTTCCGAAACGGAGATGGATGAAGGACCCCCTATAGATGACATCCTTGACATAAGCGTGGCGGACGACCTAGTGGACGATTCTTTGGACCGTAAGAAAACTGCTATCAAGAAAGAAAGAGGAACGCTGGACAAAGAGGAGAGACGAGTAAGTTGAACACAAATTTTAGATTCATCTCATGAAAAATGAATTGACCAATTTGTTTTTCTAAAAAAATTCATTTTAAGGACAAAGAGGAAAAGATCCCTCCTTTGCCACACTCCAAGTGGGAAGAGGATTCCGAAGAGTCGGACGATGAGTTCTCCGAGTCGAAGAACTTACAAGACGGTGCAGCGGGGGCGGACGTGAGTAAGAGGACAGACAACGCCATTTTCAGACGAGCCATCAGCGCCATCAAACCCAAAGTGATTGAGATCAAATTACGTCCTGAGCGACGTGTCCTGCTCGATTCTTCGGCAGCCGCTGATGTCGCAAATGCTGGGAATGACCACCATCATCCTCTAGATCCTTCTATAGAATTGAATCTTGTCCGAGTACAGCCTGTCGACCCTAAGATGTCGGACGCAGTTGATGAGAAGAAGAAATCGGTGAGGGATCGATTAGGAGACAAGGTTGATCCGGAACAACGGCTCCCTCACAAAACTAATGGACCGGATGACAAGCTGGAAGATGTATCAAAGTCCAAGCATAAGGAAAGGAGCAGCAAGAAGGATAAAGAGAAAGATCGGGGAAGGGACAAGGATAAGGAGAAACGTTCTACACCCACCAAAGACAAGGTAACTTACATCATTTTTTGCGGCATCACCGATGGGTTGGAAACTCTAACTGCAGAAATCGCAAAGTTAACGAAAAAGTAGGCGAGTTAACGAAAAAGTTAACTATACCTTCCACAGTAGATCACGGTTTCCGAAGTTTCCGACATTACAGTTTCCAACCACTCGGGCATCACCTAATTTATTTATCTGAATCAAATTTCAATATATTAGCAGAAAGATCCTAAGGAAGAGAAAAGAAGAAAGCGGAGTCGAACCAAAGAAAAAGAAACAAAGGACAAGAAGCACAAGCGTAAGGACAAGGATGAAAAAAAGATAAAAGATGAGAAAGAAGAAAAGGATGAGACCAAATCATCATCAATGAGTAAGCTGTTTATTCTCATTGTTATTCATCACATTCCAATTGAATAACTTTCGCATTGTTACGCTTTAGATAAAGAGAAACCAGACAAGGTGAAGAAACGCAAAAGATCCTGGTCCGCCTCATCCACCTCAAGCAGTTCAAGCAGCAGTTCTGATTCGGATACTAGCTCTTCCGGCTCTAGTCCTGCTGTCAAGTCCAAGAAGAAGAAAAGTCGAAATAAGAAGAAATCTAAAGCGGTGGCCAGTTCGAGTGACGAATCCAGTCCGGCCGATTCCAGTCCCGAGCCGCAAAAAAAGAAAAAAAAGAAATCGAAAAAATCTTCATCCTCTTCATCAAAACGTAAACACAAGAAGTCTACGTCCCAATGATGATGCTGACCACCCCTCTCTTAATCAGGATTTAGTTTGAATTGTTCAATTTTTTTTATGTACGACATGATAAATTTTTTTTTGCCTTCTGCACTGTTACCTTGCTGCTGTACAATGTGACCCGGGATGTATGTATATCAAATCCCCTTTTCGTGCGTTTTTACTTAAAAAACTGTATGCGGAAAGTTTTCAGTGGCGGTACATAGTAATACATTTTCAGTTCACTTGTTCTCCGCCCTCTTTTTTTTCCGCGACAGCTTTATTCCAAGCCAAAGTATTTATGTTTACAGGGTGTAAACACTCACATTGGAAGCTTGCTCTAAACACATTTCGCCTCTTTTGTTTGCTTATACTAACTGGAGCCCCCAAGCATGATGGATACAGGGTCCCGTCCCCGCTCTTTTTTAAAACATTCAGTTTTTCAGCTCACGATCCGTTTCAACGAACGAAGGCACGAATTTCTCAATTCAGTCACGCTTTTACGACGTTTTCACGGGGGCTGTCGGACCGATCGGTAATAAGTTACTGTATATTTGGTAGTAGGGGGAGAAAAGGCGCACGTGGGGGCGGATCACGGCTCAATTGTTTATCAAAACCATATACAAAGAGTCACTCCTTTCAGGAGCCATGAGGTACTTGTAAATATATCCAGCATTCTAGAATTTTGTATGTTATTCCATCGTCGTCATCTGTTGAGTAAATACGCAGCTAGAAGAGCTGACGGAATGAAAACATCGTAGCTCTAGAGTGCTTAATTGGTTCTCGCCTTGCGAACCTGTGCCGGGTTATAATCACGGTTTTACAGGTCTGAAAAGATAGAAGAGACGACAGCTGAATTGGGGATCGCGTGATTACCATTCGTTTAGAGCCTGAAGATAATAAATCGAGGAGTAGTAACCCCTTGTTGATGAGAAAAGGAGGAGCAGATGAGCTCGACTAAGTGGAGGAAAACGGCGGCGCGAGAACTGGAACCGGCTAGTCAATTACTACGACTAAGCCACTGTATATATATAAACACATCTCTCGTAATGCTGTGCTCCCCAGTCTCGGGATTAACAGGCGATATTTACGGGCATTAAAAGTGCTGTCTGTTTAGAGGACTGTAAAATCTTTTTGGCTTTGCTCCCGCAAGACTTGAAATACAATTTCATGTTTTTTATTTTTTCCAATTTTCCAAACAGTCCAGTTGGAATGTGTCCGACCTAACTTGTCATCGTATGTCAGCCCGTATGCCCTGATAAAAAATTCACGCTGGTTTCTAGTGCCTCTAAACTACTAAAAGGCCCTAGGGGGGTAATACATTCTACTGTTTCGGTTGGCTATCACCTGGTGGCGCATGCGTCGAGCCGCTCGAAATTCTTTTCTCCCCTCATTCTTTTCACTCTTCTTATTTCTTCTACGGTTCTACCAGCAGTCCCTAGCGTCAGCGCTTCAGTGACGGTTGCTCGTTTCTGTGTTGTGAGTGGCCGTGAACCTACACTCACGTCCGTGTTTGGCGCGTTCGCAAAACCGGAACTGATTCATTACGGTGTGTTGTCATCGCAAGATTTCGCCGGTCTTCAAACGTTTACCTTGAAGCCAAGTGTGTTTGCTTTTCAATCCCGTGTTCACAAATATTAACAAAAAAAAGTGAAGTCGAAAATAAAGGAACTGATCCGCCGCGGGCTACGGTCAGGTGTGACAGCTAGGGCTGCTTTCGCCCCCCTCTACAACCAAGGGGGAAAAAAGAGATCGAGGTGTACATGTAGTAGACGAAGGCCGTGGGAAATGCCTTTGTCGTCCATGATTTGATGCTCAAGGAAAAAAAACAGCTCAAACATCATGCAAACGACTTCCAAATGAATTAAAAAACTGTTGCCGAGTCGTGTGAAAGTAAATAGTTTAAACCTGTGAAAAAATGCCGAAACAATTGCCCGGATTATGGAGAATACGACACCTTTCGCTTCTATTTCTTTGTTGTTGTTGTTATTCCGGTGAGTACATTCCTTCTTCTTAAGTCTTAAGTGCCTTTTAAACTGTTTATAGCTTTCCGACGAATTGGTACAGCGTAGTTAGGGGGACGGAAAAGCGGGTAGCTCATCCAACGCCTTTTTAGTTTTTAATCCTATTTTGGTTCGTTGTTGAGGACGTGCATGAAATTGTAAAAAAGGATCACCCTCCTAAAAATTTATATATATGGTTTCATTTCCAAATAATATTCAACCGAAAGTGTTATGGCTCTCTCGAGTGAGACCGTAATGCATTTCTGATCCACTTGAAAGATGAATATTAGGATGATCCTCGGTCAGAAATGCTTGACACCCACTCTCTCTGTGAGATATACGGTTTCATCTCCCTATGGAATCTGCATCAGCGGCCCAATTCTAAGATCTTGAAGGCCTATATTTCTGATCCACTTGAGACGAACGGCGTCGTTATGATGATGCCAGCACGCTTTTCTCAAAATGCCTCTGACGTATCCCCTCTTTGCCTCACTCTGGCGCCCGGATAAGATGGATTACGCACTATCCCTGATGTAACGGAAACACAACAAACAAAAAAAGCGAAAATGTCGGAAGAGGGTGGAAAAGATATCTGTCGATCCAGTCCTCTAGCTGGCAGGATCTAAAGAATGGGATTAACCATCCGAACCGGAACGTTATGAGATTTTTTCCCCTAGAAGTAACACCTGGACCGCAGAAATCTGGAAACTTATTAAACCCTGACGACGCGATCCGGCCGGATGCTTGTTGTACCCTCAGCTTCACGGAGATAATGAAGCCCTTTTTTGACCGCAAAGAGAAAAGAATAACGTCCGCCCCTAAGGCCAAAGTCAAGGGTTTTTTCTTCTTTTCTTTCTTCGACTTTATCCTTGTAGGTTTTTTTTTATTCTTCTTCTCTTCGTAATGACTGGGCTTGTGTGTGTGTGCGTTGCATCGTCACGACATCCTCGACAAGGTTAACTCTGTGCTTTCCCCCCTCTCTAGTATTTTTATTTCGAGTGCGGTATTCTACAACCCTTCGGAACGGAAATGGTGAAGACGACGGCGACGTTTTATAAGCCCACTATTTCGTTTCTATTAGGTTACGACGTCTAATCACAACGAAGAAAGAAAGAAAAGTTTTGTTTCGTGGCTCTTCCTCTATTTTACTTTGACAGATCTTGTAATGAGTCCGATGAGATTGCTTTTGATGTATCGCACGCACAAAAGAATCGTTTATTGTGTGTGGTCCTTTTGTTGAAGGGATACTTGAGGCTAAATAAAAATACAACAACTGACAAGTGAGTGAAGAATTGCTCACGCTCCTTCGTGCATTGTTTTTTGTGTGTGTCTATCATGTGGGAGGTCGTGCTAGAATTGAGAAGAAATCCTCGTTGATTGAAACCGTCTCATTTTGAAATTCCCAGAATCCTGCCCGTCATTTCAGCTTAAGATATTTTACCCCTCGCTGTTAAGAGCTAAGCAAGATTTACAGGCCCATCTGCGCTTCCTTCTTCTTAGACTTCCCTTCAGAGTGTAAACTCATCCAGCTCGTTATATTCTCTTGGAGAGGAATTCCCAGTTGCGACGACGGAAATAGGTCCTACTCTCTCTGTTGTTGTGAAATCCTTCTCTAGAAAATCTGTGCCATAAAAACGAGTTTAGTGTATATATCGCTGCTGATCATCCATCAACTTGTGTTCCATGTCTTACGTTGTTTATTGTTATTCTTTCAGGAGGTGCAGCGGATAACATGCAGTCCCCGCGCTTCGTCACCCAACCGTCCGCCTCGGCCAGCATCGTCAGCGAAGGACGGGCCAAATTCCTTCAGTGCCAAGCCGTTGGTAAGCCTCTTTCAGTATTTTGTCGTCGTCCTATTTTGTATGGACGATGGAGTTCCCCTCATTAGCTTAATAAGAAAGAGACTCAGTGTGTGTAGCGCATGTGGTTCTCATCTCTCAAAAGTTATGGTAATTCTCTCGATGAAAGAATGGGAGGAGATCCTCTTTTATTTTATGTGATGGATGTGGATCGCATAACTACTGAGCCTTGTTTTTGGTGTCGTTCCTCTTTTATGAGAAGCAGTTTAGCACGCGTTCAGTTGCATTGAGTGGGGGAGAGAGTCCATAATCGTGTTTGAAACGGAAGGATTTCCGCTGGCTCGCACACTGGCCACATGTTCGGTCTCCCCCTTCCGGCTTCTCAAATGACCTCCTATCTCCCCCTCCGGCCTTCCACGGATTCTCCCCCTATATCCTATTGTGAACGCACCCCTCTGATCCATCGTTTCTTTTTTGTTATTGTTGTATTTATAGGTTACCCTCAGCCCGAGTACCGATGGATGAAGGACGGTCAATTCAAAACGGAGTTTTCTTCGGAACCCGTCTACAAGATTCAATCCATCCGGCGTGAAGATGCAGGCGTCTATCAGTGTGTCGCCCGTAATGCGGTCGGATCCATCTTTAGCGACCAAGTCCAAGTCCTCGTTGCCTGTAAATATACCATAACGTTATTTTTGTTTTATGCGTCAGTGATTTTAGAAAATGAATGTTTCTGCCGTTTTCATCTTCCGGTTCCACTTGGTTCGTTCAAGTGCTCATTCATTTCCCCATTTTTCTATAGACATGAGTCCATTCAACGAACAATCGGAAACATCTCTTACGGTTCAGGCTGGTGAAGCGGCCGTTTTAGAAGTTCAGGCTGTTGAATCACAACCTAAACCGGCTGTAACGTGGGAAGCTGAAGATGGGTCTCCGACCTATGGTCATAAATACGCCGTCGGACCTGATAACCAGCTGGTCATTCTCTCTGTTTCGGATAACGACGCCAAACTCTACAGGTAAAGATGATGAAGAAAGCGATCCTCTCTATTTACTTGGGTCTCATCTTATCTATGGTGGGAGATTTTCTTCTTCTCCCCACATACACAAATTTACTTAACGATTCGTGGGTGTAGATTACATTTTCCCGCTGACAATGGAGTCGCACCGGATCAAATTTCTAGAGGGGATATGAATCAGTCATCCGCATGATTTCATAGGATGGCTTTGCTTGCGCTGCCGTGATTGATCGATTTGTTATCCCCACCATTTTTTTTTGTTCCTTATATCCGCAGAGCTCACGTGACTAACACTCAGCTGGGACAAGAGGAGCAAAGCGGAGGCGTCAGATTGGTGGTACGCGGCTCGATGGAAGACGACGTTCCAGTCAGGATCGTTATACCTCCTCAAGACACTCAAGTGAACCGCGGGACGCCTGTCACGGAGCTTCACTGTATCGCTAACGCTAGGTATAGATGAAGCCGTACATCATCGATCCTCGAATGAATTATTTATGGGCAATTGTCTTCTTTTTTTTATCAGGTCTTTGTATCACCTGGAAACACTTTGGTTTAAAGATGACGCTCCTATAGAAAGTACCGGCATAGGTCATACTTTCAACGATCTCTGGAATAGGACTTTGTCGCTATTGAACGCTGATCCTACTCACGCTGGACGCTACAGCTGCCAAGTGTCCACTAAATCCCCCCGCTCTGACCCCGTCTCTGCCTCTGCCAACGTTACCGTCCTCGGTATGTCGTCTTTCAAAACAACACTGAAAGGGTTTCTTCGTTATTTTTATATCATTGTTTTGTTATGTACAGAGAAACCTGTCTTGATGGAAAAAGTGTCCTTAGAGACACTGGGTGATTTCGGCCGCATTTCCTCACTTCCTTGTAAAGCCCGCGGTGTTCCGACCCCGACTGTCAAGTGGTATAGGAATGTCGTCGACGTGACAAGCCTGCCTGGAAACAAGTATGTGTGTCGTAATTTTGGAAAATCAGGAAAGCGGATTAATTGGAATGGAATGTCTCCCTCCCCCACCCATTTTTTTTTCTCTCTCTCTTTGTGCGTCGGTTACTCAGGTATTTCGTCGCGGAAGATGGATCGCTCAAGATCCAGAAGCTGGCCATGGAGGATGGCGGCATGTTCCAGTGTGTCGCTTCCAATAGCGCCGGCCAGGCAACGGCCTATACTTGGCTCAAGGTCAAAAGTAAGTCATGTCCGGCAGCTGTCCCATTGTTATACTAATAGTATTGTAGCTCTCACTCCTCTCTTTCTTCCCCCTTTTAAAAAAAACTAACCCCCCTGGTGTTCTGTTATTTTTTTCACACAAAAAAATCTTTTCCCAAACAGAAGACGAACGCGACAAACTGACAAACGTTGTCCGGCTCAGGCCGAATGATTTACCCGACAGGAGCAAGGAGTCTAGCTTTTACTACTTACCGGGTATACCTAACTAACCATCACTCTTTTTATTATTAGTTTTAGTTTGGGAGTAGAAATGGTTGTTGTAGTATGTCACGTGATGATGGACGATCATTTCTGATTGTTTTCTAATTAAAAAATACCATCATAACCTAATAATAGCATCCGCACCGGTCATGGAGTCGCCGCCGGAGAATCGGACAGTCCGTGACGGAAGGGATGAGACATTCAGCTGCAAAGCTGGCGGAGCACCCACGCCCAACATAACATGGATTTTCAACGGTATTACAGTTTATTTATTTTTTCTTCTGCTTCCAAAGTGCGTTGTCAACGTTTCTTTTCTACAATCCATCTTGGCCGGATGTCATATTTAGATACGACCGTCTTGGTACCATCCGGGAGACTACAGATCCTTGAAGATGGTTCTCTACTTATCGCAGCCGTTCGTGCTACTGATGCTGGCAAATACACTTGCATTCGAACTAACGAGGCCGGAAGTGTGGAAGAATCCGCTTTTCTTTCTGTTTTAGGTATGTACTTTTTTTATTTGTTTATGGTGCTCGTAATAAAAATTGCATACTTTTTCTTGTTAGTTCGCACTCAAATCGTGCAACCACCGGTGGACACGAGAGTGATTTTAGGTCACGTAGCTACAATGCAGTGTAAAGTCTCGGGTGACTCGTCCGTCTCTTACAGCGTTCAATGGCGTCACGAAAACAAGTATAGAAAACACTTTTTTGAAATGTTATCGCGAAAGAAAAGGCTAAATCTTTGATCCCCCAGAGTCATTGATCCGAATCGGAGCCAAAGGATTCAAGTATTAGGAGACGGAACTCTCCAAATCGCAGAGGCACGAGCTTCGGATGTGGGTAGCTACGCCTGTCATGTGACCTCGGCTGGAGGAGACGATTCTCGCTTAGCCAACCTTTACATCGTTGAGCTACCTTATCCTCCGACAAGTGTGGCTGCAACTCGACAGGGTCAGGGCAAAATGGTGAACGTCTCATGGATCCCTGGATTCGACGGAAATAGCCCCGTTTCTAAGTTCATCATTCAAAAGCGAGTCGTACCCGTTACTGGGCCCGTTCCGGATACCCTCAATAGCTGGACGACGGAAGTGTCGAATGTGTCGGCGGAAGCGCGATGGATTACTCTTCCCTCACTTAAAGCAGCGGCTGCTTACCAGTTCCGTGTGAGCGCAGTCAATAGTGTGGGTGAGGGTCAGCCATCTGAGCCCAGTAATCGAGTTACTCTTCCTCAAGAAGGTATACTATTGGTTTTTCACTTCTGTGTGTTTGCTGTTTGACTTTAAAAACACTTTGCTCTCTAGTTCCTTCGGGACCGCCCGTCGGATTGGTTGGATCTGCTCGTTCCTCATCCCAAATCATGATCCAGTGGCAGCCACCGGAAGAAGAGCATCGAAACGGGCTTGTGGCCGGCTATGTTGTACGCTATCGGCTCCATGGCTACGGAGACCACAGTCCGTGGTCGTATCGAAACATAACTAACGAGGTATAGCTATTGATTAGTCTTATTGCCTTACGTTGTCATCGCAACACGTTTCGTCTCATTAAAATTAGAATCAACGAAACTATTTGATCGAAGACTTGATCACATGGAAGGACTATGAAATTCAAATGGCCGCTTTCAACCGGATCGGTGTCGGGAAATTCAGTAGATCTATTACGGTTAAAACCCGGGAAGGAAGTATGTCACCTAATTTTTTTTTTTTTTTTACTTTTGTATTCTAAAATTATGATGAATCATTCTTTTTTGTTAACTTAGTTCCGGAAGCGGCCCCAACTCAAGTTCGAGCTGAAGCAGTCAACTCCACCACTATCAGAGTTTGGTGGAAACCACCAGATCCTCAACTCATAAACGGCATCAACCAGGGCTACAAACTCCAAGCTTGGAGAGGTACTAAAAGACCACAAGAAAGGAGCCTTAATAGTTTTATGTTCACATTCTGCGATTTCTATTTCCTCTAGGCGATAAACAGCAAGCTGAAAAAACCGTCACGGTTCCACCCAGTCCTTTCGATCCTCTGGCGGAACAGACAGCCTTGGTCGATGGAGTCCAGAAATTCACTGTCTACCAGATTACGGTGCTCTGCTTCACTTCGCCTGGCGACGGACCTCATAGTGCTGCAGTTACAGTCAAAACAGCCGAAGATGGTAAAGCGACTACTATTTCACACATAAAAACCGGTGGTCGGAAAAAGCTAATTTAATCCTTCATGTACGCAGTTCCGGATGAAGTAACAAGTCTCCGTTTTGACGAAATCAGCGACCGTTCCGTAAGGGTTTCTTGGTCTCCACCTGAGAAGACGAACGGGATCCTTGTTGGCTACACGGTCCGCTGGTCTGTCAAAGATATGCCGCACACGCTTAAAGTAAAGAATGTGAGCGTTGACGTCACCAGCCTCGTTGTCAACAGTCTTCAGGTAAATAAAGAAATCAACTTGTTCTCATCAATTAGTTTCACGGAATTTTTAATTGCAGCATACGACGCACTACACTTTCGAAGTTGCCGCTTGGACTAAGATGGGAATGGGAGCTGTCAACCAAGCAACAATTCAATCCGGAATCGAACCGGTTCTTCCTGGCCCACCTAGTCGCCTAGCCGTATCCAATATCGAGGCGTTCTCAGTGGTCTTGCAATTCACACCCGGTTTTGATGGTAATTCATCAGTTACCAAATGGACCGTTCAGGTATAGTTTTTGTGAATAATGTACTAATATTTTTTTCGAAAACCTTACAATTTTCTGTTTCTTGAATGTAGGCTCAATCAGCAAGAAATAGCACCTGGGATACAGTGTGGGAAGTAGCGGATCCAGAAGCCACCACCATCACGGTCCATAACTTGACTCCCTTTATGGAATACGCGCTCCGATTGGTGGCTAATAATGTGGTTGGTCCTTCGCCACCCAGTGAGCCCACCAAACGTTTCCAAACCATCCAGGCCCCACCGTCTCACGCTCCATATAACGTGACCGTCAGAGCAGTCAGTGCAACTCAATTGCGCGTTCGATGGACGGTGAGTGATTACTTTGTTATTTTATCGCTCATTGTGTAACTTGAAACATTTCTTTTTGCTCAACAGCCTTTGCAGCACATCGAGTGGTACGGTGTACCTCGTGGGTACAACGTGTCTTACCGGCGCGCTAGCACGGATACTCCGCTCGAAGCTGTCAGTATCGAAGACCACAACGCCAATTCTTTCGTCTTGGAGGGTCTGGAAGAGTTTACTCTTTACCAAGTGATTGTTCAGGGCTACAATGATGTCGGATCGTCTCTACCGAGTCCACCAGCAACGGAGCGCACTAGAGAATCAAGTAAAAAAAAAGTTTTAGCGGATGTTCTAATAAGGACTATCGATTATAACTATTTTATCTTTTAGCTCCAAGTTCTGGACCGAATACAGTATCGGCTAACGCAACTTCTTCAACGACCATTGTGGTCCGCTGGAACGAAGTGGATCTCCTTCATCGAAATGGTATCATCGAGGGCTATAAAGTCTACTACGGCACTTTAAATGTACCGTTCAAGTACAAGAAAGTGTCGAGCAATGCAACATTCACTACGACACTGACCGAGCTTAGGAAATACACTCAGTATTCCATCCAAGTTCTTGCTTACACGCGAATCGGCGACGGGGTTCTCTCAGTCCCACCTATCGTCGTCCAAACTCTTGAAGACGGTAAATTTTTAATTGCAAGTTTATTATTAGAATTATTCTTTATTTAATTGCTATTTTTTATTGCATTACAGTTCCGGGTGTGCCATCGAACGTGTCGTTCCCAGACGTATCTTTTACCAGCGCCCGTGTCATCTGGGATGTTCCGGTGGAACCTAACGGCGAAATTTTAGCTTACCGAGTGACGTACTTTATCGACTCGACTCTTGCCACTAATATGAGCAAAGAATTTTTACCGTCTGACCGCACCTATCGCGTCACGAATCTGGAATCGGAACAGTTTTACATGTTCCACATTTCGGCTAAGACGTCACTTGGATGGGGTCAAGCTGCTCGGGCTTTGGTGTACACGACTAACAGCAGGGAAGCTCCGCAACCGCCATCGGCTCCCCATGTCAGTCCATCACAAATTCAAAGCCAGCAGATAACATTTAGCTGGGCTCCTGGGCGAGACGGTTTCGCTCCATTAAGGTACGGTTATTGTTTTAAAAAATATTTAGACTTTTTAAATTTACAATTGTTAATATATTTCCAGGTACTACTCTGTGCAATACCGCGGCGATTCCGGTGGACCTTGGCAGATGGTTAACGAACGAGTGGAACCCACCGTGACGTCATACACTGTTCATGGACTAAAACCTTTTACTGCATACCAATTTCGCTTACAGGTATGGAATGTGTAAACACAGGAAATGCTGGATTTTTAAGCTAAATCATTTTTGTTATTATAGGCTACCAACGACATTGGGCCGAGTGGATGGAGCTCAGAGTCGGAAGTGGTTCGGACTCTCCCAGCGGCACCAGCAGCAGGCGTTGCCGCCGTCAAGGTAATCCCGATCACCACAACTAGCGTACGGATCGTCTGGCATCCTTTAAGTGAAGACTCTTGGAATGGAGATGGGCACACGGGTGGCTACCGCATCGATTACCGCCAAGTTACAGACTTTCCCACACCCGTTCTACTCCAAGGTAATTAACCTTAATTTTCTGTGGTTTTTCTCTGAATCTAAACAAAATTAATGCATTCTCTTAAAGGTGGTGGGCAAAAAGAAGAGATTTACGATGCCAAAGCATCCCAAATGATCCTTAACGATTTAGTGAGGGACCGAAACTACGAAATCATCGTCACACCGTTCAATTCTCAAGGCTCCGGACCGTCTTCATCTCCAACCACGGTCTACGTCGGTGAAGCCGTTCCAACTGGTAACATTGTTTAACTATTTTAAATTTTTAAAAAGAATGTTTTTATAGTTTGTATATTTCCATTTCAGGTGAACCGCGTGAAGTAACAGCTATTGCCACATCACCAACTGAAGTGCGCTTGACATGGGTTGCACCACTTGCTAGTCAGCAGAACGGCGATTTGTTGGGCTACAAAATTTTCTACCTCGCTACAAACCAGCCAATCGATAAGGAAGAAATGGAAGTCGTTCCTGCGTCACACGTCTCTCACTCTTTACCTTTCATGGATATGTTTACCGAGTATCGCTTCCAAA
Organism: Chydorus sphaericus; assembly: GCA_030141595.1. NCBI lineage: Eukaryota > Metazoa > Arthropoda > Branchiopoda > Diplostraca > Chydoridae > Chydorus > Chydorus sphaericus. Next base: position 7,556,857 of record CM057930.1, read on the forward strand.
TTGTGGCCTTCAATCCAGCTGGTGACGGACCCCGCTCCATCCCCGTCACTGTCAAAACTCTTCAAGGGATTCCGGGAAGCCCTGGACCTCTAAGGTATCGTACTTTACATATGACCTGACCTTATCGATTAAACTTAATCTTATGTTTTATTCATTTATAGCTTCAGCGAAATTACAATGAACAGCTTGAAAGTCACTTGGGAAGAACCAAAACAGCCGAATGGCGAAATTAGTGGCTACGTCGTAACGTACGAAACGGCCCAACAGGACGAAACGTTCAGTAAGCAAGTGAAGCAAAAGGTCACCACAACTTGGCTGATTGTGGCGAACTTAGAAGAAGAAGTCACTTACTATTTCTCGGTACGAGCCAGCACTTTTGATTTGGGACCACCGGCTACCGGTAACGTCACAACCGGTCCTCAAGAAGGTTCACCAGGAAGACCCAAGGACCTGCTCATCACACGGACAACATCTGCCGTAAGCCTTCAGTGGGATAACGGGCCTTCTGGAAAAGGTCCAATCCTTGGCTATTATATCGAAAGCCGAAAGAAAGGTAAGAAATGTGAATTTAAGAGAATTTAATTTGGTGAAGGATCAATCAAACTATTCGAGGTAGCTCATGTCTCCTCTTTTTTCTCTTATTATTGTGGTGATTGGGTCTTATTCGCAGTGATGGCGGACTGGCAACTCAGTAAGTCACGGTTTCAGAGTTATTGTGCTGCCTGGAAAGTTCGAATGCCTTTTTGAAAATCCTTTTAATAATACCCTCTTTAATTCCTTTAAATTTGTGTGACGCACTAATCCGCATTCCGGATGTCGAACTTAAACCTTGTAATAAACCAAGGGTCCAACTATTCTCACCGCACGTCTGCTTTTTAAATATTTCTTCTTCTTTTTATTTTCTTTTAACTAAAATGTGATTTCATTTTTATTATTACAGAGGAAGATCAATGGCAAACAGTTGCCCGAACAGATCAGGGACCAATGCGCGAATATAGCGTTTCATATCAAAATTTGATGCCTTCATCATCTTACACTTTCCGTGTTGTAGCCTACAACAAGTTTGGCATCTCATATCCCATCTACACCCACGATCCAGTAAGATTTAAATTTTTTTATACTAAAAAGAAGAAATACTAAATTCTCCGATTCTGCTTTAGTTTATGACACCCAGTAAACTGTACTTGGAATACAGCTATCCACACCAAAAACCTTTTTACCACCAAACATGGTTCCTAGTGACTCTAGCTGCTGGTTCGGTTGTGATCATTACTCTACTTGTTGCCGTCTTGTGCGTCAAGAGCAAGAGCTACAAATACAAGCGTAAGAATCCAAAGGTGGTTCGTCTCGTTAGACATTCGATTAAATCTTGATTATTTACAGATGAAGCACAAAAGACGTTAGAAGAATCCTTGACCAATGAGGAAATGGGATTCGCTTTTGAAATGCGCCAGTCTAAGCGAACAGGAACTATTGGTCGCAACACACTCAGTCGGCGCTCTGTAGCCGGCTCTGTCGGAGTCCTGGGTGGTGGAACTCTTGGTGGAGCCACTGCTGGTCCAACAGTAGTGGGTAAACCGCCTCCTAGACCTACTCCTTCATCAGTAGCTTACAACAGTGACGACGAGAGCGCAAGAGGCGGTTACGATGAAAATCCGGACGATAGCAGTTTAACAGAAAAACCCTCGGAAATCAGCTCGACAGATTCTCAGGTAAGTTTAGAGAGTTCACTAAATAGATTTCAGACTAATGCTAATAATGATTTATTCTAATTTTAGGGTTCTGAAAGCGAGCCAGAAAGCGAACGAAATGAGCCCCATTCGTTCGTGAACCATTACGCCAACGTGAACGACACACTGAGGCAGTCGTGGAAGAGGCAGAGGCCCGTCAAGAACTACACTTCTTTCACAGATTCAGAACAAGAAGGATCGACTGTCGTCAGTCTCAACGGCGGTCAGATCGTCATGAACAACAAAGCGAGGAGTCGCGCTCCTTTACCAGGATTCTCCTCTTTCGTCTAGTTTGTTGATTATCACTTGTGTTCCACTGTAGTTGATCGCCACACAGTCGTTTAGGCAAAAAAATGTTTTAATAAGACTCGTTAATATCACTCAAAATTTAAATCGAATTTTCAGGAGCCTTAAACACTTAAAAATCTTAATCACTTATTGTCGCAGAGCGCAGCACACTCTTTTTGTCCATTCGTTCTTTCCACTCTCTCGTCCCGTTGGCGCATTTTTTTATCACGCCTTGTGTTCTCGCCTACCTGTTTTATTCTTCTCTTGTTTGTGATTGAAATGCGTTGACTGTTTTTATTGTATAGAATATTGACTTTGGTGTGCTCTGCTGACAAATTCCCCCCTTATTTGAGCCTGATGATTACCGCCATGAATTTGGAATGTAAGTTTGACTTTTTGTTTTGTATGTTGCTGTTGATTGCAGCTAAATTATATGATGATCTCTTGCCTGAAATTGCTTATTATTTCATTCATAGTCTGACCATATTTATATTGAGATATCAAAAACTTAGCCTATTCGAATGGCTCCCTGGCTAGACTTAAAAAGAATCAAAGTAGCGTTGATTATATATGACGCCTTTTAATGAAAAAAAAGTTTCCTTACGCCATGGAAATTTACTAAAGCAGGTTAATATTTTACGGGGAAAGTTGTATCAAATCAATGATTTGACGACGACTGCCATTCTGCAAACTTCACACGATTCAAACATCATTTCGGAGGATTTAATTATATCTCCCGTATAATGATGTTGGAATGAATTCGCGCTTCATACTCCCAACATCATGCCAAAGTATTGCTGAAAATAGTAAGCAGAACTGTGTTCTTATTATGCAAGATGATAGTGATCTTGCTGCCTATATACTTTTCTACCTTTACCTTTTTTTAACAAACGAAAACGGCGAGACGCACAAGTGAAAGGAAAATGCCCATCGGCCATCACGCAGCATATTTTTGCGAGCCCTCATGTAACCTGCCAAAAAGGCAAGAAAAAAAATGTATTTCCAGGTTGGAGCTTCGACATAAGAAATCTACTCAGTCAACTTCTCTTTGTGAGCAGATGTGCATGTGTTCTTTAAACTATACTCTGACAAAGTACAGAGTAGGTGTAGTCCGAGAGTTGGTGACAATCATCTTTTTCGTAGGCCGTAGAAGGACAAAGCCAGACAAAACCTTGAGTTTGTAGACTGTAAAACTTCTTCATCGAAAAAGGCTTTGTAGGAGGTAAGCATTTGTTAAGAGCTGGGCTGGTCCTGCTGTAAAGTAGTTTGGATAAGGCCACTTGCACCAGCTGTCTTGTTCCCTTTAGGTATTCATTTAGTATCGAAGGCTTTTGCTAGTAAAGAAGGAAGTCATCTTTATAGCAAGATGCTGGACATCACGAATAATTTCGTCACGAAGCAAACTATTTTTCTGTTGGGCAGTATTTTTCTTCTCCATGCCAGCTTTGTTGAAAGCGTAATTATATTTACATTTTATTGTTTGAAAAAAGTAACATTGTTATGTGTGCCGCATATTTTATTTTACACTGGTGGTTATTTTACGATAGGAGTCGCGCTGTCGAACGATTGAGAAACAATTCAAGGGTGAATCACCTTACAAGATCAAAGGGGACCGACTCTACGTTGGAGAAACATTTTCCGTGAATGACGTGCTCATCTCGAACAACAAGCGATTCATGGTCACGTTGCAGATGGACGGCAACCTGGTCCAATATAACAGAAACGGTGACGCAAATTTCAGCACTAGTACACACGGACAGGACAATGTGGTAGAATTGGAGTTACTTACGGATGGTCAGCTTATTTTGTGGAAAAACGACCGCAACAAAACATCTAGCCCTTGGTTCACTCCTTTTTCCGAGCCGGAGCATTGTGCTGGAGATAAGCAGAGCTGTGTTCTTGTGATGCAAGACGATGGTAATCTTGTTGCCTACAAAAACGACCAGATTTTTTTCTCTTCATGGAATGGTAAATAACATAATATTCATCATAATTTTAAAGACTAGTTTTAACATATTGATAAATTTATGTGTTGGACATAACGTTACTCGATCACGTTCTCAGCACCGCCGAACGCAGCTTCGACACAAAGGATATATGGGCTCTATGATGTCGAACGACGCAAGAGAGCCTTTCCCCTTGTGGCTGCGGTTTCGGTCACTGCCGGGCTCTTTAGCATTGGTTCTAGCATTATGAACATGTACGGCTTTATAAAAAAACAAGTAGAAGGGGATACAGAGATGGCCGAAATAAAGAATTCGCTTTCACGGATGTCTGATGATATAAATAAATTAGGCCTCGAAGTAAGAGATGGAATAGCCAATTTGAAACTGTATGAACCTGAGAGGAAGATTTTGAACTGCATAAGAGACCTCGAACTGCTGATCGAGTCGCCAGCCAATCCAGATTTCACGAGGGACGTCAATAATAACTGCGGCCTTCATCTTGAAAATGCGCTGGACGCAATTGCCGATTCGCTCAACGGTGTGGGCGTACACAGCAGTGATCTTCTTCAAGTAACCTATGATAGCGTCGATGTAAGTTATTAACATATCGCTTGTCTCATATCCTTTATTCTACTTCTTCTTAAGAAATAAATATGAATGACTTATTAAATTTAGGGGGTTGGCGGAAAATTTATGAGGAAAATCCATTTCGTTCAGCAGCTGTTGAGCATGGGAGTCGGAGTGGCCCCTATTTTCTTCCATCTAGCAAATTTCACCACCAAAAAGAGGTATTATTATTATCACCTTAAATTGTTAATGCTGAACGAGGCTGATTTAAATGGTTAATTAGGAAATCATTTGAAAATCGGCTCCGGGTGCAAGACATGATGATTCAGTGTAGGATGAAGTACGAATACCTTCCCAAGATCTTGTCGGAGGATGAAGTCCCCACCCAGATAGAGAAATTATTGAAAGAGAAGGAGGGTAAATCGAACCAGGAGCTGGCCGAGATCATCTATGCAGACCTGAGTGAAAGGAAGCATCTGAAATACTGGTTTGTCTACGTCTACAACGGTATTAGGGGTTCGCACATGCACGAATATGATGTTGATTTCTACAGCGTCTTAAGAGTGGCCGGAAAGAATGTAATTGCCAAAAGTATTGATGCTAGTAGTATATGGACAGAAGATGAGAGGAATTCGATCCAGTTGACCATCGATAACGCTTGCCGCACATGGAAATATTATAATACGGACACCTCAAATTGCTATGGATACAGGATAAACCCTCCAAATACAAGCGATAAAGAATATGGTGGAACGGCTCATGCAATTTTAGACAAAATGAAAGAACGAATAGCACTTCTTGATTGGATAAAATATGGGAGTTATTCCGTGGCAGTAGTGGCCGATGAAGCACAAGGTATTTGGAAAACACACAGCGAGGTATTCTTTGTCAATTATTCAACTACCAACGTCACCGGTGACGATTATAGGAGAAATTGGAATGTTATAGCCCTCCCTAGCAGTTAATTCGATTCAAGTAAATCATTTTCAAATATTGTTTTTTTAATGATTCCAAAGCTTTAAGGGGCGCCATAATAGTTTCATGGCCCTATGATGTGGGAATGATCGGTTTTGACTACGGCGCCACTAACGGTCTCGAAATTAAGCCCTTCTCTCGAAAACCCAAACAATAGTTAGGTACTTTGATTCGGTACTGCCTAAAAAGCAGAAACGGCAGAAGCAGAAACCCGTTCCTAAAAAGCAGAAATTATGCGCAGAAACAGGTTCCTAAAAGGCAGAAGGCGAATTCGGCAGAAAACCTTTTTTTTTTAAATACAGAACAAAGATACTATGTGTCAGTGTCAGTGAATTTATCCAATAACTTATTATTTAAATCAGAGTATTAAAATCGTCAAATCGGTACGAAAATAAGAGGAAAAACTTTAAAGAAATGGAGATAACTAACTTACAGTATAGTAAAAGACAATTGGCATGGGGCCATTCATAAAATACGTAACGCGTTTGGGGGGAGGGGGGGGTCTAGACTTTTGTTACGGTTTGTTACGATGGGGGGAGGGGGGGTATGGAGTTTGTTACGTACATTTTGGGTTTTTTCAATTTTTTTTATTTTCAAAGAAATTTGACGAAATTTAATGTAAATTGGCTTTACTCTACTTGTTTCAGAGAAATTTCATTTTATTGCCTCAAAAAAGCATTTTTTGGTGTTATTTGCATCTAAAAATGCTTTTTTCAACAAAAAAAAATTTCATTGATTTTTAGGGGGGGTCTGGCCCATTGTTACGTATTTAAGGGGGGGGGATCATGATTTTGTTACGGTTCGTTACGGAGGGGGAGGGGGGGGTCTAAAAAAGCCAAAAATCGCGTTACGTATTTTATGAATGGCCCCCATGAAACAATTAAATCAAATAAGACTATAAAGAGATAGGATAAAACTTATCACCCCGCTTTGACTTGACTCCTCTGTTTGAAGTGGTAGGGAATAACGAAAATTTTTTTTTTAACATTCTCTCAGATGACTACGCATTTTCTATGTATAAAAAAAACTGGATGGGTCATGACCGTAAGCAAGAGCGACTGAAATGCGATGGCAAACACGCCACAGTCATGCCCATTCTTATTTTGTTTTTGACAGGATTTAACACAGCCCTAGTACGGGTTTTGCGTGTAAAACCGCTTCTTTCTCCAGTTTTCTACTCCGGTTCATGGTTTTGAACCAGTTTAAATTATAGTTAAAAACCGGTGTAAACCACATCTCACGACGTGTAAATTATAGTTTTACACCGGTGTTAGAAACTCTTTCTCCACCCAAGCTTTGACGGTGCCCTTTTCGTCTGGTACTCTGGTTTAAATCCGGTTATTCACACCCTTCTTTAACCAGTTTTGAGAACCCTTCAAAAACCGGTTTTGGAAACTCTTTTGAAACCGTGTAATCTAAAACAAAAAAATTAAATTTTATATTTCCATATCCGGCCCTCCTCTCCTACTCTTACCTTTCTCTCATCCATCCCCTTGCCGCCTTAACGTTCTCCATGAATTCTATTTATTGATGTATTATTCCAGGGTTGGCTCCGTCGGGTCTCGAACTGTTAACTTCCAGGTTTACAGGCGAGCGCCTTAACCACTCAGCTACATATCGCGTTGCTGCAAAGAGCAAAGAACTGATATATATACTTGTGATTACTTTAGATTAGATTTCATCCGGGTTACACACCGGTTTTTTAACAGTTATTAAAACCCAAATACTTCGCCCTACTGTAAGAGTAATATAGAAGAGTTTAAAACCAGTTCAAGAAGGGTTTACACAACCAACCATTTTTCGCGGAATCAAGAAGGGTATAAAACCAGATTGGGAAGGGTGTGTCAATCTCATTTTTTTTTTCACCCGACAGCAGAAGGGAGCTGGGTGAAAAACCAGTTTAATAAGCGTTTCGGGGACCGTATTTTTTAAACTAAAATTATCGTAACGCAGAATGGTTTAAGAAGGGTAAAATCTTGGTGAAATTAACCTAACTTTTTTTTTTGAAGTCACGGTTTCTTACACCTAAAATTTACTACACCTATAGCGTTTAAATTGGGTTTGAAAAACTACACTCTTTTATTACTGAAAACCCGTACTAGGGAGTAAGTACGTTTTGGAATCATCGAAGTCTTTGGAATCAATCTTCTGATAGATCTAAGTACGTGCTTCCTGTTAGATGGTTCGAAGGTTAAGCAATCGTATGCCAAAACATCATCGCAATCCAGAAATCCTTTAGCTACCATCACCCAGTGCTGATTATCCGGATCGTGCACGATCTGGATCCATTTTTAGGACTTGTTTGCGATGAACTCTCTGGTGGCACCTCTCGTGGTCCAGAGAAGTCCGCCAATATCGGGGAACTGCTGTTTTAGGCGCTTTTGAAACCGGTTGATGTAGCCTGATGTTAGTAGAGACGTAGCTGTAATTTCCTCATCTTTTTCTGTGAATAGAAACTCCTCCGATTCGTCGCACTTACGTCTAACGAAGGGCGGGACTCCGTCCTGCCATGTTTATAACAAGATAGTTCTAAGGAAGAAGTCAAAGAATGACAAAAAATTTTAATTCTACCTTAAACAAAGTATCTTTGTTCTGTATTTAAAAAAAGGGTTTCTGCCGAATTCGCCTTCTGCCTTTTAGGAACCTGTTTCTGCGCATAATTTCTGCTTTTTAGGAACGAGTTTCTGCTTCTGCCGTTTCTGCTTTTTAGGCAGTACCCTTTGATTCAGATTAACTATTTGAAAATACATGGTTTCAGATTTAAAAGTGTTACCACATTATATTATTTTGTTGCATATGATTCTGCAACCATATGATTGTATGAACATACTTTCTTAAACGAGTACGAGCTACGAATGAGCGGATAACAGTCATGGTCTAGATGCGCACATACAAATACAAAAAAGGAGGATCGGATGTCGTCACTCTCAGAGGCGGTCAGAAAGAAAGTTACGAGTTGCACTCCTTTACCACATTCTCCTCCATTTATTTTTAAAAATCTTCTATTGTGATGAAAAATGACAAAAGCAAGTGTATTTTTTCACGATGACAATTTTTGCACGTAAACAATCATTTTGCGGCATTTCAGTTGAGTGCTCATTGAATCAAGTTTTTCGATAAAATTCTCGCAACTCTCGTTATCGAATGCAGCAGAAAAATTAACTCGAAAAAGAAGTCCCGAGTCTTCTGACCAGTAACAAGGTGATAACGGATAAATCTTCTTATGGACCGCCTCATCGTCGGTTAATGCAAATTCACAGATTTCAAAGAAAGCTGCAGAGTCGTCGATTCCTTTTTCTCTTAACAGAGATTCGAGACCAACACTATTAATTTTCATTTTCTTCAAAAATAAGGAGTAGTCGTCGAAGTAAAACTGTTTTAAAAGGGGTGATCTTTGTGATTCCACCACATTGGCTTCTTTAGTCAATAAATATGGCTCCAGTGCCTCTCTGACAGTAATTCTAAATCGAAGGTAAAGATATCTTAGCCAAATGTAAGGCTGCTTGGTCTTGACCTCAGCCAACTCTACAGTTAAATGTATACAAGATTGAAAAATTAATTGATTATTGCTTTTCTTGTGAAATGATAAAAACTTATACCATTTTGCAGAGTAGAAATTTCTAGGTAAATTTCTTTTTCCCTTGTTGACAAACTCCTTATACTCTCGATTGCAGTCACATCCGAATAGGAAACATCATCGAAATCAGAGCCACTGTCATAATCCGAGCTATAATTACTCTCGTTGTCGTCATCAGACGAGACATTGCAGACGGCTTCAGTAGGCTGTCTTTTTTCTTTTTCGCCAAGATTGAGTTGATCTTCTGTAGGAAATCATGTTTGAATTTTGATTACATCATCTCTTGTGGTGCAGTACTTAGTGAACGAGACTGGTTAATCGAGAGAAAATTACTTTGGAAACGCAGGCACATTATGCTGCTCGAAGAAAAATTCATCTGCTGTCCTCTCACTTTTGTGGTCTCATGAAACTTGTTTCCCAAACGATTTACAGAGCCTTAAGTTGAAAAAAAATTATGCAATGAAAAAATTTGGAATTGTTTCAAAACTTACATTTTTCAATTCGAAAATCATGCTGAGGCATGCAAACAGTCAGGTTTCGTGCGAGAGACCGGATGTTTTTGGATGCGTTCAACAAAACACGAACTTGGTAGCGTAACATTCTGTACAAAAGATTTTACAGCCACTGTTTTCTTCTTCTCGCTTCTCTGCCACTGTACAGAAATCTGCACAATTTATTCTGTCGCGCACCCTAGATTCTCAAATGCGCTTAAACAGTATGCGAACTCACATTGACTATTAACTGGAAGGCGGATACATCACCTACAGTTACACATGGCACAGAAGAGGATATCCAGCATAAATGATTTTTACTTTTCTTATTTGGTGTGGATGATTTTTACTTTTTCACTCACAATTTGACCTGCGGATCAACAGTTGAAAGCGATGTAATGAGACTATAATTGGTCAACCCTTTGAAATAATCTATATACTTTATTTTATTATACAACCTAATTGGTGATTTAAAAAAAAATATTTACTTCTTATTTGTCTATCAGCCTTTTAAGATAACCATTAATTGACGGTCGTCGTAACTCGTCCAGCTTCCGTTTCTTGCCCGACTCGAGTTAAAGTTTAGATCGCAAGCCTTTTTTGGGTTCCGCCGCGCCGCGGAGCAGCGCATAACTGGAGCATTTGGCAAAGCATGGCAACGTTTTCCATAGGAAAATATATTATTTTAAAATTCCCCACCATTCTTATGTTTTTTAATCATTTCACATTTTCACTACTGTTTTATTAAGTTAAATTTTGAAAAAAATTGATATTGTTAATTTTATAACAGTTTTTGCTTAATACTCGCACTGATATTATTAATAATCGATCTCGCTGCGATGAGCTCATTGCACGTTCGCGTTGCAAATCCACAGTCCACGTGCGGAGTATTCCATTTTCGTCTGCACTCTACAGTTTCTCTAACTCTGCTAACGAATGACCGGATGCACATGTTTTAGATTTTCAAATCTTGAGTAAATCTTTGTTTCAGTGTGGGAGTGTTACCGTAATATTGCTCGCTCTTCTTTATTTTTTTTTTTAATAATGGATAGCCTGAAAAAGCAGAAAAGTTTGAGGAAGAGTGCCAAAACAAGTGTTTCTGCTACATCATTGCCCATTGCCCAGCCTCAAGAAGAAGGTGAGAACGAAAATGTTACTATGAAACTGTGTGCACCAAAAATTTAGAACCACAATATTTAAATCCTATCCTTTAAATTGCGCCACATGTTTCAAAATTTATGTGTCTTTGCTTTCAGAAATTAATATTTTTATACAAAGTTACAGTTCATATTCACTTTTGGACACTTTCAGATTGGCCAAAGGAGCAAGATGTGGAGCTGATTCAAAGGATTCAAGCCATATTGCCACAGGGAGATCGCAGAATGTATGGCTACAGAGCCAACAAACTAAACTGGGAATCTGTTAGTATTTATTTATTTTACTTTTAAGTATTAGAAATTAATGGATCTAAAATGTTATCTACTCTTCCATATAGGTTTGCTTTGGTGACAAATCTCCTATTAAATGTAAAGAAAGATGGATTTTTATCCAGGGAAGAGTTCGTCATTTCCGGATTCTGAGAGAAGTTACAGAGGACGCTCTTGAATGGACTCAAAATAGATGGTACAACTTCTATGGCGGGGTAACATAAAAAAAAAATATTGGATAACAATCATAATCTTTTAAATGCCTATTATTAACAATATATTCTTATGTAGGAAAATCAAAAGCCTCCGGACTTCCCAAAGAAACCTCTAACTTCTTACAACTTCTTTATGAACGAAAAGAAACACAAAATCATGAAGCAGAATCCTAACATGACATCGGTACTATACACAATATCTTCTCTTAGTTAATATATTGGCATTATCATTTTTTAAAATTTGAATAGAAACACATATCTTCGATTGCTGGGAAAATGTTCAAGGCGCTGAGCGATAGGAAAAAGGAGAAGTACATCGAGCTCGCAAGAGTGGAAAGAGAAAAATACAAGAAACAACTTCAGAAGTTCAAGTGAGCTCATAATATTAATTTTTTTTAAATAAAATAAATGTATATATATACTTCCATGCGTCACAGTGACGCGCAATTGGATGCATCCATCAAAACTCCTGGAAAGATCGAACCTCCTCAGCCGCCTACGCCTTTTAAGTTGTTCAGTGCTGGAAAAACCGGGACCAATCATGGTAAACTGATGTCATCATTTAAAGCGTTGAATGATGACGATCGGCTCAAATGGATCGATCTCGCTCTGGCAGAGGAAACAAACTATCTCGTAAATATATTTATTTTTATTTTGGTCAGTTTCATCGATAAACTTAAGTTTTATTTCCAGAATACTATCGAGAAATTCAAGGCAGAGAATCCAAAATTCAAGCATAAACTGATTCCTATTTTGAACAAAGAAGAGCAACTCCTTGTTGACAAGTAAATACTTAAGCAAAAGAGTCAATGCCAATTGGATTTTCATTTATTTTCGTCTTTTACAGGCGCGATGAGAAGCCGACTAAACCACCTATGTCTGGGTTCAAATTGTTTGCCTCTGAATTTCCTTACATTTCTTCAAGGAAAGAGAGAATGGAAAAGTGGAGCTCATGCTGGAGAGCCCTTTGCGAGGACGAAAGAAAAGTTTATCAGCAAAGAGTCCGTGATGTAAGAGAGTGTCTCTCTTTTTTTTTTTAATTATAGTTGACTTCTAACTTAGTATCATTTATTCATTTTTAGATGAAGTATGAATACAACATGCAATTGTCTTCGTACCTCTCCAAATTGCCGACCGAAAGGATGCTCAAAGAGGTCGTCGACCATCTCCCTGACACTGCGGGAATGAAAAGAAAGAAAAGGGCGGTAAGTTTCTATTGTGCACATTTCTTTTATAAATTTTAAAAAATTGCTGTTGCTTAATTGAATTGAATTATTTACTTTAACAGGATTCGAACGTTTCGTCTAAGAAGGCTAAAGTTAGCGACGAGAATCCCTCTCCTCAACCTGGCACGAATGAATCCGATACATCAAGCACTTCTAGCTCGGATGATGAACCCCAGGAGATGAGCCGCTCTTCATCTAGCAGCTTCGAAAGCGGTAAAAAGCAGGTTTCTGTCGTCCATCTGTCGGACACCAGTGAGGAGAGCGATTCGGGTTCATCTGAAGAAGAAGTAGAACCAAGTGATTCCAACAAGAAATTTCGTTCCATGGCTGGCAATTCCAAACCAAATAATTCAAATGCTCAAAAGGGGAAATTAACCTTGAAGCGTCCTCCGAAAACAACCACGCAAGTTGATTCCAGCGATGACTCCGACTCATCAGACGATAGCGACATCGGAAGTCGATTCGTCAAAGAAAAAGCGAGTCGTTCTTCCAAAACCGGCAAAAAAAAACCAGCGATGAATCATCTGAAGAATACGATAAATTTCTCGAAGGTGTTGTTTCGATGATTCTAGAATGTGGACGAAAGAAAAGAAATTTTTCTTCCGAATCATCCAGTCTCAGCTCTTTTGAATTCGGATGAAAGTTTGTTTTTTGCGTAATTTATCGTATTATTTCCACTATTAATTTCTTTTGACCAATGGACGATGAGATAGAAGTAATAACATGTTTCATTTTTATCATCCCGTTGGGGGATCGCTATCGTTCCAGTCGGTTTATGTCTACTCTTCGTATAAAAACTAATTCCATTTTTCCATGTTATCTTTAAAAAAGAATAAACTTACGGTTTATTATTCATATCTCCAAAATTAAATTTTCAATCCAAAAATCTGAAATCTGATCTCTGGTCACCTATTACCACTAGCCTGATTATGGCAAATTGAGCAGAAGAGGTCGGCTACCGGTAACGTCTCAACCGATCCTCAAGAAGGTTCACCGGGTAGACCCAAGGACCTGCTCTGGCTGCTCATCATACGGACAACATCTGCCGTAAGCCTTCAGTGGGTAAAAGGAATTTAATACATGCCTATTATATCGAAAGCAAAAAGAAAGGTAAAACTTTGAAATCTAGAAAATTTTATTAGGTGAAGGATCATCATGGCTCCTCTTTTTTTCTCTTATTATTGTGGTGTTTGGGTCTTATTCGCAGTGACGGCGGACTAGCAACTCAGTAAGTCACGGTTTCAGAGTTATTGTGCTGGCTGTAGAGTTCGAATGCCTTTTGAAAAATCCTTCTTATAATACCCTCTTTAACTCCTTTAAATTTGTGTGACGCACTAATCCGCATTCCGAGTGTCGAACTTAAGCCTTGTAATAAACCAAGGGTCCAACTGTTTCATACCGCTCATCTGCCTTTTATTTTAATTCCTTCTTCTTTTTACCTCTTATTATTACAGAGGATTAAAGAAAGATCAATGGCAAACAGTTTCCCGAACACATCAGGAATCAATGGGCGAATACAGCGTTTCATATTAAAACCTGGTTATTGTTTAGTCCTACCATTCCGTCTGTGGATCGGTTAATGTTGATCTGTTCAGATTATTTCATTTTTTTTCATCAACAATTTCCAAAATATACAAATATTTCTTCTCAAAGCAACGATCACTACTCTGATGACGATTGAAGAAAATTCACGATGTGAAGTTTTACTAAGGTCTTATGAAAGTTCAATTAATAGCGTCCAGAGAAGAGGCTTCATTCGTTCCGTAAACATAAAATAAAGAAACACGGGACTTCCCGGCTTCGTTTTGCAAACCTCATGTGTTGGGTTGGTGTCGCGTGCACGCGGGTAGAGGCTTTGGTCAAGGGTTTTCCTACTGATACTTAATTTCATTACTTAAACATTACATTTAAGTGATACATTATGGATAACCAAATTATTCCTAACATCAGCTCTAAAACCGTCCGTTTGCCTGAAGACACAGTATCATATTTATGTAAGATTTTCTTGAGTGAAAAGGATTCATTGGCTGTGGCCATAGCATTCTCAAATGTTTATGAAGGAATCTCCTCTGTATTCTGGAGAAAAGTAGTCAAAAACAGGTAAAAACTCTGCCACTGTCATCATGTCAAATACTAAAATTGTCTTAAACAAATTTCTTAATTTTCTTCTGCAATCAGCTGACACAATTCTAATAAGGTTTTTGTACATGTTGTGATCCATAGGTCACTAAAAATCAGTGAATATTACTTCTTGTCTTTTGCACCATGGGAAAAAGTGTTGAAACACATCAAATTGGCTTCGACTATCACTGTGTTTGATGCCAGCCATTGTTATTGGCTCCCAGCACAGCTTCTCTACAAAACAATTTCTAAGATGGAGAATTTGGAGGAAATCATTGTCCATGATACAAAAATCTCTCTTGTGCATTTGCCAGATGTCTTCAAGGCTTGTCCAAAAGTTGTCAAACTGAGCTTCACTTTAACAGAGAAAACCTTGGATCTGTATAAGGAAGGAGTGATGGAGCAAGACAAACTGAACTGGATGAGGCAAGGTTTTGGAAGATTGACCCATTTGAAAATTTTCTCTTTCAATTTGAGTGATGATTACTGCTGTGATTCGTGGCCAGTCACCCTTGGAGTTTTGAGGTAATTATGCTTTTCATAAAAATTAACTTTTAATTACCTGTGTAATACCTAATAATCACCATCCCATTCACATTTCGATTTCTAGATGGTGCACATCACTTTGTACCCATCTGTTCATCGAGGTCGCTTATCCAAGAGATCCGGATTTGTTCATCTATGCTGATCGATGGTCTAGCCATGGCAGTTACGTGCTGAAATTGCTTGCCTCTTTATCGATACCGCATCTTGAATGGATATGTTCATTGATGAGTTTTGTGTTCATCGCGCGCTGCTCTCGTCCTTTTTATCACGATTTTTTTGGTTTGTTTCTAAGCAAATGGTATGCTCGAAACATTACCAGAGATCTAAAACCCTTAGAAGTAAACTCTTTTGAAAGGGTTTGGTTTGAGCCGGTTCAGGAAGAAATCAAAGATTTCCTCGACTATCTTCGTCCCTCATTTACTAAATCTCTACTTTCTTGGCATGAAAAAGTTGATGATTGGTTTACAAATCTAGAGCATTTAGGTTGGTTTCCCTTTTCCAAGTTGGAAGGTGTTGGAAATTGAACGCTGTGGACACTGATACACAGTTAAGCTCTGTATTAAGGGACACAAACACGACACAGTTTACATGACACACACGTGAGAGAAACGTTCTAGATAGAAGTGAAGAGAGAAGAGAGAGAGACAACATTGCCACATAGAAGGGCTGTACGCTGTTGCCAGTAGGTAAGATTGGTCAAATATCAACATCCCCCCTCAAACTGCAATACAGGGAACAGCAACTCTTCGATCCTGGCTCTGCTGTCGGTCAACCGGACGTCTTGTTGATCTGATGACCAGTGTCAGGTGGCGGCCGTTCCGCTCCAAATCGGTCGTCTGGAGTCCAGTTGGTCCTGTTGTAGAGCTGTAGGTCGGATGAGCTGTAGGCCGTTCCCGCTGCTTTTTGATTATTGAGGCTGAGTCGATTCTTCGAGGATCTGTAGAAGGTAATTGAGCGGTGTATCTTGGCTGAAGGGTTAAGTCGGGTGCCGATAGGCTGCTTTGCGTGCTCCGGCTTCATTGAGGGGAGTCTTGCAGTTGACATGGGGCTACTCCGATCCTTCTTCCGTGAGCGCTTTTGGTTTGTAGCTTCGGGATTGAACTCGGTGGCACGTCCGGTGAGTTTACCGTCCTTGGTCGGTTTGCTCCCACCCTCTCCAATCCGTCCGCCGACCGAACTGAGCGGTCCGTGGTTGCCTGGAGTAGGCTGCTGACTCGAAGTCATGGCAAAGTCGTGAGATGGAACTCCCGGTCCCGGTTTTACATCTAGTGTGACAGGTGTGATCTTCGCAAAGTAGAGAGTACGATTCTTCCGGATGCCTGTAGTGACGACTTTTCCGTCGCTTTTGCAGATCAGCTTAACTCCATTTGAATCGAAAACGGTCTGTATACCGTTATCAGCCGCTGCTCCGACCGAGAGAAGATTGCAGCCAACACCAGGGACGTATAGCACTCCCCGTAGTGTGAGAATAAGTCGTCTTCCGTCCGCTTCTGTTTTCACTTTGGCATCGCCGATTCCGACAGCCGGCAGTAGGCAGCCACCCACTCCTTTCACCATTCTTCTTCCTTTCTTGATCGGCTTCAATGACGTGAATAGTTGGCGCTGATCGGACATGTGGCTCGTGGCTCCTGAGTCAATAAACCAGGAGTTCTCGTCCTCAATTGAGTCCGCTGTCGATGTGTGGAAAGCGTAGTCGTCGTCGTCTAGGTAGTCCGTCTTCCTGCTCGTAGCTATCTTGGCTGCGAGTTCCTTGTCCGCGAGCTCCTTGGCGGCGTCGCGTTTACCTTCGAGATATGCTTCCTTTCGCCAGCACACCTCTTCGTCGTGATTATGCTTCCTTCCAGCTTTTCGGCAGAAGCCGCATTCGGCCTTAATGTTGACCGTCTCGACGGCCTCTCTCTTGGATGGGAGGCTAGTTGCAGATGTGGCCGAGGCTGAGGTTCTTAATCCTTTCTTTCTTGAGGTAAAGAATGCCTTGTCGGTCGATTCATCTGACGAGACACTGACGCCGCTCATCTTCCGGAAGATCTCCTCTTGAAGTAGGTCGGCAGTAAGGCGATCCAACGTCTTCTTGTCGTCATCTTTGCTGTTCCAGGATGTTACGAATTGTCGGTAGCTGGGTGGCAATGTCATGATTATCCTAGTGATGACTTGCTCGTCGGAGATGTCCATACCGATGTCTTTGAGTTGTGATGAGAGAGCTGTGATGCTGCTGACGTGACTCATAATATCGTCACCTTCTTCGTATTCGTAGCTCATGAACTTGTGCAGCAGCAGGTGTCTGTTGGAGGTGGTGGCCTGCTCGTATCTTGATGTCAGGCGATTCCACATCTGGCTTGCTGTCTTGCATTCCATGATGGACCTTTGACTTTTCTCGTCAATTGTAGAGATGATGTAGTTGCGGCAGGCCACATCCTTGGTCTTCCATGCTTTTATTTCTGCTGCACGGGCAGTCTTGGCTGCTGGTTGTGCATCATTAGCTGCTGGAGCTGGCATGGCCTCTGTGCCGTTCAGAATTCCCTCCATTCCATGATTCTCTATGGCTAGAAGTAGCTGAAACTTCCAGAATGGGAAGTTGGTGCCGTCGAAGCGTGTGATGTGGGACACATCCCTTGAAGAGTAGCTTGCTGTGGCCATTTTAGGAGAATTTCTTGACTTCTTCTTTTTCTGGCTTGTGACGCGTTACACTGGGCCCATAACCTGTTGGAAATTGAACGCTGTGGACACTGATACACAGTTAAGCTCTGTATTAAGGGACACAAACACGACACAGTTTACATGACACACACGTGAGAGAAACGTTCTAGATAGAAGTGAAGAGAGAAGAGAGAGAGACAACATTGCCACATAGAAGGGCTGTACGCTGTTGCCAGTAGGTAAGATTGGTCAAATATCAACAGAAGGCTTGTCCCAATTGAAGTATGCTCGAGGACATTGCGAAAACGAAGACGTAAGTTACGCAATTAGATTGTTAATAAAATAGCTACATTTTAATTGAAACAAATTCTTTCAGGGATTGCGCGAATTTTGTAACTCACATCGATTGCTAGAGCATCTGCATTTCGATACGATGTGCCATGACGAGAAATACTCCTTTGGAGATGGAAAACTTGAGAGTCTTGATTTCCTTAAGACCTTGGTCTACCGCTGTACATCTCCTGCTGATAGTAAGAAAGTTTTTCTCTTGTGTTAAGCAACGTTATAAACTATACAGTTTTTATGATTTTACACTTTAAAGCAGTCATTCGTCACTTGATTGGCGCTTGTCCTAATATTGAGGCACTTCACATTGGTAACAAGGATTATGAAGACGAGGATTATGAAACCAGTAGCGCTCGCTCCGTCGACAACTTGGATTTCTTATTCGCCATCCGATTTCCTTGTTTAACTATGTTAACCCTGGATGGTTTTCCACTGCTTGATGGATCTTATTTACCTACGGTGAAAACTTCAACCTTACCGTTCAAATGTTTGGTATTATTTTTATTGATGTCCCAATTTTGTATGCACAGATCGCTTTGCAATGCCCCAAGTTACAGAAGCTTCATCTGGGCGATGCAGGAACCTCATCTGACGCTTTTCTTTCGCAAGTTGGCAAGTGTGTTGCTAAGATTCCCAATCTCCGTGATCTCAGGTTTGAAATAATCGAAACTAGTGATTAACTACCATTTGCTTAAACGGTTTTATTTAACCTAACTCCTTTCTTTCTTTTTTTTAAATAACAGGATACAATGGAACCCAAGAGAGGAGGACACTGATGTCGCCCCCTTCCTTGAGCAACTTCATACCTGTTCTCCAAACCTTGAAAGGCTTGTCTTATATAGCGAAAAAGTGATTCAACTCGATCTTCTGGCGTTTGAAAATTTGATTATCCATTTGGTACCGCATTTTCAAAATCTCGTTCTCCTATGCTTGGCTGGTTTCAAAGTCAATCCTACGGTCACTGAAGATGATACCAATTCGAAATATGCTGAAGTTCGGTGTCATATTGCCCAAAATGTTCTACCCCTCCAACCTGCTTTTTGTTGTTATGTGGGATCAGATCTTCCTAAAGGCAACGATCCCGATGTCCCTCGTGTTCACTACGACCAGATTATCAATCCCATCGATTGGTACTATTCCCCTCCCAAATTTGAATTCTAAAAGTGAGTTTTTCGAAATCGTTTTTAACTTAAATTTGAGCGTTGGATAACTTAAAAATACAAAGAAAAAGAAATCCTTGTTATTACTTATTTTATTACTTATTATATCATTACATGGAAGAGTTTTTTTTAACTTAAGCAATGTATTGTATTGTGTACTGCACACTTAAAAACGCACGCAGTAACAAATAAGGTACACACAGAGGACGAATGATTTCATCATAATTATTAATTCAAATCGATCAGGTTAAATTATTTTTTAGTTTTATAGAATCCATGCAATTTCATACATGATTATTAATTTTCAATAAATTTAAACTTGGTAAATGATATGGATCGTACGAACGAATAACGATAAACGAATATGCTCATTTTTCATTTCAAATATTCACCGAACTCCCGCCGTCCCAAATGAAAAAGATCTCTGATAAGCGAATGGCAACGTTGTTCCATAGTTGACGTAGCTTAGCAGTCGACAAGTGTCACAAGGCTTTGGAGAGACGGAGAGGACTGGTTCATTGAGTGTGATTAGATCAGTAGAAAATTTCCCAGTTCCCCTCAGCCGGAAGAGTGTGAAAATATCTGTAGTGTCTCTTAAATTTCCCCCATTTTATTTTTGCTATTTGGAAGGAAGTTAAACAGTGATTATTTGAGAAATGGCGCTGCCTAATCCCGCGTCGCTCGATACCCTCATAGGTAACCTTTTTGTGCCCTTATAACTGCTGTGTTTACGGCGGTATTTTATGCATTGTTTATTATGAGTTTGCGCAAGTTCCGTCGGGTTACCGGAAAGCTTTGATAATTAATATCGTCTTTCTAATTTAGTCAAGGCAACAAATCCACTTGTTGAGAATCCTGATCCACTGGATGTTGCATCATTTTGTGAGAAAGTTACCCATGAATTTGATGGCCCTCAAATTGCTGTCAAACTGCTTGCTTATAGAATCCATTCACCACAGGAAAAGGAAGCTCTCAATGCTCTAGCGGTACACTTTTCTCTTTAGCACTCATATATTTATGTAGACCTATACAAAATCCAATTGACACTCAAATAATAATTTTGTTATCATCACAGCTGTTGGAGCAATGTGTCAAATCATGTGGGCCACCTTTCCACAGTGAAATTGGAAAATTCAGATTTTTGAATGAATTAATCAAGCTGGTCTCCCCCAAGTACCAGGCCCATCGCACCCCCAACCAAGTCAAGCAGAAGATTTTGGATATCATGTACACATGGACAATTGATCTGAAATCTGAAGCCAAGGTTTTAGAAGCATATGACATGCTGAAAAAACAAGGTGTCATCAAGGAGACTCCAAAGTACTTGGGCACGTCAGAACCCACAAATAACTCGCCTCTTCCACCACCTCGAGAAAAGGCACCTTTTTTCGACGATTCAGAAAAGGATGCCCTTCTTCAGAAACTGTTGAAGAGTAAGAATCCGGAAGATCTGCAAGCTGCCAATCGCCTTATTAAGAGTATGGTCAGAGAAGTAAGTCTTTTCATTAGATTAAGAATTAAGATAACTTGAATCAGCATATAGAGGAGATTAAAAAATATCTACTGACGTTCCTTAGGAGGAAAACCGATTAGAAGCTGCGAGTCGACGACAACTGGAGATAGAAACAGCAAACAGCAACATCCGTCTCCTAGAAGAGTTGCTAGATAATTTTGAAAACAACGGGGCGTCCCCTGAAGAAATGGAACTGTGCAAAGAATTGGCTTCCAACTGTGATAAACTTCGGCCCAATTTGGCGAAATTGGCAACAGAAACGGACGATAAAGGAGAGAGCTTAGGTGAGTCCTCATCAGATGGAAATTATTATTTTTTTACAATCATTAACAAACTAATATTCTATATCTTTATATTAGCCGACATTTTGCGAACAAATGATGAACTAACTGCCATTATCGAACGCTACGAGGCCTTGGCGCGTAATGTACGCCCGCCTGCTCCTTCCACTCAATTGCGCGGTGCGGCTCTCGACCTTCTGGATCTTGGTCCCGCTTTGGAACCTATTGCATCACCCCGCTCAGTCCTCGACGATCAATTGTTGTCATTAGGTAATTTTTACTGCCGTTCGTCTATTAGGAATGATGCTAATTTTATCACCTATTTAGGATTAGATGATTTAGCCCCTAGTCCTTCACCAGGTGTCAATCTACTCCAGCCTTTCAAAGTGGAATCGAATGGTATGTGTTAACAGCAAACCTTCATGGCTTCAGATTATTTTGTTATTAACATCATTTCGATAGGACTGTCTCCTCAACGACCTCCAGAAGTTAAGGTGCTCGAAGAAGCGCCCACCAAACCTCGCGGGTTCAATGATTTGGACGTCCTCGGCGAAGCTTTACTGATGCAAAATTTACCCGCCAATACTAAGCCTATTTCTAGTTTTCAAAAGCCTCCTGATAGAGTTCCCCTCAACGAATTGGCTAAAAAGAAAGCAATGGAAGAATCTATCCAATCGAAAGGAGCCAAGCCCAACTACAGTAGTACGAAAATAATAAAACATCATGACTTAAAATTGGACTCTAATGTTTGATATAATTTAGGATCTACGATGGATGAACTTGTGTCTGTTGCTCCTGCTACTTCTTCCAGCATTCCAATGGATTTTGATTTGCTCATGCAGAGCAATATATCAGCTGCCAAGCCCACCACTGCTCCCTCAACCACCTCGGATGTCTCCAGTCTTTTAGTCCCAATGGCCAATCCACCGACCAAAGGGCTCAGTGTCAATGTGAACGAAAAGCAATCAGGAGACAATGATGTTTTGATGCTTGGTGGCTCAGAGAACAACACTGATGATGTTCAACTACTCCATAGTCCACCTCTAGTTACTGAAAACAGCACGCCTTCCATTCCGGCTACCGCTCCAACATTGGCGGACATCTTATTGAAATTCGAAGATATAAAACCCAGTAAGATTTAGGTACAAATGCAGCAACATGAGAATCGTGCTATCTTTTTTTACTCTCTTTTTAGGTTCCAAAAGTCCGATCCCTTTGCTGTCCCAAGATTCCGGATTGAATGTCAACTTGCTCAGTGCATCTGCCCAAGTTCCCAAGGTGAGAAATAAGTCACCCTATTTGGGGTTTTTATCTGGTTGCGTATCATTGACAGTTTGTTCTATTATCTCTCTTGCGCAGAACGTGTCCGTCTTTGTTGTGCTGGTGACCAATTGCAACCCGTCGCCGCTGACCAATATCACGTTTCAAGCCATCGTTCCCAAGGTATGTACGCGTATAAGGCTTTTGAATGTTGAGTCCCTCAATGGTGCGCGTCGTAAAAAAAAATAAATGGGAGACATTATTTAAGTGTGTATTGCTGTTTTATTTGCAGGGGAACCGAGTGAAGCTCCAAGCACCGTCAGATAACAAATTGCCGGCTTTCAACCCGTTTCTTCCGCCTCCGGCCATCACGCAAATCATGCTCCTATCTACCACTGGCTTGGTATACTATTCTGTTTCCACTTTTTGTGTCCTCTATATCTTAAAAGTATTTTTCTTTAAAATAGAATCTCATTGAATTGAAATTCGTCGTAAGCTTTGATATGGACGGCGAAACCAATACCGAAATGGGCAGTAAGGAGTTGGCATTAGATCCGAAAGTGCATTGAAAATCCATTCATATTGCAAGTTTTCTGTGGCTTTTAAAAAATAATTTACTTTATACTAAAAATACTGTATTCTTCGTATTATAATTAGCCGAGTGTTTCCTTAAAATGGTCTTTTCTATGTCTTGAATCCCCGCTGAATATATATATTTATAGCTGTTGAATGAAAAAAAAGTAGGAATAATTATTGGGTGTTCTCTTCTGAATCTCTTTTCTTTGTCGTCCTGTTCAAGATTCTATTTGAAAATGTACAAAAAAGATTTAAAAAGGAAACATTCCGAGAACTTTTTTTTTTTATTTCCTCATTCAGTTTTGTCATTGTCATCACTAATGGTTGACATATTAACATTCCTCTCCTCGCAGATCCATTTATAGCTATGTGAGGTTAGACGAATTTTTATTTTGTTTAGCTGAGTGCATCTAATATGGATGACTTGTCTTTTTTTCATCTCGTTTCTCTTTTGGGTGTCCGTGTAATTTTGGTTGTGTCGAGCTAGAAAAATAAGGTAACCGAATTCCAACTGTGGTTCATCATTGTGGCATTCCCAGTGGCGACGTTTATGGATTGGTGCTTTTTACAAAAGGATATTCAATTTGGAAAATTTATTTATTTATAAGAAATAATGGGCCTTTGTAGTAACTCAGCAAGGAGCTTAGGAGCCGGACCGTGCCCGGACGTTGAGCACTTAAATTGCGCTTGGTCACGCTTCATATTTTTTAATGATTTTGATAAAAATAGTATTCTAAGAGCGGAAGCACGTTTCTTTTTGCACTCGGATTTTCTCGATGGAAGGAAAGATGAATGCTTCTCTAACTAGATCGTGTCGTTCAGCACCTCGTCGCTTTTTTTCCCAAGGCCGCAATGAGTCTACGTTACACTGAGCACAAGTTCTTTTCGAAATGCTTGTCCCCCTATACCTTTTTGAAGAAGATGGTCTTTTCAAATAAAGCGAAAACTGCGCCCTCACTGTTTGCGCTATCCCGAAGGTCGATGCAACCTTGAACGGACAGTGGCGGACGCAGGAATCCAAAAATGTTTTGTTTTTCTACTTGATTGCCGCGTCCTCCTCCACCTGTCCAATTACAACATTTGGAAGTATTTTTTGATCTTTTATTCGTTTTTTGACGATCCCGCGGTCTCCATTGACGAGTGTTATCGTACGCAATTTCACGCACAACCCGCAGAAACCCCAGGTGCTGAAATTGCCTGAATGTGTTCCTCTTTTCGTAACGATTATATCAAGTAATATAACCTCGGGCGGAGAACACAAACATATAAAAACGACAAATAAGCTTGCAGGTGGTAATAGTGTCCGATCGAGGTTGCAGTTATTTGGCATACAAGCTTGGACCATGGAGCTGAATGGTCGTCTCACTTTGAGCTTCTTCCTGGTTCCCTTGTTTCTATATTTTGCAAATTCTTCAAATGAAACAGTGACACTGAAATCATTGGAAAAGGAACCGTCTACTCATTTTTCTAGCAGGTAAGCTTTTGAATTATCTCTCTTTTATTATTCGTATAAATTTTAAAGAAAAAAGTTCTTACTCTGAATTATAGTGACTTAGTGTTAAGATGAGGCGTGTACTGCCAAACAAAGATTCAAAATCAGTATTATTATGGTCCTTTAGCGTGGAAAATATCTTGCATTTCTTAGCAATAATTCCAAAAATGTTTGAGATTTACTACGGACTTGCTACATTTTGTTATCAAAATTTCGCTTTCCTTATACATCATGAAACAAAATCTTTAAATTCCATTCCGAGAAAGAAATATTATAAATATTTAAGGCGTATCGAATTCCGGTGATTGGCTATATATGAATATATTAGAATAAAATATTAATTCATAGAATGGGCGGAAGCAGTCAGTTTTTGCTAAGAAAATGTTGCGGACCAGGACAAGTCTATACGGCTGGTGGAGCCTTCAATAATGGAAGCAACCAGTACTGCGTCGATTATGGGACATCCAACCATCCAGCTTCGACGCTCATTGAAGTCTCCCAGCAGCTCTTCTTTGCCCAACAGCATAGCAATTTTGAAGACGTTACCAACTTTGAAATCGATTCGGGATTCCCGCATGATTGCAGTCCTAGTGGATTGATGCTCTTAGAACCGGAATCCATGACAGCCGATCGTTTTTATCCATTGGCATCTGGTCATTTAGTCATCCCACACCGATTCTGGCTCTTCCAGCCGGATCATTACTGCATGGAAGACTTCTTCCTGGATGACAATTTTAACAAAGTCAGGCGATCCGCCATTATCTGTACGGAACAGACAGAATCGTTTCCGGCCACAGCCGTGGATCATCGAGGCCGTCTTAACTTGGACTTTCTTCCTGAGCTGGAAACGAGCAGCGCTTTGATGCAACTAAATGGCCGGAGAGTGATTCGTAAATGTTGCGATCTCAACGAAGTATATTCGGTGGCTAATCACAGTTGTATACCTAAAGAAGGTTATGCAACCCAATATTTTGATGACTTACAAAACCAAGAGGCCAACGGCGAAGACCTCTTCTTTCACGTGGGACTCTTAGATTGTCCGGATCAACTACAGGCAGCTATATTTGCTGTGAACCCAGATTCCGGTAGATTACGGATCAAAATGGAAGAAACAGATGAAAATTGGGAAGAAGTATCTATATACTGCCTCGATGACTTTGTAGTCTTCTTTGACGATGGGTTTCCTGAAACGATCAACCTTGCTAGTTTTTGTCCTCCTCAATATCCGCATTTGACTCCTTCCGTTGAATCCGTTACGGATCGGGGACTGAGCATACCAAAGTGCTGCCCATCGGGTCACATCGTGGAAGGCAATCGATGTCAACACTTTAAACTCGGAGACAAAGTCGAGAAGATGACTGAAAAAACTCTTCTTAGGACGCTTCAAAACTTTTCAGAGACTAATATATCCGCTGGAATCTTAGGTCCCAACGTCACGCTCCCTTGTGGTTTAAGCACGGCTTACCCTCTACTCTCTGCCGGGAAATATGTCCTTGCAACTCCATCGTTTAAGAATGATGAAAATAACAGTTTATCCTTCTCTCTTCACTATCATGTGGAGCAATACTGGGACTTCAACGTCACTCTAAAGCCATTCTGCTTAGATCTCGAATTATTCCGGACAATCGATGAGGTATATTACGAACCTACAGTTTGGTACTGCACTAGTCCGTCACATGTTTCAGGACACTATCCAATTCTTCTCTACGTTTCATCGGCTGCACTGGTGACTACTTTCATCATTTATTTTCTCATACCAGCTTCAGGTATATGACCACGTATTTTTAGCTCGTTTAAAAATCTATTTTTAAATGTTAATTTATGCATATAGGAGCTGCAAGGTTTGTTACCTCGCTGGGTGGGAGTAGAAAACAAATGAGCATAAAAGGGCGGCCGGTCCCAATGGCCCAAATGTTAACTGGACGGAATCTGCTATGCCATATATTCTGTCTCTCTGTAACGTTCATTGCTTTAGCTATTGGACAGCAAGAGATCGTTGTACCCGGAGAAGATACATGCACAGCATTAGGTGAATAAAAACTAGAAATAAAATCTATTATTTCCCACTTTAATTTATTTGCATTGACCTTTGTCCAAATAGGGTACGTAATTTACGGCGCATCCATGGGATCTTTTGCCTGGTTAACGGTCTATTGTTTCGATTATTGCTGGATGTTTAGGTATCCTTTGATGGCGTTGAAATTCGCATAAAACATTTAGATTGCATTTTAAAATTCGGAATTGCCAATTTTAGAGGGTCCTTCAAAGTTTCCGATACGTTCATCTTCGTTCCATACTCTGTATTTGGCTGGGGTGTCCCCATTCTAACTCTCACTATCGCCGTTTTGTCGCAATTTGGCAATAAATTGGTCCATTTCCTTCCCGATGTTAACCCAAACATGGGTTTAGTTCGCTGCTGGTTCGCTGGTAAGTTTAATTTTACTTGATCCCAGAAAACCATAAATTAATGTTAATTCCATTATAGGTGAAACATCTGAGCTCGTCTTTTTCTACATTCCAGTCAGCTTGTTGTTGACATTAAACATTGCTTTCTTCCTGCGTCTTCTCTTTAATCCGAATCTAATGAACTGCACCAAGAAAAAGAATAATTTGGGTCCACAACTACGAATCAACCGAAAAGGAACAAATTCGTCTCGGAAACAGGAAGAGTAAAACAAAATTCAAACGTTACCATATTTATAATCTACTTATAATGTTTTGTTCCTTAAAGTTTAAAGAAAGCAGTCAAATTATTCTTTATCGCCGGTATACCATGGGTATTTGAAATTATCGCCTGGCTGCCCAGTTATTTCAAAACGGGCATTCCGCCTCAATGGCGCCATAAGACGGTGTACTTATTTGAAGTGAGCAATCTTCTCAATTCACTGCGCGGACTCATCGTTTTCATCATGTTCGTCCTGCTCCAGCGAGATGTTCGTCGCCACTTGTGGCTCTGGATAAAGAAGCATTGCTCAAGCTCTCCAGAACCATCAGGATCCGGTGCAGAAATCAAGAGTCAACCTCATCCGCACGTAGCTGGATCACTTTCCGCTCTCTCTGCTTCATCTCAGCGTACTTTACAGAGCCAGTTGTCATCTATATCAGCTTCTAGCGATATGAGTGAACCCATCTCTTTTACCTCTGGAGAAAGTGATGCCGTTTTTTCATCCCTTCCCTACGTCGAGCCGGATGAAATCACTTATTTATGAAAAAATATATATAGTATATAATTACTTGTCAGCTCAAAGTATTGTTTAATGTGTGTGCCAAATCATTTCCGTGTTTTAATACTCAGCCGTGATTAAAATAGAAATTTTTGAAATTAAATCATTTATTCTTGAGTAGTAATAAATGTGGAATATGATAAAGGATTCGTATCGAGGGCAGGTGGAAGGCCGATTAAGGTTTACCCTTTTTCTCCGGTTAAGATAATTTATTTAAAGTTATACGAGAACCAACGTGTTAACTTTATTTTACTAGAACGGGAACGGCCATTCATTCAGAAACCCAAAGAAACTGTTGGTTAACGGTTAAGGTCTACCGATCCAGCGGAAATTCCGTATTACGTGAGTAAGAAATGATGGAGAGTTCATAGCACGTGTGCCAAAACAGAGTATGTAAACATACGAAATCAGTTGGTACTTGGTAGCGGGCGTTGTATACTTGCTAGATGCTTAAAGGATGCCTTAGACGACGATCGGTTCGAGCGATATGACACCTCTTCTTACTGGCTAGCAGTTATGCAAATAGTCTGGCAACAAAGTTGAAATCAAAAGTTCTGTAAGCGATATTGCCGTCTATATAAGCTGTGATGTAAGGGGATTACGGAAAAGTTGGTGGATGCCATCCAAAACCTTTCCGAAATAGATATTGGATAGTCTATCCATAGGTATATTAAATTTTAATGGATTTTTTTTATAAAATAAATGAAAAAGAGTGAAACCAAAAGAATAAAAAATAAATAAATAACACTCGGCAACTTGTTAGTTCAGTAGGCCTACTAGAAGGCATTAGAATGGGTGAAATCCGGGAAATAATGAACTGCGCCATATTCCGCACTTTGCCGATGAAAGGGCCGGAACCAACGAGGGTATTTTTTATCTATCGAAATTCATAGGGTATACGTATGTGTAGAATTATTATAAATATATAATCGTAACTGACCGTACTCGTAACTAACCGCGAGTGCACCAGAAGAGGATTAGTTAAGTTTTCCTTCTGGCTATCTTTGCAACTAAAAATAAAAATTAAGGGTATATATATGTATTTAGACTTACAATAAATATGTAATCCCCCCCCCCCCCCCCCTCCCCTTATCCCTTATCTACGTGTGGACTAGGCATGACCGGTAGCTCACTAGAAAAGGATTAGGTAAGGATAGCTTAAGGTTTCCTTCCCCAACCCCTCTTCACCCTTTAAGATTGTTTTTTTCAGTGTGTGCCAAATCATTTCGGTGTTTACAAGATTTGAAAAATTACGTCATTCATTTTTGGAAGATAATAATATTGTGACTCCTTGACACAAACCTAGTGGTAGAAGGAGACAAGTAGACAACAATAGTAGTTCGTATTGATTAGAGCTGGAAGAGGTCATCCTCCTGTGGTTGAGACCAACTCTAATTACAGAAATCATAAAAGGCTCATTGACCCAAAGTGATAACTTCGATCACACTATATAGAATGGGAATGTCCCTTTATCCACGATCGAGACCGGAACTGTTGGTCAATCTTAAAGGTTTGTTGATCTAGCGGAATTTCCATATAAAGTGAGTCAGACTGTGCTGGAGCCGTCTGTGTGTGCGTTCTTTGCCTTATTGCTAAATGCTTGTAATAGTATCTTGGACCATGGGTGGTTCGAGAACCACGGGATCTTGATCCATTGAACCAAATAGTTTGGCCGAAATATTTATATTAAAAAATTCGATAAGCGTAATCGATATTATCATCTACACTGTGACAATGTAAGGGTTTCATAATCATATTAACGATGCATTTTCCATTCGTACCGTAATGGAACTTCCGTTCTTTGGTCTTTGTTCTTTGCAGTGCACACGTAACAGTTTTATTATAGGGGGCTTAACGTTATACCCTGAGCTAGATATAGTTACCATCTTAGGCTCCCATCAGGCTCACTACGGTACCGTAGGATATATTTACTTCATTTATACAATTGTGATCCCTTTTTTGTATATCGCCAGTAGTCTAATTTTTTTTTACATTGCAAATACTATATGTATTTCAAGGCGTCTGGACTTCCGACTGGCAAGAGCGTCCTTATTAGTCCGCCCATTCATGCAGCGTGAAAATGACATAATGAAGAAATTCAGTCCCTACAAGTATAAATATATTGCGGTGTAGTGTGCATGAGGCCATCAATCATCAGGGAGTAATGAAGATCGTATCTAGTTGGCTCTCAATAGGCGATGCTCTTTTGATTTATGGGTAAAAGGGTTTTCCATCGTCAAGGTCGTAGTCATAAGGCGGATGTCATTCCTTTTGCGTCTGCTTGCCGTCATCATCTTCAACGAAGCTAAGACTAGAAAGTCAAAAGACAGAAACAAAAGATAAAATCGCACCAAAAATTGGGAAAAGTTCTATAAAAGTGGATGAAGGGCTTTAAGCTAATCTTATTGATGGGGTCGACTTGAGTCGTATTTCATGTATTTCCCTTTTATCTTCTTCTTGTGACAATATCCTTCTTGCAACAATATCCTTATGTTCAACAAAATGAAATTCTTACGATCCCGCACGGTTCTTTTAGAACCCTAGAAAGGCGTAGAAGTCAAGGATTTAAAAAAAAAAAAAACTTTTATCACTTAAAATAAACCAAGAACGCAGAAAATGATGGTCAGTTCGGGTTGAAGGACGCTTTGATGCTATATCTGTATTTAAAAAACAACCTTCCATGGCTTAATCCATCATTCTTGACAAATTGATGAAAATGTAATGACGATAAGGTAAAACGAATGAGAACCGTAAAAGGTTTTTTTCCGTTTAAGATGTTAAAACCCTGAGAGTTTATAGTGCAAATATTGCACATTGTACCAACTCATGCTGTTATGACAAAACAGACTGGAAACGATCCAGTTACTACTTATTAGCGCAACGCTGTGAAAAAGTTTAATGAACAATCTTTATCGGTGAAAATTTCCTAAAAATTCTGAATAAGCCGTACGATAATAACATCACTGTACGCGGTTCTAGCGATCCAGATCTTGACATACAGTATAAGTTATTTAAATAATAAGTTTCATAATCATGTGGTATGTCACTGCCAGGTTGTTTACGTTGTATTGTTATATTAGTCATTTGTCTTACTAACCCTGTCTCTGTGCCTCATATGGTTTGACAGGCGGTAAGAGAATATATATGTAAGAATCCTAACATCTTTTTTTATCATGCAAGATTTTTTTGGGACACACTTAATAAAATTACATTAGAGGAAATGGTGCAAATTACGAGTCGGTTCACAGTTTCTAAATTAAATTATAATTAAAAAAAAAAAAAAGGAATATCAATTACATATCCCTAGGCGCCTGCTAAATTTCGCTGTTTCTCAGCTGACCTTGTTGGTGGAGTCCGGGAGGCATAAAAGAATGCACATTCAACGTCAACTTTCAACTAACCTTCAATGTCAGAGACCAAACGCAATTGCCCTCCCTACCTAATATTGACTTATTATATATTCAAATTTTTATTGCAAAGACATGGTTTATAGTGCTTAATATGGTATAGAGCACAAGAGCTCCAGAATAGTAAAACACGCCTTTACTTTGATGGTTTCTTACTAATCTCTCAATGATCGTTAAAGTAATTAAATTGTAAAATAAGTTCTATCGTTCTTTTCTTCATTTTATCTCATTTTCTTTTTGTTTTACTTTGCTGAGTGCCCGCGAGTAGTAGATATTCAAATAACGTTTTGTGCTTGATATTTGTACGGTATTATTTAAAAATTCAATATTATGCGTTGAATAAAATTTTGATGGGCTGGTTGTTTCTGCTTCGTTTGATTAGTCGAATGTCGATATTGGTAATAACCTAAAATCAAGTTAGATATGATTCCTAAAATTAACTTATTGTGCATTAAGGTTACGATAATTTCCCTCAGACTTCGTGTACAGGTATAATTATACTATATTTTTTAAACTAAAGTAATAAGTTTCCATTTTCGTAAAAAATGTCATTTACATGGCTATTATCAAGTAGTTATTTTTGCCATCACTCACTATATCATTCCATAACGGACTTTAGAATGACCTTCGAGCATTTTTA
Source organism: Chydorus sphaericus (assembly GCA_030141595.1). Classification (NCBI taxonomy): domain Eukaryota; kingdom Metazoa; phylum Arthropoda; class Branchiopoda; order Diplostraca; family Chydoridae; genus Chydorus; species Chydorus sphaericus. The sequence goes on from CM057930.1 coordinate 7,588,501, forward strand.
GTTGTAAGGAAAACTCAGAGGAGTTCTTCTTTCACAGGTGTATCAAGTCATATATAGCCAAGGGCGGAAAACACTATTGCATACTATTATATACTGACCGACCGAGGATGCTGTTTTTTAAGCAAACGAGTTTGAACCATGGAACTGAAAGGTCGTCTCATTTTGGGTTTCTTTTCGGTTCTCTTGTTTTTCTCTCTTTCCAATTCTTCCAATGAAACGGATACTGTGGAAATTGGGGGAGTACAATCTACTCCTTTTTTATACAGGTAAAATCTTGATTTATTGAGGGCCCAAACTAACGAGTTTATTTTGTTAATGTGTATTTCGCTAGAGATTGTGTACTAACAAGACCTAACGTCAACCTTGGGGTTTGTGTGTTTTGGTGCTAAGTAATAGCGATTGCGATATTGCCTTTTCAAATTCTATTTCATATGCGTGGTGGCGCATTTTAGGACATTCTCTTATTTTCACTTTCATTAGATAAAGCCGCCCAACTTCCAGTTTTCATGGTAAGACATGTTTAGGTACTGGACTACTGGTAGTTTTATTCTATATCTATAGTTTTTTGAGCCAAATTTCTTCCTTTATTGAATGAAAATCAAAGACAAAGTTAACAGCGTGTTCGCGTGAAACCCGACTTCATTCAACGTAATGGGATAAATTGGGGCCATGCGTTTTCCTTAGGCTAAACAGAACCAGCACAGCATCCCATAGGCATGATGTAGAAATTCCTTCAAATATGCTGAACTTTGCAATATAAAAAGTGTGACATACTTTGCGTCGGCTGTGTCCCACTTTTCGTACATCGTAAGTCGTAACCCATGCGTCGTAACCTAAGATAGACTTTCCTTGTGACATTTCGTTTCTTTCACTTTCACAAGGTCTGCAGCCGTTCGGGGAAGCCCCAAAAAATGTCCAATAAGTTTAGAGAAATAAGAGTTGCCGGGGCATTCAGGTTCGGGGCTTCTCCAAACTCCTGTATATGGACCCTTTAACAATATAGACTAGTTTACCTATTACACAGACCAATAATCCATTTCCGGAAAAATGCTTTAACGATTTCGACCATTAATTTTCTATGTGATTTTATTGGCACAGAGTGGACGAAACCAGTCAGTTCCTGCTGAGAAAATGTTGTGAACCAAGGCAGGTGTACACGACAAGGAGCAACGGGAGCAATCAGAACTGTGTCAACTACGGGACACCCAGTCATCGGGAATCGACTCTAATTGAAGTCTCCCAGGAACTCTTCTTTACTCATCAGAATAGTAGTAATTCAGAAGTATCAAAATTTAAGATCGATTCGGGATTTCCACGTGATTGCAGCCCCGGTGGTTCGATAGTCTTAGAACCGGATTCCAGTCCAGCCGACCGTTTTTATCCATTAGCATCCGGTCATTTAGTCGTCCCTCACCGATTCTGGTTCTTCCAACCAGATTATTATTGCATGGAAGACTTTTTCTTGGATGATAATTTCAATAATGTGAGACGTTCTGCCATCATCTGTCTTGACCGGATAGAGCCGTTCCCGGCCACAGCCTTGGATCATCGAGGCCGTCTTAACTTTGACTTTCTTCCCGGGGTGGAGACGAGCAGCGCTTTGACAAAATTGAGTGGCCAGAAAGTGATTCGAAAATGTTGCGACATCAACCAAGTTTTCTCGGTGGCCAATCTCAGTTGCATAGCTAAACAGGGATACGCAACCACGTATTTTGGCGATTTACAAAATCAAGCAGAGGTCAACGGCGAGGAGCTCTTCTTTCACGTGGGCCCGCGCCTGAATTGTCTGGATGAACTGACGACAACTATTTTTACTTTCAGCCCAGATTCCGGCAGGTTACGGATCAAAATGGAAGAAACGGATGAGAATTGGCAAGAAGTCATCACATACTGTCTCGATGATTTTGTAATCTTCTTTGAAGACGAATTACCTGAAACAATCAATGTTGCTAGGTTCTGTCTTCCTCAATATCCGAATTTGATTCCTTCCGTCGATTCCAACGATCAAGGATTGAGTGTACCCAGGTGCTGCCCGACAGGGTACGTCGTGGAGGGACATCAATGCCAACCCTTAAATCTTGGAGACAAAGCAAATAAGATAACTGAATCAGTTCTTTTGAGGGCGCTTCAAACCTTTTCAGATATGGATGTATCCGCTGGAATTTTGGCTCCCAACGTTACGCTCTCTTGCGGACTAAGCACATCTTACCCTCTACATTCAGCTAACAATTTAACTCTTGCTACACCCTCGTTTAAAAATGATGAAAACAATTCATTAGTCTTCGCACTTCACTATTTCGTGGATCAATATTGGGATTTTAACGTCACTTTAAAGCCCTTCTGCTTAGATGTGCAATTATTCCGGACCGCTGGAGATGTATCTTACGAGCCAACAGTTTGGTTCTGCCCTAGTCCATCGCATGTTTCAGGACACTACCCCGTCTTACTCTACATTTCATCAGTGGCACTGGTGGCTACTTTTATCGTTTATTTTTTTATTCCTGCTTCAGGTATTTTTAATATAATTTTAATTAATCGTCGTTTTTAATTATTTAAAAAAAATCGTTTAAATATTTTAGGAGCGGCAAGGTTAGTCATTGCTGGTGGTGGTGGTAGGAAACAGATGGGGCAAAAAGGACGGCCAATCACGATGGCAATGATGTTGACCGGGCGTAATTTGTTGTCGCACATCGCTTGCCTCACTGTTACGTTTATTGCTTTAGCTATTGGACAACAAGAGTTTATTGTACCCGGAGAAGGCTCCTGCATAACATTAGGTGAATTTCGATAATCTTGAGAATATGTTATTTCAATTACTAAAATTATTTTCTAATAGGATACGTAATTTACGGCGCGTCCATAGCATCTTTTTCCTGGTTAACGGTCTTTTGTTTCGATTACTGCTGGATGTTTAGGTATCACTTAATTTTGCTTAAAGATACGTAAGAATTAATTTTTTTAAAACCAAAATTGAAACTTCAGAGGGTCCTTCAATGTTTCCGATACGTTCATCTTCATTCCGTATTCCTTTTTTGGCTGGGGTGTCCCCATTCTAACTCTCTCTGTCGCCACTGTGGCTCAGTTTGGAAATAGATTGACCTATTTCCTTCCTGATGTTAATCCAAACATGGGTTTGGTCCGCTGCTGGTTTGCTGGTGATTAAAATTTATTCTTGGAAGGAATAAGCTTCATAAATTAATTATTTAAACTTAATTACAGGTGAGACATCTGCACTCGTTTTCTTCTATATTCCTGTATGCTTCTTGTTGTCATTGAACATTGGCTTCTTTGTACATCTTCTCTTTAACCCAAAACTGATGAACTGTGCCAAGAAAAAGAACAAATCTGGACCCGAACTAAGAATTAATCGGAAGGGGTCAAAGGCTTCAGAGAAACAAGAAGAGTAATAAATAAATCACGCGATACTTAATTTATAATCTCACAAAAAAAAATTATTTATTAACAGTGTGAACAAAGCAATCAAATTATTCTTCATTGCTGGAACACCATGGATCTTTGAGATCTTCGCCTGGCTGCCCAGCTATTTCAAGACGGGAATTTCACCTCAATGGCGCCAGAACACGGCGTATCTCTTCGCAGTGAGCAATACACTCAATGCACTACGTGGAGTCGTCGTTTTTATCTTGTTCGTCGTACTACAGCGAGATGTCCGACGCAACTTGTGGCTCCGGCTGAAGAATTTCTGGTCCGGGTCTCCAGAACCACAACCAGCATCCGGATCCGGAGCTCCAAATAAGAGTCAACCTCGTTCGCAAGAATCTAGCTCCAATTCCGGCGTCTCTGCTTCATCTGAGGGTACTTTGGAGAGTAATTTGTCACCCGCCATTACTGCCTCCACAAATGTAACTAATCCCTTTACTTTTAATGTCGCACCGGCTGTGCCTGTTGTTTCAACTCTTCCTTCTGTCGAAGTGGATGAAATCACTTATTTATAACACTATCAGTGGTAGCTCAATGTATGTAAATTGTTATGTATCTAATCAACCTGCCAAATCAATGTGCCAAATCAATGACATGCTGTACAAAGTTATCCATGATGATATTGATAAACAATTAAAAAATGTATTCATTCTTTTATTTTTTAGAAATCAAATAAGTAGAGTAATGGGACGGGGTCTCATTAATTTGGGCACTATGACATTCTGTCTTATATACAGATTAGTGTCATGTCATTAATTGTATCGTTTGTAACTTGCTGGATCCGTGGATCGCGCAATTCACTTTTTAGTAATGCAAAATTTATAGCATGTGAATTATTAAATATGATTAACGAAGAAAATCTCATGAGCGTATTATCAGTTGCGACTTTGTTTCCATTTCAATCTTTGATTTCGTTTTGTCCCCCCTGAAAATGCAATAATTTATTACGTTACCGGTAGTATTTAAACTCAAATTATCTTCAGTGGTGTGTAGTAGGCTCTATAAAGGAGTACAGTAGTAATAAAGTTCATTTCTTTTTTATACAAGCGTTTTATAAATCATTATAATTAAATAATATTATCTATTTGAGGCGTCAGCTATCTACAATAACAAGAAAAGCGTAAGGCAGTTTTCGTTGCGGGCAGGAAGACTCTTCCAATTCAATCGTTCTTACTAATAAGGAAAAAATCTTGACACTATGATTAGGTTTAAGAAATAAAACTTTTTAAGGTTTCTTTTTAAAGAAGATGGTCTTCATCATATGCGGCGAAAAGGCACCCAACTGTGTGCCATCCTGAAGGTCGATGGAATGGAACCTTGAACAAATCTTGAAAAAAATTATTGTTGCGTCAATATTCTGTCTTTCAACTTTTTCAACTTTCAACAAAAGTTTTTCAACGAAAATTGTTATTGTTTTTAAATAGATTTATTTTGTTAAGTATTTTAGTTAAAATTTTGCGGTTTCATTTTGGGCGTAATATCGTAGCCTACACAATCCGTGGTAGCGTAAATTGTTCGAGAGAAAAAAAAAATATTTAAATGAAAGATCAAGGTCGCATTCTTTTGAGCATACGAGCTTGGGCCATGGAGCTGGATGGCTGCTTATCTTTGAGCTTCTTCTTGATTTTGTTGTACCTTTGTTTTGCTGAATCTATAAATGACAAGACGGTGACGGATGGGAGATGGGAGAGGGAACCATCTAATATTCCTTTCTTTAACAGGTAAGCTTTGGATTTTTGCCTTCTTTTTTCTCCTTTAAACCTAATCGATAACTGGTTATTGCTTAAATATTTACCAAATATAGTATTTCCGGAACAGATCATAGCAACCCACCATTGAATTCCATTTTGGAAAAACCATGAGGCGTTCTAGTTTTTCTTCAGATTTTACTATGTCAATAACTTAGTACATCCGATGTTGTCGGTGACTATTATTCTAGTCCCGCACATATGCTTCTTCAGTGTAGTTACAAAGCTTTAATTTACGGCCTACTCCAAAACTGCGCCTGCGGGTTTTGTTGAACAATTATGTTTTTTAGAAACACTTATATGGATCCATCGTAGAAGTAGCTTTTTACTATCGGAAAACACTATAATATTAGTATACTCGGGGAAAATGCTTTCATTTTTTTTTTAAAGAAAAATTAAATTCGCTTTCTTTACTTTTATTCGTATGTGGACGGAAGGAGTACGTTCCTGCTGAGAAAATGTTGCAGAGACGGACAGATGTTCACTACAGATACACACGCCAGTAAAGGGAGCAACCAGCAATGTGTCAACTGCGGGACACCCGCCCACTTCTTTGGCCAACAGTATAACAACATTGCAAACATAACCAGCTTGAAAATCGATTCGGGATTTCCACGTCAATGCAGTTCTGGTGGTTCGATAGTCTTAGAACCTAATTCCAATCCAGCCGATCATTTCTATCCATTAGCGTCCGGTCATTTAGTCGTTCCTCATCGATTCTGGTTCTCCCAACCGGATCATTACTGCATGGAAGACTTTTTCTTGGATGATAATTTCGAAAATGTGAGACATTCTGCCATCATTTGTCTTGACCAGATAGAGCCGTTCCCAGCCACAGCCTTGGATCATCGAGGCCGTCTTAACTTTGACTTTCTTCCCGGGGTGGAGACGAGCAGCGCTTTGACGAAATTGAGTGGCCAGAAAGTGATTCGAAAATGTTGTGACATCAACCAAGTTTACTCGGTGGCTAATCAAAGTTGCGTACCTAAACAAGGTTATGCAACACCGTATTTTGATGATTTACAAAATTCAGAGTTTAACAGCGAAGACCTCTTCTTTCATATATCCCTCCTGGATTGCCTAGATCAACTACAGACAACTATCTTCGCAGTGAGCCCAGATTCTGGTCGGTTACGAATCAAGATGGAAGAGACAGATGAGAACTGGCAAGAAGTCACCAACTACTGTGTCGATGATTTTGTACTCCTCTTTGAAGATAAATTACCAGAGATAGTTACTCTTGCCAATTACTGTCCTCCTCAATTTCTGGGTTTGAATCCTACTGTCGATTTCGTTCCAAATCAAGGAATAATAAGTTTTCCCAAGTGCTGCCAGGCGGATTTCATTGTGGAGGACAATCGATGCCGACCATTACAACTAGAAGACAAAGTCAATACGATAACAGAAATAGACTTTATAAAAACGCTTCAAAGCTTTTCAGACTCTAATATTTCTGCTGGAATCCTGACTCCCAACGTCACACTCTCTTGTGGTCTAAGCACGGCTTACCCGCTACTATCTACCGAAAAACGCGTCCTTGCAAAACCGTCTTTTAACAATGATGGAAACAACTCTTTAGTATTTGCACTTCACTATTATGTGGAGAAATACTGGGACTTCAACGTCACACTGAAGCCATTCTGTGTAGATCTCAAATTATTCCGGACCATTGATGAAGTATATTTTGAGCCAACAGTTTGGCACTGCACCAGTGCATCACATGTTTCAGGACACTATCCAATTTTTCTCTATATTTCATCGGCTGCACTGGTGGCTACTTTTATCATCTATTTTATCATTCCCGCTTCAAGTAACTTAATTTAAATTTATTATACTGTATTATAGATTTAAAATAATAATTGGTGCATTCTGCATAAACAGGCGGAAGGTTCGTCACTTCACTAGGTGGAAGTAGGAAACAATTGAATTTGAAAGGGGGCCCGCTCACGATGGCCAAGATGTTGACTGGACGGAATCTACTGTGCCACATTGCCTGCCTTATCGTTACGTTCATTTCGTTAGCCATTGGACAACAAGAGATTGTTGTACCCGGAGAAGGCACATGCGCAGCATTAGGTAATTTTTTGTAGTAAAATATATAATTATTAATATAAGAGAGTTCTTGTTATTATTTATTTGTTAACCTTTGTTTTTGAAAATAGGGTACGTTATTTATGCCGCATCTATGGGATCGTTTACTTGGTTAACAGTAATTTGTTTTGATTACTGCTGGATGTTTAGGTATTATATTAATGGTAATTTAATCTTCGGAAAACTGCAAATTTTTTAAATCAAATTTTCAAAATACCAATTTCAGAGGGTCGTTCAATGTGTCTGATACGTTCATCTTCATTCCGTACTCTGTATTTGGCTGGGGTGTTCCCATTATAACTCTCGCCACTGCCCTTTTGGCGCAATTTGGCAATAAATTGGTCCATTTTCTTACCGATGTTAATCCAAACATGGGTCTAATCCGCTGCTGGTTTGCTGGTGAGTCTCCCTCATTAAACTTTTTATCTACCCATACATATATTTTTATTGGTGGATTACAGGTGAGAAATCTGTGCTCGTTTTCTTCTACATTCCAGTCAGCTTCTTGTTGGCATTAAATATTGCGTTATTCCTGAGTCTTCTCTTCAATCCAAATCTGATGAATTGTACGAAGAAAAAGAGCAATTTGGGCCCCCAACTTAGAATCAATCATAAGGGAACAAATTCATCAAGAAAACAAGAAGAGTAATTGAAATTTAAATACGTTCATATCTTATCAAAATAAAATTCAAAACTTTGTTTTCTATAGTTTGAAGAAAGCGATCAAGTTATTTTTTATCGCTGGAATACCGTGGGTATTTGAAATTATCTCTTGCTATTTCATCGCACTACCCAGTTTCGTCTCAACGAAATCGACGTACCTTTTTGAAGCAAGCAATCTACTCAATTCACTCCGTGGAGTTCTCGTTTTCATCACATTCGTCCTGTTTCAGCGAGACGTCCGTCGCTACTTGTGGCTCCAGCTGAAGAAGATCCGCTCTTGCTTTCAAGATCAATCAGGATCCCGGGCGGAGATTGAGAGCAAGGATCATCCGCATGTTTCTAGCTCTTTTTCCACTCTCGTTTCCTCTTCTTCTCAAAGAACTTTACAAAGCCAGTTGTCAACTATTTTAGCTGGTTCCATCATTGATGAGCCTATTTCTTTTACTTCTGGAGAAAGTGAGGCCGTTTATTCATCTCCTCCGCACGTGGAAGTGGATGAAATCACTTATCTATAACTTCAAGAATTCCTGATAAACAGTACCGACGGTATCACTTTTAGTTACTAGAGCTCAATGTGTTAAGCGTATTTGTGCAAAATTAATGTTGTGCTTACAACATTATCGAAAATAAAATTATTCATTTTTTATTTGAAAATGTTCCTTCCTCGCGATTAACTTAGATCGCTAGGCCTCACCTTTTTTTCTCTTTTCACAGTTTGAATTTCATCAATGTAAAAATTAAGACATCGGATGATCGAAACTATTTAGAATTTTTGATGTACAAAATAAAAACGTCTAGGGTAGGTTCAATAATCGATTAACAAGAACTTGAAAGAATTTAAAATTAAATTAAAGCGTATTGGGCCAGTTTTGTATGATTACAGAGAATGACGCTGAGATTGCTTTGGCTTAGCAGCATACGAGTTTGAGCCATGGGACTGAATAGTCGTTACATTTATTTGGGGTTTTTCCTGGTTCTTTTGCTTTTCTATTTTTCCGATTCTTCAGATGAAACGTTAACTGCGAAATGGAACCCTCAACACAACAGGTGAGTTTTGATTTATTTCAAGACAATCTTCTAATTAAGTTTATATCGCTAATTATTTTACTAGGATACTAGGATCTAAAGTGCCCTTTATGTTTATTTAAGTATTTGGGTTTTGTAATAAGAGTAAGGTTTTTTTTTGGTATTCCCTCTTATGGCTCTTTGTAGTGCTTGGCAGTTCCTTTACTTTACTCTCATGTTGGCTGCCGAGTGCTATAGCAGGTGACATCCGTTTTGCTAGCCCTATCTTGATTCGATTTATCAAATAACGGTTGTTAATTGAACGCATTTTTTCTGAGTAAAACGAGTTTATTTTTATTTTTAAAGTTAACTAATATCCCCCTATTCGTAATGAAGTAAGGAGATAATAAATTGAATCGTACTATCACAATTCCACGTAATCCGACTTTAATTTAATTTAATTAGTGGGATGTTGGCGACTCGACTTTCCTTAACGAGGAAAGTTCATGGAAACCACAACATCCTATTGGAATTATTAGGTAATCCCTCAAAATATCAACTAAACTTGGCAACAAAAAAGTGGGGCACATTTCCTGTCAAATGGTTTAGGTTTATTATTGTCATTAATTAAAATCACGCAATGTAACAAAATAATGAAAATAATTTTTATTAGGCCTTCTACATATTATACCTCAAACGACATTTACTGTCTACTCTCGGTATATATTCTGACTTTGAAAGGCGTTATTGATTAAGAGAAAGATGCGCGATTTTTTTTTCTGCAATATATATAACAAAATGCGTAACGCGGCTTGGAAAAATTAACTAATATTTTCAGTCAAGATATCAAGTTGTGTGATAGACAAGATCCGCTCCTCGTATCGACCTGATGGAATGGATTTTTTTTTATGATTAAGACTATACGGAAAATGTAATAATATTGAATTTTGTATAAACAAAGAAAACAAGGGAGTAGTGGAGCACAGATTATTAAAGACAGCTATATAGATATGATTCTATATATGATAACACAAATGAAGGAGGAAAAATGAATAAGGCTACTCAATTAAATACCTACAATACGAGTGAAAAAAAAATTTGAATTTGATAGATAACTTGGTAATGTGTCATGCTATATGAAGTTAGGCTGTGTGAAATATAGATGTAAAATAAACTAGAGAAATTTTCATCACAGTAAACTGTTTGATGGGTTCAGGGTTCATAGCCTATATCCATCTTCACTGTCTAGAATAAGAGGTAGGCCTACATTAGGTCTGGATCGGAGACTCATTGAAGTAGATGACTACCTACTAGCTATATTGTTGAAGGATAGAATATCACTAAGGAGCATGAGCATCAGTTTGATGGGTTCAGGGTTCGTAGCAATCTTCATTGTTGGAATTATAGGTGGGACTACATTTGGTCTGTATCGAAGACACATATTGAAGTAGGAGAGTAGCTAGCTCAATCGTTGAGAGATAGAAGATCATCAAGGATCATTATAATGTAGAAAAAGTTTATCCGATGACTGGAGTTCCTTTTAAAACTATAAGTAAGAACTCTGCAGTAGAATAAAATGTTATGAAAATATGATAATCAATAAAAATATAAAATATATTACCAACTAATTACATTTCTAAAGTAATGAACCAATTAAAAGAACATGTAATCTTTCACACTACTGGCAGCACTAAAGAACTTGATTTTAAAATAAAAATAATGATAAACACTTTTTAAAAGATTTAATTGGTAAACAATACAGATGCTTTCCTTTCTATCTGTCAGAGCTCAAAGAAAAATATTGTTTACATTGTAGTTGGCCGCAAGTACCAACTTATCAAAGATTTGCGATGTTCCATCCCTAAACACACTGGTTATAAAGATTATAAGAGTTATAAAGATTATAAGAGTTATAAGGATTATAAAGATTATAAGGGTTATAAACTGACAGACGTTGTAAAGAGAAGGGGTCACTACAGGAAGGAAAAGAGCTCGCAGCGCCACCACTAGGCAATTGACAACCAGTTATAATTGTTGTGATGGTGCAGAAGAGGACCACAAGGTGGCGAAGCATCGATGACATAAAAAAAGTTCCCCCTCTACGGAAAAGTGGGGATTGACCAATGAGAAACGAGGGGAATAATGGTTTTCAGAGCCGCTCCAGGAAGGGGGGAGAAAAAAGAGGGAATAAGACGGTAAAGAACCTTCGGTATCGAATAAATTCGATTCCATCAGGGATAACTATAATCTTTGACGACCGTCTTGTCACATTTTATTTGTATAAAGTAAAAACCATAAAGCAATAAGGGTTACGTAGTAATTCCATTTCGAAACACATTCTAAAACATGTATGGCGTATTAAATTCGATCATTTATTTTGAATATAGAATAAGTCTACACAAAACCAATTCGTTCCTGTTAAGAAAATGTTGCGGACCAGGACAGGTGTACACGAAAAATAGAGCCGGTAACAAGAACCAGCCCTGCGTTGACTACCGGACACCTAGTCAACGCGAATCAACGTTCATCACAGTTTCCAAACAACTCTTCTTCGCTCATCAGAATAGCAGTAATGCATTCAAATTTAAAATCGATTCGGGATTCCCGCGTAATTGCAGCCCCGACAGATTGTTGGTTTTGGAACCCGAGTCCATTCCAGCTGACAGTTTTTATCCATTGGCATCCGGCCATTTAGTCGTCCCACACCGATTCTGGCTCTTCCAGCCGGATCATTACTGCACGGAAGAACTGGATGAAAACTTCAATAAAGTTAAACGCTCTGCCATCATCTGTACGGAACGGATCGAGTTGTTCCCCTCCTCTTCTGCCGTGGATTATCTTGGCCGCCTAAACTTGGACTTTCTTCCAGGTGCAAAGACGAGCAGCGGTTTGACAAAAATGAGTGGGCGGAGAGTGATTCGTAAATGCTGCGACATTAACCAAGTTTACTCGGTGGCTATCCACAGATGCATACCTAAACAGGATTACGCAACCACGTATTTTAATGACCTAGAAAATTCACAGATCGAAGGAGGGGACCTCTTCTTTCGCGTAGGTTCAGTGGATTGTCCAGTTCCACTACTGCAGACAGATATTTTTTCTATTAGTGCAGACCCAAGTAAATTACTGGTCAAGCAGGAAGAGACGGATGAAAATTGGCAAGAGGTCACCTTATTCTGTCTCGAAGACTTCGTATTCTTCTTCGAAGACGATTCGCATGAGACGGGTACGTTTGCCCAATACTGCCCTGCTCAACATCAAGATTTGACTCCATCCATCGATTCTGTGACGGACCAAGGACTGAAAATACCCAAATGCTGCCCGAGAGGACATGCCGTAAAAGACAATCATTGCAAACTTATAAATCTTGGGGTCAAAGTAGACAAGTTGACTGAAACAGCTCTTTTGACGACGCTTCAAAGCTTTTCAGAGACAAATGTATCCGCTGGATATTTAGTTCCCAACGGGCTGATTACTACTATGACAGGAAGGTCTCCGACCTTCACGATCTTAGGCTCATTGTAATCAGCTCGTCGAGCTGATTAAGAATATCACCATTTTATCTTGTGCAAAATGATTCTTGCGGGAGAAAACCGCGTTCAAAGTTGCACGCTTTACCGGGCTACCCGCCGCTCTCTAGCGGCCGTTACCCCCTCGCGCTAGGGAAGCAAGGTTGTCCCAACGGACCATGGGGACGAGGGGGAGCTATCAGCAAGAAGCTGCGTCGATGCCGATATATGCAGCACGAAGAAAAAGACAAGACTTTGCCAGGGTTTGAACTCTAACAATCCGGATGGCATGCCGCTGGCTTAGTCCACTAGACCATGATAGTATGCAACGGGGACCGACAGCATTAGTGTATACTCGACGTACCCTTCGTTCTATATGCCTTGCATATCATTACTCGTATTGTTAAACTTTATTATATTACATATCAGTTTATTACATTAAATTATGTTTATGTTCAGAATTTTGCGGGTGATCCATAGAGTCATTATCAAATTATTCTTAGAAAACAGTTGCCGTAAAAAAAAATCATGCGCTCAGTGGGATCGAACCCGGGCCCTCCAACTGGACCTCTATTACTTTTTTAATTGATAATGCACAATTCTGATTATGCATGATCATGAATAATTTTAATGATTCCTAGCGATACGAATAAATTTCAATTCTTTTTTTTTTCGATGTGACCCGTGCTATTCGCTGTCCAACATGATTAAATAGGAGGGGAGACTGGGAGAGCGAGACCTTCATTCACCCTTATTTTGCTTAAGAAGAGGGGAGGCTTGACCTTGTCATATTTATCTCCGTAAAGCAATAAGGAGAGTGCTCTCTTTTTTTTACTAGTGCAGGCAAAATAAGATGTATTTAAAAAGTAAAATGTTTTAAAATCGATTAATTTTCGTAAATAAGGGAGACGGGCATCGATTGAAATAAGTAGAGCTGGTCAAGTACCGGTCGGCCAATGGAAACTCGACCGTGCTAGAAATTATAAGTAACATTCGGGATATGATGAAGTTCGGGCCGACCATGGCGGCCATTGTCGGCGGAAGGTGGAACATAGTAAAGTTAAGGCCACTACTCGCTAGGTTATTTAAATTACGTATGCATTACTTTTATGAAGTAAGGCCAAAAATCCGCGCGGATCCGTGAGGATGATGTGCTTTCTTGACATGCCTGCTGACGATTCCCCCTCGTTAGTCCCTTCGGGCCACTTAGCGCATGATTTTTTTTACCTTGACTGTTATTTAAGACTTTTACAAAAAAATTTTATGACTCTATGGAACATCTGCGAAATTCTGAATATCAATATATAATTTAATGTAATAACTGATATGTAATATAAATGATGTCTAACAATACGAGTAAAGATATGCATGGTATTTTGAAGCAAGTTGAATATAAGGTCATGCTGACGACCTTGAGATATCTGTCACAATAGTCAAGTGGGCTAGGACTGCGGCATCCTATCCGGATTGATAGAGTTCAAACCCTGGCAAAGTCTTGTCTTTTTCTTCGAAGTGCCCGGGCCATCTTCTTCTTTGACATAGCTGCTGACGATCCCCCCTCCCTTTGGGCCGTTGGGACAACCTTGCTTCCCTAGCGCGAGGGGGTAACGGCCGCTAGAGAGCGGCGGGTAGCCCGGTAAAGCGTGCAACTTTGAACGCGGTTTTCTCCCGCAAGAATCATTTTGCACAAGATAAAATGGTGATATTCTTAATCAGCTCGACGAGCTGATTACAATGAGCCTAAGATCGTGAAGGTCGGAGACCTTCCTGTCATAGTAGTAATCAGCCCACCAATTTTTAAGAGTGGTGAAAATGACACGTTATTCTTCGTACTACACTATTACGTGGAACAATACTGGGACTTTAATGCTACCCTGAGGCCATTCTGCTTGGATCTAGAATTATTCCGAGACGATGAAGGGGATTCTTATGAGCCCAAAGTTTGGTACTGTACTAGTCAATCACGAGTTTTAGGACACTACCCCATCTTGCTCTACATTTCATCGGCTGCACTGGTGGCTACTTTTATCATCTATTTCCTCGTACCTGTTTCAGGTAATTTAACGATTATTAAGTTGAAATTTTCAAAAATAGTTATTGAAATTGGTTTGACTACACTTTAGGGGCTGCTACATCGGGTGGAGGTAGGAAGCAAATGAAACGTAAAAGGCGGCAAGCAACTATGGCAATGATGTTGACCGGGCGTAATTTATTATGTCATATCGCCTCTCTTATCGTTATGTTTGTTGCTTTAGCTATTGGACAGCAAGAGTTGGTTGTACCCGGAGAAGGCGCCTGCACAGCATTAGGTAAATTACAAAAGTTGAAAAAAATAAAATTTTTTATTGACTTTGCGTTGAAACAGGATACATAATTTACGGCGCATCCATGGCATCTTTTGCCTGGTTAACGGTTTTTTGTTTCGATTACTGCTGGATGTTTAGGTACCTACTGAACCTATCATTTTATAATGTTCAATTTTTAGTAACTTTTTTTTTGTTATTCTAAAATGTGATTTTAGAGGGTCCTTCAATGTTTCTGAAACGATCACCTTCGTTCCGTACTCTATATTTGGCTGGGGTGTTCCTATTTTAACTCTCACGGTTGCTTTTTTGGCGCAATTTGGTAATAGATTGGTCTTTTTTCTTCCCGATGTTAATCCAAACATGGGTTTAGTCCGCTGCTGGTTTGCTGGTAATTTTTCCTCAACTGGAAACCCAATCGTTCCCAGTTCTAAAAATAGAAACATTATTTTTACAGGTGAGAAATCTGCGCTCGTTTTCTTCTATATTCCGATCTGCTTCCTGTTGACATTGAATATTGGATTCTTTTTGCGTCTTCTATTAAACCCAAAATTGATGAACTGCGCCAAGAAAAAGAATAAATCTGGACCTGAACTTAGAATCAATCGGAAGGAAAATAAGTTGTCAGAGAAACGAGAAGAGTAATAAAAGATTCAATCGTTACAACGTTCATGAAACTAATCATATTTCTATTTTTCATAAGTTTGAATAAAGCAATCAAGTTATTCTTTATCGCCGGAATACCATGGGTATTTGAGGTCTTCGCTTGGCTCCCAAGTTATTTCAAAACGGGAATTTCACCTCAATGGCGCCAGAATACGGTTTACCTCTTCGCAGTGAGCAACACACTCAATGCGCTTCGCGGAGTTGTCGTTTTCATCATGTTCGTCTTGCTCCAACGAGACGTCCGTCGCTACTTATGGCTCCGGCTGAATAAGTTTTGGTCCGGCTCTCCGGTTCGATCCTGGTCCTTATGCCTCTGGTGTATTAAGTTTTGTGACCGCTCTCGAAAACCACCCGGAACTAGCGTGGAAACCCAAAGCCAATCTTCAACTAAGACAACTCAAAGGACTTCAGAGAGTCAGTCGTCACCCAATTCGGGTTCTAGCAATACGAATGAGTCAACCTTAGTTAATTCTACAGAAAGTGATGCCGTTTACTCGTCTACTTCTAACGTGTAAGCGAATTACATTACTACGGTAATTTATAGCAATAGTTTATATTACTGGAGCTCATTGTATTCAAACTTTTTTGTGCCAAATCAATGTCACGCATTACAAAATCACCCGTGAATAAAAGAGATTTAAAATTGAATTATTTTTTAAAAGAGATAAGTGTGAACCCATTAGAAATCAACCCAGGGGTTCTTAAACACTCTCACAATTCGATTCTTGGTATTACACAAAAGTTGATCGATATAGAAAGAAAAGTATGGCATCGCAATCATTGGTAAGTTATCAAAAAAGGATTCTTCAAAGGCAGGTTCAATGACCGAATAACAAGTAATTTCTTGGCGGAATTGTAAGTGAAATTGGGGTAAATTGACCCATTCACTTGGACAGAAGTGACGTTTTCTCTTACACCAATTAGTGTTATGTCCTGGATGGTATCGCTGGGACTTGGAGAATCGTAGTTCCAGTGAGGCACAATAGATCGAATCGTGCGATCCGATGATAATGTGAATTGAATGTGGTTGTAGAGAGATGCCTCGTAAGCATCAATTGTATCACCATCGTCCCAGTAAAGATCCCCAACTGCTTGGCCCGTCTCATTCAACACGACCATCAAATCGAAAGGTTTTAATCGAGATAAAGTTGTTGTTGCATCTGGAGCTTGGGTCGGAAAGATGATCCCACCTTTTAAAATAGTTTTCCAATTTAAGAATAATTTTATATTTAGTTAACATTTGAAAATGAATACCTCGAAGTAGTAAAGGAATCGTATCGAGAGGAGCCGGAAGGCGGACCCATTTTCCTCCAGTCGAGACCAGTTGAAGACTGTAGAAATCATACCAGAGACTCTGAGGTAAGTAAACTTCAACCTCCTCAACAGCTTCTTCCAAAACGGGAGCTATCATCAGCCCAGAACCCCAAAGGAATTGTTGATCGATAGTAAAAGTCTGCCGATCCAACGGGAATTCCATGAAAAGAGAGCGTGCAACGCTAGATCCGTCAATATGGGCGTGCCAGAACAGCGTGTACAAATACGGGAGCAGTTGGTAGCGGGCTCTGAGTGCTTTGCGAGATGCTTGGACTACAGCTGGCCCGAGAGCTACTGGATCCTGATCGATGGCATCATCTGTATTATGATTGCGAGAGAATGGGTAGAACGCACCGAGCTCCATCCATCGCTGACACAAAGCAGCAGTCGTGTTCCCATTAAATCCACAGATATCTGCTCCCACCAACGGTATTCCGTACCTATAGAAAACGGAATAAAGTAACTCCTAAAAACTTTGCTTTCAAAAAAAAGATCTTATTACATGTTGTAGTTCAAGATGCTGCTAACGCTCCGACGGAGATTGGTCCAGTCTGATACGACATCACCAGTCCAGTGCCCACCGTAGTGACCCTGTCCGGGGAAGGTGGATCTAGAAATGATGAAAGGACGCTTCTTGCGGATCTCCTTTAAAGCGAAATTGGTGGCTATCGTCTCCGTTAGACCGTAGAGGTTGTGGGTATCATAATGAAGTCCGCCGTACCTTGACGAAAAGGATAGATGTATATTAACTAATTAATTCAATAACAGGGAAAGCGAAACTTGACTTACTGGCTAGCAGTCATGCAAAGAGTTCGGTAGCAAAGTTGATTTCCGTCCACTGCAGGAGTGTAAGGAGGATTATCCCATTGACTCACTGGACATCCGTCTTTTTTCCCAGAATAGAAATTGGACGGCTCATTCATATCAATCCAAGCGCCATCAAAAGGTACCTTTTGTTTAGATAAAATTATTTTTTGAAAAATAAACAAATAGAAATTATATAAAAGAGATATACCTCATTATGGAAGCTCTGCAATTGATTAGTCCAGTACTCGGTGGCATTCGGATGAGTAAAATCGGGCCAAACGGTGGAAACTGTATTCCAGACTTTGCCGATGAAAGGACCCGCGCCGGGCTCTTTAGACTCCTTTACGAAGATATTCATCTCAATCCCTTGATCGTAAGGAGGATAGACGAACCCTCCTTCCGCGTTACTGATCCCAGGATCGATGATAGGTACCCAATGCATTCCGGCAGAGTGGACGTCTTGAACAAAGTCAGGTAAACCAGAAAATTTGTCCTTGTCGTAGGTGAAATCTTTAGCCGTGTCCATGTAGTCCAAATCGTTCCACTGGACGTCGAAGGGGATGCCAGCATCACGGGTTCTCTTCCAGATCTCTCTGGTTCGTTCCACTGACCCATAATTGTAGCGGCAGAGGTGAAAACCGAGTCCCCAATAGGGTGGCATATGCGGACGACCGATAACTTCCGTGTATTGTTGAATAACCTGAAATTTAAACCGATTAAAACATGAGAATTCATTATTCATCTTAAAGCGAAATACCTTCTGGGGTGTAGGTCCTAGGAAGAAGTAGAAGTCGAGGATCCCTATAGTTTTGAAGTAAGAATATTAGAAAAAAATGTTTTCGAGTGATTAAAAAAAGGTTTAACCTCCAAGAACTCGGAAGGTAATGGCAGGTGCGGGTTGCAAGACGACTTCTATCGGATCACTATTTTTAAGGAAAACTCCGTGACTCAAACCATCGTTCTCCATGACGAGATAAAACGGGTGGGATCCGTAAAGGTTCTCTCCCTTTTGAGGTACTTCATCGTGAGCAAAGAGTGCAAAGCGCTGCCAATCCATGCTATGACGGAAGCTGTCCTGATGCTCTCCGATTCCGTAAATATTTCCTGACTGATTAGAAATTTCTTTTTAAAATCAAACAATTCGTTAAGGGTTATTTCAAATTTCGTAGGTTACGGGAATAAAACTTGAGATCTGCAAAAATTGGTTTGCATAGATAAAGCCACCGACTCCGATAGAAGAGAAAAGAACCTGTATAATTAAAACAAATGTTATCTTTGAAACAATTAACATTATTTTTAAAAAACGAACTTCTCTATTTGATTTTCGAGTCACGCTGAAACCAGGTATATCAGTGTTGATGGAAAACTCGTAATCAGTATCATCGATGGGAAGCTCATTTGAGATAAGAGTATCGTCGAGGACCTTCACCTCGTAACGCTCTTTCTCTGCATCAAAAATCTTGACTCGAAGACGAGTGCGGCTTTCAAATGTTGCGACTAGTTTTAACAGTGGAACATCTTCTGGATAGCCGGATGGGTCTGTCTGCTCTAAAAATCCGACCTAGTAATGGAGGAAGTGCAAATTATTTTAAAGGATTCAAATAACGTCAGGTAAAATTTAGTATTACCACTCCATTATAGCGGCTTCCTTCTAGCGGAGTTATATTCACGAAAGAATACAAAGCGTAATTGGAAGGGTAGTAGCAGTAAGGGACAGACTGCTTTTCGGTTGGGGACCAGCAGCAGCCTCGGTTCAAGCAAGACACTTCTGCCGCATTTCCTTCGGGGTAACAATCAAATTTAAGCTCATCTTCCAGGTCGATTGGACAGTTCCGATTTGGATCTTGGGAATCGCCACTAAACCTAAATGATTCGTTTTTAAACATAATTTTACTTCTTTTTCTATTCATTTTAACACATGACATTACCATTTTGTAATAGAATCCACTCCACACCAAGCTCCAAAAGAATTTCCTTTTTTACTGACTGTGCCACCTAAAAACATAAAGGGTTTGCTATTTAAAATCCATGCAAAAAAAAAGGAATAGCTAATTTTAATATATTACTTTTCAAATGTTTTGCGCCATACCACTCAAATACCCAGAGCAGCAAGAGTGATGCACAAAGCAGGCACATCAGTGTCAGCAAGGTTCGAAAGTTGAACACCTTACTTTTTCCTCCTAATACAAAAACAAAGACAAATATTATAAATAAAAGAAATTGCTAATTTTATAAGTTATGGTTTTTTTTGGGTTAGTCTGCTTTCGAAAGCTAGTTCACGACATATTTGAAACATTATCATTATCAAAAAGGAAGTCCAAAGAGACGACTTAGCAACAGATACGTAGCTTACGTGATGGAGGATCAACTTCGAGCAACAAATTTTTGCATTCCGGCGTTGAGGCAGTAGAGTGACAGGCATTTGAATAAAGCTTGCTGGACTTACAATCTAAAGGCGATTTGATTTTCATTTTTGATAATCTGTCACCATGCAATATAAATAATCAATTTGAGCAATAAAAGGATACTGATAAACGTCGACAACACTCTGAAAGTTAGAACATTGTATTTGTTTTTGTTTTCGTGGAACTACTGTCACCTTAGATTTTCTACTGGTAGATGGCGCTCAAGCCGTGGTTCCAAAAGAAATATCGAGTTGGTTTCCATGGTTACATCGAAACACTCAAACACAACACTGACAGTATAAGCCGATCGGCTGATGACTTATTGAGCTGATCGTGTGCGTATTCGGCTGGAATAAAGGACGAGCGGAGAGCTCTACGAAGAACAATTATTCGGAGATTTTCGGCGAGTCCAGCCGAGCTCATTTTGTGTGGCTGAATTCAAGGTAGCGTTGATTGTTATTCTTATTTCGATTAGCTAATCCCGTGCATATTAAACTCTCTAATTTGAAAACAGGAATCAGAATCGTTATCATAGCTTTTTGTCAACTACTGAAATGTTTGTAAAATAGCTTGTAAAGTACCTATATTTTAGGATGAATTTAATGGTTAAGCAATCTAAAATACCCTTTTTTTGCTTAAAGTCCAAGTAAAGAATCTGGAATGACAATAGCTCACAAATCACAATAGATTACTCTATGGCTGTGCTGGCATCTATTTTGTACAGCTTATTCCATTGTGATTTACCTTTAATTTATGGTACATCATTTGGTATATTGTACTCATTATTTTTCAATTTTTGGGGGCCATAAACTAGGCCTACTTATATATGTCTGTTGGAAATTAGAATGTATTACCTATACATTGTTTCAATTATTATTTTTTTAACTTGTCTAAACTACACTTTTTTTTAAACACTGCTGCTGGGCTTTTTTTGTGCTAAATTTTTAAAATGGAGCTGAAAAAAAAAACTAAAAAATCATACACAAGCAAAAACATGTAGTTTAGACGCGGCCCTGGTATACTTTCACTTAAATACTACTTTTAACTTTTTAAATAAATAGTTAAAGAGAATATATGCATTCAGTGGGTAGTTTAATGCTTTTTATTTGGACATTATTCAATGTAGCTCTTTAGTAATTAATATTAAAAATTATATTGCAAATTTCCTGGAATGCATTTCAAAATCGAATTGCGTTATTCGCTTAAAATATTTAGGACGGTTCACTTATTACGTAACACGCTAAAGAAGAGGGGGAGGTTCTGTCATATTAAATTCGTGAAAATCCAAGGTTGATTGATTATCGGTTCTGGGTACTTGCGCACCGTCACAAAGCAATAATGATTTTTATTATTTTCCAGAAATCTCATTTGTTTGAGCTGCTTATTCATCCACACAACATAAAATGGAGCGAACTGTTACGTCATCTGCTGTGCCCGTCCAACCGAGCGATTGGAGGCAACAGAAACTTGACCAACAGGTAAACCTTATAATATTCCCGTACTCAATTTTGTATTTAAAAATTCTGTTAATTTCAAATTGCAGCGGCAGTTAATGGAGCAGAAACAAAGAGCGAAACGTCAGCAACCAGCTTTAATTCAAGCTTCACAGCTGCGACCTCTTTCTAGCACAAGAACTGGAAACACGACAGGTTTACAAATTTAAAATCATAGTTTATCAAATAAACTAATAATTAGTCGTTTTCAGATGATTCGAATTCAGGAGGCATGACGGCCATCCAGGTGCTACCTGTTGTCGGGCAAAGCTCCGACTTTGATGAGGACCACATTCATAGCGGAACAATGGAATCGAATAATCAATTGACGAGCCAATCGAGAAGCTTTAGTTTATCGCCCGTATCGGCCGATATTTCCGAGCCCGAAACGGAGACAGAAGAAGACCAAGAATCGCGACCTTACCTTCGTTCTCAAAATAATAAGCACAAAGAAAACAAACGACCTCGCCCCCATTCTACTCCACAAGCCAATAACCCTAGTTCGCCGCCATCATATGTATATACTACACTTAATTTCAGAGTACAAACAAAAGAACCGATCGATATCTAATCCACATAATTTTTTGCTTGTTTCAGGAGCAACGCGATTTTACACTTAGCCCAATTGGTGGTAATCCACTAAGTGACATCCAAGAAAATTTGGATCAATTTGTTTTCAAACCTGCTCCTCAAGACACTCAAATTAAGTAATTGGATGACATAATTCTTAATTTGAAGGACCTTAACTCATTTTAAACGTCTAGATGCCGAATTACTCGCGATAGAAAAGGGATGGATCGCGGTCTCTACCCAACCTATTTTCTACATTTGGAGCGTGAAGATGGGAAAAAGGTATTCCTTCTTGCCGGTCGCAAAAGGAAGAAGAGTACCACTAGCAATTATATAATTTCAACGGACCCTACCGATCTATCTCGCGGAGGAGAATCTTTCGTAGCGAAACTGCGATCTAACATTTTGGGAACACAGTTCACTTTGTACGACGACGGCCACAAATTCAGCAGTCGTCAAGAATTAGCAGGAATTGTCTACGTAAGATTTTTTACAAGTAAAAAAAAAAATTACTTTAAATAATGTCATCTTTATAAATTACAGGACACCAATGTGCTTGGTTTCAAGGGACCTAGGAAGATGACCATAGTCATCCCAGCTATGTCTATGGATCAACAGCGGGTAGACGTCTGCCCACTTGGTGCTGAACCTGAAGGAATTATTGGTATGGGTCTCTCCATATGTTTCATATTTTTTATAACATTTTATTTATTTAAAGCTTTGGGCTCAGATCGTTGGAAAAGAAAGCTCACTGATAATCTTCTCGAACTGCACAACAAAACGCCCGTCTGGAATGATGACACTCAATCTTATGTGCTCAACTTTCACGGTCGAGTAACACAGGCCTCGGTGAAAAATTTTCAATTGGTTCACGATGATGGTAAATCTATTAAATAAATAAATATGCATTCAACTTAAATTATGTTTTAATTTTTTATTTTCTAGCTGACTACATAGTGATGCAATTTGGCCGGGTAGCTGAAGATGTTTTCACCATGGATTTCCGCTATCCTATGTGCGCCGTCCAAGCCTTTGCCGTGGCTTTGAGCAGTTTTGATGGAAAACTAGCCTGCGAATAAAGTCTCCAAAATAAAATGATGATAATCGGTTATTCCACCTTGAATTTGCATGAAATCAATCACTGAGAGAGAAATTTGTATTCAATGAGGAGAAAATTATCTAGTCATCAAAATGGAACAAATCTCACTTATTTGCTCGCGTTCTTTGCACCTGACCTTTCGATTTCATATTTCCCACCACGTTTGAAATAAATGGAAGAAATACATAATAAACAGCATTTAAATTTGTCGGAATATTATTTTTAAATAAATTTAGCTATTTTCTTATCGGACTAGCAAATTTTGTTCTGACGTAAAGAGATGCGGCGCGGGGCGGGGATTCCCCGGCTATCCGAGTAAATAACCCATATTTCTGTAACTTCTAGTTGGCAACCCTGGAATTGGATTTGTTATGACTTATGTTTTCTGCTAGTATCAGTGCTGCTGCGTATTGCGTGTCTGCGTGACAGCGTGAGTTATAATGGAGTTGGTGGGATATTAAGCTTCTCGAACTCTCACATTTTTCATGATTATTTTATTTCATGCAAGAAAAGGGGTTCGTGCATGTGCAAGTTTGTGAAACAGTGTTCAGGAAATCCTTCATATTTACTGCAACATGGATTACGTTTTCTATGACAACTGCACGTTTTCCTGATTGAAATCTTCTAAAGTTTACAGCACTTTAACAACAAACCAACCCTTTCTAGTGTTGCCCTCTCAAAATGGCTATCCCCTGTTTGAATCTATTCTTTTACATTGCATTTGTCATCTTAATGCAATTATTTTGTTGTGTGGGTGGCGATCCAGACATAAAGAGTCACAGTAAATCTGGTCTTTGTGATGGTAGACAGCACAATGATTGTGTTACAGTTCAATCAAGTAATTGTTCAGCCCAAGAAATAGCTAGTTGGTTCCAAGAAGAGCTTCCCACATGCCATGACTACAGCTGTGGTCTACATTTGAATATGTTTGAGCATTTTGAAGACAATGACCCAGGAAAAATATTTGGCAGAAATGCTTTAAATGTAACATTTCAAAAGCCTTTATCTAATAATCAAGTATGGATCATGTATGAAGATTCCAAAAATGTAAATGATTCCAAGTGCTTTACCCTAAACATTTCTACTGAAGCAAAATGTGATAATCAAATGCCAATTTACTATGACTGCCATGTTAAAAATTCCAATCGCTCAACCATCATGACTCCCAATTTTGTCACCACCATCAGAGCTGTAGCTAATAAGAAAAAATTTCTCTTCAAATTTAGAAATCTGTTTAGTAAGTTTTTATTCTATAATGATTAATTAAAATTTTATTTATTTATCTATAAAAAATTTTATTTTCAGATAAAAATCTATCAGATTTGAAGAAAGTGTTCTTCTATGTCAGCAATGAATTGGGCCCTCCTATTGTAACTTTCCAAGCGTTGGGACAAATTACGCAATACCTTATCAAATTGTGCAAGAAAAACGAGGAAAATTGTCTTTATGAATCTATGGTGGATTTATCCAACAGCTCATCTTATGCAGAAAGGTAAATTAAGGATTATATGAACATTGCGGAATAAATTTAGTAACTTTTTTTTTTACAAGATATGAAAGGTTGTATTCAGTGAAACTTGGAGATAAAGCGCTAACAAACGGATCTTACGAAATTTCCGTCAGCTGCCTGAATGGCACAGTTGACACAGACTGCAATGATCCAAATAAATACGATTTTGAAATACTCATCACATACAAATATACCGTCGAAATTATTGTGATTGCTCTGGTGATTCCATTGATCATTGGCATCTTAATTGGATATTTTGTCTATCGCAGAAATCGCGAAATCCTTAAGCCAAGTAATAACATGTCATATGTTAAGTGAATTAAAATTTAATAACTTTAAAAATTATATTTTTAGTCGAGGAATCGTTCCAAATGTTGTTGGTCTACGATGGAGTTTCTGATGAGCATGTCGCTTATGTTAAAGCATTCTGGCACTTTCTCCGTGAAACACTCGGCGTATCAAATGTTCTGCTTGATGTCATCGATATAGCGCACGATTCTCCTTTTAATTGGTATCAAATCATAAGCAAGTTATGTAATATACTTATATTCTTAACTTTGTGTTTATGTTAACAGGTACTGCGAAAAGATGAAGCAGGCCGATTGCGTAGCAATTATTGTTCCGAGCAAACCAGGGACGCATCGAGGTTGTCGATTCAATAACACCTACCAACTTTGCTTGAATCTTTTAGAATCCCGCTGGAATGCTAGAGCTAGTTGCAAGAGTGATCTCGTGATTCTTCTGCCAGATTCAAATGACGCTCCTTTACCAAGCAGCCTTCGAATGTGCCATCGTTTTATCATCCCAAATCAATCCATGTTTTTGAAACAATTCATCGCACAAGTGGCGTCGCGCCATAATCCTACGACTTGCTCATTCATCCGCATTCCTGAATTTTTAATCTCCAATCGCAAGAAGATGGCTGAAAGTTATTACTCTTATGTTGATGATGTTCTATCGAAATCTGTGAAGAAATGTCCTTTTCTACCCGGTGAAATAGTTCGTAGTATAGATAAGCATCAGATTGAAGAAGAGGAGGAAGAAATGCGCTTAGTTATCCAGCATAGAAAAGAAGAACTGGACGATGCCTTTGGTACAGTGATCCCAAGTGTTCGAGAATTATCTCCGGTTGTTGAAATGCCCTGAACTATCTGCCTTTTTTTTTTGTTAAAATTAAATTAGTTCTTATTCCGGTGATACTATTTTTTGGCGAAATTGGTTTAATGTTCTGTTTTGGCGTAATACACGTTCTTAGACGGGGAACAGCAATTTCTTTTTTTATTTTTCTTTTCTTTCTTATTTTTTTTTTTAGAGAATAGATGAATTTAAGGTAACTCGATCAGCTGGAAAAAATTGTGAAACTGGGTCTTTTTTTTTCTTTTTTTTTTTTAAACCATCGAAAAACAACAAGTAAAACGAGGTACTTGTTTTGATAAGTAAAATAAATTTACTGAAAAATGCTTGGGATTTTTATTTATTTTAACGTGCCAAATCCCGCGAAAAAGTTAGGATCTTTTTTCGTGCCGTATAATTAGAAAAGTAAACCCCCTTCATCGATCTATCGGAAGTAATACGACCAGGGTCAACGTGAACAATGATCAAGGGTGATGACTTGGTTGATGACTGAATGGGGGATGTTATTATGGAGCTTCCGCGTTGCTTAGACCATGTCTTACTCCTGCGGGATCATTTCATTATTCAATTCGCGAGCTGCACAACACGCATCTTGTAAAGAAATTTGTTTTAACCAAAATCTAACCCGATCTCCAATGTCATATCGCGAAAGAATTGCGCAAGTTGACTTTTCCGCGCATTTATTAAATTTTGGCAAGTATACAAATTTTTAGAATTAAAAAAAATTGCCTTTGAATCTGAAATATTATTATCAGGAAAGTTGAAGCTCTGTTTCAAGTGTCGACACTTTTCCACCACTTTTCAGAAGATTCCTAATTTCTATGTTTTCAAGGACTGGCGAGGTTGGGCCAGGAGGTTGGGCAGATGAGCTCTAGTGGTCACCGTATGTAAACATTGGTAGCAGACGACATTACGAAATGTTGGCATGAATTCGGGAGGTTTTCGAGTTTCTCCTTGCCTTCATTGCACGAGAAAAATGTCAGCAACGATTGAAGAAGAAAGGAAACACAGTCTTGTAAATTTTTTCGTGTTTGATACAAGTCGTACTTTTCCCGAAGATGAGGTGAGGTTTTTGATAACATATTTCAAAGTCATCCCCTTAAAACTCATTCATTCAATAATGTTGTTACTAGGAATATAAGAGCATCGTTTTCTTCTATCCACAAGATACGTCAAGGGATAATCAAATGAAAGAAGTCGGTAGAACTGCCGCCATACTAAAGTTCAGCCAGTAAGTTTAATTTAATTTTTAATTTTTTTCCAATATTGAAAATTTTGTCTCCCCCGCCAGAACATTTGGACCAAGTGGTTCTTGTCATTCACTTCATACAAGAAAAACAAGACAGTATTTTCATGAACCAGAACCTGGGTTTTGCATGGCTATGGTATAAAAATTTAATATTTCTTAAAATGCTAATACAAATTTTAAATTTTATTTATTGAAATCAGACTGTCAAGCTTCCTATACAACCCCTGGATCAGGATAGTTTGGAAACCCATGATACAGTTTTTAACTCATTGCTAGTCCATTCCTACCACATGTTCTGCCTCTTTATGGGTACCATGAAATTCAGCTTTACAGGTTGCAAGTGAACCTGAGTTAGAACTAGAACAGTTGAAATTGAGGACAAATTATTTTTTCTCAAAAGTAAGGTCCTTACATACATTATTTTATAACTAATCATTACTCACTATAACAATAATATATTTTAGCATTTACAATTAATGCCTTTGGAAGATGCCGATCTCGCCGATGCATTTTTGGGGATCCAGTTCCTCCCGTTAGACAAATTATCATTTTTGAAAGTGAGGAGTCCTTGTCAGTCACGTTGAACAAACGTTTCCATGGATCAACTCGATTACCATTCTCTATCAAGATCAAATCATTTGGTATTAGCAAGTATTCTCTCTTAAATAGCTTTTACTTGATTTTTAAAACACATTTCTTCATAAATCCACAGGACTGGACTTTGCCAGGAAGATGTTCAATTGATTTATAATTATCTTACTACCGGTCCTTTTCCCCGTTTCAGATCTTCTTGGTCCAGAGACAAGGTACTCTTTTTTATTTAAAATTTTTCTGGATTTCTCTCATTAATGTACTCTTTTGTACATAGATTTCTTACCGGACCTGTAGATATTCATAATAGTTCTTCCGAGACTCGACTTCCTCGAGTATTCCTCAATCATAGCAAAGGCAATCCGGACGAATGTCACTTGGTCGTCTACAGGATTCTTGGCGTGACTATATGCTGCTTCATTCCGGCTGAAGTCGGCCCGGATAGAGATTTCTTCCTATCGTTAGATGCGGCATTGGGACCTAAAATGGTTGCTCTTTCGGCGGATGTTGCAGAACAAGCCGTACTTCGAAAGAGTCCGACGGTACTCAACGCTGGAAACGACGCTTCCGTCCGGTTTTTGTATTTCAATCAGTGGAATATGGCGTTTAAATCGACATTACATCAGAGCAGCCCTGGTCACCGTCGAGTCCTTCAATGCCAACCCTCCGCTAGCAACGATGTCATAAAAGTATGAAAATTTGAATCAGAAATCTTTGCGTGAATTAACGATTTGTATGGATTATAGACATGCGCCGATTTAAGCGAAGATTTTTCCTGCTTTGGCGAGGGAGAGATCATCGTGAAAACGAAAGGCGATAGCTGGGTCTTGGGCAAGATGTCGAACCAGAGACACCTCTACGTTGTCGTCACGCGTAAGAACGCAGAGCTTATCGAAATATGTGGTGAGATATTTAGATTGATTACCTGTTATATAACTCAAGTTTTCATTTTTATACATTTTTTAGACGAAGTGCGTCGCTTGAAGAATGTGCTTTTCAGGGACATTCTTTTGGAATAATTCATAATTGAAGACGTTATTAAACGTTACTCATAATAATAAGGTGATTTTGTATCGTTGATGTAAATAAATAATCCAAGAAAACAATATCGCAAGGAAAGAATTGTAGTTCTTCTGTACAGAACAATTCAAATGTATTCCAATTTCTTTTCCATCTACACATCTTTTAGTCTCTATAGGTTCAATCCCACTGCAATCTTTTTATTCATAGACTTCTTCTCTGTCAGCAACATACCTAACTATATCAGCTGGCCTGAGCAGCTTTTCTGCATCACCATCAGGGATTTCAAACCCTGAAATATATTCACAAAAACGTTTTTGAAAACTGCTGGGCAACTAAAAAATTATTTATAGACTTACCAAACTCATCTTCCATTGCCATGATGACTTCAACATGATCTAAGGAATCCAAGCCAAGATCGTTCATGAAGTGGGACTCCAGGGAAAGCTGTGTAAAATTAATTATTAGGAATAATTCAAAATAAATGTAAATAAATTATTATTTAGTACTTTAGCATGGTCAACTTTGTCGTAAAGCTTCAGAACCAGTAGGACCCTCTCTGTGATGCTCGTCAAAGACATGGGAGGTTTGCCACTGTAAGTTCGTTTGGCAACCATCACAGATCCCTAAATAAGAAGAAATATGAAAGTAAGTTTGCATTTTTAATTTCATATTTTAGTTTGATATGCACTTTCAACGCGCTTAAAGTTACATAAAATTTTACTCGAACGTTGAAAACAGCATGATCAACCCATGCAGAGATACCCCCAAAATACGTGATCCATTATCTCTTTTTACCTGAGTGGCTGGAAGGAAAGAGGTTGAAAGATTAATAGCGGCATAATTGGCAATTTGTCTTTGTACTCCAATAACCATTGCTGGGGTCCATGACGCTTGTTTTCCGATCTTTAAGCCGGTATTTACCAAAGCACGAACAGACCTTGCGAGCGCCATTTTTACACGACAAACTAGTTCTCGCGTTTTACACACAGAGGGAGTATCAGCTGGTACTTGCTCGAATAATGCCTCGTTCACGATGGCAGCGCCACACGCATCTTTTTCAAATGAGAGACATAAACACACAGACTTTTTGCTGGTTTCTAATTCAATAAAACAGCCTTTATATTTAATTTTTCATTACGTAACATTCTTTCAAAATTATTTTACATTTTATTACAAATTAATTTAGAGATTAAACCGAATTTGAGTAAAGTTTTGGATAATTTTATTCGTATATTGGGTAACAAAAATTGTGCTTTGTGTCAATCCAGCCAACAAAAACCATTGATCTCAAATTCCTGCGAGACGTTCGTGAGGCATCACCATCATTCAAAGAAACTTATTGTGTATTTTTCTATTCTCGTCCGTCTCCACAGCAACGCAGCGTAAATCTCACAGAGCCGGTAGCCAAACTAATTAAATGTCTCCCTTCTATCTTATAAGGAATAATGATTATGGAATCTAACAGAGGAGATGAGTCTTAACCCTTAAACAAAAAGTATTCCTCAGATAATGAAAAAATGCACCACCCACATGACGGAACCCGATCTTCCAGCGGCCCACCTGCATGCGCGCATTTCTCCTCTTTTTATGCGCCCGTATAGGATTACTTGGTTCAGGTAAAATATACACTGTAACCGAAACAAAAAGAGAGAAACTAGATCAATAATGTCATCAGTTTCTTATCAACCATCTTCCTCATAGCAGCAGTACATCTCTTTTACAGTAATTGAAGCAGACATAAAAGTGTATAGGACGTTGGATACCTTTCAAAACACACGCCAAGGACTCTTAGTAACGACACACTCAGAAAACACTTTCTTCGTCATCGATTGATTCATTAGAAGCACTTGCCTCGAGCCTATATCAATAAAGGATGGCGGTGAATGTTCCTTTAGTGACCATTGAACCACCGTCCAGACCTATGTCGGCCAAGTCCGCCCGCGATGAATCCCAGCTTACCAACTTCACTCAGGTAAAACAACATAAATATTTTATCAATAAATCAAGTTTTTTTCCTTCTCTTTTGTATGTACAACTCTTTTTTTTATAGAGAGTGGGTCGCTGGCTCCATCGTTTAAGACAGACTCGTCAAATCATGACGGATATCCATGCCGGTCCGGATGAAACTAGTTTTATCAACCGATTTTCGGCATCCGCACAGCAAGAAGAGCGTCGTCGGAGTATCGGCTGGAGAGCTCTCTTTCGCCGTAGAAGTTGCAGTGGATCTCTAGTTGTGGATACCACCCAAAAACATTACTATCGGGTATCTATGAAAATAAGTTATTATTATGCGTCAATAACTTATTGAATATTTTATTAGTGGCTTGGAGTTGTTAGCTTGACCGTTGTATACAACTACTTGTTCATAGTGGGTCGTACAGTCTTCTGGGACATGCAAAACCTATGTCCAAACGTATGGCTAGCTCTTGATTACTCTTGCGACTTTATCTATTTGCTAGACATGATCGTTCACGCACACGAAGGTGATTCATTTAATCACGTTTTTAGTTAAAGAATTCATTTTACAATTACCTGTTTTTGAAAAGGATACCTCGAGCAAGGTTTGATGGTAACCGAACCGGACAAATTGCGGAAGCATTACTGGCAGAGTTTAGATTCTAAATTGGATGTAATTATATTCATTTCTTAATCATTACAACATGAAAAATTAATAAATATTTTAATGTAGGTTATTAGTTTGTTACCAACGGACTTTTTCTATTTGTTGTGGCCGAGTCCTACTTACTGTGAGGATGCTCCATGCCCCATAATAGTCCGGATGAATCGATTACTCCGGCTTCCGCGTCTTATGGCCTTTTTCGATCAGACGGAAAACAAAACTAATTTCCCTAATGCTTTCCGCATCACCAAAGTATGCTCGTTTTAATAATCAATTTTTAATCTAGTAATTTTAATTAAATTTACCCTCGATCAGGTGATGATTTACTTATTGGTCATTATTCACTGGAACGGTTGCATTTATTTTGCAATCAGTAATGCCATTGGTTTTGGTAGTGACGGATGGGTTATCACTCTAGTTGAAAAAGAGGCAAACTTATCACTGACCTATCAGTACATTTTCACCTTCTACTGGTCTACTTTGACGTTAACGACCATTGGAGAGACACCCCCTCCAGAAATCGAGGTGGAATTCATATTCGTCATCATAGATTACATGATCGGCATCTTGATTTTTGCCACTATCGTCGGTAATATTGGTTCCATGATTACCAACATGAACGCATCAAGAGCCGAGTTCCAGGCCCGTATGGATGCCATTAAACAGTACATGGAATTCCGTAAAGTGTCTAAAGAGTTGGAGGATCGAGTCATCCGCTGGTTTGATTACATGTGGTCTAACAAGCAATCGCTGGATGAAGGACAAGTTTTGGCTTCTTTACCTGAAAAGCTTAAAGCTGAAATAGCTATTCATGTTCACCTGGACACACTCAAACAAGTGAAAATCTTTCAGGATTGCGAACCCGGATTGCTAGCTGAACTCGTTCTCAAACTTCAGGTGGAATAATGAACTTTTATTATGATTTCAAATAATGCATATATTTTCTTCGATTTTTCAGCTTCAAGTTTTCAGTCCGGGCGATTATATTTGCCGCAAAGGCGATGTCGGAAAAGAGATGTATATCGTGAAACGCGGAAAACTGAGCGTTTGTTCGGATGATGGGAAAACTATATTTGTAACACTTGGAGCTGGTAGTGTATTCGGTGAAGTTAGGTAGAGTTTTTAATCATAATAAAAAACCAAAATAAATTTAATTTAATAGACCTTTCAATTTGAAAAATAAGTATTTTGAATATTGCGGGGAACAAGACGGGCAACAGACGGACGGCTAATGTCCGCTCCGTCGGCTATTCAGATCTCTTCTGTCTCTCCAAGAGTGATTTGTGGGATGCCCTACAAGAATATCCCGAAGGAAGAAAATCTCTATTAGAGCGAGGTAAACAGTTGCTCCTTAAAGATGGGCTTCTCGACGAAGAAGCAAATCGTCAGTCGCAAGATGAGCAAGAAGCCACCAAAGAAAAGATCGAGAAGCTCGGTATAAATTGTTATGATCGATACCATCGAATGACGTTTTCTAATAAATATTTCATAGAAATAGCGTTGGATACCCTGCAGACTCGTTTTGCGCGTCTTTTGGCCGAATATAGCAGCAGGTACGTGCGCACATACATTTTTAAAACAACAGAAATAACTCTTCTCTTATTTTTCAAAGTCAATTAAAGTTGAAGCAGCGATTGAGCAAAGTGGAACAGCAGCAATCCCTCCCAACCGAAGATATTGAACAAGAAGAGATTGAAAGATCTATATCGGCAACCGGGAGACAAAAACCAGCTGTCCTCTTGGGTGTTCCTACCAGTGGAGTCAGGTACAGTCCATAGAAATTTCTAATTGAATTAGAGTCCACCCTCAGCATTGACGTAATGTTGCGGGTGGATCATCAGTCATCTGGGGAACAATGGATGGATATATATGATCTTTGCGTGACAGAAAAAGGAGCACGTCAGCCAGATCGGTAGCTTCTGTGTCCAGTCACTCGGGAGATGACATGATGGTCAGCGAGGACGACAACTGTAGCATCAATGAGGAGCAATCAAGTCCAAGCCAAAAAGAATAATGAGGAGCGTGTCGCTTACAAAAAAAAATGGACCCTATAATTTTGTGTTTTATACATCCCGAAAGGTCGTAGCTATCAAATTCCCTCAGCAGGCCTTTCAGACACTAAACACACTCACTTCCATCCGCCTACGTGTACATACAGCCGCCGGATTTCCCAGACAAAAAAAAAAAGTTTTTACAACGTCAATTCATAGGATCTTGTTTCAAACTTTTTTTTTATGGTCATTTTAAATGTTTCCATTTTTATGTAAAGTAGGATTTCGTGCGTCATTAATGCCATCTTTTGCTATTTTTGTGGATTTCGTGGGAGCCTTTTTTGTGTTTTTCTTTCATATTCTCCTCGAGGGGAGATTTTCAATAAAATAAACATTACACACTCGGCCTCAACGCCCGGGGAGAAGGAGAGAAAACAGGTGTGTGAATGCGTAGGGGGGGATAGAGTGTTACGTGGTGGTCTAGCTGCACGTATTTTTTTTCGCCAAATAGTAGTTCACTTGCTCTCCGATCTGTGCTGTCCATTACCCGTTCGTCTTCCGACCGGCGAGGTCGTCCATTCCAACATGGCACTTGTTAGAATGTGCTGGTTCCTTTCCTCCCTTGCCCTCTTGATGGCGGTCCAACACGTGTCTTCTCTGACTGAAAAGGAAGATTATATTGAGCCACTTGATGAGAAGATTGCATACATGCTGAGAAACTACCAAGGTTTGTATAATTTACTCATTTCTTTTGACGTGATTCTTCTTAATACTCGCATTTTTTCCTCGTGCAGCCAAGTTAATGAAAGCGCATGGGAGCAACAGTTTCCTCGGTCCGCCGATGTGGGTCGGCGATTCACCACCAACTATTCCACCTTTTGATTTTGACGAGTATCCGATTGATGGAGAGGTATGTTATAGAGTTCTCTTTGGCTACTTGAAAATCTGTTGAAAATTATGCTTCTTGAAGATCCCTACAAACAATCAAGAATTAATGGACGAGGCGATGAAGCGCACCGACGCCCCACCTGTCAAACTACGTAACAACAAGCAGCACCCGGCACACCGACTGGTTCGCTCGCGTCAAGAGCCTCTCTCGGAAGAAGTTTGCAAGACCCACAGGTATAACAATAAATACGGTTCTTTGGTTTTTAAATACTGATTGTGGATTATCATAATAGGCACTGGAAGCAAATTAATGAGACGCGTGATATTTATGGCCAAGAAGTTCGGATTGTCCACAGCAGCGAATTTAAGCAATTTGCTTTCGTCTACGAGTGCATAAACCAAGGAGAAAGCTGTACAGGTGAGCTTTGTAGTGTTTTTATTTGTTTACTAATAACTAATCATTTAAAAATTTGAATCAGGAATCAAACCGCAGCTTTTGTCGACTTGTGAGATGCGGCCTGGATGGGCACAAATGTTGCACGTCAAATTAGAGAGCAGCGAGATCGGCCAGCTTGGACCACAGTGGGGCTACGTTGCCGTCCCTCACCACTGCGCCTGTCGGGTCTATCCACGGTCCAATCCTTTATTCACACGCAGATAGGAAGACTTTGTTGTTATCGCGTTTATTTATAATGGCTTTTTGTGTACAAAATATTGAAGCAGGTTTGATGGAAAACGTTCCTAGTCTGAGAGTTGATGTCTTCATAATTTTGTTGCTTCAGTTTCGTTCCTGTTTTTGCGAGACACACCTTGTTTCTATATCTCATTGTCTCCAAGTCAATAAAAAAAAACTACTGATGGAGAAAAATGCTTAATATGAAAGTAAATATAATCTTGAATTTGATTATGTATTTTTTAGTTATTCATTCTTCCGGTTCCGTAATTGATTTGCTCTTTTGAAGAGAAATTTACTGACGTCAAACGATTGCCGAACTGCTTGAAGCGCTAATGTGACTGTTATGTTTGGCCCAGAGAGAACACGTGTTCTCTCTGGTTTGGCCCGACTTGGTTGAGTGGTCTTAGAACGGGCATCAGGGCGGCGGGGGTGGTGTGTTCTAGATTTGCACATAGATTGTTTTTCAATACCAACTGATCAAGTCGCACGATTAAAGCGCAAGTGTGAGATATAAATTAAAATACACATTTCTTTACCTTTTTAAATGTTGACTAATAGATGTTTTGTTGTTTTCTTGAGCTAAGAGAAAAGCTGGAGTCAATCAGTCATTCTTTTTCTTTTTTTTAGCAATGTTCAACCGAATATTTATGGACAAAGATTTTATTCCTCAATAGATTTATACAAAAATAAGTTAATCTACTTTTTCTGATACTATTTATGAATCCCTCGTTGCGATGCTTACCTCATTTTAACAGCTTAAATATTTGTCAACTAAATGGGAAACTTATTACATCATTACATGTTAGGTGATGTTGATCATCATTTATTAAATTATTAAATTATTCTACTTTTTCTGATACTATTTATGAATCCCTCGTTGCGATGCTTACCTCATTTTAACAGCTTAAATATTTGTCAACTAAATGGGAAACTTATTACATCATTACATGTTAGGTGATGTTGATCATCATTTATTAAATTATTAAATGATTCTGTGATGTATAGTACTATTACCGTTTTGGAAAAACCCACGTATCGCTTTCAGCGCTACGCTGTTCCCGAAAGGATTTAATGTAAATGTTTTACTAAGATCATTAATTAATAATAATATCACCATGCGTTGCACCCCACCTAGATCCTAAATCTTACTCGCGGATTCACGGCTATGGACGCGGATCGAGTCTCGAGATTTCTGGCTTTCGCCTTTCAGGTCTGGACAGATATAGGCTCGCGTCCTTTTGGGCTCAGATTTTTTTTTTAATTCGCTTTTTACTTTGAATTTAGGCATATACTAGACACTAGTTTGAACCACACATTCAAACATTCACTTAGTATGAATTATGCAGTTGAATATGCGACCGCTAGATGGTGTATCTTTCGGGTTGTTGCTCTTTTTACGACTCTTGTTTTTACGTCGCAAAAAAAACCGTGGTTTTTGTTTTGTTTTGTTGTTTTTGTGGGATCAGCTGATAGCACAT
Organism: Chydorus sphaericus; assembly: GCA_030141595.1. Taxonomy (NCBI): domain Eukaryota; kingdom Metazoa; phylum Arthropoda; class Branchiopoda; order Diplostraca; family Chydoridae; genus Chydorus; species Chydorus sphaericus. The sequence goes on from CM057930.1 coordinate 7,624,775, forward strand.
GAGAGATAGGGCCTATATATATACGTTCCCATCTGAAAATCTATTGTCGTTTAGTTAGGCCATGGTTGTACACACCAATCGCTAACTGGTAAGTCTGAATTTCTTGAAACACTCCTGAAAAAACGTGCTATTTTATTTTTTCTATTATTCCCATAATCTTATTAAAAGGCCGATTATCCTATTTTTGAATGTCATAAAAAAGGAATTGGTAAAAAAACATAGAATAAACTGTCTGAGTTACAGACTTTTTTGTTTTTAAAATAACCCCACCACGAACCCCACCGATATATAGCTATGGTACTGCAATTTATTAAGTTTAGATTATTTAAAGGAAAACATTATTCCAGATGTAATTCCGATAAAACAGCGCCTTATGGGCGTTATCTTTTTTTTATATTTTGTGTACCTAGCTTAAGTTTGTTCATAATATATTTCATAAATCATTGAGCAGCTCAAAAGTTAACAAAATAGAAATTGTGAAAAAGAATAACCATATGCTTCTCAGTTTCCACAGCGGCACGCCGGCCATATGCAAATAACGGACTGTTGGTGATGCGCTAGTGAAATATAATTGAGCGTACGCAAACGTCTAGTGGTTTAATCAGACCACAGATAAGGAGGGTCAGACTGTCTGAGGCTGGTTAAGTTTACTCATAATTGAATAATTTTAGAAATTCATATTTGATATTGAACCAGTTCATATTATCAATAATAGGAATTTACGAAATTATGAAGTAATTAATAAATAATTATGAGACAAAAACTATTTAATAATTACTATAAAATCAGAACCACAAATTGGCTACATTGATTAATAATTACCACATACTAAAATATCCTTAAAAATTTGATCTTTGAAAGTTCAATTTGAATGTAATATCATCTCAAAAATCATAGAAGGAGAAAAGTATGTAATATGTATTTGCTTCCGCGGTGGAACTTTTCAGTGCGTCTCTCGGCTTTGACGTTCCGTCTCTTCAAGCCGGAAGCGTGGAGAGGAAGGATACTCTTTCCCTCCACGACTAGGATACGGTGATTAAGTCTTCACATAAAGTTAAAATACGTCACGTGACTCGATTTAAAGGCCGGAAATTGGACGATTTCGTCCCATGTCTAGCATCAAACTAAACTTTGCTCGCTTTGGACATACCTAAACCCAATCTCTTTCTTACTAGTTTTTTCTTTTTCTAAAATGATAGATGATAAAAAATAAATAACAAGCTATTTTAAAATTTATTTATAAAACCTTTTCATCTTCCTCTCTGATTAGGTTCTTTGAAAAGTGATAATCTGTGAACTGATGATCGTACCGGTCGGAGAAGGAGAGCTCTTACTGGCGTGTCTGTCAAGGTGCGCATCGTTGACTTGGTTGCAGAAGTGAAGATCGAACAACGATACGTAAATCGGAAGAACCAACCCATCGAGGCTGTTTACAAGTTTCCTCTTGATGAAGGTCAGTTTTCATTATTTTTTTATTTTTTCGTCTTAACTAATATTTGTTCTATCGAAATTAAATAAAGGGGCCGCTGTCTGTAGTTTCACAGCGGAAGTGGATGGTCGTTCTATACAAGGAATTGTCAAAGAGACGGAAGAGGCCAAGACCGATTACGAAGAAGCAATTCGTACTGGACACACTGCATTTTTGGTTGAAGAAAAACTACCTGACGTCTTTAAAGTAGGCAATATGAATGTCGTTTATTTGAATTCAAATAAAATATTTAATTTTGCAGGCCAAAGTGGGAAATCTTGAGACAGAATCGGAAGCTAAAATTTGTATTACTTACGTAACTGAACTGAAAGTTGAGGGAGATGAAATCCGGTTCTATTTGCCGACTACAATTGCCCCTCGTAACATCCCGGCCACGTCTACATCATTTGTCGATTGGAATTGGTATAACAGGCATTCGAATTACATAGTCGACTTGAATTAAAATTAAAATTAAAATATGATTCGTAATAAGCTATATCTTTTCAATTCAATTGCCAAATAAATTTATTATGAAATATGATTAATTATTTTAGGCTTTCAAATTACATAGTCGACTTTGAAGCAAGCGTTAAAATGGCATCAGCCATCAAAGAAATCCGCTCACCTACGCACAAAATTACGTCAACAAAAAATGTATGGTATTTACTTTGGTTATTATACTATTTGTTCTGAATTATTATTATTACTTTTGGAATAGGGTACGAATGAATCAGTAAAGTTAGACGAAATTGTTACCTCGATGGATCGTGATTTGGTTCTCTATATCCAGGTTGTTGAACCACTTAAAGCTAGTTTGATTGCTGAGGTTTGTTAACTCCTTAGTTTCTACCATCTTTTTTATTTTAATTATTTTCACGGTTCGAGAATTTCAGAAATCCAAAGGGAGCACCGCATTAATGTTGAGCCTTGTGCCCAGTTTCAAGCTTCAGGCACAAAAAGTTGAGTTGATATTTGTCATCGACCGTTCAGGATCCATGCAAGGCGCAGGGATTGAACAAGCCAAAAAAGCTCTGCTGGTAGCATTGATTTAAACAAATGTTATCCATTTTGGTTAAGCGCATGTTTGACTGTATTTAAAAACTAGTTGTTCCTTCCTTCTTTACCTGTCGACTGCTACGTCAACATTTTGGGATTTGGTTCTACATACAAATTTTTATTCCCTGTTAGTCGAAAATATGGCGATGAAGTCTTAAAAATCACGAAAGAACACACTCAATGTAATTTTGTTCTTTTAAAATGTATTTCAGTTGAATAATCGATCTATTTCTTCTTTCAGCGTTGAATGCGAATTTGGGTCGGACGAAAATCTTTGCTCCGTTGGAAGCCCTTTTGGCGCAGCGGACCGTCGATGGATATCAGCGACAAATTTTTATTTTAACCGATGGCAAGGTATAAATCTGACTCTTAGAATATCTTAAAATACCATCTATATGGCTGTTTTACCTATAGGCCTCTAATCCTGATCAAGTGATTTCGTTGGTGCGCCGGCAGAGCGGAAAAGCCCGCGTCTTTGCTTTAGGTATATTTTTTCTCGTTTTTTTTGTGTATGAATCAGCGTGTCATAATTTATTTCACCAAGGTTTGGGGAGCAGCGCATCTCACCACTTGGTTGAAGGGATCGCTCGGGCCGGTAATGGAACAGCTCTTTTCGCTTCACTGGAAGAGCGACTGGAGAAGAAAATGATACAGCAGTTGCAAGACGCCCTTCAACCACCGTTAACAAGTTGGGTTTATAAACTAGATTTTATTATACAGCTTTGTAGTAACGAATTTTCTATAGATTTGAAAGTGAGTTGGGATGGTTATGAGGAGACAGAGAATCCTCCTGAAGTAGCGGTACCCGTTCAAACGGAACCCACTCTGCTTGGATTCGGGAAGCCACTTCCAAGCGCTGGTTCAGCAACTGAGGAAAAGACAGAACAAAAGTTACGTCAGGCTCCATGTGATGGAATGGCAAGTTTCTTAATTGTTTGTGTTTCACAATTCACCTTATTTATCTGATTCTATAATAGATACCACCCGTTTTCGATGGAAGGCAATTGGTGGTGTACGCACTGCTAAAAGGCAAGGCAGCAGAAACTCGTGTGCCACAATTTGTCAAGTTAGTGGCGGATTCTCCTGCTGGTCCGCTCTCTGTCCAAGTTCCACTGAGTAATCCCTCAGATAATGAAGAGGGCTTTCTACTCCATCGGTAAAGCTTTATAAAAAATAGATTAACCATTATAATTCCTCAATAAAACATTCATTCTATTAGATTGGCTGCGAAGAAAAATATTCAATTACTTCAAGATCGTTTGGACGATCACGAAAACTTCAAGAAAGAAAAAGCACAAAAGAAAACAGGACCCTCGTCGAAACAGTCGTACAGCGGTGTCAAAAGACTCGGCAAAAGATCACGTCGTGGAGCCACTAATTCCGTCGCCCGACACCCCTTACATCAGGATGACGCCCGCAGTGCCGCATTAGCCTGCAGGCAGAGTAAGCAGCTGCTTGAGGCCTGCAAGAAAATCGCTAAGAAAAGGCCCGAAAAAGACCTGAAAAAGGTCCTAAAAGTGGTTTCTGTACAGGCTCTGCCTAAGGTCCGCACTAAGGCCCGCGTCAATTTGCACTTGCATCGATCAAATATATTGACAGACGATGAAAAGTTTGATAAACTTAGATCAATACTATGCTCCGATGGCGCCTTCAAAGTGGACATGGTACTTGCCCAACTTCTAGATACAACTTTGGAAGACATCAAAGAAGGCAATTTAAATGAGAATATATATTTACCTAATTACCTTTATATCCATCTAATTGACCTTTTTTTATTTATTTTTTTCGCAGCCGGAAGGAAAGTTAATTGCCCCGAGAATGTTTGGTTCACCTTGGTGGCTCTTTCGTTTATGACTGTAGGATTGCCAAAGTTGCAGGATTCGTGGATTTTAGTGGTGAACAAGACAGAAGAATGGCTCCGTACCCAACAAATTGCTGATCAAGATAATCTTAAGTAATTCTTAGTGGGTTTAGTTATCCGTGTATCACTGAAAAATTTTTTATTGTTATTAGATTGGCAGCGAAGAAGCTGATCAAATGTGAACATGAGTACGAAAACTGCAAGGAGGAAATAACCAAACTGGGCATCACATACGGTATGGAATATTTTGAAGACTGGTCTATAAGATGAATTCACTTTATTTTCTTGATTTATAGGTTTTGCTTCTAAATTCACGTCCTTTAAATTGGAGGAGGGCATGGATTTAAGTAATTGATATGCTTCGAATGAAGGTAGCTTTAAATAGAGTTTATTTTTTTCTTATTACATCTGATTGATTGGCAATATTTTCACAGCCGGAAGGAAAGTAAATTGCCCCGAGAATGCGGTCGTTCACGCGGCCAATTTCGAATGTTGATGATCTTCGTTGATCATGTGGTTTTTGTCACGACATAATTCCGATTAGGGGTTAAGACGTTGGGTTTTAATACTTGCGAACGCGGTCGTTCACGCAGCCAATTTTGTGTTGATATTCATGATTGATCATGCGGTTTTCGACCGTGATTTCGTTGGTTGCAGTCATGATCGCATCAGCAACTGGTAAGATGCGGAGCCGGACGATTGTAAAAATTACTATTGCTGCGATATTGGTGGCAATTTTAAAACAAAAGCCGAACGGCCGAACGGCCGCGGTCGCAATTTTTTCCGGTCGTCCTGACTCTCATTTAAGAAAGAAAAAGAAATCGGAAAAAACATATATTATTCCTTTTATTTTATTTGTTATAATTTACATTTTAACCTACTACAGTTACACTAATATTTTATTTTATCCAAATTAATTTTCCCCCCCAAAAAAACAGTACCGTAAAATATTTTAGATACCTGTTACTTTATATAGCTTCAAAAGAATAATTAATCCTTTCTATTCCGTTCACAGGCTGATTTAAGTTTTAAGCTAGTTATTATTTTATTTTTTCTAAAAACGGTACCGTAAAATATTATAGATACCTGTTTCTTTATAACTCCATCATATTATAATTTGTAATTCCTTAAAAGTATATTATGCTATAGATTTATACCACGAATACAATTGGTTTGGCTTTCCTTTCATATGTTTACTTCTTAAAACGTTATTCGTGTAGGTTCACATTATTTTGTGAGTTTTGCTCTTCCGTATTCATTCGTGTTGAGGTTGTCACCTTTAAACAAAACCTTTCGACCCATGAGGTCAAACGACCAAATTGAAGTCATCGCTTGTGACGAATCAATAGACCTACTGGTCATGGGCTCAATGATTTAAAGAAAGATGATAATCAATCGCTATGATGTAATAATTGTTTTGCGCACTGCTTTTGGGATTTATAATTAGACCATGCATTTGGAATGAGACACATATTTGGAAATTGAGGAGTGATATAGGCATCGAACGACGTTTTTGTGACCGGTTATTATTCAGTTTGGCTTGAATCAATTGTAAAGTGTAAAAATGCCCATTTAAATCAATAACGCAATATTCTTCAAACCTGTCTAACTTCACCCAATCGTTTTTTTTTTATATATATTGTGGATTTCAAATTTTCTGTGGATCGGCGATTCACCCCAAACTTTTCTACCTTTTGATATTCGTCTCTCTATAATATTACATCTAAAAAATAACATAACTTTATAATACACATCTCAGAGTATATTATATAGTAGATTATATAGAGGTATATTATAGAGTTCTCTTTAGCTCCTGGAAAGTCTGTTTCATCGTGTGCTTCTTTGAGATCCCTACAAACAATCAAGATTTAATGAACGAAGCGATGAAGCGCACCGACGCCCCACCTGTCAAACTACGTAACAACAAGCAGCACCCGGCACATCGACTGGTTCGCTCGCGTCAAGAGCCTCTCTCGGAAGAAGTTTGCAAGACCCACAGGTATAACAATAAATACGGTTCTTTGGTTTTTAAATACTGATTGTGGATTATCATAATAGGCACTGGAAGCAAATTAATGAGACGCGTGATATTTATGGCCAAGAAGTTCGGATTGTCCACAGCAGCGAATTTAAGCAATTTGCTTTCGTCTACGAGTGCATAAACCAAGGAGAAAGCTGTACAGGTGAGCTTTGTAGTGTTTTTATTTGTTTACTAATAACTAATCATTTAAAAATTTGAATCAGGAATCAAACCGCAGCTTTTGTCGACTTGTGAGATGCGGCCTGGATGGGCACAAATGTTGCACGTCAAATTAGAGAGCAGCGAGATCGGCCAGCTTGGACCACAGTGGGGCTACGTTGCCGTCCCTCACCACTGCGCCTGTCGGGTCTATCCACGGTCCAATCCTTTATTCACACGCAGATAGGAAGACTTTGTTGTTATCGCGTTTATTTATAATGGCTTTTTGTGTACAAAATATTGAAGCAGGTTTGATGGAAAACGTTCCTAGTCTGAGAGTTGATGTCTTCATAATTTTGTTGCTTCAGTTTCGTTCCTGTTTTTGCGAGACACACCTTGTTTCTATATCTCATTGTCTCCAAGTCAATAAAAAAAAACTACTGATGGAGAAAAATGCTTAATATGAAAGTAAATATAATCTTGAATTTGATTATGTATTTTTTAGTTATTCATTCTTCCGGTTCCGTAATTGATTTGCTCTTTTGAAGAGAAATTTACTGACGTCAAACGATTGCCGAACTGCTTGAAGCGCTAATGTGACTGTTATGTTTGGCCCAGAGAGAACACGTGTTCTCTCTGGTTTGGCCCGACTTGGTTGAGTGGTCTTAGAACGGGCATCAGGGCGGCGGGGGTGGTGTGTTCTAGATTTGCACATAGATTGTTTTTCAATACCAACTGATCAAGTCGCACGATTAAAGCGCAAGTGTGAGATATAAATTGAATTACACATTTCTTTACCTTTTCAAATGTTGCCTAATAGATTTTTTTGTTGTTTTCTTGATCTAAGAGAGAAAAGTATTCCCTTTTTATTTACAATTGACTTTTGGATTAGTTAATAGGATGTTATTAGAAAGTGGCTAGGAAGTACATAATTTGATCTGTTTGATCATTATAACAATAACCGATATTTCAAGGCCATAGGTTATATTGCACAATAAATTTATTTAAAGAAAGTCTATCTTTTCTGTTATCATTTACGAATTCCTACGCTGCGATGCTTACGTCATTTTAACAGCAATCATTTGTCACTAAATGGAAAAATTTACTATGATATTACTTCGATATGATGTTTGGAAAATTAATTTTTCTGTTGAAATTTGTATCTTGTATTAATTCATTTACAGGTACTGTAATTTGTTTTAAAAATGGACAGTTTGAACCAAGTACGAACATTACATAGTACGCATTAGACAGTTTTGCATACTACCACTAGATGGTAGGCCAGTTAGGTTTGCTTCTATTTAGTTTTCTGTTTACCTGCTGATCAGCTGATAGCTAACGTCGGAGTTGAGCGGGGGAGTTAAATATGTTAAGCAATTAAGCACCTTTGATGAGTCATTGTGTACGTAGTCGTAGCGATAGCGTTATCCCCTACCGTATGAAATTTCGTTGTTTCACAACATAGTGAAACGAATCCCCAACGTTAATTTCTCGCTGTTACTTAAGATTGGTAAGTCTATATTTCTTTTTCGCTTCGTTTCCGCGCTTCATTATTATATTTAGTCCATTCGAACCATCGAATAATCAAAAGAAAACAGTTACCAAACATAGAACAAACTGTTTGAGTTGTAGTCCTCGTAGTCCTTGTTGTCCTACTCTTCTCATCTTTCCTCTTGGAAATAGTTTCACCAATAGGCCTAACAATGCCTACTCTAACTATACACTAACATATATGGGTTTGGCCATGGTTTTTGTGTCCAATTCTTATTTTGTCTTTGTAGCCCATCAAAATCAGATATTGTCGTTTAGAGTAAACCATTCTGGTGCAGTTGTTGATATTGCGTCTTTATTTTTGTATACACAGTTCATGAATGTTATCAACCGAAATAATACATAATCGTTATATACATGAGCGGGAGAAGGTGATGTGCCGTACCTAAAGAATTTTTAAAGTAAAAAGCGAAACGAAAAACACGTTCAATAAATACGAGACAAGGTATAATGACGGCTGTATTTTTCTGTAGTTATCCTATTAGAACTATAAAGAAAGATAAAGAAAGATAATGTCGATAACCTAGCCTGTTGAAACAGGGTTTATACATACATATAGGGCGGTTACGTTAGTGTTGGAATGCGTACTAACTCGATCAGGGTACTTTTCGAGCAGTGCCACGTACAGGGAAAAAAATCATCCCGCCCTGCTCAAATGTATGACTTTATAATTAGTATTACATTATGATGACGATTTAATACAGTATATGGTTGCATTAATTTTAAATGCTTCTTTGCGTTTAGAGCTTAAAAATGAACATTTTAATTCGAGTTAGACTTAGTAGTTATGATTATCGAAACAATCGAATCGATTGCGATTTGACAAAAATTTCGTTGCCAGGTAGGCTAGACAAATTGAGAAATAATCTTTTTTTGGAAGTTTTTTGGAAGACAAAGATGTCTAAACTGATTGCACTTTCTCATTAATATGTTGTAAAAACGGTGTGTTTTATTACAACAAAACATTCTAGCAATTACGTCCGATAAGACTTAGAAATAATCTTTGAAAATTAGTTTTTCTCGATGGTCACGAAAATAGGGGTACGGCGCTTCTGAACATGCCTTACTGAACACGGCTCTTATGACCATAAGATTTCGGAAATGGCGTTTATGACCAAGCTATCCCTTCCTTTCTGACCAAATTCACGTACCAAGTGTGATAAGAAAAATTTACCATTATCGACACTAAATCTTGCTTTCAAGTTTAAAAACAGCTTTTCATCAGGTTATAAAACACAATATTTTCTATATTCTAGAAGTGGACTCTTCATTCTCAATATTTTAAATCTAAATATTTACAATAATTTATTACTCGCCTTGTTTTCGTGTTCAAATAAACGGGGAAGGGAATAAAGCGGCTTCATAGTTTCAGGAAGAAGATATATGAGACATAACAATAACACCCTTTTCTATATCTTTTAGCCAATTCCATCGCGTTCATAATTTAGTCTGATCAACAAATATGAAAGAAAAAATTAAGACCACTTTAGTATTGACTATTAGGCCAAAAAAAGAGAACCTTGTATCCCTTTGTATCCCAGTTATACCTGGACGCGAAGGCTTAACTCGGACCTCAGAAAAATAAATCTTCAGGGAGAGACAGATAAAGAAAAGGGAGAAATCCTTCATTGCTCGCGCAATGAAAGCAGATTTTCTGGTCGAAATTCTTTCATTATTGAGGTGGAGAGGACTTTTAAGTTATTTTTTCACGTTGATCGATATTCTAAGTTCTTGCTACTTTCACCGGCTTCCAACGGTCAGGCCAGCTTTTCTTCCAAAGCCTGTTGTACATCAAAACGTCGGCAAAAGCTGCTCCCCCCGTTTTCACCGGCTTCAAACCATCTAGCCTATTTCCCCATCAAAGCTCGTATGCCACCTAAATGTCGGTAAAATTAATACGCCGTCCCAGTCTACTCAACCCCCTTTTTTGGCCTTCTATGCACTTCTACCTAGTGGGATACCGTTGAGATTGCTCTCTTCACCCCACCGACCTGTACCGTCTTCTTCCTATACTTTGGTACTCTCCACATTCTAACCAGCTAACCTCTACTGAAAATAAATAATGAGCAGGAATATGGCGTTGCAAAAAATTTACATTTTATAACATCGCTGCAGCCATTTAATAATATATTTTTAGTAAAATAAGTCATGGTCATAAAGGCAAAAAACAGCTGTTCAGAAAGGTTGGTCAGAAGCGCCCCTGTTCAAACGCCCGTGACCCACGAAAATACCTTTACACTTCTACAGTACCGCTTCAAAGCTGGGTTTGAAGCGTTTATGAGAGTTTCATTCTCATTTTTCTTTTTCGAGTTTTATATATATATTTTTATCCGTCATAACCATTTATTGGTAACAAATTTATGAATTAAAAATTACTCACTTATTTACTGGTACTATTTCGTGGTTAATAAAACCTTTGTCTCTTCTCCTTCTAATTAGATTCTTTGAAAAATGATAACTTACGGGCTGATGATCATTCCGGTGGGAGAAGGAGAACCAGCTCCTGTCCCTCTTACTGGTGTGTCTGTCAAGGTGCGCATCGTTGACTTGGTCGCCGAAGTGAACATTGAGCAACGATATGTGAATAGGGAGAACCAACCAATCGAGGCCGTTTACAAGTTTCCTCTTGATGAAGGTTAGTTTTTCATTAATCGTAAATTTTTCACCGTAAACTAAATTTTTGATTGAATTGAAAAGGGGCCGCTGTGTGCAGTTTCACAGCCGAAGTGGACGATGGCATAATTCAAGGTGTTGTTAAAGAGACGGAAGAGGCCAAGACCGATTACGAAGAAGCAATTCGTACTGGTCACACTGCATTTTTGCTTGAAGAAAAACTACCCGATGTCTTTAAAGTAGGCGAAATAAATGTCGTTTACTTGAATTTAAATAAAATCTCAAACTTTGCAGGCCAAAGTGGGAAATCTGTCGGCAGGATCGGGAGCTAAAATTCGTATAACTTACGTAACCGAATTAAAAGTAGAGGGAGGTGAAATCCGGTTCTATTTGCCGACTACCATTGCGCCTCGTTACATCCCGGCCACTGATACTTCATCTGTCGCGGCTGATTTGGCATCAATCAAATATACTTCGTATTAAGCAATAACGTTAAATTAAATTGATAATGATCTATGATCGAATATGAACTTGTATGATAGGCATTCGAATTACACAGTCGACTTTGAAGCAAGGGTCAAAATGGCATCAGCCATTAAAGACATCCGCTCACCTACGCACAAAATTACGTCAACAGGCAATGTACTGTATTTATTGTCTTGTAACACTATTCGTTCTGAATTAGTATAATTTTTTTGAGTAGGGTATGAATAATGGAATGGTTAAGTTAGACGAGATTGTTACCTCGATGGATCGTGATTTGGTTCTCTATATCCAGGTTGTTGAACCGCACCAAGCTCGTCTCCTTGTCGAGGTTTTTAAACTAAATTTTTACTATCCTCTTTTTCTTTTTTTACATTTTCCCAATTCGAATATTTCAGAAATCCAAAGGGAGCGCCGCATTAATGTTGAGTCTTGTACCCAGTTTTAAGCTTCAGGAGCAAAAAGTTGAGTTGATTTTTGTCGTCGACCGTTCAGGATCCATGCAAGGCGCAGGCATTGAACAAGCCAAAAAAGCTCTACTGGTAACGTTCATTTTAAAAAAATTATCCTATTTTTTTTTTTTTGCGCTAACCGTTTGACTGTATTTAAATATTAGTTATTCCTTCATTCATTACCTGTCGACTGCTACGTCAACATTTTGGGATTTGGTTCTACATACCACTTCCTATTCCCTGTTAGTCGAAAATATGGCGATGAGGTCTTACAAATCACCAAAGAACACACCGAATGTAATTTTGTTCTTTCAAAAGTATTTCAGTTAAATAATCGATTAATTTTTTTTTCCAGCGCTGGATGCGAATTTGGGTGGTACGGAAATCTTTGCTCCGTTGGAAGCCCTTTTGGCGCAGCGGACCGTCGATGGATATCTGCGACAAATTTTTATTTTAACCGATGGAGAGGTATAAATCCGATTCTTTCAATATCTTACAATATCATCTTTATGACAGTTTCACCAATAGGTCTCTAATCCTGATCAAGTGATTTCGTTGGTCCGCCGGCAGAGCGGAAAAGCCCGCGTCTTTGCTTTAGGTATATTTTTTCTCGTTTTTTTGTGTATGTATCAGCGTGTCATAATTTATTTCACCAAGGTTTGGGAAGCAGCGCATCTCACCACTTGGTTGAAGGGATCGCTCGGGCCGGTAATGGAACAGCCCTTTTCGCCTCATTGGAAGAGCGACTCGAGAAGAAAGTGATGCAGCAGCTGCAAGACGCTCTTCAACCGTCTTTGACAAGTTAATTTTTTTTTAAACAGTATTGATTTTGAATATTTTTAGCAACGAAATATCTATAGATGTGAAAGTGACTTGGGACGGTTATGAGGAGAAAGAGAATCCTCCAGAAGTAGCGGTTCCCGTTCAGACGGAACCGACTCTGCTTGGATTCGGGAAGCCACTTGCGAGCGCTGCTCCAGCAACGGAGGAAAAGACGGATCAGAAGTTACGCCAGGCTCCATGTGATGGAATGGCAAGCTTCTTAATTGTTTGTATTTCACAATTCACCTAATTGATTTGATTTTACAATAGATCCCTCCCGTTTTTGATGGGAGGCACTTGGTGGTGTACGCCCTGCTGCAAGAAGGAGCTCGTGTGCCACAATTTGTCAAGTTAGTGGCGGATTCTCCTACTGTTCCGCTCTCTCTCCAAATTCCACTGAATAATCCTTCGGATAATGAAGAGGGTCTCCTACTCCATCGGTAAAGAATAGAATAAGATCAACAATACCTCAATAAAACATTAATTTTATTAGATTGGCTGCGAAGAAACTGATTCAAATACTTCAAGACCGTTTGGACGATCACGAAAACTGCAAAAAGGAAATAATTAAATTGGGATGCACTTATGGTAGCAGATACTTTAAAAAACTGATTAATAGTTTATTCACTGATTTTTCTTGATTCATAGGTTTGGCTTCACGTTACACGTCCTACGTTGCCGTCGATCCAAAAGCACAGTCAGACCTTGTAAGGAATCTATTGTTATATTGAGAAAAGTTTTGCATTATTTAATATTGTACCTTTTTCTAATTATAGAAAGAATCTTGGATGATGATGAAATCGCGGGACGTACCAGTTCAAGTTGCCCATGGCTGGGGAGGCGGATTTGGTGGTGGTGCACCCCAAGCTCGAATGATGATGAGGAGTGCAGCTCCTATGCCTATGGCTATGTCTCTTTCTTCTCCGCCCATGATGATGAATAGTTTAGGTTCGAGCCAAATGAAATCCCTAAGCCGTTCCTCGTTTGGTAATCGTTCTTGTTTTGCCCCTCTATGCATAAATTTTAATATTTCGATTCAACAGCTCCGCCGCCAGCTCCAGCCGCCAAGAGAATGGCGATGAAGTCTTTGTCACCAGTTCATCTACTGGAGAGGTTTTTATTGCGTAAATCTAAGTCTGATGATCGTTCATCAACTGATCGGAATCTTCAATTCAATAGCAACAGGGCGGCGCCCGCGTCAATGCAGATGATGTCTGATATGTGTGATGATGCAGATGAAGATATGGCTATGTCACTGGGAACGGAAGAAGAAGATGGCGGTCATGCTACTATGTCGTTTTCTGATGTCGATAGATCAGAAAGCGCTCTAATTCCACCAAAGGTATTGACCGACGATGACAAGTTGATGAAACTCGTTTCGATACAAAGCTTCGATGGCGCTTTTAAAATGGACATGGCACTTGCCCAACTTCTTGATACAACTTTGGAAGAAATCAAAGAAGGTAGCTTTAAATAGAGCTTCTATTTTATCATAACATCCGATTGATTGGCATTATTTTCACAGCCGGAAGGAAAGTAAATTGCCCCGAGAATGTTTGGTTCACCTTGGTGGCTCTTTCGTTTATGACTGTAGGATTACCAAAGTTGCAGGATTCGTGGATTTTAGTGGTGAATAAAGCCGAAAAATGGCTCCGTACCCAACAGATTGTCGACCAAGACAAGGCCAAGGAAGAGGCCACACAATTTGTCAAATCAAAGTTAAACACCTAATTCCCACTGGGGTTAGGACGTTGGGTTTAAAAATTTGCGAACGCGGTCGTTCACGCGGCCAATGCCGAATGTTGACGATCGTGGTTGATCATGCGGCTTTTCTCAAGACACACAGTGTCTTGTCTGTCGTGGTCATGACCGCTTCCTAGCTAGTGAGAGATGGCACCGCCGCGCCGGACGATTGTAGAAACAGCCGCATGACCGGCTTAAGAAAATTTGCTTCGAACTTGGCTGCAATTTTAATAAGATCAAGTTTGCTTGGCCAAACGTCCGCGGTCGCATTTTTCATTCCGGTCGTCCTAAATCTCAGCTGGGGGGGAAAAATTCGGAAAAAATATATAATTACTTCTATTCTTTTAACGATATACATTTACGTAGTAACCTAACTATTTTTTTATTTTGCCCAAATTAAATTTCCCTAAAAATATGGTACCATAAAATACTATAGATCCCTGTTACTTTATAACATCATCATATTATCATTTCCTAATTTTTTAAGAAGTATTTTTACGTTACAGATTACCACAAATACAATTGGCTTGGCTTTCCTTTCACATGTTTACTACATAATACGTTATTCGTGTAGTTTATATTATTTTGTGAGTTTTGCCCTGCCGTATTTATTCGTGTTGAGGTTGTCTCCTTTTAAGAAAACCTTACGATCCATATGTGATCCGTATCATAATCCTATGTAGTCTACTCATATGGCATGTAGACAGTAGATCTACTGTCGCAGTGCCTACTCATATGAGGTAAAACGAACCTTAAACCAAATTGAAGTAGTCGCCTGAGACGAATCAATACTAGCCATGAACTCCATAACTCGAAGAAAGATGATAATCAATCGCTATGATGAAATACCGTAATTATTTTGCGTAATGCATATACCACATATTTGGAAATTGATGGCTGATTTAGGCATCAAACGACGTTTTTTGGAGTGGTCTATTATCCTGTTTTTCATAAATCATCTACTGTAAAACTGCCGATTTAAATCAATCATGCAATACTCTTGAAACCTCTCAAACTTCCCCAAAAGGTTTTTCTAAATATTTATGCGGTTCTCAAATTTTCTGGCCTATGTTCAGGGTTCATTTATTTTTATTTTTTAAAGTTAATTATTTGGATAATGACAGTATGCGCATAATGGGCCAATATATGATGAAATAACCACAAGGCTAGTCTATCGTCGAAACAAACAAAAAGATATCCTTTAATTTTAGCGGCTTCAGCCATACGATAACGTCAATCAAATTTCGCCATGACGCCTAACTTAAAATAAATGGATCATCAACAAGGAAAAAAAAAATTCTGTTGAATTTTCTTACTATCTTCGTTAAAGTAGGTACAGTACCAATGATAATATTAATGAAAAGCGAAGTTTTTTTTTTTACAAAATAAAAGGTATTAGTCAATCGCCATACTTTATTGAGTATAGTAACAGTTTAAACTGTTGCCTGTTTACACGATTACATTTCAGGTCCTCAAATAGGAACTTAGGCAATTAATAACTAAAGACGTAATAAATTGTTTACTACATTTGGAGGAATTGTGTATGTAATTGCGGTCACTCATTTATTGTTTATAGTACTATAATAGTACGTAATTAACATCTATTTGTTAAATGGTGATGAATTTAGATCCAACCTGCTTCGTCGACAAGGTTCTTGGAAGAAAGAGCAAACGCTGTTACGGTACATCGATAAATAGCGCATATACATTTAGTCGTCGTTAAACGATACTCTTTCATATTTACTTCGAATGTGTTTGTTCTATGTTGGTCTGATTGGCAGTGAAACCTGTTTCAAGATTTTCTTTAATAAATCAAATCACACTAACCTAACATATAAGCAATAAACTTCATTTTTCTTGAAGGAAACTGCTCTTTAAAAAATGATAACTTGTGGACTCATGACCGTACCGATTGGAGAAGGAGAACCAGCTCCGGTGCCCCTTACTGGCGTGTCTGTCAAGGTGCGCATCGTTGACTTGGTCGCCGAAGTCGACATTGAGCAACGATATGTGAATCGGGAGAATCAACCCATCGAGGCCGTTTACAAGTTTCCTCTTGATGAAGGTTAGTTCGCATTATTTAGTATATTCTAGTGTTGCAACTTACATTTCTCTTGAATTGAAAAAGGGGCCGCTGTGTGCAGTTTTACAGCGGAAGTGGACGGTCGTATAATCCAAGGAGTTGTGAAAGAGACCGAAAAAGCCAATACCGATTACAAAGAAGCCATTCGTAGTGGTCATACTGCATTTTTTGTTGAAGAAAAACTACCCGACGTCTTTAAAGTAGGAAATGTGAATGATGGTTATTCAAGTTAAAATGGAATCTCAAATCATGTAGGCCAAAGTGGGAAATCTAGCGGCAGGATCGGGAGCTAAAATTCGCATAACTTACGTAACTGAACTAAAAGTAGAGGGAGGTGAAATCAGGTTCTATTTGCCGACTACCATTGCGCCTCGTTACATCCCGACTTCGGATACCTCATCTGTTGCGGCTAATTTGGCATCAATAAAATATACTTCGTAATAAGCTATATCTTTTCAATTCCATTGCCAAATAAATCTATTATGAAAAATGAATAATTATTTTAGGCATTCGGATTACAAAGTTGAATTTGAAGCAAGCTTCAAAATGGTATCAGCCATCAAAGACATCCGCTCACCTACGCACAAAATTACGTCAACAAATAATGTACTGTACAGTATTTATTTTTCTTACAAAGAATGCACGCTATTTTTTAAATATACTTGTTTCTAATATGTACTACCCTTATTACCTAAATTCTAAAATATTATGAAATTTTTGTGAATAGGATACGAATGGAATGGTGATGTTAGATAAGACTGTGACATCGATGGATCGTGATTTGGTTCTCTATATCCAAGTTGCTGAACCACACAAAGCTAGTTTGGTTGCTGAGGTTTCTTTGCTTGCTTGTTTTTTTTCTATCCGATTTTTTTAATTTTGAAAATTTTTATGCGCAAATTTCAGAAATTTAAAGACGGTACTGCATTGATGTTGAGTCTAGTGCCCAGTTTTAAACTTCAGGAGCAAAAAGTTGAGTTGATTTTTGTTGTCGACCGTTCCGGGTCCATGGCAAGAGAAGGGATTGAACAAGCCAAGAAAGCATTACTGGTAAAATTGAATTTTAAAAAATTATAATAATTGATATTACTTTCATTATTTCAACTCTATTTGCGACTTTAAAAATTAGTTATTCCTTCATTCCTTACCTGTTGACTGCTACGTCAACATTTTGGGATTTGGTTCCACATACAAGTTTCTATTCCCTGTTAGTCGAAAATATGGCGATGAAGTCTTAAAAATCACGAAAGAACACACCGAATGTAATTTAGTTCTTTTAAAAGTAAATCAGCTAAATAATCGACGAATTTCTTCTTCCAGCACTGGATGCGAATTTGGGTGGTACGGAAATACTTGCTCCGCTGGAAGCCCTTTTGGCGCAACGGACCGTCGATGGATATCTGCGACAAATTTTTATTCTAACCGATGGAGAGGTATAAATGGTTATTTGAATGCATTGAGATGTCATTTATCAAAAGGTGTTAATGCTATTTTATCAAAAGGTTTCTAATCCCGATCAAGTGATTTCGTTGGTTCGCCGGCAGAGCGGAAAAGCCCGCGTCTTTGCTTTAGGTAAATATTTTTTCTCGGTTTTTGTTTATGAGCCAGTGTGTTCTAATTTAATTCTTCAAGGTTTGGGGAGCAGCGCATCTCACCACTTGGTGGAAGGGATCGCTCGGGCCGGTAATGGAACAGCTCTTTTTGTTTCATTGGAAGAGCGACTGGAGAAGAAAGTGATGCAACAATTGCAAGACGCCCTTCAACTATCCTTAACAAGTTGATTTTTTTCACAAGGTTTTCTAATGCATATTTTTAGTAGCTAAGTATCAATAGATGTGAAAGTGACTTGGGATGGTTATGAGGAGGAAGAGAATCCTACTGAAGTAGCGGTTCACGTTCAGACGGAACCCACTCTGCTTGGATTCGGGAAGCCACTTGCAAGCGCTGCTCCAGCAACGGAGGAAAAGACGGAACAGAAGTTACGCCAGGCTCCATGTGATGGAATGGCAAGCTTCTTAATTGTTTATATTTCACAATTCACCTAATTGGTTTGATTCTATAATAGATCCCTCCCGTTTTCGATGGGAGGCACTTGGTGGTGTACGCTTTGCTTAAGGAAGGAGCTCGTGTGCCACAATTTGTCAAGATAGAGGCGGATTCTCCTGCTGGTCCGCTCTCTCTTCAAGTTCTACTAAATAATCCTTCGGATATTGAAGAGGGTCTTCTGCTACATCGGTAAGGCTTTATAAAAAAGATTTTAACCATTATAATCCCTTAATAAAATATTTATTTTTATAGATTGGCTGCGAAAAAACTGATTCAATTACTACAAGACCGTCAAGAGGATCATAAAAACTGTAAAAAGGAAATAATTAGGCTGGGATGCGCATTTGGTAGCGGATATTAATTTTTTTAAAAAGTTTATTATGTCAAGTAAAGTTTGAAGTAGAGTTTAAGGCGATTTTTCTTGATTTATAGGTTTGGCTTCACGTTACACGTCCTATGTCGCCGTCGATCCAAAAGCGCAGTCAGATCTTGTAAGGAATCCTTTTTAATAAAGAGAAAAACGGGTATTGTTATTTAACATTGTATTTGTTTGATTCATAGAAAGAATCTTGGATGATGATGAAATCCCGCGACGTACCAGTTCAAGTTGCCCATGGCTGGGGAGGCGGATTATTTAATGAATCTGACGATGAAGATGACGATGACAAAGAAGACGAAATTTATGCAAATTTGAAGGAAAGTTTTTAAAGCATTCGTCCCCGGGTTCGACAATAATTACTGATGACGAGGAAGAAGATGATGATATGGGTTTTGGATTATTTGGAGAACCTAGATCGTTCTCAGTCGCTTCAAGCTCTCCAATTTCACCAAAGGTATTGACGGACGATGACAAGTTGATGAAACTCGTTTCAATACAAAGCTTCAATGGCGCTTTCAAAGTTGACATGGTACTTGCCCAACTTCTAGATACGACTTTGGAAGACATCAAAGAGGGTAGCTTCAAATAGTGTCTTTAATAGTTTTTTTTTAACTACATCCGATTGATTGGCATTATTTTCACAGCCGGAAGGAAAGTAAATTGCCCCGACAATGTTTGGTTCACCTTGGTGGCTCTTTCGTTTATGACTGTAGGATTGTCAAAGTTGCAGGATTCTTGGATTTTAGTGGTGAACAAGGCAGAAAAATGGCTCCGTACCCAACAGATTGTCGACCAAGACAAGGTCAAGGAAGAGGCAACACAATTTGTCAAAACAAAACTGAAAATTGAATTTCCATTATAAGAATTAATAGGACGCGGGTCTTCAAAACAGC
This sequence comes from Chydorus sphaericus, assembly GCA_030141595.1. Lineage (NCBI taxonomy): Eukaryota > Metazoa > Arthropoda > Branchiopoda > Diplostraca > Chydoridae > Chydorus > Chydorus sphaericus. Next base: position 7,644,404 of record CM057930.1, read on the forward strand.
GAATGCTGCTCAATCGTATAGTGTAAAACGTTTAAGGTTACACGAATACAAGCCGTTCTGCTGTCCTACTCCTATCAAATGCAAGCCTTTCTAATTGTTAACTCCCCTTTGAGTTAGACATGCTGTAGCCTAATTTTTAATTTTGTGAGCAATTACCTAGTTTTTATTTTCTTCATTAGTCCTTTTTAGTATAGCGGCTAATTGTGATCCGGGTTTTACGATTATTATACCATGACGAATATATCCAATTTGTTTTATGTTTGGTACAGAAACCTTTTTTTAACGTTTAGAATTCTTTAAGTGTCATCACTGATTTGGTCTATTATAGGCTACCGTACTGATCTATATGTAGTCTGTTCGTCGAGGGTTTGTATTGCTGTTTTCCTCACAGTTAACTTGGTATGGTCCTAATCCTAAACTTTTAAATCGACGATTTGTTAAAACAAAACCCTGACCCTAACCCGTCACTCACTGCAGCAGCAGTTTGTAAGAATAAATTTAATGGTCATTTAGTTGTAAAACGATAATAAATCAAGCGCCGTACTTTATTTCATGGTAACCTTATGTAATCTGCATTCTGTACACGAATGAAGTATTCAAAGAATTGAAAATTAGATCAGCACTTATTCTTCTTGTTATTTCCATTTTTATGGTGTTTTTCTTATTGTTATTTCAATATTTTTCTTACCAATCAAATATAGTGGTAATCAACTTTTAAAACTTCTTTTCATGGAAAGTGAAACCTAGCCATTTCTATCCAAATGCGCACTAACAAGCGATTTTAGTACGGTGTTAAAAATCAGTTTTAACTTAATAGGAAACTATTCTTTGAAAAATGATACCTTTGTTGTGAATTTATTATTCCTTCGATGAGGGAAGGAGAACTAACCCCAGTCCCGCTTACTGGCGAGTGTATGTCCAGTTCCGCATCGTTAACTTGCGCTGCCTTATTGGTGACCGAAGTGAATATGAGCAACGGTAATCAAGAAATTGTCACTGTTTTACAATAAAGACGAAAACGAATCGCAAACATTCGTTTCTCGCTGTACACATAGGCTGGTACGTGTATTATTTTGCATAGTCCCTTTTCCGCACTAATGTATGTCATCTTGTTTTTGATTCCACACACTTCCTATTCAAATGAGAACAAACGTTTTCGACAGACTAAAATTATTTGTCACAGCGCACATCCGTGATGTACTAGTCGTTCTGATTTTCTCTCTCTCTATAAGCTGTTTTAGTGTAGCAGCAGGGTAGCAGTGTATAGCTCATTGCCTCATTGTTATGTGAAAACTTATTAGTATTTTTTCTCTTCGAAAACGACGTTCCATACCTCATCGTCATCGTCACGATATTTAACTATTATTATCTCGAAGTTGACGACGAGGTCTTTCTCTTCCCATGCTAGAAGGGGTGATTATTAGGCTATAAATTACTAATTTGCCATTATCAAGCATATTTACGTATATATTCAAAAAATAAGTACGGTATCTACATTGAAACTTTTCCATATATTTAATAACAGGTAAAAGGCTAATAACAGAAGAAAATGTTAAGATCTCATCTATCAAAAAGGGGGATGGAGAAGGGCTGACCAAAGAGCTGGCAGCCAAATATTGTTGGCTGTAATTGCAGGTGTCACACTGATGTGTGGGGTAATGCTATGGCGTGACAAGAAATCAACAGACAGACTCAATCAATCAAGAAAAGAATTTTGGGATAATGTGAGAAAATCAAATGAAAGTGATGGATAGAAAATTTTGGAACAAAATATAAGGCATTATGATGCGTAAAACTGTAAAAAAAATTATTACATATTTGATATCTGAACTTCTTTTAACAGTGACGAACTTAGTGAAGCCCTTTACTTAGTGGTACTTGTGTCTCCATTCCCAATTTTAAAACTCATTTTCCATTTTATTTTGTCCGCGGATTTTATCAAAATAATAAAGTCCGCCGAATAGGAGGTCCCCGTCCACGGTGTGCGTCCGCCAATCAGCCTGTACCCATTACATCAATGTTTTTTTACTTTGAATCTAGCTGCAACACAAAAAAAAATTTACATATGGGAAAACGTTACCTTACATTATGGTAAAGCGACTACCAATTATTGATATGCAGAAATAATTGTTTTGCGGAATGCGCTTGGGATCTAGGATTGGATTAGGCTACATTCAAGGTATTAAATCGGGAAATTTTGGGGTAATTTAGGCATCGAGCGAAGTTATTGTGATTCATTATTATCATGGTTGGCTTTAACCAATAATTACGAAAAGAAAAATTGTCCATTGAAATCAATAACGCAATATTATTGTGACGGATATATAACCTTATCATAACATTAATCACATTTTGCATAGGTCTAACTTTAAATTAATAGATAGATCAGCAAGGAAATGTCCCTTAATTTTTTTATAAATGCTCATATATTATCTTTGTTAAATACTAACGATACAAATATTGGACTAAAAAGGTTTTTTTATAAAAAAAAAAAAAAGTACTTATAATTGTTTACCTACTAGTTTCGGACTAATAGTGGCGGTTCTAACCTTCTAGGAAGTAAAAGTCATCAACGTTGTTACTTTTTCTCTAGAGAATCAGTATCGGTATACAGTGCACATCCATGTAGTCGTCGTTCTTCGTTACTCTCTCTCTTATTCCACTCCAACTGTGCTGGTTTTATGTAGGTCTAATTTACAGTGAAACATGTTTCTTTCTTTAATACATAAATCACACTAACATATCATTTTAGTAAAAAGCTTCGTTTATCAGTATAGGAAACTGCTATTTTGAAAATGATAACTTCCGGACTGTTGATCATTCCGGTCGGAGAAGGAGATCCAGCTCCTGTCCCTCTTACTGGCGTGTCTGTCAAGGTGCGCATCGTTGACTTGGTCGCCGAAGTGAACATTGAGCAACGATATGTCAATAGGGAGAACCAACCTATTGAGGCCGTTTACAAGTTTCCTCTTGATGAAGGTTATTTTCATTATTCCTAATTTTTTCATCGTACTCGAATATTTTTATTGAATTTAAATAGGGGCCGCTGTGTGTAGTTTTACAGCGGAAGTGGACGGTCGCATAATTCAAGGTGTTGTTAAAGAGACGGAAAAGGCCAAGACCGATTACAAAGAAGCCATTCGTAGTGGACACACTGCATTTTTGGTTGAAGAAAAACTATCCGACGTATTCAAAGTAGGTTAAATGAATGTATTTCATTTGAATTAAAAAATAATACCAAATTTTAAAGGTCAAAGTGGGAAATCTAGCGGCAGGATCGGGAGCTAAAATTCGCATAACTTACGTAACTGAACTAAAAGTAGAGGGAGGTGAAATCAGGTTCTATTTGCCGACTACCATTGCGCCTCGTTACATCCCGACTTCGGATACCTCATCTGTTGCGGCTAATTTGGCATCAATAAAATATACTTTGTAATAAGCTATATCTTTTCAATTCCATTGCCAAATAAATCTATTATGAAAAATGAATAATTATTTTAGGCATTCGGATTACAAAGTTGAATTTGAAGCAAGCTTCAAAATGGGATCAGCCATCAAAGACATTCGCTCACTTACGCACAAAATTATTTCATCAAACAATGTACGGTATTTATTTTAAAACAAACTTACTTGTAATACTCTCAAATCTGAATTTTTATGAAATTGTTGCGGATAGAATACGAATGGAGTGGTTAAATTGGACAATATTGTGACATCGATGGATCATGATTTGGTTCTCTATATTCAAGTTGCTGAACCACACAAAGCTAGTTTGGTTGCTGAGGTTTGTACTATGTTATTTGCTGTTTTTTATCATTTTTTTCCAATTTTGTATACGCAAATTTCAGAAATATAACGACAGTACCGCATTGATGTTGAATCTTGTGCCGAGTTTCAAGCTTCAGGAGCAAAAAGTTGAGTTGATTTTTGTCGTCGACCGTTCCGGGTCCATGGAAGGAGAAGGGATTGAACAAGCCAAAAAAGCATTACTGGTAAAATTGAATTTTAAAAAATAATTGATATTACTTTCATTATTTCAACTCTATTGGCGACTTTAAAAATTAGTTATTCCTTCATTCCTTACCTGTTGATTGCTACGTCAACATTTTGGGATTTGGTTCTACATACGAATTCCTATTTCCTGTTAGTCGAAAATATGGCGAAAAAGTCTTAAAAATCACAAAGAAACACACCGAATGTAATTTAGTTCTTTTAAAAGTAAATCAGCTAAATAATCGACGAATTTCTTCTTCCAGCACTGGATGCGAATTTGGGTGGTACGGAAATACTTGCTCCGCTGGAAGCCCTTTTGGCGCAACGGACCGTCGATGGATATCTTCGACAAATTTTCATCCTAACCGATGGCGAGGTATTAAAGATTTTTTTTACATTTTATGGTTTCCTTAATATTCTTGTTTCGCCAAAAGGTCTCTAATCCGGATCAAGTAATTACGTTAATCCGTAGACAACGTGGAAAAACTCGAGTCTTCGCTTTAGGTATTCTTTTTTTCAGTTTGACAATGTTTCATTACTGCCAAATATATTTCATTTTTAAAAAGGTTTGGGGAGCAGCGCATCTCACCACTTGGTGGGAGGAATCGCTCTGGCCGGTAATGGAACAGCTCTTTTTGCTTCATTGGAAGAGCGACTGGAGAAGAAAGTGATGCAGCAATTGCAAGACGCTCTTCAACCGTCTTTAACAAGTGGGTTTTTATAATATTTTTATTTTATTGAATCTTTGTAGTAGCAAAGTATCTATAGATGTGAAAGTGAGTTGGGATGGATACGGGGAAATGGACAACGCTCCTAAAGTAGCGGTACCCGTTCAGACGGAACCCACTCTGCTTGGGTTTGGGAAGCCACTTCCAAGCGCTACTCCAGCAAGCGACGAGAAGATGGAACAGAAGTTACGGCAGGCTCCATTTGATGGAGAGGTATCGTATTGAATTATTAATATTATACATTTTTCACTAAAAAATCGTATTGCGTAATTTGATTTTATCGTAGATACCACCCGTTTTCGATGGAAAGCACTTGGTAGTGTACGCTCTGCTCCAAAAAGGAGCTCGTGTGCCACAATTTGTCAAGTTGGTGGCGGACTCTCCTGCTGGTCCGCTCTCTGTCCAAGTTCCACTGAATAATCCTTCGGAAAGTGAAGAAAGTCTTCTAATTCATCGGTAAAGCTTTATATAAAAAATAATAATTCCTCAATAAAACGTTTATTTTATTAGATTGGCTGCGAAGAAACTGATTCAATTACTTCAAGACCGTCAAGACGATCACGAAAACTGTAAAAATGAAATAATTAGGCTGGGATGCACTTATGGTAGAGGATATTTTGATAACTTTTTAAGTTTAAATAACAAAAATTTCTTGAATATAATAGGATTGGCTTCACGTTACACGTCCTACGTCGCTGTCGATCCAAAAGCACAGAAAGATCTTGTAAGAAATTCTTTTTTTTTATAATAAAAAAAAATCTTGTTTATTATTATACATTTTCTTATGTGTAGAAAGAATCTTGGATGATGATGAAATCTCGCGACGTACCAGTTCAACTTGCTCGCGGTTGGGGAGGCGGATATCTAGATGATGATGATAATGAAGATGCTTGTTTTGCAGGATCGGTGGAGAAGTTTTTAAAACCTTCGGTATTAAGTACCAATGATGAGGAAGAAGAATATGATGATATGGGTTTTGGTGATTTCAATGATCAACCAGCTCGGATGACGTTCTCGTACGCTTCAAGCACTCTAATCCCACCAAAGGTATTGACGGACGATGACAAGTTGATGAAACTCGTTTCAATACAAAGCTTCGATGGCGCTTTCAAAGTGGACATGGTACTTGCCCAACTTCTAGATACAACTTTGGAAGACATTAAAGAAGGTAGGCCTATCTTTAAATAGAGCTTATTTTTTTCTAATTACATCCGATTGATTGGCATTATTTTCACAGCCGGAAGGAAAGTAAATTGCCCCGACAATGTTTGGTTCACCTTGGTGGCTCTTTCGTTTATGACTGTAGGATTACCAAAGTTGCAGGATTCGTGGATTTTAGTGGTGAATAAAGCCGAAAAATGGCTCCGTACCCACACAAAAGCTGACCAAGATAAGGCTAAAGAAGAGGCAGCACAATTTGTCAAATCAAAACTGAATTGAATCATGCGGTTCTCGGCCAATTTTCGTCGGCAGCGTTCATAACCGCTTTGGTTTATATAACTAACTGGTATGAGATGACGAACGATTGATGGTCAGGAGAAAATTGCTTTGTTCTTAGCTGCGATTCTTAAAGTTGTCTTGAGCAAATACCCGTGTTTGCTTTTTTTTATTCCGGTCGTCCTAACTCTCAACTAAGAAAAAAATATATTTCCTCAGCAAAAATTCATTAATCCTTTCTACTCCGTTCGCGTGTTGATATATGTTGTAACCGAACTATTATTTTATTTCTAACACAATTAGATTTTCAAAAAATATGGTACCGAACGATATTAAGGACCCCTCGTATTATGCTTTATTATTTCTACTAATATCTTTGTACTATTTTTACGTTATAGGGTACTACGAATACAATTGGGCTTGCTTTTCTTTTAAATAAAACTCATTTCAAATATTTACCACTAATTGAGTTAATTCCTGTAGTTCATGTTGTTTTGTGAGGTTCACACTGCCTTATTTCTTCATGTTGAAGTTGCCATTTCTAAAGAAACCTTCCGTTCACTCGTTCAGATCAGTATTTGATCCGTAACATGATGTTCAAACAACTCTAAAGCCAAATTCAGGTCGTCGCCTGCAAAGCTGAAGCAAATCAATGTTCAATGAACTCATAGTAAGATGATAATCAATTACAAAATGTATAGAAAGAATTATTTTGCGGAATTCACGTGAGATTAAAACTTGAGCCGCATTCAAGATAACACATTTGGAAAAAGGGGTGGGGGGGGGGGGGGATAGATTAAGACTACCTTAGTGTATGCGATTACTGTGCTGTTTTGCTTATTTGAATAGCTACGAAGTGAAAAACTGCAAAATTTTGGAATTAACACTATTCTTATAACATGACCCAGAACCAATACCATACGTACCGGTAGGTAAGTTATGATTACTTCATTCTGTTCAACGGATTTTTCAATTAGCCTAAAAGAACTTGCGTAAATATTTCTCAATATTTTTGCCATCTAACTTTTTAAGAGATAAGATATTATCTTCGTAATAAATACAAGTAATAATGATAACGGTCATTGCGGTTTTTTTACAAAGCTAGTAAAGCGCCGTACTTTATTAGTGGTTGTTTAGTGGTCGTTTGTTAAACCCGGCCGTTTGGACACCTGGGGTAAAAATCCAGGTAACTAATAACTAAAATACAATAAGTTGTTTACTATTTTCGAAAATTTTAATTATTTATGTTAGTTGTCACGTAATTTATTTAAGTTTTATGTCCGATGAACTTTTCTTGATAACTGTTGAGAATTCAAATCCAATCACCTTCGAATCATTCTAGGAAGTAAACTCAGAGCCAACGTTGTTGCTTTGTCATCTCTAGAGGATCACTATCGATAAACAACGAATATGTCCGCGTAGTCGTTGTCTTAAGTTACGTACTTTCTCAGTTTCTCTATTCACTCTGACTGGGATCGTCACGGAATAAACTTGGCGTCCTTCTTATTTAAGTGAAAAGAAAACAGTCCTTCTGAAAAGTGAAATCTCACTTTTTTTGTTGCACTACCCCTCAGATTTTTTCGAAAAAAATTCCATGTATTCTTTTGTCACTCAATAGGTGATACCTCAAGTATAAGATGATAAAATTAAAAAACGAAGCGTGAAAAAAATCGCAAAGTTCGGACTTTTTTCACACTTGCCCGCCCCCTTTTTACTTTAAACTAATTTAGCCGGCTTGTTGTTCTACTTACGGAACGAAACTATGTAACAGTAATGTACTAATGTAAAATAATGTACAGTAAGACACAGGGCAAAAAAATCTTTAAAAATTCGTAGCGGTCGTGATCGTGAATTGTCCGGGTTGATTTTTTCCATGCTCGCTAAAGTTCTGATTCCCTACCAGACGGTGCAAGTCGCATCCTAGTCCCGCTTTTAAAGTTGGAGATATTAATTAGTAAAGTTTTTTGGGTTTTCCCCAAGTTGCGCAATTCTTTATGGTCGGACAGTAACGCAATTGCAACTGTGAAATAGATTATTTTTTCTCCATTTTTGGTGTATTTTTTAAAGCAGTAATAAAACTGGTAAGCCGGCAAAATCACTTTGAAGTAAAAAAGGGGCGGGGCAAACGTGAAAAACGCCAAAACTTGGACAATTAATTCACGCTTCATTTTTCGTCGTACCATGGAATGGCCTATTATTATTTTTTTAATCAATCAAAGCATAGGCTACAATATATAATATTTTAGAAAATAACTTCATTTATCATTAAAGGAAACTGCTCTTTAAAAAATGATAACTTGTGGACTGGTGACCGTACCGATTGGAGTAGGAGAACCAGCTCCTGTTCCTCTTACTGGCGTGTCTGTCAAGGTGCGCATCGTTGACTTGGTCGCCGAAGTAAACATTGAGCAACGATATGTGAATCGGGAAAGCCAACCCATCGAGGCCGTTTACAAGTTTCCTCTTGATGAAGGTTAGTTTTTCATTATCCCTAATTTTCTCATCTTTACTAATATTTCTATTGATTGAAATAGGAGCCGCTGTGTGTAGTTTTACAGCGGAAGTGGACGGTCGCACAATCCAAGGAGTTGTCAAAGAAACGGAAGAGGCCAAAACCGATTACGAGGAAGCCATTCGCAGTGGTCATACTGCATTTTTGGTTGAAGAAAAACTACCCGACGTATTCAAAGTAGGAAGCATAAATGTCGTTTATTCGAATTTAAATATAATCTCAAATTTTCAGGCAAAAGTTGGAAATCTTGCGGCTGGATCAGGAGCTAAAATTCGTATAACTTACGTAACAGAACTGAAAGTAGAGGGAGGTGAAATCCGATTCTTTTTACCGACAACTATTGCGCCTCGTTATATCCCAGCAACGGATACGTCATCGCTTGCAGGCGATTTGGCATCAATTAAATATGCTTCGTAACTAGCAATAGATTTAAATTAAATTTCTTTTTAATCTATGATGATTATGAATTTGTATGATAGGCATTTGGATTACAAAGTCGAGTTTGAAGCAAGCATCAAAATGGGATCAGCCATCAAAGACATCCGCTCACCTACCCATAAAATTGCGTCAACAAAAGATGTATTTTATTGTTGTTAAAACTTCCATTGCAAATTGTAATCTGAACCGATATCACATTTTTGCGTGAATAGGGCGTGAAAGGAATAGTTATACTTGACGAGGTTGTGACATCGATGGATCGGGATTTGGTTCTCTACATCCAAGTTACCGAACCACACCAAGCTCGATTGATTGCCGAGGTACGCAGGGTTTTTTCGCCATGCCATTAATCAACTTAAAAAATTTAAGAACTGTTTAACAAATATATTGCAGAAAAATGAAGGAAGTGCCGCTTTGATGTTGAGCCTTGTGCCCAGTTTTAAGCTTCAGGAACAAAAAGTTGAGTTAATTTTTGTCGTCGACCGTTCAGGATCCATGCAAGGCGCAGGGATTGAACAAGCCAAAAAAGCTATGCTTGTAAGATTGTGGAACACTATCATCCACATTTGAGATATCATCCTTGATTAAATTTTTTTTTTATGACTAGGTATTCCTTCATTCATTGCCTGTCGACTGCTATGTCAACATTTTGGGATTTGGATCTGCATACCACTTCCTATTCCCTATTAGTCGGAAATACGATGCTGAAGTTTTAAAAATCGCCAAGTACCACATTCTCTGTGATTAACATAAATTTCTTACAGTATGTGAAAGCTTTCGCTGACTGCTAATGTCAATGAATGAATTTCTTCATTTAGGCCTGGATGCAAATATGGGTGGCACGGAAATATTTTCTCCTCTGGAAGCTCTTTTAGCGCAGCGGACCGTCGATGGATACTTGAGACAAATTTTCATTCTAACCGATGGCGAGGTATTTCTGTTCCTCTAAACATTTTAATATAAACAGAAAAATTACATATTTTCTTATCGCCAATAGGTTTCTAGCCCAGATCAAGTGATTTCATTGGTTCGCCGACAAAGCGGAAAAGCCCGAGTCTTCTCTTTAGGTATTATTATATTTTTTTGGGTTTGAATATGTTTCATTTTGTGCTAAATGAATTTTTATTTAAAGGTTTAGGTAGCAGTGCTTCCCATCATCTTGTGGAAGGGATTGCTCGGGCCGGTAATGGAACAGCCCTTTTCGCCTCCTTGGAAGAACGACTCGAGAAGAAAGTCATCCAGCAATTGCAAGACGCCCTTCAACCATCTTTAACAAGTTGATGATTGAATTAGATTCCATTATCAACCTTTTTATTAGTGAAACATCTTAAACTTTGTGTAGATGTGAAAGTGAGCTGGGATGGATACGAGGAAAATGACAACCCTCCTGCTGTACCCGTTCAAACGGAATTAACTTTACTTGGATTCGGGAAGCCGCTGGCTAGCGCTGTTGCAACAACTGAAAAGGAAATAGAACTAAAATTGCGCCAAGCTCCTTGTGACGGAATGGTAGATTATTTATAAATAATTATATTGGTGAATTTCGACTATTTAAATTTGCTTTAGATCCCTCCTGTTTTTGACGGGAGGCACTTGGTGGTTTACGCGTTACTGAAAGAAGGAGCTCGTATGCCGCAGTCCGTTAAGCTGGTGGCTGACTCTCCTGCTGGTCCCCTCTCTGTACAGGTTCATCTGAGCAATCCTGCGGATGGGGAGCAAGGACTCCTTCTACACCGGTGATTTGGATGGTAAAATACAAAATTTTATCTAAAATTTATGTTTTATTATAAAATTAGATTGGCTGCGAAGAAAATGATTCAGCTTCTCGAAGACCGACAGGACGATTATGAAAATTGCAAGAAAGAAATCATTCGACTTGGTTGCACCTACGGTATCCAATTGTCTTTAGAATTTTGAAGTTGGTCAGCGGATCATTAATTCCTTATTTTTTAAGGTTTGGCTTCACGTTACACATCCTACGTGGCCGTCGATCCAAAAGAACAGAAATATATTGTAAGTCATATTTGTTAATGCCAGAAAGAATTTCTCAATAACATCCTTCAATCTTGCATCTTTAGAAAGAATCTTGGATGATGATGAAGTCCCGCGACGTACCTGTTCAAGTTGCTCACGGCTGGGGAGGCGGATTATTTGCCGGGCCGGCAGGAGGAATGGGCCCCATTCCATGGGGATTCAATTCAATGGGGACGGTAAAAATGTTGATAATGGTTAAAAAGAAAATTAAATGATATATCTATTTATTATGAATGTAGCAAACGTTCGGTTCAAAATCTTCTCTGGGCATTTCCCCCTTTGGAGCTCCTATATATACTCCTCAGAGTGCCAGTTTTGGATTTGGTAGACTTCCTGCGTCAGCTTTTTCCCCTGCTTGTGCTGGTGAGTTTTAGTTAGAATAAGACCAGATTAAATTCTTTCTTTTTTTTAATGGAATTCGCCTGTTCTAATTACCTTATTTATAGGTTCTACAGGATTTGGTTTTTACGGAGCATCATCAACACCCAACAGCGTATTTGGGCAACCGCAAAAGCTACATCATCAACAGCAGCAGCAAGGATTATATGGATTTGCATCATCAGCGGCCTCCAGCTTATTTGGGCAACCGCAAATAAATCTACCTATTCAACAGCAACAACCGCAACATTTTAATCCACATAATCAACAGCAGCAGCAAAGACATTTTGGATCTGCTCAAACGGCATCACCATTTGGAGCGCCTCCTGCTCCGTCGCAATCTGGATCGCTTTCGTTTGGATCAATACAACCGTCGGCATTTGTGAGGAATTTGTCGGCATTCGGCAGTGGGCAACCATTACCGCAACAGCAGCTTAACATTTTTGGGGCTACTGGTTTTGATGCGCAAGCTAAATCAGCGAGCGCTCCATCATCTACAATATCGACGGACGATGACAAATTAATTCTGCTAATTTCGACACAGAGCTTTGATGGTGCTTTCCAAGTCGACTTTGTATTAGCCCAGCTCCTCAACACAACTTTGGAAGAGATCAAAAAAGGTAATTTAAGATTAAACTTGTATTTAGTTTTTCCCAGTGCCGTTTTTAGGAAAAATGGGCCCCTGGGCAAATGACATTTTTTTCGAATTCTGGGCCCCTATCAGGGCTTGGTACTAAATACAGCAACTGCACAAAAAGTGCGCCCAACATGCAACCCCGTTATCGGTTCTAATTTCTGCAAAGGTTTTTGGAGGAATGACAAATAATAGGACCATCAAAAAGGATCGCACCTACGGGGACATGGCAGACTGCTTCCTTATATCGCGGCAAAGAGTTCAAAGAGTTGTTGAAGAAGTTGTTTCAGTAAACAATGGTTTAACGAATGGATTATCTTATGTGGTTCCGCGCACTGGGTATCTCTTAAGAACTAGAAAACTCTCGCACCTTTTTAGAATCCACTTTTTAGAAAGTTGAATTTATTTGGTTTTCCTCTTACTTGTTCACTGCTATAATCGACCAATCGCGGATGACTAGTCAGAGGACTTAACTCACGCGGTCATTACCTTCGTTCTGCTGAATAATTAAAATAAATTTTATAGTGACTTTCTGGGATGTCGAGGAAAACTAATCGGAAATAAAATGTCAAACTATGTAGCATTCAACAAGTAAAATTTCCAGGGCTTCGTTTACCCATGACTCATCGAAGCAGCTACCCTTTAAAAAATGGCCATTTTAGTCGCGAAAAAAATTTTTGATTAGAAATACGACGAATAGGCAAATTGGCTTCTGCTGCCTAGGGGCCACTTTGGGACAAACACGACCCTGTCAGTGTCTATCGAGCATTGGCAAATACTCTGCGAGTTTCAATGCCAAACCATCTACCCATCCCCGCATATTATACGGGACGATACAGAAATCCGAATGGAAACTCGCAAGAGATTTAGCGACAAAAAGCCAGCTCCTCACCTTTTCATGCAATCAAAGAATCACTAACATAAAAATAGTTTTCAAGTATTCCTTTATTTCTCGTATTTGTCATTATCAACCAGATAAAAATATCGGATAATTTCCAATTTGAAAGCGCATTTTAAATTTTTATATAGTTTGACAGTCTAATATACCCCCGGCCGATGACGAGAAATTCTCATAAATTTGATCCACGGTTTTTGTCGAAATATTAACCGCAAACATATATTTTCGCACAAAGAGGTAAAGAAGTAATAAAACTTAAGGTAAATGATAATTGACTGATATTGTATAGCTTTTAAGATCACTATTGAGCCATTATTCTGTTCATCATCTAACTGAAAGGGAGTCTAGACATGGCTCCCTTGGTCACCCTCTTTTGAAACACGATCTACCTTATTTTAAATTGTTGACAAAATTGGAAAGGGAGAAGAAGGTGGAAATAGAATCTAAGCTTTGTTTATCATCTCGAACCAAGCTATACTAAGCATTGTTGTCCAGTCCGGCGAGTAAGTACTTAGTACCACTTTCCTTTGATCCTTTACACAAATCACAACACAAAGGCCCCATAAATTTTTTTAGGAGCATGTTCGGGCCAAAAATAAATCATTCTGTGAGTATATATTGCAATGGATAAAGGCCCGAGATGCAGATAATGAATGCAATGCTTATTGCAACAATACTCAAACTCAGCATCAGCCTATAGTCAACTTTTCTTCAAAGCATTCAAAAAATTCCGTTGGTTTACGGGCCCTTAGGTTAAGTAGCCTACAATAGTTAAACTGTCTGATTCCGGCCTCAGTTCTAGTCCCCTTTTTTCGTACCCAGCTTCAAATATTCGTCTTTCAACTGCTCAAAATTTTGGATTTTTTTTGTCCGGCCGGCCAGGGCCCCTCATTTTCTTGGGCCCCTGGGCAGTGCCCATTTTGCCCTGTGGATAAAGTGGCACTGGTTTTTCCCCTGAGATTTTACCTTACTGATACGTATTCATGGCATGTTTTGATAGAGGGAAAAAGATTCAACTACCCCGATAATATTTGGTTCACCTTGGTGGCCCTATCGTTCATGACTTCAGGACTTCCACAGTTACGGGATTCGTGGATTTGTGTAGCGAATAAGGCAGAAAAATGGCTCCTTACCCAACAGCCTGTTACTGACCAATTTGCTAAAGATTGTGGAGATTGGTTGAAGATAGCAAAAGAAAAGTCCACACAGTTCGTTAACGCTAAGCTAAAAATTTAATTTGATGACATCGACTGTTCTTGATTTGATATTTCTCTCTAGTTAGAAGTTTTTTTTAAATCATTTTAGACGTTTTTTTTTTTAAATTGAAACAATTTAAATTTTGGAACAAAATAAATCAGCTATTTTGATAATTGCTTCTATTTCTTATGGCTTTTTTTGAAAAACTTACAAATTCGTTCCATAATACAGCATGATAATACACGGATTATTAAAACAGGTACATTAAAACAGGAGTACATCATATCGTATTGCTACATCATATATTTCTACATTGTACATATGATCAAGCATTGTATCGACTATCCCACATAACTGTTTTGTAGCCTTTGAAACATCAATTAAAGCTTGCAATTACTTCGATGTGATGTAAATAAATATTTAAAAAAAAACATGCAAATTTAATAATCAGTACGGTAATTATTTTTTTTAATGATTTCCTTATCTTTAACGTACTCTTTTAAGTTAAACTATAAATTCATCAGCATATTTCTGAGTACATATTTATTTCCACATTCTTCATCTAATCAAGAATTGTATCGATAATAGCTAGCAAATTCTAACTGTTGTAAGCTTTAGAAATTCGATGTGATGAAGTCTTGGACGAGTGTATAAACGGTTGAAATAGTTAGGAGAGCGAAGCCGTAAAAACAAGCTTTAAGCCAAAACACACTTGTGAATATAGTTGTTTTAGCGTTCTCCAATAAGAAGTCTTCCACTTCGAGTTGATCGCATATTTTGAGTATCTAAAAAAATCATATTTTAAATTGTAACATGAACTTTTACCGTGTATAACTGAACATGAAAAATTGTACGTACCACTCTTGACGGAAGGGTGTTGCTTGAGTTGACAAAAGTGCTAAATAATATGACCTTAAAAATGGTCCAGTAAGAAGATGAGAATTTCGATAGAAGGCAAGGGATAGTATCCCCAGTAATAAGTTAGCCACTGCCGAAACGTTGAGCCAACATCCTAAAAGACATTTTCAAATTCAGTACCTTAATAAGAGTGTAGGTATGGCTTGAAATATAAATTTAATACACACATTACTTTGAACTGTTAGCCATTTTTTTAAATTTTGAAGTGACAACTGGGCAGAATGCAATTTGCATAATTCTGACTTATCGTCCTTCGTCCTACAATTTTGAGGCATCTTCAAGGTAATGTGTAAGTAGTTGTATTCAGCTGAACGGAACAATACTGACTGAAGTGGTAGTGTCTCTCTTTTGAATACTTTGCTCTTTTTCTGTATTATTCCACAACGTTGAACCAACTACAAGATTACTAATACCCCGATGGACTCTCAAGGGCCATTCCAAGAATACTGATAGGCTACTTCTCGATCAATGCGAATCGTGGATGCGGATCACCTCATTAGAAGAATTTTTTATTAAAACCACGGACCTTACTTTTAAAAAGAACTAGAAGCCGAGGAAAAGCTTATGGGACTCGGAATTAAAATAACTACAGTACACCAGTTGACGAATTCGTGATGACAAAACTGTGTCGCCAGATTTTCGAAGCTTTATCGGAAAGCTGTCGAAAAGCATGTCATCTTGTGAACCCCAAGTCCGCATGCCCACGTCCACCAATGTGTCTGTACCATCAGATGGTATCACGGTACTATAAATAGGAGACTTTTTTTTTGCTTGCTGCTTTACCATAACGGGTATTTGGATAAGAGAGAACTCTCTCTGATTATAATTTCCCAATTAATTCATTATTTAGATTTTTCGATTGTTTTTAAAAAGAAATGTAACTGTAAATATCTAGCTTATCTCGTTCAATCGGAAACTGAACTAAAAATCCACAAAAACGTTAAGCAAATTTCAATTTGTATTTTCTTCTCTCTCAAAAAGTAATCATTAATCATCAACACAATACATTCGTTTTTAGAAGAAAAAAAGAAGAATACTTAAGCGGACCAACAATTATTCTCGAATGCTTTAATATACCTACCAAAGTACCAATCAAATTAGAAAATGATTGTTAGTTCGATGTGATGAATTCTTTGACGAATGTAAAAATGGTTGAAATATTCAGGAGAACGTAGCCGTAAAATGCGGCTTTAAGTAAATAAGAAAAACGTGTAAATATAGTTGATTCAGCGTTCTCCAGAACGAAGTCTTCTGCTATGAGTTGATCGCATATATTGAGTATCTAAAGAATCGTTTTTGAAACTGCTTTACATGAACTATTTCCATGTACAACTGAACTAAGAAATCATACGTACCGCTACTAACGAAAAAGTATTAGTTGACAAAAGCAAATAGGATGTCAAAAATGGTACGTCAGTAAGAAGAGAAGTTTTACTATTAAGAAACAGTGGGCCTATTGCTAGCAAGCAGTTGACAGTTGCCGAAACGTTAAGCAAACATCCTAGTAAAAGAAATGGTATTGGTAATAGAGAGTTTATTGCTTGCTTGAAGTAGTAAAAATTACTTTGATTTGTTGACCATTTTCTGAAACTTTGAAGTGATAACTGAGTAGAATTCAATTTGGGTAAATCTGATTTATCTATCTTTCGACGATTTCGAGGCATTTTCAAGGTGAAACGTAAGTAATTCAGCTGAACTGTCCGGTACTGACTGAAATGGTACTGTTACTAAAAATACTTTTCTGTTTTTTTCTGTATTATTTCACAAACGTAGAACCAATAACGACGTTACTATGTTCTCAAGGGACATTCCGCTCTTCTCCCCGCTATATATTTATTTCGGTATACGCGGACGACATTTTCCGCTCTGAATGGAAGGAGTCGGAAGGCGTAACCGTCGAGCAACTCAAAATTTTAATAAAACCAATTGATAATTAAATTTAGTTTTTTCGATTTAGTTTCTAAACAAATACATTAGGTAGATTGGTAGATAATTCCTGATTTTAAAATCTATACGAAATGTAGCCTTGGGTTGTTAAACTATTATTGTGAGGAACCGTTCAATTGGTTTTCGAAAAATTATAATTCATGACGAAATTGAACACTGATTAATAAGTAAGATTTTTTCATCAACACAGTACAGTATACCGTACCCCCCCCCCCCCCCCTTTCCACTAGAAAATTACTCAAATAATAATATGTGGTAGATTTCAATTCGTGTTTTCTTCTCTTTCAAAAGTGAGCATTACATCAAGACAATCTATTGGCATTTAGAGAAAGAGGAGAATAGCAAGACGGGCTGCCAATTTAGGATCATCCAACTGGACTAGCAAAGAAATGGGATCCGTTGCTAGATCCGTTCTGGGGAGCGGAAGGTCGTAGAAAACGGCCAGTTCAGCAAGCGAAGCGGAGCGGTCGCTTGGTTCATCCCGACCTGACAAGTAACGCTCCAAACTCGGTCTCAATTGGAGGACTTTGTCATCCCAACTGGATTCCAGTTCGTGACGCAGCGCCAATACCAATTCAGAATCGATGAACGAAGATGTAGATAATCCCATTGGTAAATGGATGAGGAATTTCAATTGCCACATAGTTAGAGTGTTTCTGGAAGAACGTTTAGATGGGACGCTCTTCTGTAAGAGCTGAAGCCAGGGCTGGATCAAATCCGTCTTCTCATTAACGACACAGTCGTTGATAACGAGACTGAGCAAGCGGAGTTGGGTATCCAGTGGAGCAGATTCCGGAGTAGCGGAGGACGGACCGGTAGCATCCAGAAAGTGACGGCAGAGGAACAGTACGAACTTGTTTGTAGTAAAGTTAGCGACAGTGCTCGCTCGTATGGCCCAGGCTGAGAGAGTTGGAGTGGCTAATGAAGCGAGTCCGGTAGGATCTTCGGTGTAAGAGAGGCAGCCAGCTTTCCGTTGGACGACTAAGTGATCGGCACCGGCCAAGATACGTTCTAATTTATTCCAGTTGTGGTTACGATCAAATATGATGCTACGGTATCGTGGATCCAATAGTTGGACACGTTGAAGAAAGCGTAGTTCAGGAAGTAGACATGGAGCTCTAAGTTGAAATGTTCCAGCATCATCGTTGAATACCACCTGTAATCAAAATCAACATTTAAATAGTATTAGAATCACTTTAAATTTAAAAAATACAGATAATACCTGAATGTTGGTGTAGCAAGGAAGCCTTCCCGGCATCTCAAGAGGCATCAACAGCCTAGGCTGTGCAGCCAATACGTGTAGGTGCCTCAAAGCTTGCAAATGGTATCGGTTATCATTGCTGTGAGTTCTGCAACGAGGAGAGAATATTAGATATAAATAAACAAATAGAAAGTAAGTGGCATTTACGGAAATTTCGGGTAACAACTGCAAACTAGAGCGGCAATGGCTTCCGGTGATGTACCGAGCGAGAGCCGACCGCCTCCGTAGTAGAGGAAACCAAGCGCCATATGTGTCGCTACCTGTATTGAATCCAAATTGTATCATACACTTGTCAAAGCTGTTTAAAGTATCTTACATGAGATCCATAGGTGACAACATTGCTGAATGATCCACTCCTAGAGCGAAGGTGGCGAATAAGTCTCAATACTTGGAGATCCCCCGTTCCGGCCATGACGAGAGATAGCGAAAGGAGTAGGACGTTGAGACAGGCCTCTAAAGTTGCTTTGCCAGCCCATTCGGCAACAGAGCGTCCTGATAGCGAGATAAGCACTTTAGCATATCGGTGAAGCGTCTGGAAGGCTTCCGCATTTGCCGATCCAGCGAATTTGAAACCGAGGACGAGACAAGCACCGGCCATTATGTTGTAGAAGGCTTGATTCATAGTTTCGTAATCAATCTGCTGGGATGATTGGCCATCACAGTCCGGCTCCCCTGGATTGCGGAGTGAATAGCGTCGTATATTAGGTGGGACATTGGATTCGACCCAATCACGTGTAGGCATAACCTAAAAAAAAGCGAATTATTAAATTACGAAACGAGTGAATTAGTTAGGTATTTGATATTACATCGTCCCATAGAATGAGCCCACGAGCGAGAATGCGAAGGAGTAAGAAATCGGGGCGAATGGAATCCAGCAGTTGTTGCGAATCAGGTGCCGTCATCCATTGGGCCACTGCAGCGTTGTTGGTCCTGCCAAGCAAAATTATGAAATATTTTCCTTTAAATACATATATTTTTTTTCTATTTTTCAGTAAAAAATTCGCTCATTAAAAATGCTTGTAAGTCATATTCGCCCAGAAGGTGGAATCGAACCACTCTGACGCTAATCAGCTACAGGTTACTTCACAATTGATTGAAGCCTGCACCCCGGACCACCGAAGTTCATCTAGGCAGCCAAATAAATGGTCACACGAGTCAATATATACCCCCCATGAATTGCACAAAACATCGTCAGTGTTTTGAAGATGCTTAGAAAATATATTAAAGTAACACAATCTAGTTTGTTCCAACTGATTTATACACGGATGAGAAGGGAAAAACTATCCTAATAAAGCTCATTTCTTCAAATATCTATAAAACGTTTAATAAAATTTAAATACCGATGAAACATGAGTCCAAGAGCGAGGATGGCCCCAGGGGCTGTGACGTCAACATTGACCGTGCTGCCCTCTCGAATTTGATAACTGGCCGACGATGCGCCCGGTGCATTCCTTGGCCGCGAGTGGATCATGCCGTCACTACGTTTCGCCCCACCGACCATAAAGTGATAGAGGGTGTCGGCCAATCGAAGATCCGCTAATCCAGCCATTTGGCCTCCTTGCCCCAAAGTCACCATACCGAGGGCGAGACCGGCCGCCAAGGAATAGGACTCACGATCAACGCAATTGTCCATCTCCGGTCCGGGTGGACGGTCGATCTCAGCCAGCAACACTTCTGTCATGTATCGATGCGCCGATCCTGATGGGAATTTATTTTTTTTTAAATCTGATTCATTAATTTACAAGTTATTTATCACCTTGATAGAGAAACCCGATGGACATGAGAGCAGCAACACGGACGTTCTGCGGGACCTCGATGGAAGCTCCACATCCATTTCCACCACCGTTGAAGCTCACAGAGGCTGGCGAGAGAGATTCGACATACACCGAGATGATGCGCAGAGTGTCTGCTTCCATCGTTCGGCGTTTGCCGATGCCCAATCCGAGAACTAAGGCCAACTGGGTCATTTCGTGATCTCGATTAAGATGTTCGTGAATGATGAGGTCGCTGAACTTGTTGAGATGGCCAGTGAGACCCAGACCGAGAAGGAAGCCGGCAATCTCTGCATTCAGTTCTCCAGGAACGCTACCATTATTGGCTCCGTTTTGTTCCCGTCGATTGGAGCTCTTTGAACTATTCCGGTTCAGATTGAGCCAGTTGCTATCCACGTATTTCGTTTGAGGTGAAACCCGTAAACCAGCCGCCACTCCTTTAATAAAATAAAATTTTAGAAGATGCAATCTTTATTAAGAGTGAAATGAAATTACCGTTGTGGAATTGCGGCCATAACGACATGTTCGGCGGAACATCGATGTGCGTCATGTCAACAGAGGCACCATTATGAGGCGTCTTGCCAGTGAGACACAATCTAAAAGAAGGATTTGTAATGATCCGAGAATGCATAAATAGAATTTAAGCAACTTACTTTGGAATGGATAAGGTCTCCGTGACTGTAGGTGTCGCAGTGTGAAGAGTAAACATTCCTCGGCCGACGGACAAGGCCATGACGCGGATGCAGAGGACAAGGAGCTGTTTTTCCCGTTCTTCGATAAGTTCGTGCTCACTCAATCCTTGTTGTTGGGAAGCCGGAAGAACAACAGCAACCGGACGGGAGGAGCATAACAGGCGGCGGACTTCTTGGATGCGATGATCCCGCGGGAATAACAGCTTCCACACGGGAAGCTCCATAACATCTTCCATTCCGTCTTCAGCCGAGTCGTCTTTGTTGCCGTTAACCCCACTCTTGTTGCTACCAGGGAGTCTATGAGGTTCACTCTTCAAATTAAGATCCGGTACCGAAGATGGTCCAGGGGTTATTTGTTGGATTGGAGCAACAGGATTTTGGCACATGTCCTAAGAAATACCCAAAATTAATTTTAAATATTTGGTTTCAAAACTATATTCATCTTACGTGACGGTTTATGAGACGGTAAGCTTCATCAGGCCAGTCAGTCGGTGGATCCGCCTGACAATGATAGAGAGCATGACGGAGAGCTAGTCCTACTCCAGCAGGTAGTGCGTCGACTTCACGCAAAGTCCATCCAGATGCAGACATTTTTAAAACGGCAGCAGCCTGTCTCGACTGACTTTCACCGAGATGGACGTAGAGAGGAGAAGGAGGCCTCGATATATGCTCTGTCCATTCGAAGTCACGCACAAAATCGTGAACGTGAACCACATTTGGCTCCTGCTGGGTGCCATAGAGGACGGCGAAGAGAGAAACCAAGTCTTTGGATCTTGTATTGACCAGTTTGATATGAGGATAAGGAGCAGAGACTTTGCGGCTGCTCAAGATTGAGAGCAGATGGACATAAATGTTTGGAGGAGCTTCGATTCGCTGGATCAATGGAAGCAATTTCTCAAGATCAGTTCCCTGAGTGATGCCCAAGCTGAGAGGGACGGAATCTTTGGACCAGAGTGAAGGGAAATCTCTCCAATAAAGGTCGCAGTATCGCACCAACTTGAGTGCAGAGGCCAGAGGGATAAGGAGTGTGGCTAAGAGCTGTGCGTCGTCCCAATACAGGCAATCCAGTTTAAGATCCTCATAAAGCAGATGGAGGACGAAGAGGACATGAGGGAGGTAGTTGAATGAAGCTGAATCGTTGCTGACTTCAACTTGCTGGACGAATCTAGAAGACGGGCTTGATGACGGGACTGGGATATTTAATCCAGGGAGCTGGGTGTAAGTTTTAGCGTAAGAGGAGCGGACAAGGTACAACCAGTCATCTTCTGAACCTTCTTCCAACTTGGTTCGACTCTTTTTGGTCTCAATAACCGGACTGGCGGATGGACACGACATGGAGGCGTCCAGCATCTTTCCATCAAAACCGAGCAAAATGAGGAGTGTGGAGCGGAACGCACTGAATTCAGCCGGCGGAGAGAAATCTGATGGACCGGGTGCATTACGGGCGCAGTAGAATTTGGAGGCAACAGTAAGATACACATCAGGCGGAAGTGCAGCTCGTAGAGAGTTGAGCGACCGCTCTACGAGCGCTGAACTAGCCAAAGGCGGGAGCAATGTGCGCATCAGACTATGATCTGAGCATTTCAACGTCACCTGTAAAATATCAACTAAATTATTTTGAAACATCTATACTAAATTAAGAGTTTATTACCTGACGGCCTACAGCATCTTGCAGTGCGCGAAAAGTGGGCGATGGAGAAGTAGCCGGTATTGGACTGAACGTGACAGAATTATTGCAATCCCTCAAATCGGATGTAAACAAACTATTACGACGGCTAGAATTAAGGGGTGTTGAAGGAATGAAAGACTTTCTTCCACCGAAGCTCCTTCGTTCATTCGCTTCCAGGCTGAGTCTCTGCATTGAGAGAGAAATACCCGTTCCATTCCCGGGTGGACTACAGTTTGGAATGTGAACTTTGGACAGTTTCGTTCCTCCAGAGTAAAGTGTCAAACTGTGGCTTTCCGAAGGAGTAGGATCCAGGACAAGAATGGCTTTTAATGCAGGAATATATTCGGCATCACGGGCTGGTATGCTCCACTGTGCACAACAGATGTATAGTGGATTTCCGGTGCATTTGTTCTCCTATTTCAAAGAATATGAATCAATATAGTTATTTAGTTTAAAAATCAATATAAAAAGTGAATATTACAGTGACTTTGATGTCGATACAGCGGAGAAGTTTTTCGCCATCCAGTAGCCAGCAAACGCAAGTTTTACCTAGCCAATCTACTGCTACAAAACACTTGGAAGCGGGCGCACTAGCAGTGCGCTTGGGATCTTCAGTCCATAGAATCTGAAGGCACAGATCAGGTAGCAAGGGCTCTTCTTCATCTTGTAGATCTAAATCGTTGAAGAGAAGCGAAGATGCAGAAGGAGATGGAACGGGAGTTCTTGCCAGAATGGCGCTTATTCTACTCGAGCCAATGCGCCTTAAAGGGCTTCCACTGATCCTGGTAATGTGAACGAGCAAGTTTATTGGATTTGTCTTTTAAAAGCGTGTTTTGGATTATTTAAATTACTTGGGTTGTGCTAATAGCTGGATGAAGCTTTTGGATGCTTTAGGTGTGTTGAATCTAGATGATTCTCCATCAAATTTAGGTGTAAGCTTCCTATAGATTAGATAATAAGATTATTTATGTAAAAGTAGTAATATATTTTTAGTAGTTAAAGCAAGAACTTTTAATACCCTGCGGTGGTGTTGAAAACACTTGGAAAGTTCACAGGAGACTGGAACTGGAGTGAAGCATTATGGAGCTGAGAGAGGGCGAAGCTTCTTGATAGAGATGGAGAAGCAACGTTAGATGGAATGAACGTTCCATTGAAGGAGGACTGACTTGCCGGTGTCGGGCCTTTATTGCCGATAGCCGCACCCAAAAAGAGAGATTCGTCAGCTTCTGCTTTCCGAATTAACCTGGCGAGAATCAGATTTTAAACGAAAGTAAAAAATTAGATTCAATAAAATAGGAAACTAACCAAATGGCATGTAGGCCAGTGTCTTCATTAAAAGTCACGCAAATAGATGGATTGGCTCCAGTATAGACAAATTTTAACTTCTTGTCTTTGGCAAAGTTGACGTGGTCGCGATCAGCTCCATCACGGAGTACGACAGGAACGATTTCTTCTAGCGGATGGTACAATGAGAACCAGTTGGGTATATCCGGGTTGCTCGTTGGGCGCTTTTCAATAATGAGCCCAAAGCGAGTAGGCCAAACCTTCTGTATTTCGTAAGGTACTGCACAGGCGTACTCATCTCCATCGCGAGTGTAGACCAGCACTTTGGACAGCTCCACAATGCAGAGAGAAGGGATTTTACGCCCCAAAGATGGGCTTTCAGCTTGGCCTGAGGTAATGTTGGCACAAGCTGGTCGGTTAGGATTTTCATCAAAGTCAAACCAGAGGGCTTGCTGGACTGGGGAATCACTTGTAAATTTCTTGACAAGTTCCCAGTAAACATCACCAAATCCTCTAGACCAGATGACTGTATTATCATGAATGTACACCTCCTCTTCTTCTTGGCTTCCATCATTTATGGCTGACAGATGATGAGAATCCTGTATTAATTATATTTGTTAGAAATCACTGGGAACTAGTAGACCTAAAGTAACTTTAACTTTACCTGAGATTCCATGGAGGAATCGAGGAGGGAAGTCCTTCGCAAAACTGGGTTTTCATTTTGCTCCAAAACGAATTTCCCATGAGGGATGTAGACCTGGAAAAGAACGAGTCATTAAATTGTGTTTTACATAAGAATGACAAGGTAACAACCTGGGGCTCGCAGGCAGCAATCATTTTTTCTTCTGTTATCGTCGTTCGTGCCCAGCCGTTCAACGCGGGAATATCTGGCTCGTCCAGGGTGAAATTCGAAAGTATTTAACGACTGGTGACGGTTCAATTTTGTTGCTCTAAACCATTTATTTTGTTAAACCATTTGGTATTCGAGTTCATGGACAAAATTGTTGAATTTGTGAACGAAAGAATCAGCCATGAAGTAACCACCAGTCACAACAAGTTCTAATGCAGACGACAGTCGTAAATGCGGGAAATTTTGAAATAATTTATTTTCAAGGCGTTGCCATATTTATTTCATGAATTCAAGAAGATTTTTTTCTAGAATATTTTTTTCTGCTTTTAAAAAACAAAAATATAGTTTTGAGTGAGATTTTTTCTTTTGTAAATATAAATAATATAAATATTCGACGAAAAAGCGAGAGGAAAACTAATGCAAATAAAAATATTCATTTGAAACATGTAAGAAGTAATGCGGCTAAATCCAATACCTGTATCAATAGGGTTTCAATATTATCATGCTTTTAGGAGAGAGCGTCAGATATTACTCGAAAAAATACTAGTACTACATAAGCCTTGCTCGTGGTTTTATATTTTACAGTGATGAAGCCAACAGCTGCTAGATGTTGGTGTTTTTAAAAAAACACGTTGCTGAAGGAAGCCTTTCTCCTTGTCATATATCCATATTATTTTTTTACATTTCCTCGTATTGTGTGATTTAAAGCGTGAATGAAAGGATTACTGTAAGTAATTTATACATATAAGACTTCGTAATATTTTACTGATATGAATACATTATCTAATGAATTTGATACAAATCTAATCAGTTTTAATGAAAATTCCCTGATTGAAAAAACCGCCGACCGTCAGATGGCATTGTCAATTCGTTTAACTTAATTTTTAGTTGCGCAAAGTCATTAGTACAAGATTGAATTCACATCACTTGAAAACTATTTAAACGATAAAATAAATGTATTTTTGAAATCAGATTTTTTTTTCATCGTGTAGACGAAGAAAAATCGATGTAAGCGCCATAAACCACGTAGAAGAGAAGAGGTATAATACAGATCTTTCCATCTCGGAGCCGGAGCACGTCGGTATTATCTTCGTGTCGAGTTAACCTTTTGCATCACCCTACGAATCCATCTCTCTTCTCCTCCGGCGCGCGCCGTCCCCTGGAACCATTATTTACTTCATCCCTATCATCAGAATCCCTTGTTCCATTTCCAGCAGGAGCGTTGCGATAAAAAGTGGAAGCTGCAGTCAAAATAAAAATGTTTCTCCCTCTTTTTTCCCTTCTCACAACACACACAAAAAATTTGCATTTAGAAATCCTTTGACCTCCCTGAGCGGCGCGGCATCAACGATTTCTCTCCCGCTATCCTGACCGTTTGATCCCCGACACCAATCTCTTTCTCTCACTCTACGTCTAAAAAGAAGTCTTATTTTCCTTTACGCATCATGTATGTAGTACTGGCTATGCCTGTCGCAATTAAGGCTTCCATATGATTGAAGTACATCTAATCGATAGATGTAATCTTGATGTAAACATTGTCATCATGTGAAGACCAGCACTTTAATCTCTTTTTGTATATTCAAGATTTCCTTTTGTCATTAATGAAAATGAATGATGGTGTGATGGCTTTTATACACTCTGAAAATACCCCACCATCATCACCAGAAATGTTATTGGTGCGGTCACTCGTCAGGACAGCACGTAGGAAAGAGAGGGGCGATTACATATGCGGTCAGTTGGTCCGATTCCCACACTATAAAAAACGTGACTTTTCTTTTTTCTATTATATTCCCTTTCTAGCAAATAATAATCACTCCCAATCATCTTATACATATACAATTCGTAATAGACAGAATAACCAATACAAAAATTGAATCTTGTAAAGAAATCGAAGAATGTGACAATCAGTTATACATAAGGAGAGAGAAGGAACGATGAAAAACTTTTTCAAGAGCGGGACTATTCCAACTTGTTCCTTACGAACAAACAATACTATACAGAAAGAATAACATCACGTCAAGGAAGAAAACTTGGTGGTTCCAACGCACAACTCGTGATGGAATTACATAGCCAGAAAAACGGTGACAAACTTCAGTAGTACTTTACTCTCTTTTTCGTGTGATGACGGGATTCTAGCGCGGACTGATGCTGTACGACTGATTCTCACGGCCGTATGATAATACATTCAGCCGAGAAAAGAGAGGCGCGATTATGCAGAATCCATGTATAGGAAAGTTACTTGATGTAGCATAAGGATGAGTAGGAAAGGTTGCGCAGCATTGATTGACTAGAGAGAGACTTGTTTTGCATATCGACGGATGTCCAACTCCCCGGAGAGGCGGCGCGCAAGCTCCAACAGCAATACCATCTCAAAAGAAATGCAATTTAGAAAGGATCGAAACGATTTTCTTTGTGTACAGTCATCATACGTACACGTAGATTTAAAAAAAGTTTGGAATATATGTAAGAATTCGAGTGGTGTCAAGTCGTTATCCATGTATGATGCGGGCGGAGGGGGCGCCGTCCTCAATTTGTGTAATTGGAGGGGCGCTTTGCATATTACACACATACACGCGACCCTGCTTATACCACCACTTTAAAGTAGGGAGATTTGTATGTTATCGTATACTTCTTTCTCTAATGAAACTCAAATACCGACCAGTTTACAACTATCTGTTAAACCCACTACTTAAAAGGCTCCTTATGCATATAGCTAGTTAAGTTTCTCTTCCCAGACCCCGAAGTTCAATCTTATAATAATATCATTTCCTGTACATTCAATAAACTGAATGGTTATAGAACGCTGATTATGTGTAATATATTTAATGCCAAGGCACACCATATAAATTGAATGTAGGATTATAAGTATGTAGGTATACATATAAAAGAGAGAGAGAGATCAGGATCTCTACAGTGTCTTCTACTCTGATGAATTTGAGCATTACGCCTTGATGAATAGAAAGGATTTTCGGGAGCGCCTTTTTGCGTGATGCGCAAAAACGTGCTGCTCTGCGGGATGGGCGGGAACCAGTCATATTAGTGACCTCACGGGAGCTATTCAATCCTGAATGTGCCAATAAAGCTGTCATAAGACGTATACTATTCCCATCTTGGTCGTTATTAATATTGAAAGGATTCAGCACTATTATGTCCTATATATATATATTCATTGTTGCCCGTATTTTAATTAAATTAGACGATTCTGAAAAATCATTTTATATATTACTGCGCTGATTATGGTTGCGTGAGGGGAACTCGTTAGTTTCAACATAATAAACAACCTCAAATGTTATTTTCTCTCTCTCTCTCCCCAGAGTCTAGCTGTGCTGCTCCTTTAACACAGTATTATTTGCGTTGCGGACTGATGGGAAAAGGACTTTGAGGTCCCTCCTCCATTTCCCGCGCCTTGTCGTACTCCTACTTCACTTTTAAATTGCTCCGACGGCGCTTCAGCTACAAAAAAAGGAAGAAGAAGGGGGGACACACACTTTAACAGTGCATAATATATGCGTTGGAAGAGGCCGGGCGGCCACCCGAAACGAACGAAACGCAAAAGGCAGCGAGCAAAAGAGAGGAAGATCCCACAGGAATACGGCTCTTCCTCACGGGAGCCATTCAACATGCAAACTCGACCGTCTGCTATAGTATAACCCGCTGCTGGCTTCCTTATGCTTTATCCGTGACGCCCTCGTTAACCGCACACGGATCGTAAAAAAGCCCCTCCCAGTAGTGTGACACGGAGTAGGAAAAAAAATCCATTTGAATGTTTGGACTGCAGGAATCGAAATTGACATTGCGTGACCAGTACTATTTGACTTTACGAATAATATAAACATCAATAATACATTTCATTTTTGGTACTCTCATTGGTTTATATGATGAATAACCAAAATATTCATCATCGCATCTCTATTGTTTGAACTTGGGGTGGGATCCTGTATTGCGTGTATCAGTCTATACTTCTTGCAGTAAAAAGATTATAGGACATGGACTAGCTGTTTTATTCTTCTTTTCTTTTTATGCACCATCGTTTGTGTAAATCAGGCTAGATGCCGATAGAAACGGCCAGCTGTAACGATGACAACCCCAACGCACGGTAAAGCAGCAAAATTTCTTCGATGGCCGACTCTCTGCGGCGGAATACTGTGAGAATCCCAACACCTGGGAAGGATCGTCAACCACTCTTGGTTCTGTTTTTTATATATATCTGTACACTCATCCTAAAACTGTATCGATTATATACATTTATCTGCCATATATAAACTTAGCCCTAAGACTCCCTTTTGCTATACATTTTTAAAACCATTTAATAATATTAACCCGGCGAACTCTCATCAAAATAGAATTTCCCATTTTAAAAGCATCGTAATGCAATAAGCACTTGGATGCATACGAATTTCTAGAATGAATCAAAGGTGGGTTGTGTAATCAGCGTCGACTTCTGCTGTGTGATCTCTCTGAACCCTTTTATTTCACATTTGAAAGTAAGGTAACTATAGGCAGAAGCATAATATATGGGAATCCTGGTGACACTTTGATCAGTTCCTTGCCATTGTCCAATGCCCTTTGATGATCCTTCAAGGCCCGATCCTTCCAATCCGTCACCTGCCTCTGCACGGTATCATCGCTCCTGATTGATAATTCCAGAAGCTTCTTTCGTCTTTGTATTTCTATACCTTCCGCATCAATTTCCTCCCACTCATCGGTGTGTGTATATCCTCAATGAAAAGATATATCGATCCTATAACAACCCACCTACGCCAAATAAAATAATTCACGGAAGAGAAGCCGATTTTCTCCTTTTCATGATAGGCGCTCATCAACATGACATGAGTGTAGACTCAAAGATCGATGATGCAGCATGATTCTAAAGGCAATTGCGCTGATGTACATCATCAAATATCATTACCAAAATCTGTTCGAGAACTAATAATCATGTTTTTCTTTTTTTTAAACAGAGATTCTCTTTTAAAATGTACAATATAGCAGTTTCTTTTTAGTAGTATAGCTATACACTCAGGGATAAAGAAAGAGAACCGCCCATCAGCATCTCATTAGCCGTTATTCGTGCTGCTGTTTGATATTGATCAGGTATTTATATTTGTGAGATTTCTTCTTGGGAGCTTCTGAATAGCAGAAATACTTTCTTAATCGTCCCAACCAACATTCCTCTGAGCATATTTTATATAAGATTCAGTTTAAGAAAAAAAAAATCAATAAATTTGGGATTATTTTGTAAATCATTCTTATCAAGATAATTGAATGTCCTCCCGCATCAATTTCCAGAATTCAGTACACTTTAAAATGAGGGATTTAAAAGTTGAATTTGGCGCCTGCGCAGCTTTTTCCCGCTCCTTCCGGCGGGCAGGTCAAAGGCGCACGGTTGTTCCATGGGTGCCGCGGTGTTGGTTGTCCCGCCGGCGCTCGCGGTCATTCCAGTCGCTCTCTTTCTCTCTTCAACTTCAAGTGTCACGTAGACAATCAGGACGAGTGGCTGTACACTTACTACTCATCTTCTCTCTTTTTTTGGTTTAAAAAAAAATGGTGCGTCCGCAGCCACCAGTGCTCAACTGCAGGCGACAACCGGTGCGAAAAAATCTAATCAGGTACGCTGAATCTAACGGGACGAATAAGGAATCGGTCAGCTCTCCATCATCTTGGGCCCGTTGGAGGAGGCAAAGTAGCGGCTTAACGACTCTCCAGGGTTTCTGCTGGATGTCCTGCATCATCCTTCTCCATCATCAATCTCCAGGTATGAGACATATAATACCTTATCCGACCAAATATTAATTCTTATTCTATTTCCTAAAATCTAAAAATGATTGACCATCAAATATTATTTATTATATGTTAATGAGGTCAATATATTGCTTATACAATACATACATTCTAAGATGAGGAGATAATTAGTCGGTGATTGCATCATCCCATCTATGAATACAAAGACGGCTTCTGAAAGTTGATCCTATGCATACAACAGAAAAGGTCTTCCGTCCGTCAACATCGACGTAACAATAGCAATCAAATCTAATGGTGGAAGCAAAGGAATAAGGCCTTTCGTCGGCAAAGTTTTCCTTATTGCTGATGGTTGTATTCAACACAAAAGAGAGCAAACCCTCCTCTTCTTTTGAAAGTAACAAAAGATCCTTCTTTCTATATCTCCCTCTTCATTCTTGACTATCTAAAGATCTTGTCTATTTGGAAGCAAACTCTAATTAGACGAAAGCGCCCTTTTCAAAAACTTGCGCGGGAAAGAATGAAATAAAGATCGTTACCAGCAACCTTATAATATTATGAAGTTACGAATTAAATTATGAACCTTGACAATGTCTTTATTATATTGTATGTTTGGAACATCAGCGCGGCACTGTATAGTAATGACGCGTCTATTGATGAGACAGGATCGATTATGACTAGACCTCTATTGGGATATATATTAGGATGTCGGTCAAATATACATAACGATATCCGCTTAGGGAGCCCTCTATATGTGCTCGTTGCTCAGTCTCAGCACTCTATCTACCGTCTTGGTGTAAACTCTAATCCGATCAGTGCTTCTGAATCATTTTCCTGTGATTGCGCCTCGGTGGAAGAATGAGTTAAAGCCCGCAGAATGTATCTATCCATTACTCACCTGTCGCAATTCACAGCTGCGATCATATAATATCGATGATGATGTGTATATAATATATAAAGTGCTCGATCAATATTATAGAGTGAATTTCAATCGATGATGAGTAGTATACTGCAGTGAAGCATCAATCAAGGTTTACAGTAAAAGCCTACAAGGTTTGACCACGTCCAGCAAGGCGGCTAATCAGTGATGCTGGGCAGAACGGACCCAGTCTTTGACCAGTAGTCCAAGACGATGACGAGGGCGGTATACTGTGTTGCTTTATTAGCCTTTTTCTTCATCTTGTCTGTTGCCCAGCATACGAAAACAGGACGGGACATTTATATTTACTCGGCCCGCTCTCCAACCAAGGGAACTAAATGCTAAATCACTATTTTCGCCAACGCAACATCAATTATATAGACTTTTATACGCATCGGTCAGCAGATTACATTTTGTGCTTATAATTCTTTTTTATTTTCTTTATTTAGAAGTTTCGGCTGTATCGTGGGAAGAATGGTGGACCTACGAAGGCATTTCAGGTAATGAGATGAAGTTATCTTAATCAACCTTTGGGTGGGATGACGAGGAGAGAATCAATAGAGATGTCTTATTGTTTGCTTTGTTATGTTTGCGGTTCTTTTCGTTTTTCTCCCCACTCTTCTCTTGGTTTGTGCTCTTCTTCTCAACAATGGCTCGTTAACCGGCTGCTGGCTCACGCGGTGATGCCGGGCGAGGGGCGTTTCACCTCGACTGAACCGATTTGGGAGCTGCTGCTACCCACTACGCTCGATTCTTCACAAAATTGTTGAAAGAGAGAGAGAGAGAGAAAGAAAAGAAAAATATAGCAAGGAAAGCCTTTCAGCTTTTATCTTTCCCTAGAGGACACTTGTCTCGCACACATCGTAGCTGGATATATTATAGGAATGGAAGGCTATACGCAGCCAACAAGAATAACGTTTTTCCCTGTTCCAGTAATTTTTTTCTTTTGGAAGTGATAGTGACCTGACTCAACCTCAAGATCCTTCGGGAATGTAACATTTTATCTAAACTTTTGCAGGGCCTGCCTTTTGGGGGCTAATCAATCCCGAGTGGTCCATGTGCAACCGAGGGCGACGCCAGTCACCTATCAACATCGAACCGTCTCTGCTACTCTACGACCCCAATTTGAGGCCACTTCACATTGACAAGAACGCGGTAAGTTTATCCATCTCTTGTTTGATCCTATAATCAGCAGAGATTGAAATATTGGTTATGTTAATATGTTGTTTCGTATAGGTATCCGGATATTTGACTAACATGGGCCAGGGACTGATCTTCACGGTAGACAATAGTAGCAAGCCTAGTGTGAACCTCACAGGTGGTCCACTCTCATACAAAGTAAGTTTCCGTGGACTGAACTTGATGAAAGTCTTATATTATTGATGAGTAGATAACAGGGGAATGGTTGTCTAATGATTTAAGAGGGGGGAAATATGAATAAACATGAAAATATATCGAAACATGATGCATTTCTCGGAAAATAGTAAACATTTGCGATTAGAAGCCATATTTTAGTCATATATTATCAAAAGATAGAAAAAACTGGCTGATAGTGAAGAGATTCGAACTCTTGCCTCCGAAGAGAATGGTGCCTAAAACCATCGCCTTAGACCACTCGGCCACACTACCTTATTTTATCCCTTTTAACTACACTATTTATAGTATAGAGCAAAAGAAAATCTATCAATACTTTTGTCTTTTTCATTTCCGATGGACCTTATAGTACGAGTGGCATCAGATGGCCCTGCACTTCGGTCTAAGCAATTCTACCGGTTCCGAGCACACCATCGCCGGAAGAGCCTTTCCTGCCGAAGTACGGTGATCTAGAGTAGCATCGATACATTCTATCCTACCATACATTTTATTGCGAACCGATCCTACTCATGATGGTCCTCTTCTATACAGTTACAGATCTTCGGCTTCAACACTCAACTGTATAGCACTTACAGTGAAGCGCTGGACAGCCCCAATGGTATCGTGGCCATCTCAGTCCTCATCCAGGTAAGAAAGATCCTTCGTCCCCTACTCTCTTGCTCCTCTCTTTTTTCCCATATATAATGTCGTTTAGACACGCTAAGGTAGAGATGGCAACTCACGCACACATAATGACGTCGATTTTGGGCCACTCTTCTCTCCCCTCTGCGTTTTTATAGATCCGCTGATTGGGGAGTCACTAAGAGAGGGGAAAAAAGAGGATCCTGATCGATTGTCCTGGGTTATCGATCCTTTTCTTTCTCTTTCTATCTTGTAATTACCTGTCTTTCACCTGAACTATTCACTTTTTTTTCTCTCTCTCTGGGTGTGGTCGTGAGTATACATACATAGTTCACTATGCGGGATTCCAGTATATAGCAGGCCCTATGGGAAATGATCCTATATACGCCATCCCACTTTTCTTGCGGTATATATAACAGGACAAAAAGTCATTCAAGTGAGTGCTCTTATAGCTCCTGCCCAATTGATCATTTCTATGAAGGATGACACGCCCAGCTGGTCACCTTTTATAAATGCTGTATATTTGTCACCGGAATCCTTATCTCTCTTTTTAGATTGGGGACGCCGCGATCGTAGCGAGTCAGTCGCCGGAATTCAGCCTCTTTTTGGAGCACGCCACCAAAATTGAACGAATAGGTTAGTATTACACTTGGAGTAGTATACTACTATAATATACTGTGATATAGCTACGTAAGTGCTGTAATTAAAGCCAGAAAGAGACACACAAAGAGCTCCCACAAGGCTCGTAAAGTGAGAAGCTGCTCTTTTTAACGACCTCGTTGGAGGAGCATTAAAGCAGTGATGTTATAACCGCTATTGTATATACTGTTACATAAAGCTTAAATGACTTTTATTGATAAGCTAGCAATTTTTTATTCAAGAGTGATATTGATTTCAGGGATGAGTTCAACAACAAGTAAAGGAAAGAGGGGATTGTTACAACCCGGTCAGGAGCGCTCCATGCCACCATTCAGCCTAAAAGGGCTCTTGCCGCAAACAGAGTATTACATCACTTACGAAGGATCAGCTACGATGCCGGCCTGTCAAGAAACGGCCACTTGGATCCTCTTCAACAGGCCTATTTACATGACGGAACAACAGGTTCTCATTGCTGTCCTATTCTCTCTTGTTTCCATGGTGACATAATGTTTTTATATAACTTGCAGCTGTACGCCTTGAGGGGCTTGAAGCGAGGCAATCCTAATCAACAGATGATGAAGTCCCCGACGATGACGACGGCCTCCGATCCCATGGGCAACAATTACCGGCCGATACAGCCCACTCATCATCGACCCGTGCGCACCAACATTGATTTCACGACAACCGAGGTAGCCTATTCTCCGCTATATTTACATCTTTCTTACATAGAATAAGATTTGACACGATTTCCGGACTGCGCTACCGGAAGCAAGGATTCACTTCCTTTCTTATAGCTTTCATCCGTGTCTCTCTTAAGTCAATTTTCGCGCACATAGCTATGTTTTTGAAATCCAATCGACTGATCCGGATTTGGACCCCA
Source organism: Chydorus sphaericus (assembly GCA_030141595.1). Lineage (NCBI taxonomy): Eukaryota > Metazoa > Arthropoda > Branchiopoda > Diplostraca > Chydoridae > Chydorus > Chydorus sphaericus. The sequence continues at coordinate 7,679,215 of CM057930.1, forward strand.
TATCCGCCCCCACATCTACTACTACCTTTCTCTTGCTCTTACGTTGTAATTCGATGAGTTGAAAGAGGGGTGTGTGCGGAATCGAGTTGTCGTCTGCTCCGTGTGATGATGAGCGAGTGATGTCTTGCATGGATTTTTTGATTGAAGAGAGCTTGGCCTTCCGTCGAGGCGTAATTGATTTGATCCTTATATTATACCTACATATTCTTATTTGATGTATAACAGAAGGAGAAAGCTTGCGCTACCATGCACCGAGAAATGCACTACCGAGGTATCTATCATCATCATTTAATGAAGCACTTGACATATCAGATCAAGGGATTTTTTTTCTAAAAATATGTATATATTTTTTATCCATGCAGCAAATACGTTCTGGCAACCGTAATATGTCATCATCCTTCCAAGAGAAAAGCTATCTTCGTCAAGTACATTCGGATCTCTTTTTATGTTGTACATAAATATACATATTTTTTTCATCATCTTCTTTTTGTACTGCAATCCATGAATTCTGTGTTGATGTAAATGATAGAGAAGAATTTCTGCAACACTATTTCACCAACCGATATGATGTATACATGCACCTTATCACGTATAACCCCATACTGCTGCACATATTGTTAAAGCTTTTTGCTATCATTACACTGAAGCAGTCAACACATTACGTGGTCGGCAAGGTAACGCTGAAATTTCTTTCCCTTTTATGGAATCTACTGTCACTATAAAGTCGTATAAAATGCAGCAATAAAAAGAGGGAAGAGAAAAACATGATTTAACCCAAGTCTATAAAAGAAGAAAGAAGAGGTTTTATTATTTTTTTCTCCCCTTATTTCATCGATCACGCTCGTGAAACCCTATATCGCACGGCGCGTGCCGATTGATTATTTATCGTAGCAACCAATTAAGAATAACTGAAACTTTGCTGCTTCTGTGTACCTATATTACATGGAAGCCGGTATGTTAGGAAATCCATCAAATCCGAGTTGATTTGATGGATCATCCATCTTTGACACGGCACGATACCTATAAAAGTTTCTTTTTTTCTTCTTCTTTCTCCCCTTCAAAATGGATCACGTTCGTGCGGGGCTCACGCCGCAAAGTGGTCTTGGGCTCATAATTAATGATCTGGTCCCCAGTCCACTTTCATGTCGCCCATTAAGCTCAATTTTAAAAGATATAAAATTGAAAGATTCGTGATATCTTCTCATGATTCCGAGAAAGATAAAAATAGCCAATCAGTTTGTATAAAAACTGATAGTATCTTTTGAAAAAAATGCGGCTAGAAATACATCAGCTAATGAGAGCTGCTGATGTCAGCATCACGATAGTGGATGATGTTTGTTTGATTTCAATTTAATTAGCCAATGACTATAGGGTCTAGGACGTTGGGGAATGAGGGAGGGTTTTTGTTTTCGTCGCTACTGGAAAATCTTTGCTGACTATACCAAGATTGTGTGTACTCTGGCGGTGTCCCCATGAGAATGTACTACACGTACTCATCGTGATGCTCTCCTTGATTGTTGGGTGAAAACGATTTCACGGCGCTTTGAATTCAGCTGCACGATGACAAAATTTTGCTCTGCTTTATCCTTCTCAGACTCCCTCAGCTCTCCCATCATCTAATCTCCATGGAGTTATTGATTGCATTTTCCTGCTGGATGGCATGGATCATGATGATGTGCTATTATTCTCCGGTACGGATTCACAACTTCATGTTTAATTCCGTTTAAACCGCGGGACGGGGGATGATCTTTTGACCCCTTTTGATAGGCGAAACAATGTGACAAAAGCCGACTATCGAGCAAGCGCGTTACGATCTTCATTGAAGATTATTAGGTACCGTACTACCTAATAATTATGTTATTAGTTTCAATTTCGATTTATGGTACGCTACATCTCGTCCGGCTTGAGGCTATTGGATTGCCTCGACGACAACAGAAATAATGATGAGATCCCTTGAGAGCTGTACTGCATCAGAATTTCTTGGAATAATTCAATGTCAACGTATTGTTATGCTGCGATGTTATTGCTGTGGTTGACTGCGAGCTAGGAAACAATACATCTCATCGCTCGGAATTCTCTTTTGTCGTATTATAGTCGTTTTGATTCTCGACCTCACCATGTCCGGATCTACTTCTACTGAAGGTAATAAATTAAAAAACTAAGAATGACGAAGCTGTTTTCAATGCTTTAAACATTTTATTTCTTGTTTAATCATCACAGTTATTGTTGGAGAAGCTAGAGTTATCAACATCGGTGGATGCCCAGCTTGTCGCGTAAATCAAACTTTTTAAATTTTTATTTCTTTAAAATTAAAATGATTTTAATATAGGTTGGAGTGATGAAACCCCGTTTCACGTGGCTCGGAATCATTCTCGCTATTGTTCTTTTTCCAATTGGCTTAATTTGTCTGTTTGGAAGCCAAGAAGAGCGATGCGATAACTGCGGAGCTGTAGTATGATTATCCTTTTTTAAAATAGAAGCCATTTCCATTGCGTTGAAAACGCTTGATGTGATTGTTCCTTACTTCCTTTGAAGGCTATTTTCTTCTTCTTTTTTTTTTTATCAAACTTTCGTCTTTTATCGAAGCTTTTTTTATGATCACTTGTCCAATGTCATGCATTAATTCTTTTAATTATGAGAGTTGCGAATAAAAATTTATATTTATGAAATTTGAAAAATTAGGTATGTCATTTGATATTTCTAAAACATAATATTTATCTACATAAGGTTTGTTCAGAAAAAAAAGTTTAGCAAGCGTGAAGAGCCGACCTCTTCGCCGCGGAAGTGCTTTTTCAGAGCCTTTAATTGATATCCCGGTTAATTAAGCATTTTAAAGTTTCATGCCGATCATATTTCATATTTTTTATTATGTAATTCTCATTTTCATTGCGTGAAATTCATTCGTACACTCGCGCGAGAAAAAAAAATAGGTTTTCCCTATATGCAGTTTGTTAAGGGACCGGTAGGTGGTATTTCAAGAATGATGGTTTCCACTTCATCATTTTAGTTTCCAGCTGATATCCGACTTAGTAGCACACAAACTGTTGTATTGTCGTTTATTTCTTTGCACTTTCTTGTCCTGAAATTCAGTTTTTGCTGTGTATATCATATTTGAACGTATAAATAAGTAATTATCATGGAAGAAAAACAGCAGTCAGATGGAGATAATGGTTTGAATGCAAGTAGCAATGCAGATTCTAGTAGAGATTCGTGTGATGAAGAAGTTCTCATCCCTACTGAAAATGGGAATGTTTTGATGGAATTGGAAGCCAGTAGTCAAGGCGGTGATATTACTTCGGAATCGAGTACAACATTTGGTCGTGATTCAGATGAGCCTCGTGATTCGTTTTTGGATGAAGATTCTGACAATGAGAGTGGTAAGTACAATGATGACATGCTTCTATTATCAAAGTTCAACTGATTTTCATCGAATGATTCTTCTTTTTAGAAAGTGGTCACAACACAAATTCTGATATTTTGGGTAGCACACACTCTTCATTAAATGGAATGGCTGACCAAGAAGAAGAGGTTTCTTTACCAGTGCTTAAGAAACTCAAGCCCAAACATGCTTTTTTTGCATTAGATGCAGTCAACAAAAGGTATATTTTCAGTTTATTTTTTATTTAGTTGGCAGAAATTTGTATAAGCTACCACTAGATAATAGAAAAGGATAAAAAAGATATAACAGGAGGCTCAGAAAATATTGTCACTGAAGCTCAACTATTTCATTAAATATAATGTGAATTCAGGAGCCTTGGATGGTCAAATCATATAAATGTTGCAAACCAGTTCAACGCCAAATGCTATGGCTCGCTACGTTTTGTCCAACGGATGGAGTTAGCATACAAAATGGATTGCCACAATGGTAACTAATTCTATATTCCCATTACTAGTCTTTTTATGGGTATTTTCTATTTTTATTATTATCAAACAGGATGCGTGAATGCACTCCATTTCAACTCGTCTGGTACTCGTTTGGTATGTAAATTCCTTAATCTTTTTTGCTTTGTTACACTGTGAATTTTTAAAAATAAATGTATATTTATAGGCCAGTGGTTCCGATGATCTCAGTATAATAATTTGGAATTGGGCGAAACAAGAACCGGTTCTTAATTATGATAGGTACGCCTTGTTAATTTGGGTTAAGGTCTCTATAATTTATCTAATGTTTTTATTATTTTACAGTGGACATCGAGGAAATGTGTTCCAGGTGAAATAACTTAATTTATTCGTTCCATTTAATCCATTAATGATTTTTTTGTGTGTTTACTTTTAGGCAAAATTTTTACCATTATGTGGAGATATGAATATAGTCTCCTGCGCTCGAGATGGCCACATCCGCATAGCAGAACTTTCAAGCAGTGGAGTCCAATCAACTCGTCGTCTTGGTCTACACAGAGGTCCTGCTCACAAACTGGTAATTTAGAGTTTGATTCAATTTTAAAATTAGTTTGTAATACATGACTCTTTTTCAGGCTCTTCTCCCTGATACTCCGCACGTGTTTTTGACCGCAGGTATGGCAAATATCTTTAATATTTTAAGTTGAAACGATAATTAATCGGTTTGTTTATCTATTTATTTTTAGGGGAAGATGCTGCCGTTCTTGAAATTGACGTGAGGCAGAGCAAACCCAACAAGTAATTATTAATTAATTAAGTTGCTACACTCATCAACTTTTCATTAACATTTTTATTTTTTATTTAGATTGCTTACCGTGAAGCAGGCTGATCGAAAAATAGCCCTTTACAGTATAGCAACACATCCGATCGAGCCGAATGAGTTTTGCGTTGGTGGAAGAGATCAGTTCATTCGTATTTACGATAGGCGACGGATTGCATCTGAATCTGAAGATCCATTGAAAAAATTCTGCCCCAATCATTTGGTATTATTTTATTTGATCAAATTTTACTGTTTTACAACAACTTTGATTTCTATTTACAGAAGGATTCTTCCGTTCGTGCTCACGTCACTTCAGCCTTGTACAATTTCAATGGCACCGAGCTTCTTGCGAGTTACAACGACGAAGACGTAAACACTTTTCTCTCAAATATTTGTTTCAGATTGCTAATATATTTTTTGATTATCATATTTCAGATTTATTCATTCTCTACTGTCCAGTCAGATGACGAAGATTTCTTGCATCGATACCAAGGACACAGAAACAACGCTACCGTCAAAGGAGTAAACTATTTCGGTTTAAATAGCGAGTTTGTCGTCTCTGGATCAGATTGCGGAAATATATTCTTTTGGGAATCGAAGAGTGAAGCCATTGTCCAGCTGGTTTCCGGCGATGAAAATGGAGTAGTAAGTTTTATTCTCATTCCCTTAAATAAACCATTCGGTCTAACTCATTCAATGTATTGATTAATGAACTGAAGGTCAACTGTTTGGAAACGCACCCAACTGTGCCTGTTTTGGCAACGAGTGGCCTGGACGATGACGTCAAAATATGGGCTCCCAAATGTTTTGACGAGCCCCTTCTCTGGGACCTGAATAGTGTAAGTTGATTTCTTATTTTCAGCCATTTATAAATAGTTTCCCTTAATAAATTTCTATCTTTCAGACTGTGAAGACAAATCATCGAGAGAGGGAGGAAGAGCGCCGTCGGGAACCTGACACCATTGATGGTGAAATGCTCTGGATTTTATGGCGTCATATCCGCCGTACCGAAAGAAGGCGAAGAGTAATTATTTTTGTTTTCTACTTTTTCATTGTTATTCTTTAATAATTCTTTTTTAAAAAAAATTATTTTATAAATAGCAACAGCAACAGCCTGCCAGTTCTTCTCGACAAGAAGCGGCTGAGAACGGGTCGTCGAGTAGCGACGAATCAGATGGGTCAGAGAACGACGATACCCCGCGCGGAGTTCAGTGCGCTCCCTCGTGAACTCTTTTTGGAACGAAGCCAAATGATATATATCAATCAATTTGCGGACTGGATGATGCAATCCGGATTCCGTTTGAAATGCTGTAATACTGTTTTGTGTATACCGTAGTGTACTATCCTACTAAGAGAAACGGTTGTGTTTTTGTTGCCTTTGTAAATGAGAAATTTCCACCTATTCCCTCTTTATTTCCTATTCTAATTCAATGTCTATTCTCTTTTTGTTTATCCCAGAATTCATTACTTGTGAAGATAAATGTTTCTGTTGTATACCCTTCGGTTGATATCTATTAAACGAAAATACATCTTCATAAAAAAGAATTATTACCGAGATTCTAGATCAGAAAATCCAGGATTCAGGTAGGAAATCCATAAATATAATTGGTTTTGCCCTTGATGTATAATGTAAATTGGTTGCTAGGATGCCGCAAAGTGTTTGCTCGAACTGCGTACGGCTCCGCTGTTTTCGGATGGCTTCCATGGCAACGCGGTAAGGTCGACAATAAAGAGCTGCCGGAATCAATGTTAGTTTATTTGGAATTAGACCGTGCAGTCGAGCTCTTTGCTGCTGTTACTTCAACACCGCTGATTTTCACAAATTGCTTGTTATAAAAAGATCCTTTTAAAGTACAAGACCTCTTTTCATCACAGTTGTTTACTCAAGTGAATGAAAAATGTCGCTGCTCACCAATAAGATGAAAATTCCGGACAACTTAGACACGCTAATGCAACGCCTGGTAACTGTAATCACTAACAATAATCAAAACTTATTTTAATACCATTTTATTAATTATAAAGACGCGGGAAGTTCTTAGCCATCAGCCCAAAGACATTTACGGATTTGCTGCCGATTTTTTCGATAGCCTCATTCAAGAAAGAGAAGGAAGAGGTCAGTCGAAAAGTTTTAACTTAAATACGTACCTCTTTTATTTGTTCTTATTTACCAGTTTTTATTAAGATTTTTTAAAAAGAGGAAGGCAGCTACCATTTTAGCATTAGTTTCTCGCAGTCCATCTCTATTTTTACTATACAGCTACGCCAACTATGCAATTCTGCTGAAATTGGAGCGTGACTGTTTATACATATTCTTTGAAAATAAGAGATGAAGGAGTAAACTGATATGTCGTGCGTCATGATGTGCTGATGCGCACGTTCCTTCCCGTGAAATAAAATAATAAATATTCATAGAAAGAACAGAGTAGTCTATACATCGACCAATGTTTGTTAAAAGGCAACCAGGCAAAAGTAAACGTTGCATCAAGATAGAAGGCGCGCAGTCAAGGCTACTGCGATCCTGCTGGATGGTCAACTATGTTTAGCCCAAAAGTTCCCGTCAGTTGCCAGAAAGCTGTGCGCTCTCCTCTTGGCTAAACGTTCTCTCAGTGAACTGCTCGTGTGTTGTTATTTTTCAAATTCTTTATTTCTTTTCGAGTCCAATTCGCAAAAAATTCCTATTCTCATTTGGTCGTTTTGCCCAACGTATATAGGATGCAGGCTTCCGTAAGTGGGATCTCTCCGGATTCGCTGTGACAGCTGAATGAATGAAGCCCATCACATCAAAGTTGTTGTTCCGATAGAGAACGAGAGTGCTCATGCAACATCACGCACATAAACCTAGTGATCAAGTGAAAGCCACGAAAGAAGGATTTCTTTTTTGAAAAGAAACTGAATGCATGTGAATATTGCAAGTGCACCAAGTCAAGAAGAATGTGGATGCGGGGGTCCCAGTAGGGATTCTCTAAGACCACCGGTTCTATTTTTATACCAACGGTGGCTTTGAAAGGAACCTTGAAAAATGGGGTGTGGTTTATCAGTTTGTCGCAAATGTGAGTCTATTACATATAATTTTTTTTTCATCTTTTCATATTTATTTATTAAAAAATTGGTTATCGACATTTTACATCCAAGTCCAATGCTATCGAAACAAATTGAGACGATAAATTAGAGCAATAAGTTTAAAAGAAGAGAATAACAAGAAACAGCTGCCCAGATGTCTAACGTAGCATGTAATACTAGTCTATAATAATGCGCGAGCAGTTGGCAAAACATTGGAAACGGTGAATATAGCCTATTGCGCTTTCTGGCAAAGACTCGTTCCCTCCTTTTTTTTAAAAGTAATTGATAGCTTGTTACGTCTTCTATGTCGGCGCTGTTTTAAAAGAAAGAAAAACCGTTTAATTCCGGAATTTTAGTAAATAACACGCTTCCAATTGCATTTCTTTGTAAAGGGGATCAACAACCCGGTTCTCCATCTGGAAGGAGTCCGATAAAACACGAAGGTTTGCTTAATATAGCTTTTAAAACCCCTATTCCAATAGAGTAAAATAAAATCTGCTATGATGATTCTGTAGAATTGGCCGATGTCCTCATTCCAGATGAAGGAGATGATGCGGATAATGAGCTACAGCAATTAGAAAATGAAAATAAGCGAGAAGACGATCACAGTTACTCTCCTCCACCAACGATGGACGAGTCCATGTCGGACAGGGGATCGCCTCCAATTCCAATTGCAGCCATCGTTACCTTGAAGAATTTACCAGTGGTCGAATCACCTCGCACTATAAACATTTCCAGTCCCGTAGAGCGATTAAACAGTCCGGAAGCATCAGCAGCCCTAAACATTGAATCAATGAGCCGACCTGATTCGGCGACTGTTGACGCAGTTACAACCAGTACTCCCCGAGATACGGAATTTGAGGAGCAAATAGCGGCGGTGCCCACAGATAAAGAGGTTAGTGTTTACAAGATTAACTAGAACTTGTTTACTACACAATTCTGCGCTCTCCTTAGCGTTTATTTTACTGCGCAATTCGTAATTCTAATTCGCATTTTAAAATAGGATGGAGCCGAGGTGACGGATATGGAAAACAAAGAAGAAGGTGATGATGATAACCATATCAGAGAAGCTGCTCTTGTAGGTGGACTTATTGCTGGCGTCGGTGCTGCTGTGGTCGCTGGAGCACTTCTAGCTGGAGATGAAGGGGCCGAAGAAACTCCGCAAAGTGAAGAAGTGGAAACTGTCAACAAGGTTGAAGAGGAAACCCTTGACGAGGAGGGCCACTCAGATGAAGTGGTTGAAGTTACCCAAGAGGTTGAAATCCAGAACGAAGAGCCTGGCGAGGAAGAACCCTCTTTAATTGAGGAGGCAAAGGCCGATGAAGAATCTGAGAACCAAGAGACAAATCTCGAGGAAGAACCTGCGAACCAAGAGACAAATGTTGAGGAAGAATCTGCGAACGAAGAGACAAATGTTGAGGAAGAACCTGCGAACGAAGAGACAAATCTCGAGGAAGAACCTGCGAATCAAGAGACAAATGTTGAGGAAGAACCTGCGAACCAAGAGGCAAATGTTGAGGAAGAAACTGAGAATCAAGAGGCAAATGCCGGAGAAGAATCTACCGAAGTTGTATTGGTAGAAGAAGATCAGAACTTGGAAGAAACTGCAGGGGCTGAAGAAACAAATAATGGAGATGCAGAGGTTGAGGTCGTTGAAGAACAACAAGAAATCCAGAATGAACAGGATGAGGAAAAAGTGGATGCATCTGAGGAAGTTGTCGAAGTAGACGATCAACAAGTCGCAGCTGATGATGCTGCAGAGGAACCTGCAGAAGAAGCCCCAATTCAAGAAGAAGAATTGAGTGAAAAGAATGAGGAAGCAGTTGCTGAAGAAGAGCAAACAGATGTTGACAGCGCAGTCCTGGATGGAGAAGAATCGCAAGCTCAAGATACTGAAGAAGTAGCAGAGTCCGCACCTGTTGCTGATGATGAATTAATTGAAAGTAAAGAAAACTTGGAAGAAGAAGCAGCAGGCGAAGAAAATATTCAAGTCGAATTAGATAATGAATCTAAAGTCGAGGAGAGCTTGGATGAAGAGGTAGTAGGCAACGAAAATATTCAGGCCGATGAGCCAAAGATCGAAGAAGAAGCTATCTTATCAGAATCCCAGGCCGAAGTTGCGGATGAGAATGAATCCGTTGAACCAACAGAAACTCAGGAACCATCAAATGAGGAGAATGTGGCTGAAGAGGTAGTAGAGAATAGCGAAGAAAATAAGGAAGAAGAAAGTGCCGTTGTAAATGAGGATGAAACAACGACTGAAGCTATAGAATCGAATCAAGAAGAAGAATCAATAGCTCCAACCGAAGAGTCAAGTACAAATTTAATCGAAGCGGAGGCTCTTCAATCTGAAGAAATCGTAACTGAAAATGATGGACAGGAAGAGAGCAATATTGAAACTGCATCAATAGCTGCAGTTGATGAAGAGGAGCAACCACAGGAAAGTCCTTCTGATGCTGTTGAAGCAGAATCCGAAGCGGTTGAATTAACTTCAACAATTGAAAATCAAGAGAAACCCGAGAATGATGAGAATGTCAATCTGGAAGAAGGCCAGTCGAATATCCCAGAGTCGGACAACATTGAACCCTCAGAAAATGAAGTCAAGGATGAGAATGAGGAAATAGTTGCCGCTGGTGCAGAGTCAGAGAATCTAATAATAGAAGAAACAGAGGCCGGTGCAGACCAGCAGGATGAAGTAATGGACGATATTAATAGCGAGCAAATCTCTTTGAGCGCAACTGAAGTAAACGAAGAAAATGCCAATGAAACCAACACCGAGGAGAATGTTGACGAAAACAAAGAAGAAACACAAATAGATGTTATTGATGGAGACAATCCAATTTCCAAAACGTTACCTGACGATGAAGGAAATGCGCTAATTGAGGAAACTGCTGCTGAATTAGATGCTACGCAAGGTGCGGAAGAAGAAGAATCCGCAGTGGAAGCTATTTCAGAGCAAAATCCTGAAGCGGAAGGAGAACCTGAAGCAGCAATTGAAGTTGAAGAACAAGAAGTTAAAAATGATGAAATAGAAACGGCCGAAGAACCGCCAGCATCTGCTTCGATAATTGAAAACGATGTAGATCTTATCGGGGATGTAGAAAACATCGAAGGAGATCAGACGTTTAACGACGAGGAAGAAGAAATTTGGCGCAAACTTCAAAAAGATATCGAAATGGAAGAAAATGACCTCTTAATAGAGGATCGAGATGAAGAGGAACCGCTTGCCCAAGTTCTTGAGAATGAAGAAGTAGAACTGATCGAAGAGAAAGAAGCTGAGCTACTAGAAGAAGAGACTGCGGCCGCCGAATTGGCACTCATTGATGGTGAATTGGTGGAAAATACGCCAAGTAATAATGAAGATGTTCAAGAAAACGATGACGGAGTGACTGAGGCACTGGCAGGAGTCACTGAAACCATCGCTAAAGTTGCAATGTTTATGATCGATACACCTATGGAAGGTAATAATGCTGAAGAACCCGTGCAAGTTGAGCAAAACAATGAGGATGTAACGGCGGAAGAAACTCAAGAAACTTTAGTAGACATTAAAGATGAACCATTTTCGAATGGAGAACCCGTAGAAGATATCCAAATGGTGGACAAGTATGAAATCAAAACAGATTCGATCAACGAGCCTGAAGATCTTGAAACGGAAATGTTGCCTGAAGACTCTGAGATACCCGTCAGTGAAGAGACAAAAGAAGAGCAATCAAATCTGGATGCAATCAAAGAAGAGGATGACCAACAACAAGGTCCCGAGAAAATGTTTGAACTGCATATTACATCAAATGAGACCACAAAGGACGGCCTAGTTGAATCATCTTGTCAGCCTCGAGTAAGGGGACCTCATTCTACTGAAGAGGTCTTTTACCCACAAGATCAGTTGGATGAAAAAGACGATTCTAAAACCGCAGACGATGATTATGAAGCAGCTGCAATCAAAATACAAGCTGGATATCGCGGTTATCGTGATAGGAAAGCTCTAAAAGACAGCCAACTACCGGAAGATCATCCCAATTTGAATGAAAAAGACGATCTGCCTCGCCCAAAAATAAGTAGCGGTAAGTTTTATTCAGTGGATGTATTTAACAAATGAAAAAATCTTTATTTTTTTAAAAATTGATTTGTTTAGGTGCAAAAGTACTTTCAGATGAATGGGATGATGATCGTTATAACGCAGCTGCAATCAAAATCCAAGCTGGATTTAGAGGTCATCGAGAAAGGCAACAACTGAAACGCGGTCGTGATGATGTTGTCGATGATGAGCCAGCCGAAATTGAAGAAGTTGAGAACATCATCACGGATTCGATAGAAGAACAGCAGAAAGCTGCCACTAAAATCCAATCCAAATTTAGGGGAAACCAGGATCGGAAAAAGCTCAGAGAAATTAAACGTCCTCAAGAAAAATGCGCAATAAAGCTAAAGACAATATCCCTACCCGATGATGGGATGGAGGAAGAAGCTATAGCTGCAACAAAGATCCAAGCCAACTATCGAGGATATCGAGAAAGGAAGCAACACAAGCGTCGTCCCAAAGTCGATCCTGAAGTGATCCATTATCCTGAATCTATTGAAGAATATCAAATTGCTGCAACCAAGATTCAAGCTGGTTATCGAGGGTTCCGAGACCGTAAAAATCTTAAGAAACATTCACCTATACATAAGGGAAATCATGAAGAAGAAACCGATTCACAAAGTGGAGGAAGCTGTGGGAATCTTCATGTAATGGACCCAGTAGATCGTGAAAATGATGCGGCAACTAAAATTCAGGCAAATTACAGAGGATTTCGTACACGTAGAGAACTGAATAGACGCAAATCTGCTGAGACGAAACGAACTGACTCGCCAGCTGAAAATGTAATGGAAGGAGGCACAATCTATGACGATGAAGACGATGCAGCTGCTGTCAAAATTCAAGCTCGTTACAGAGGTTATAGAGTACGTAAGAATAAAGAACAGCAACAGAGAGCAGAGTCACCAGCGTCAGAAAATGTGATGGAAGGCCCAGTCTATGATGACGGAGATGATGCGGCTGCTGTCAAAATTCAGGCTCGTTATCGTGGATATAGAGTACGCAAGAATATGGAAGAAACACAGAAAGCTTTGTCACCAGAGGAATCAGAGGAAACACTGGTGGATGACACCATCGGTGACGATGATGACGATCAGAATGCGGCTGCTGTCAAAATCCAGGCTCGTTATCGAGGATATCGAGTGCGCAAGAACATGAATGAGAAAGAGGAGGCTATCGAAAACAAAGAAGACAATTCATCTCTTGATCGAGAGACTGCTGCAGCTGTTAAAATTCAAGCTGGATATCGAGGATTTCGAGTACGAAAGAATATGAATCGAAACAAGAGTCCGACTTGGGTGAGCAAGCATCGCGGCCTGGTGCAAAGTCGGCGAGGAAGTTTGCCAGAAGATAGAAAAATTCAACATCTCCTGCAGCATGAATCCTTTGTCAATCGCCGTGATAGTGACCCTTCCATGGTTATGAAAAAGAATAACACATTATCGACATCTATAAAGAGCAGCGAATCATGTGACGATGACCGAGCCCAAGCAGCTATCAAAATTCAGTCCAATTTTCGTGGGTATCAAGCGCGGAAGAAGATGAAAAAACAATTATCTTAAAGACATTGTCCTATATCCGAATTTATTTCAACGAGCAATTCACATTATTATAAAAAACGGTGCTACATAAAGAATTTTGTTTATTGAAACATTGTGGAATGAAATGAACACTTCTGATTTGAATGTTGTTGTTGCACACACATTTCTTTTTAAAAAGGATAAAAATTGAAGATGGGCAATTAAGTTCTTTCGTTTAAATTTAGTTAAATATATTTTGCCGCTGTACCGTCGTTGAGGAATACCATATATCAGGCGTAATTTTTACCTGATTCAAGCATTCAATATTCTTAAATCTTTCGAGAAATTTTAGGCATTATTTGAGTTTAAATTAAATAGACAAGCACAACTCACTTCATCAGTTATATTATGCAAAAGCAGCCTTGGCTATAAAAAAAGTTAATGACCTATGTTTAAATATTTTTAACCTAAAGAACACTGATCACGCGCACGGTCGGCATGCGTTCACCTTTTCAGGTCATAGGTGTACCCTTCTTTCTGCAGTCATTATGTCGGCATTAAAAAAAAACTTTAAAGGATTTTGTAATATTACAACTACTGAACTAACTTCAGTACCTACGTTTACTGTACGTAATAAATGTAATCTCTGGAATCAAATTGAACTTTTAAAAAATAATCTTAAAGGTGAAAATTGAATTGTGCTTGGACCAGCTAAGCACCGTACTTAGTGGGTGAATCAATGAGGACTGCAAAGCCAGCAGTTGCGGAACCGCTAATTCACACTCCAGCCGAGAAGGCTTATGGTCGCTTCTCTATATGGTCATTCTACAAGCATATTTTTTTTCCAATTCAACGTCTTTCTACATAACAGAGTTTCGTTTCACCTTATATACCAATCGATTGCAACTCAAATGGACTTCCCTATCTAACTTACTCCCCTTACTAAAAGATTTCGTGTAATGTAGCATTCTTAAAAGAATTTTTTTTAATTTGCTCGGATCAGCTAAGCACCGAACTTGGTAATATGCTGTATAAATATGCTGGTGGCATTCCTTTGCTACTGTTGCACTGCTTGGTTCAGTGCGGGACAAAGTCAGTATCAGACTGATGAAGAGCGACATACATGTTTTCTACTTTGTAAGGCTTGTGCTGTCCTCCCTGCTCAAACCAAAGTAACGAATGCACGCCTCCTCTTTAGCAGATTTGATTAAATTTATTCATACTTGATGGAATTAATATTTTGATTGGATTCCGCTCTTTAACGCGGTTGCACAAAACTAGTGGACATACCCGCTCAACAATTTCTTATAGCTAATCTTGGCCATTTTCTACCGAGCCCTTTAGAAGCCGTTTTCAATTCCAATTCATTCAATTCACGAAGAAATAGCGGCGATGAGGGTAACTTACGTTCCAGCCTGTCCGTTCAGTCCGCAAAGATAGTTTTAGACGGGAAAGTATTTTTTTTAGCAACGACATATCTTTTCCTCTTTTGTAGTTGATGTCACAGTCAATGAAAAACATCTGTAACATTTTTTTTAAAAGAGTCGTTGCAGAATGGAGTCGGCATTTCCGAACCGGAAATACAAACAAGATGTTGCACTACGCTTGCCAATTTTGAAACATACCGTTTCCTCTTCTCCCAGAAGACGATGCTTATTTTAGTGTCCCTTCAGTGACGTCTCGGGCTGCGCGGTCATCGGTCCGCATGCCGGAAGAATGGGAAAGGTTCCTTCCGCTTTTCTCGATCACAGTCAGGCAGAGCGCGGGGGTCAGGTTCGTCGTTTTAATTTGGTTGATTGTTGATGAATAATTTATTGTTAAAATACAGTTAACATGTTTCACTTGCAAAATTCTACCATACCTGCTCGTTCAACAGTACAAGAATAGCTACTGAAAGGACACCCGACCTTTATCACGCAAAAACGTTCATTCCAAACTTATCACACATGCAAAAAAAATGATCTAAATGATTTTTCGTTTACCGGAGTTAAATATGTGTGCCTTTTTTTCTGGCGACGGAGCGCATGCAACTGACGGACTGAGCGCGCTTAACGGCTCTCGCGCTCGGCATCCGTGGTAACGTCCACCCGCGTACTGTACGTACGGCCACTTAATTGGTGGCACACTCTTTAAACTGATTAAAAAAGCAGGACGTTCACCCAGTTGTTATTAGGAGTTGAACACGGATTACACAACTATTAAGAGAGATATGTTCGATCAACACGCTTCCCGCTACTTGTTAGCTATTATGCTCCCGCCGCCGCGTGAGCTCTCCTGGATTACGTAAGCGCAGAGCAGAGAGAATCAATTATCAGAGGTTTATTCAAGTGTTGAGAAAATGTTGTTTGATCCAAAATACTTACCTAATCAAGCCTACAATGCCATAGCCGTCAAATTTAAATATTTAGATAATTTTTTTTTAGTATGAAGGCCCCCTGGCAGAAAATCTGTGTTTTTCCCAGTCTGCGAAAAAACACCGGCCGCCGTTACCTTGCCTTGTCAACATACCGAGACATACAACGTTTGGAACCAAAGGCGGTTTTCGGTTGGACACAAATCTGATGTGTTGTTTTACATGACTTTTGGAGTTGTATTACGCAAAGTTTAATGTGTTGACCTCTAGTTAATGGTTGAATAATTGCATTTTGTGGTACGTAGTTCATTTGTTTATTCCATTTGCCGAGCAGTATCTACTACGGTTATTTTAGAGTCTCGACACATCCTATCCTTTTCCTTCAAGTCTATGATTTCGTTTCATTTCTTGTAATCTTCTTGGAGTTAGCTGGAAGATTAAGAACTAGAAGTCCACTTAATGTTATTCTTCATTTTATGTCATGTAGGTTTCTATTATTTACCAGACTAATAATAATGGGGTGGGTCTTCCCTTACTGTCATTGAAAAGCAGAGACTGTTTTGTTTTGGTAAGTTTTTGCTTAATATATTACAGCACTGATAGTACTAACAATTATGATAATCCATAATTTATAATCCTATCTACTCTGGCATTCAGCTCCACTGTCTACATTGAGGTTCTTCTCAGGATTGAAAAGCTGTGTTGCAACTTTAACTTCTACACCTGCACGCTTCAAGGTTCATTCAGTTTTTGATCTACTTTTTCCTCCTTGTGACTCTGTTTTAATGTTTTTGTCATTGAAATTAATATTTAGGATCACCGTAGTGAGCTGCTGGAATATGGCTGACCAACAATGTCCACTAGCTACTTACGTCATCGACATGCTCCCATTGCAAACTCGGATGAACCTAGCCCGCGTTATGGAGATCGAGCAACACGTTTCATCTACCGGTCCCTGCGTACACCCACGATTGAAAGAGCTCGTCCTTCATGGCTCTTATGATGGCAGCTCTCCACTTCTGCTCGCCTGTGAAGAAGGCCACCTGGACGCGGTGCAACGCATCCTTAATTGGGGCACGGACATCAACGCTGCTGCCAACTTTTACCACCACCGTCGGGACGGTTGTTTAATCGAAGAGGCTACGCCACTTTTCGTCGCCTCCCTCATTGGTCACATCCAGATAGTCCGTTATCTTATTAGTAAATCCGCAAACGTCTCTTCCACAACGCACACGGAGAACAATCAAGATTATGATGGTCTTACTCCTCTTCACGGAGCTTTCATAAGCTTGGAAATCCATTCCGAACAGTCATTCTTCGAGAAATGCGCGAAGAGTAGCAACATCGCCCGTCTCTTGTTGGCAGCTGGAGCCAACCCATCCGCTCTAGCTTCGGATGGAACACCAGTGTGGATGAGATACTTCTGTGGTGTTGAGGCTACCATCGCACTTGTCAACCATGACCTCAACTTGCAGCAGCGCAACTTGAAAGGCGAAACCATTCTTCACAGCTGGATCGAGTTTCAGAACTGCATGTCTGAAGAGGAGAGACTGGGCATTATTCAGCTATTAGCCGACCGTGATTCCAGTCTGATGATGGCTCGGGACAACGATGGTTTTACACCAATTCTCCGAGCAGCCCAAAGATGCAACTTGAATTTATTGGACTGGATGTTGAAGAGACCCGAAATTGATCGAAGGGAAAAAATCGATGCTGTAGAACTCGCCGGCTCGTGCCTCCTCATGTCGGGCGATGAGGAAGATGAAGAACTCTCCGGCTCGCACCTCCTCACATCGGGCGAAGAGAAAAAGGGCTTCGATTATTGGCGCATAGCTCTGCAGCTGAGGGCCGCGACGGAAGAACGCGACGCCATCAACAAGGATCGTCTACCAGGTGGAATGGCCGAATGGGTTACCTTAACCGAGTTAGAAAACATCATCAAGGAGCCCTGGACTCGCTGGATCCAATGTATGCTGACCCAATTGAGAGTTTATTCTACCAGGAGTTTAGCAGCCGTAGATGACCTTTTACGGACGGGTTACTTCGACCTGAATCTCATTACTGAAGAAGAATACGAAAATTTGGAATACTCAGGGTACATCGAGAGACGATTTCAGCGCAGTAATGAAGACGTGGTTACCCTCTTGAAGGCATATCTGGAAGTCATTCTCAAGTTTCATCCGGATAAGCGTGCTCTCTGGATGTATAAGAACCAAGCTGTCGATGAACTCATCTACAAATTACCAGACATTCAACATGATGACGCCCTTCGCAACTCTACATCCATCAAAACAATTTTGGAACTCATCTTGGCGGTGGATCCAGACCATTCAGGACTGCCCTACAATTTCTTTGAAGTCGTGGCCGGTCTCCCTGAGGTACTGTTAAACCAAAACATCAGGAAATATTTGATCCGTTCGGTATGTAACAACGGCGACGGATGGCTAACTTGGGCATGTCAAGTGGAACGTTTGAATATCATTCGCATTCTGCTTCATCTTGGAGCCGATCCAAACCCAAGTAGATTCCATGAAGACTATCACGGAAACGGGCCTCTACATAGATGGGCCAGTATGGATGAAACTCCTACGCGATCCGCCGCTGCAAACCTCCTCTTTTATTACGGAGCAAACCCTTATCAGATGAATTACGAAGGGGAAACAGCTGTGGACATTTGGATGAAGAAAAACTGCGGAGAAGAGGGTATGCGGTCCGTCAAATGGAACGATCGACCCGACTGGTGTCGTGACACCGTTCCGAAATTATCTCGATTGTGCGTGAAAACTGTGCACATTCATGGAGTACCTTTCGACGAGGAACACGCCTCACTCCCTCCTTTTCGAGAGTTGCCTAAATTCCTGTAAACGTTCATTTTTGTAATGCTTGTTTTGGATTGGAAATTTGTGTAATTGTTTTTTGAGCCCTGAATTTTGCTTTGAAGAAAAAAATTCCGGAACAGACTACGTTTTTTGAGTTCTTTATTCATTGAACTAATCTTTTTGTACTATTACGATTACGCAACCGCACGCAACATCTTTCAACTCGCTCAAAGTCATTCGTAAGACTGGGTCAAAGTATAATATGAAACTACTATGGGGATTAAATCGTAACAGGTTTTAAAAATACTTATTGTTGTTAGAGTCAATAAGGTGAAATAAGACGCCTATTCCTTAGTGTCAAGTAAAAGTCTTATCAACTTTGTCTTCGATTTTTGTTCATCTTTCTTACGAATCTTATGCTGTTGAAGATATGACGGTGCCAATTTTTGTGAATGAAGAGCGCAACGATCTCAAATACTTCACCGAAACGCGGCAGTAACAAATCCCAGAAAAAGGTGAAGGAATCATGCTGATGAAGTAACGAACCAGCGGCACTGTTTTATGTTTTTAAATTTTAGACAAAGATTGTTGATTGTTGTAGTGACGTCCGCTACTGCTGCATCAGGAGCTCCTTTTAAACATGGAAGTTTCTTTGAAATCAGCACGGTAACTAACTCTTTTATGGCTAATTGTTTTGTCATGATCTAGCTTACCGAAAATAGCGGGTTGTTAGCTGCTCTCAAGAGATAATTGGAATCGATTGAATTACCGCGTTGTGGAAAAAATGGTCACAATTAGTACCGTATGCAATAAATTAACATGTTAAAGGTATAAAAATACAATGAATTAACGGTAACTAGATAGATGAACCCTAGTGCTTCATTTTAATCCCTTTTGCTAGAATTATATTACACACGTCCATGACATCATATACGTTTCATCATAAATCAATTCCCTTGTAGAACTGCAGAAATAATTATAAGCCTGACTGCGATAAATTTTCACAATAAATATAATCACTGCCTACCTTCCAACCACGGAATAAACCCAAGTTTTGGAGCAACCTTGATGCTCGGCTTTCTATCTGGAGAACAGAAGCCGAACAGCGACCAAAAGGATCAATTGAAGAGGTTAAAAGCAGCCAGTCCAAGAAGTGGTGACGTCGTGGGCAACTTTAGAGTGACCATGTCTTTCATCATCGACAAGACTGACTTTGGATGTGTTTCTATCAAACCGGATCATCGCGTCTTTTCTAAACTCCATCTCAGAGCCTTTCAATTTGACATTCATCGAGCGATGAATGTGCGCTGGGATATTTTGGCAGAAGCGTCTGCTGCTGCTGCATCAGGAGCTTCCTCTAAACACGATAGTTTTTTCTCATTTTTTTTTTTATCAGTACGGTACGGTAACTATTTCATGGCTAATTGTTTTATTATGAACTACCGTATCTTACTTATTATAACGACTGATTTATTGATCGATTGTTAACGATTGGTAATGTTGTTAACTTTACCATTGATTGCATTTTATTTATTTAATGATTCTGTTCCTGATTATTATTACCGGCATATTGGTCCACTGGTAGCTAGGACACTCGCTTATGATGCGATATGTCCTGGGTTCGATTCCCGGATATGTTATCCATGATCCACTCGACTTGCAGCCTTGCAGGTATTCTAGCAGTAGATTGGATTATTTTATTTTATTGAACTTAATTTATCTTTTATGTATTGATTATGTATTTATGTTTGAATATAAGTAATTGAATAATAATTAATTTTGAAAAATAAAACCATAGGCCTACACCCGCCTACTTTTTTGTTCTTGCGTTTCCCCATTCATTTAAAATACAAAATGTGTTTTCCCTAGCTTAATTTAAATCTTTTAACTGATTTTTAAAAAAATATTATATTAAGATGGAAAAGTAGTAAAGGCCGACATAAGTTGTTGGTAAAAGTTTGACGCTATGTAGGAAAGAGTGGAGAACCAGAAAAAAGGATTTTATGATGGGCTGATGGCTGCCGGCTACGACTTTTTTCTGTTATAAAGGAAATTGATATTCATATATTTTTAAAATGTGAAATTACGTGACTAGAGATATAGAGTTTAGATAGCAAAATTAAGCCATTACACAAACGACAGCGGCAATTTAGCGTTGTGGCATGTTTTTTTGTCCCCTTGGCCCTGGCTGGGCAACCGCCAAAATTTTGTACTTTTCCGGGATTCCGATAGTCATTGACTAATTGTGTTTGCTAGCTGTTGAACTGAGTAACGTTCATCATGTGAAAACATAATCATTGGATGGGATAAAACATTTAACAAATTTTCAAATTCGGATCTGAATCGAAATAATATAATGGTCGAAACCAAGAACAACGGACACAATATCTTAGACATGATGTGGGGGTCGGACAGCTTCGAGATAAAAGTTTCACAGATGAATCAGTGGAAATTTATTATTTTCGTTCAAATCGTAACACTGTGAGAAAGGCTCGCAAGATGGAGTCAACACCCGCTCGGAATATTGAAAATAATTGCGTGAATTGTTATCACGCTCGTAAAAATCACGGCGTATCATTTCCGTTCACATAAAACACCATAGTGTGGATAATGTTGCATTTGCCATTAAACAAAAAAAGTATTTTTTCTTTTCTTTTTATCAATAAATCCACTTCCGTTTTGAATAAAACAAACCAACCAAATAATTGCAGCATGTATCAATTAAAGAAATACGCGGAATGGTTTATTACGTCTCCACTTTTCAATGACTAAGTCGTGTGAAATATCTTGCTATAAAAAAAAGAACAAAATTATTGCTTGGCGACCACATGGCAAATATGGAAAGTGAAATTTCAAATAGAAAACACTGCGCACACACAACAATATAAGGGCTGAGTTCGGGAAATATAGGAAAAAAAGATCAAACAAAATAATAATGAGCAACAATTAAAGGTCGCAAGTTTTTTTGTCGGCTTCTTTTTTATAAGGCACTATTTACAAGGTACATTAATCTCACACAATAAAGGCCCCCTAAAACCATAATTTCAAAGTCATTCTCACATAGGAAAAGCGCACACAATGGATTGAGATTACATTTTTTTCTAAAAAATTTGGGCGTACGCATTGAGATGTGTTACTGGAGCATCAATTTCTCAAGATGCTTTTGCAGGATGATTTCTTTTACAGCTCCGAAAACCTTTTGAACGTTCTCTGTATCCACTGCTGTCGTAAAATGGTGGTAAAGAGTTTGATTGACATTTCGACGAGAAGATACAAACATATTCAGGATAAAGGCTTGAACAGTTTTCAAATCAAATGGATCTCCCTATAGAAAAAGAGTAAGTTAATTAATAGATTCATAATTTATAAAAATGTAAACAAACCAACCTGGAAATCAGGAAAGTAATGAGCAATATTAGACATTTTGGCTTCTAGTTTAGCTTGGAGAAGATCCGTTTTATTTAGGAAGAGGATAAAAGCTACTGAACTCAAGTAGCGGATGTTGACTATGGTTTCAAATATATTCCTCGATTCTTCGAGCCTTTTCGTCCGTCTAATAAAGAAAAATACGTTATCATCCTTCTCACGGCTATGTTACTTTTTTATATATATTTACCTATCTTCCACCAAAACCTGGTCGTATTCCGACGAGCTGACGAGGAAGAGGATAGCAGTGACAGAGTCGAAACACTGAAGCCACTTTTGCCGCTGAGAACGCTGACCTCCGACATCCACAAAACGGAACGGAATCGAATTGATGGGCATCACGCATTCAGTGACGCCTTTGGTGGCCTTGCGCGCTTGTAAAATATCCTGATTGTTGGGCAAATAATCCTATAAGGATGAGAAAAACATTTTAATTTCATCAATAAACATCCGGTTGAATATATTATTATTACTTTTATGGCGATGCGATCCAAGTTCTCGAAAAAATACTTGACAGAATCACTCTGCAAATAAGGAGACAAAATGTTATGTGTTATTGGAAATAGATAAAACTCTCAACAAGTATTTATATTGACATAGTCTCTTTCCCACTTATATGGCTCTCTCTCTCTCTATTGTTGACTTTGTTGGGAGAGAGGGCTTTATTTACTTTGACATGCAGCCAGAGAGTTGTTCAAACAGGATTAGAAAAAAAGGGGGAGACAAAATTACCAGCTGGAATTCTCTTCTCCTCTCGTATGCCTCCTTGATTCCCCTGTCCCTCCACAACTGTTGGACATAGACAGCATACTCTATGAAGACTTTGGTGTCAAAGAGCATGGCGTTGTCTACCCGGAGTAGGAAAGGTGCAAAGCTGGCATTGGCTTCATTCTCCCAGGGAATGCCTAATTTCTCTCTGGCATCAACAAGAACCTTCATGCCTCTGATTATATTTTGATAGACAATGGCTTGGAACTCATGTAAGGTCTCTGTTTCAAATTTGAGTCCATGGATGATCTTCATTTGTTTGAGGAAAGTGGATTTGCCACTCTCTCCGGCTCCAAGGAGCAACAGTTTGACCTGCCTCCTGTTATTCTGCTTCTCTCTTTCAATCTGCTTGTCAATCTTGGAACTTCTTTGCATCTGTTGGATCTCTTCCTCTGAATATTTCCACTGAAGACAGCACTGCAAAAGACTTGATGCCGCCATGGTTAAGGTGCTTCTTTTGACAGGTCGTCTTCGAATAATATAAAGTCGCGCACATCACACACAAGTTTTTTTAAAGATAAAAACTATACAAGACCAGACACGAACGATCTTTTAAAACGATTGCAATGTACACTGCGGATGTCGCAATAACAATAGGAGTGGCTCAAAACAACTGTCAAACTCGTGTGCTAACGTCAAGCACCCGAAAAAGTTTTAGTACACAAGAGGAGCTCACAGCGGAAGAAAAATAACGAGCTGCTGGTACGCCCACTTGTAGGCAGCAGCAAGTTCCATGACAGTGAGGGTCAGTTTGTGCAGCACTAGTCCTCCATCTGGTGGTAACTGTCTACCATCAGCACTAGCCTGCTAGACGGCGGTAATGTGATTGCTTTCAAGCGATAAGAAACTTCTTATAATAATAACCCTTGGGTGTACCCAAGTGTTTTCAGCTCTTCACGCCTTTATGTTAAGAATTGAAGCGATAAGCCCATAATATTCACCGCTGACTAATTTCAACTTCCCGCAATTGGTATAAATTGTGATAACAATTTTTGAATCAGTAGGGAGACTACCGTGAGATTGCAACACTACACAACATTCTATGTCGAAAAATAAATTGATGACGCATCATAAAAATTTTCCACTTGCGTCAAAGAAGAGAGAAAGTCAGGTGATTCTTTTCCGGTCATGTATAGAATGTTAAATGGGCAACATGTGACCAGAGAAATAAATAAATTGCATCAACCAAATAAAATTTGAGATTCGTGTATTGTACAGTGTATACAGTAGTGGTATCCGGACTATTTGCTCTACGAGAATACCAGCTGACGGTGATCTGATAACCCACAGCAGTCGTGGCATTCTCTCTCTCATTTCTGCGGTTTCATGTTACGCGCGCTTGGATGAGAGCGTGTAATTGGATATGACAGAAGCTTAGATCTGATTTATATGACCAGTCGTCTCGCTCGGTTATCTCAAGAAATTTACAGCTTGAATTCGTTTAATAATTTGATTCACCTTTGTATTTTATTTTTTCTTTCCAAAAGTTTAAATAGAGGGAAACAAACAAAACCAAAATTATTCTGTTCCAGCAGTGCAGCACAACCTTTGAAAATACTGCCATAGATAAAAAAAAAAGAGAACGGGGGCTTGATTATACCATTCGCACATGGTTTTACAAAAGAGACTTACGATATCTACACACAAAATTAAAGGACCAGAATTAGAATATTTCTTCATTGCGAAAGAGAGACGTGGTGATATACGCTGTTAATAGGCTGTAATAGTAATAAGGGGAAATATTAATCATCACGATACAAATCTGCATTTTAAACAAGAAACGACAAAATTAATAAGGATCAACATGTCACACTTTTACTTTTACGGGAATAGTACAAAATAAGAGGCTTAATAACGAAAAAAACAAACATCCTGATTGAAAAAGAGAGGGATTTAAAGTTGAGGAATAGTTATTTACTGCATCCTTGACCAGCGTTGATGCTAGGATCGGGTTGGGCCAAGTAATAGTTGACTGCTCTATTAATATCGCAGTCAGCTGCCAGGGCTAGTCGAAGAAGTTCAGGGCGCGATACTTCTACGAGAATATCTTCCAGAGCGGCTACACAATTCTCTAGACGCTGTTCTTGTTGCTAAATATTAAAAATCAAGTTTCAGACATGTTATTAATCTAAAAAGTGAAATGAATTTACCTCTTGCTCCGCTTCAGCTACAGCGATACGCATTTCATTGGTGAGTTCTTGCAGCAAGTCGACACTTTCTTTACTGCTGCTGCTATTGGTACTGCTTGTACTGCTGGATCGGCTGCTGGTACTGCTCCGGTCACTGCTCCCGCGACCCCTATTTATTAAGACCCAAAATTAGTTTTAGTAGTCAAATGAAAATATTTAAATTATTATTTATACCACAAGTAGCTTTCTCCAGCGTGGACGGGTAAGTTCATCCAATTTCTGGATCTATACAAATAATAAAAAATGTTATCAAAATAATAAGGCAAAAATATGAAATGGATTAATACGTGTGTGGGTTAGACGTGTGAAGCTGCACTTGTGAACGAAGGTGAGCAGGTAACTCTTCTATGCCTTCCTTGTCAATAGAATCACCATGCTTCCAGATAAAATTTACGCAGGATTCCTATAAAGTTAATCAAAATAATCAATAAAGAGAACAACAAGGATATCAAATGATCGTACCTGTAACTGTGTCGCAGTTGCCACCTGATCAGCTACAGCTAGAAAGCAGAGGACGTTGGAATTATCCAGGCGAGACGAGAGAACCGCTTGACAACCGACGCTTAGTTGTTCTACTTCAAACCGATCTGCCAATATGAGAAGCTCAATGCAGTTGTCGTTGCTAATGCTTGAATGGTCTAGATGATCTCCGTACAGGAAGCGGAGGAAAAGGGATAACAAAGGCGGCGAACAATCCGGCAAAGTAATTTTTCTATAAAAATGTAATCATTGATAAACATTCTCTTTCTTTAAAAAAGGCAGTGGGACTAACCTGTCGATTGCTTCTCTCATACCAGAGAGAAGAGCACGGTAGAACCAACGACATCGAGCAGCTAGGATAACTCGATGGGCTTTGACGACTTGGTCCACTTGTCCCGTTTCAGGATCAGCCGGTAAGATGAAGTCTAGATCTGAGTTGATCTCACTTTCCAGCAGATGAAGAACGTTACGGGCTAGTGGACTCTGACTTGCCATTGGTTCACGGCATAGAGGACCGACGCGACTCAAATCTCCATCTCTGTTATTGAAAAGTAAATCATCATTTTTCTAAGAATCTCTTTTTTTTATTAGAGTATATATTACAGTGGAAGAGAGTCGGCGCCATGTGGTTCGGTACTAGAAGGAGCAGGAGGCGATGTAGCGGATGATGAAGTATTTTCAATAAGCTCCAGTGTGATTAGCGAAGCGTTGAGTTCCTCGCGCTGAACAAGCTCGCAAATTTGTTGAAGTAAGGCTCGGACGTTGGGTTCGGTTTTGATCTCCTTCAATCGACTGATTGTCTGATTCTATAAAAAGCAAAAAAATACAATAGAATTAGAAAAAAACGTTTATATGAAGACGGGATAACGCTTACTATTTTAGAGGCAATGCTGTAGAATGTAAAGTGGAATTCGGCGAAAGACAGCGATACATCTAATGAGGCAATGATTTCCTCAAGCCGGAAAATGACTAGAGGAATTTCTTCCACAAACAAGTTGATGTTCCGCATAACGGATCGCACTTGGGAAGAAACGTTCATTTCGGCAAATTTCTCTCTGAAATAAACTCATTAATAAATTTGAAAAATAATGACGAATCAAAACTGTGTTAATACTTTTTATGTGAGAGAAACATGACAGCCAACATGAGTTTCTCGTGAAGGTTCTTCAGTTTAAGGGTTTCTTTGTCCAATAGACTGTCGGCCATACGATGTCCGGTGGGTGCAAGAGAGCGGAACGAATAGATGATTTGCTCAGTAAGGTTCTTGCACTCAATAGCCAAAGACCAGATGACGGTAAGCGCTCCATCCACCTGGAATAAATTAAAAGCTGGATTATTTAATTCTTGACAAAATATAGGATATAAGACTCACTTCAGGAGCGATATAGCTCGCGAGCACGAAAGTTTGGCTAGCTGAGAGACTACCAATGACATTCCGGAAGCACTTTAAAAGGCGGTAAATTTGCGAGACGAAGATGGGTAGACGAGCGCGGAAGTAGGTTACAACTTCACGCCTCTCTTCAGAGGTCAGATCAGTCTTGTGTCTCGTAAAGGTAACGCAAAGTTGGATGAATCGAATCACCGCAACTACCCCTTCTCTGAAAAATGAATTAAAATATGTAATTTAAATGGAATTGAAAGTGGCATTCGATTATTTTACCCCAAACTGAGTTTGACCGATTGCCATAAGCGAGCCGCATTAACCAACATGTCTGCTTCGTTACTGGACTCAAAAAGAGATATCATCTTGTCCAAAGAAGAGTGAATGCTTTGAACAAGTTGCCGGATTTCATTCCTGACGGAATGGTTCTTGAGAAACGATCGGCACTGATCCAATAAACTTTTCATAGGCAGATGATTTTGAAAGTGGTCAATGCACAACTGTGCAGTCTGGCTGTTGAATGTGGATGGAAGGTGGTGAGAGTAGGCAAAGTGAAGGGCTGTGGAGAGCACTGGCTCTGGCAAACCATTCAGGGATTTCCACTCAAAATCTGGTTGACTGAGTGATAGGATGGTTTTGTGGACTTGAAACTAGAAGTAAATTCAAATAATTTTAGCTATTGTTAATCAAATGTGTGGAAAGTGAGTTAATTTACTGTTTGACTGTTGGCAGCATGTAATTCTAGATCTGAAAAGTATCCTTCTTCAAGGGCCGGCACAAGGGAAAATGAATTGTCTAGGCTAGTATGCTGATTTTTCACTACAACTTTCTTGCAAATGAAAATAATCCAGGAATCAAATGAGAGGACCAAATCATGGCTTGAAGGTCTCTCCACCTTCAAAAATACTTGTTAAATATTGTAATTAAGCAATAATTTCAGACTGCTCGTACTCACCCTGAACTCAATAATATTTCCCTTAAATCCGGCAAAGCGGATAAAGGTGGAGAAGGATGAAGAGTGCACTTCATAGGTATCACAGAAAGAAGGGGGGAAATCAAGATTAAATTCATTTTTCCATTGGGCAGATCCACCTTTTTCCAAAGTGAATTCGATCCCTTTCAGATTGTCAAAACTGGTATCGTCTGCTGTATGTCCCTGAACCTCGGTAATCTGCCAAAATCAGAGACAACGAAATTTCAATTCTAACGAAACTAGAAAGTCAGGAAATAATTTCAAACGTTACCATCCAAGTCCCATGAAGTTTTGAGCCCGAATATCGAGCCATTTTTTACCGATTATGGCAATCACAAAAGGTTATCCAACAGAGACTTTATTTACCGACCACCATCTTTTAACGTCTGTGTACAAGTCGTTTACGATCTCAGTGCCACCTATCGACGATTTTTTATAACAAAGAACTGCTAATTAACTCCCGCAGTCCCGCGCATCTTTTTTTTTCGGAAAAGAAAAATCCGGGCCAATGAGGATGCAGGAAACCTCTGCGTGACTCAAAGTGCTTATCCTGATAAAGCTGTAACAGATAAGAAATATTGGAGCACGAATAGTCCATTGTCTGATGAAACTCGGAAATCATCATAAACATCCTTTTACTCTTAAGAATAAAGATATGCGGTCGACCGGTCTCTATGATGTTTGTATTGCGATCATTAGCAATATAACTATCTTAATTATTATTATACAACGGCGGAACAGACCTAAAGATTATAATCTCTCCATAAAAATTTATTTAAAGTCAAATAAATTTGATAGAAACACAAGTTTAGCAGAAATTCGTGTAATAGATTGATTGATTGTAGCAGCTAGATTCGAAATGAAACAAGTTCGGTAGAATTTATTAGTGCGGGTTATTATATTATTATGAGTCATGGCGTCATGTGATATGTTATTAAGCTTCGCATTTCACAAACCGTAGAGCTTCATCTGATTTTTCAAGTCTTCCAAGCTCGTATTGCCGAACTGGTCGCCTTGCTGCTGCATCAACTTTAAAATATTTTCCATCTGCTTCTCTTCAACCCTGCGAAAAAATAATAAATTATTATTCATCATATTTTAAAAACAATTTATTATTAGAAAAATGACAACCTCTGCTCCAGGATTTTATCTTCTTTGACCAGTTTTGCTTCCAGTTTTTTAGCTAATCGTAGAGGTTTCTTTTGCTCCATAAAGTTGTCCAGGTCTTCACGACTTTCTTTCACTTGATTCGGAGCCATTTTCGTCTCTGGAACAGCCACAGAACGGGTAATGCCGACTCCACAAAATACTGATGTAAGAACGAGGCAGATGATTGTAACTAGAACAGTGATGATGTAGAAAATCGACGTGCTTTCCAAGATAACATCCAACATCTTTAATGCTATTAACTAAGATCACACTGGATGGGTCGGTTCTTTTTCTCTGCCGAACTAAGAGCGAGGATCAAGTTTGGACGGAAAACTTGCTGATCCAAATGTTCTAAAGATTTTTCTGCCAGATTCTGAAATGGTTCTGAAGGATTCTTCTCTTCTTGTCTGCAAGTGTCTAATGTCTTCTTCACTTTGTTGACTATACTACGGTCTAGAACTTCATCAATCCTGTTTTCTGCTTCAATCGCTATGTGCTCCCTGTAACATCGATCAGCCAGATCCAACTGCTGGGCAAGGCTGTCTGCAGAAGTCAGTTCAGTCACAAGATTTTGAAATTCCCAGTATTTTAAGAATTCTGGTTTATCTCTCATGTACTGATCAAAGAAAGCTCTGCCTTCAGTAGAAGCTAGAAGGGCGCTGAGTTTTCCTTCACGGACAATCTTCTTGAGAGCCTTGTGAGGTATGGACTTGAGCGCCTGCTCCGCCATCCATAGATCGATGCTATCGGGTTACTCGACTGCTTCTTGGTTACTCTAGTAACTAATAGAATCAGGAAATTAGGAGCTATATATAGTTAAAAGTTAAGATGATTAAGGTACACGGCGGATGTACCTCGAATAGTTGTTCAAAACGTCAACAAAGTTACCTGGTAGCGGTCGCAAAACATTGACGTTAAACAGCGGGCGGGACCAATGCACATTCCGGTGTGTCGTTTATTGATGTCTTGTTGTCTGTCTCCTAGCGACATCTATCGAGCCGTTTTTAAACCCTATTATAAATCTTAATTTTTTTTTAAATAAATGGGTTTGCTGATCAAATGATAGGTTCATTAATAGAAAGCGACTTTATAATTACTTGATTACACCAATTTCCAAAATAACATCTACAATAAGTAATCGTAAAAAAAGAAATTACAATGAAGCGACACCCACAATTACGGATGAGACAAAAATAATTTGAAAAAAAGAAGAAGTGTCCAATTATACGTACAATGAATAATAAACATGCAACTTTTCTTTTTAATTCTACGTACGCCACATGGTATTATAACCTCCATCCCACATGTTTTCATATACATGCAAGTCACAGAAGCATAACGAACACAAAACAGTCCCTTCTGGTCTTAATGTTGTCGATTCCAAGTA
This sequence comes from Chydorus sphaericus, assembly GCA_030141595.1. Classification (NCBI taxonomy): domain Eukaryota; kingdom Metazoa; phylum Arthropoda; class Branchiopoda; order Diplostraca; family Chydoridae; genus Chydorus; species Chydorus sphaericus. The sequence goes on from CM057930.1 coordinate 7,709,452, forward strand.
TCTTTCATCCAGAGCACGTTCACCTGGTCTCGTAAATACGAGAATCGTGCAGAGCCGGAGAAGTCATGCGGGTCGGTCAACGACGCGCTCACTTTCGTTTTGTGGTTGAGAAACATTATATCTTTTTGCTTGAGAAATTAAGTCTTTATGCAATAAAAAAAAATATGGGCAATACACAAGGCCTTTTTTTTATTTCATTTCAATAGTTAACCGAATTACACACAAGAGAGAAAAAAAAGGTTTAAGGACACTTCATTCTTCATGGACGGAATGTTGAGACAAGGGCGAAACATTAAAAAAACATTCTATCGTTAATAAAAGTAGAAAATGGAATTTTTTGACATAAAAAAAAAAAATACACGATGGAGAATGTTTTAATTATTTTAAAAGTAAAAAAGAGAGAATGGAATTTATATACACACAAAACACGATCCAAGATCGCATTTTTCAAAATCCTCGTTGTATATCCGTGTGTCAAAGTCGCATGAAAATACTGTCAATTTACCATTTTATAACCAAATGAAAATGACCGCTCTACTCTCAATAGTTGTATGGTCCATATTGTGATCCGTAATATGGTCCCGGATAGGCGTACCCGTAGGCGTACTGCTGCTTTTGAGGGTAAACTACGTCAGCAAAGAAGAACAAAGAAAGAAAATATAATTATTAACTTTCTCCTAGCTCTCTCCAGAGGGTAGGAAAAGGAGTGCGAATATAAGAGACTTCTAAGAAGAATCGTGATGGTCTGTCACGACCATCCCGTAGGCTTCCGTTTATATACCTGGCATGAGATACTGCATGTTGACGGCCTCCTCTTTTTCTCGCTCACGGCGTAGGCAGATAGCAGCGCAGGAGAAAAGGATTGAAGAGATCAAAGCGAATCCAACACCAATCCAGGCAATCATGTAGGACCTGTTGATCAAAAAGTCAAAGTCAAATATTCATGCCATTTTCAAATTGAATAATAAATACCAGTCGTAATCGATTCGCGAAGCGTCCTTCAAGACCTGTCAAAAAACAGAAAGTAGGAATGATGAGTTTCTCGCGTGATTTTATACTACCGAGAGTTGACAGAATCTTCCCACCGTCGTCACCCTGATTTCCAACGTCATAACAAGACTAATATTATTACCTTGGGACGCAGGAATTCACGTTCGCCCACCAGTTTCTCGTTTTCGTAAAACTCGACACCGTGCCAGAGACCCATTCCACCAGCGCTGAATAAACCTGATGCAAGTTGAAATTAAGTAACTCTATTCTATGAGTCATATAATTCAATATACTCACATGCAAGGAGCATCAGGATCGCAGTGCTTGTAATGTTACCAGCTCCTCGGCGCCAGCAACCGACCACACCCGTCCAAAAGGCCACAAAGTCGAAGAAGAAGGAGACGATAAAGAGTGCAATCATGGCTCGCCCCATGTCTGAGAAAAACTCAAAAGGTTAATACCATAAAACCATGTGAAAAACCCTAATAAAAACTCACGAAGACGGGCCATAGCATCTTCACTGAAGCTCTTTGTGGCGCCCTTATCGTCGGGGATGTAGTAGTCGATGTTGGTGCACAGTGTTTCAACTGGGGAGCGATACGTCTCCACTGTATAAATAAAATAAAATAAACATAGGTGAGTCTTACACGCCCTTTTTTCTCGAGATAACCAGGCCACCATTTCCTGGTAGCCATGCGTAACGAATGAAGAGAGAAGAAATCCGGTCAAATAAAAAATAAGTTTTTAAACATCACGAAATCTATTATCGCTTTTTGGGAAAGTTTTTAAGGCGAGTGAAAATCGCTCGAAAGTTTTTCAATCGGTGATACAAATTTTCTTTTAAAATGAAATAAAGAGATTGAAAAAAAGGGGGTCAGACGAGCTTGGGGGAACTAAAGGAAACCCCGTTAGCTGACCTGCTCCTCGCCTCAGCAGCAGTGTACATTCTTCTCTCACGATTAGGTATCACCAATATTGACATAGCGGCTCTTTTTTTTATATTTTTATTTATTTCCGTACGATCCAGTTTCAAACCCAGTTATTTTGACGGAAAACCTTTGACACCTTGTCCAGTATACCGTCCGCCCTTGAACCTACATTTATAATTCTTTTTTAAACGGCCCTGAGGCAGCGTGAGTTATCCAAGCGTTTCGAAAATTTCTTTTCATGTGAGGAGAATATTTTTTTCTCACAACACTGCTGACTTGAAGACATACAATATATGATGATGAAAACCACACGATTTTTCACCCACGCTGTGTCGCTTGCTTCTTTCAAAATGTTGAATATTTAAAAATGCAACAGATGGTGACCGAAAGGGTTGCTGAACTGTGCGACTCGATTGGAAAGTGTACACAAAGAGATGCAATATCTTTTAAAAAAAATAAAGTCTGACCTCCTTTAGGAACTTTCTTGTCGTCGAAGCAAATGCGGAAAAGTCCTTTAGTCCTCGAAAAGTAGAGAATATTGGATTCCAATTCTCCTCCGAGTGCCAAATCTCCTCGAGTCACTTGGGGCTGTGCATATACAAACAAACATTTTATTTTCTGAAAGTGGGAAAAAGCATTTCATCCAATATAGAACCTCAAGTTTGAGTCTGTCGACGGTTATCCGACTCCAGTTGTCCGTGGAGAAGGCGATTGCTATCAAGGCAACTGAAACTACTGAAGCGATCGTCGCTAGCGAGAGAGTGTAGGCCGAGCAAGGCATGATTGCGATTTCGCGTGTGACAACAATCACTCAATTCACACTAATCCAAAAAAGAAGAAGAAGAGCAAGATGGCGGGTATATCCAGTAAAAGAAAGATGATGCCTCACCACCACCTTAAAAATTTTGACGCGCCCTCCAAGTTTTTCACGACACTTGCAGCGAGCTTCAAGTTTGCTGGACGACTGGACGCCCTGAAGCAAAGGAAACAAGAAGAAATGTATTCAAAAGAACTTGTTTTTTAGGGGAGAGAGAAGAAAGAGGGGGAGGCCCTTTTGGCTCGATGCCCTCGTCCTAGGTACGACTATGCTACCTGTACGTACACTTTTCTCTTACCCGCCCACATTCCAAGAGAATAACACCTGAGGCTATCTTCTCTTTTTACTTTAGAATTCATTCCTTCTTTCTTCTTTCCATTCTACATCATCAAACCCCTCAGGGGAATTTTATAATTCAGGTAAAGAAAGCATCTTCAGATAGATGGCGCTTTGGAACAACAGAGTTTTTGAAAAAAAGGGCGCCAGTCTGCGCTAAAATCAATATCCGGGTGTTGCTACTGGAATTCCCAAGTTCAGCATGCTCCCGCTCAGGAGCGTGCGCGCGGCAGTAAAAAAGATCCTCCTCTTTGGCCTGCTATATATATATATGCTTGTTGTGTACTAACGCTCGTTCGAGACGGACGGAATCCTTGCCGTGCGCGCTATACGATGGATTCTTTGAATCGGTGAACATATATAGAGGAATACATTTTTTGCGTGATCCATCAAAGACTACTCTTGGACATTCCAAATATATATGGTGCAATAACGATCCTGAAAGAAATGTCAGGCGGTGATGTTGCGGAAATGACGGCCCTGTCTGCCGTCGGCGGCGGCGGCGGTGGCGGTAGCGCCGGCGGAAGCAGCGGTCCGGGATCGCCGACTCTAAATTGTCATCATCCACAAACACAGTTCCCGCAGCCTAGGCCGGAACGACAACGGTGCCGACCCACTTTCCCTTTGCTCATGGGCACAGTGCTCCTCACTCTTCTCGGCAGTGCTGTAAGAATAATAATTACTCAACTCTTTTGTAGCAATAATAATATTAATATTTAAAAAAAGGCCTTATCGGCTTCAATATTCACCGACTATTGGGAGCGGATCGACTACAATGCCTCTGCTATTGAGGCTATTGCTCGCAAGTTTAATGGATCCCATCGTCTCACATGGCTCTTTAATAGCACAGTATGAGTTTCATCTTTCACGATCCATCATACTTGCCCTTTATATCTAAGATAATATAAAAATATATTTAGGTAGCCAAGATCGTCTTGCATCCGGGGATGACGGCGGGCCATACATCCTCCTCTCTTACAGCAGCAGATCCATCTGCCAACACTAAATCTGGGAGCAACAGCCGCTCTTGGGCTTTGAAACGTAACTCTTCTTCTTCTTCTACTGGAGGAAACCTTCATTCTACTGGAGTAGTCTCATCCGCTGCAATGGAGGTGGATCATTATGTGAACAGTATTATCGACCCTCCGCCGGAGCAAGTCAGCAACAACAAGGCACTTATTTATTATTCAATAGCATAACAAACAGCCGATATCGATCCTAATGTGAGGACATGTATATGATTAGGTAAAACGAAGTGTCCAAGAAGATGAGGAAGTAATACGCAACAAGTTTGATAAAATTCGGAAAAAGAGATCCCGGAGCAAAATGGAACCCAGCGGGTTAGTTTACCTCATACCGCTCCATGGTGGGATCTGGCATCTCTGCGTCGACCTCCAAAGTGAGTAGAAAACAAAACTCAAAAAGTACACTAGGATCGATAAAGTTGATATCGATTATGTTGCGGATATAACTGAATTTTCCGTTCCCAAGTTTGTCTGTTATAAATTAATCACTTCATATGTTATATAAACGTTAGAATATTGAATTAAGGGGGTCCCGAAAAGAATTAATCGGATCATATTCCTATCTATGTAATCCTATAGAAGGATCATTTCACGGTCTTTGCGCTCTCAATAGCATAAAACTTGTCGTTCTTTCCATTGATCATTCAACCAAAACCTAATATTTGTGTCCTCCCTAATAATGTTCAGCTTTCTCCGCAACCTAATCACTTTAATTAAGAAACATAAAATTACGCGGATGAGCTTCTCTTGCTTTCCAGTTTGACACGACATTTGGGCAGAGCCAAGTGAAGCGGGTAGTTTCTTTTCATTTGAATTCAGAGTATAATTGGGAATCCTTCAAGCCCATATGGGCTGTAATAACGAAGGAACTATGCAAGATTGCTGCGCTTCCAAGTTATACGATCCAGCAGCTAGCCATAACTTCTTAGAGCCCCTTTTCTATATATAAATTTTTTTTTATATTCAATTCTCGCTCTCTATAGAAAAGTTTACTATCAATTGCAGAGCTATGCTATTGATCGAGGAAAAAGCAAAGAAGAGTGTCAAAACTTGAGAGAGTTTTCTTTGGACATATTCAAGCCTTTTGAAAGTTTATTCAGCCGCTCTCTTCTCTATAGTTCAACCAAGTTGAATTTAGATCTTTAATAGCTCTTAGAACTTTATTTAGTTGGAATTGTCTCATTTCCAACATCGCCGCCCATGATTAGCTTTTCTTTTCAACAAGAGTTGATCTTCCAAGGGTGTTAATTAGAACACGCAATGATTTGTTCATTATTCAGACGAGCAATTAAGGATGCTGCAAGAGATGGGACTGAATAGAGAAGAGGCATGTATGGATTATTTAGAAGAAGACGATGGAAACGAGGGAGGACCGATATCCCGCTTGTCGGCTCACTATCTCCACTTTCACGTCCAATCAAGTGAGTGTTCTTGGCATTTTCATAGAAGAGATAAGGATCCTTTTCATTATAGCCGTGCCTATATACTTCCTCTAATGAATTTCTATTTGTTCGTGATGTGCAGAGATGCACAACTTATCGATCTCTTGCGCCATGGTGTGCGTTATATTGTTGGGAGCCGCAGCCCTACTAGGTACCTTTGGCATCATCAAGAGACAGCTGAGCGCCATTCTTGTCACGGGGGTCATGTACATCTTGGCCGGTAAATGAGATTATCTTCTTTTATTTATAGGTTCCCAAGAGATATTATATCAAGAATCGCTTAGAATGATTACTTTCCAAGTCTCTGAGAATTATCTTTAATTGTTGTTTGTAGCTCTGTTTGCCGTCTTCTCTCTCGTTATAATGCACTGCAAACGGAACGCTCGTCGAGATACCGGACTTGTCGACGACCTGCTTGTCAGCTCGACAGATTACAACGAGTCACGCATCTTCACGAACAGCTGGTACGGGAGCGAAATCAAATGATGCATTTTTTAAGAGTTGCATCCAATTCAACTGACTTTTCTTTCTCGATTCCTGATACTGTCGATGAATTATGGATAGGTCCATGTTGCTGGGCTGGGTTGGATCCCTTCTCGTCCTACTGGCAAGCTTCTTTTGGCTATTTTTGGCCAAGGTTATGCGCTATAATCCTCTCACCTTTCTGTGAGCTTCATCAATTCCATCATACATTACATATTAATACAGTACATACATAATAATATTCTTCTTTCTCTTTTGTTGTGTTTTTTCCCTCTCTCTCCATACAAAAACTTCTAATGCCAAATATACGCACATCAACAATAAAAACTATACGGTGTGGTTTAAATATACATGACGTTGTTGGAACCCGTTCAATGCGCATTCAGAGAAAAAGTTTCAGCAGGCGTCGTCGTCGCCGCATCTGCCCGACGCTGATGGAGTTTCTGTCAGCGGCTTAAAGGATTGTAGTAGTGCAGCCGACCTAAACTCTTTCTTTATTTCCAATTGGAATGCGGAATAATAGTAATAATAAAGAGGCAAGAAAGTCTGTCAAGGTTCGATAAACATGGTCGCCTTCCAATAACAAGTCTATATAAAAGAAGTATATACTTTTCATGGTTCCGCTTTCCATGTTCAATAAGTTCGCCAGGGCGGAGTTTGGACACACGGGGAAAAGTGGATCAATGAGGGGCAGACTAAAAGAAACGTGTTATATAACCTTGTACGCTATGGTCGTACGGCATATAGGACTACTGCTGGATCCCCTTATGCAAATCGAGGACAAGGTGCCAAATTGTGGTTTTTTTCGGCGAGGCGCCAGTGAGATCCCTGACAGTCTCTAAAAGTTCACGCTCAACAAATCAAAGAAAGGAAATGTTATTTTAAACAACAGCTCTACTCTAAATCCTTAATTAGCATTGCATAAATGAACTTTTTTTTTACTACCCATATTAAAATTTTTAAAAAAGGGAAAACACAAGATAAGATCTTCTGCCTCCATTGGGAGTTGAACCCAAGACATCTGGTTTACGAGACCAGCGCTCTGCCACTGAGCTATGGAGGCGATGAAACGGGGATGCGTAAATTTCTATATAACCCGTATCAGGTAAAAAAGTAGGTCACGTGTACAAAAAAAATAATAAACTCAGAGCCCAGTTCCTGGAAATAGAATTGTTGAAAGACTAGTTTCACGGTCGACATCATAGTCGTCTATCGAACAACCTCAAAGTAATTTTTCGTGAGAAAAAAACCGTTGGTTAAGTTGCCCTTGGTACCGCTCGTTTTCCTTCTCTAATAGGATTGCTTTAAGCGACGTAATCATAACAAATTATGACACTCGCGTATCCCATGAACAAATGTCCTGATCATAACAAGTAAAGAGTGCATTTATATAAGAAAATTACCTGTCCTTTAAACCACAATTTATTGTTCTATTTCACAAATTTATTCAAATTTAATCGCTCCTATCTAATTTTACATTCCAACATTTCAACCTCGCAAGTCTTCAGGCACCGATTATCTCCTTTCTTCTTCTTAATAATCACTTAAGTAGAAAGTTTTCTTACATGATGGTTCGTTAGATTTCTATTGTTAACTCGTTAAAATTGAATTTTAGTCGCTTCTGCACAGTTATTTTTATTGCTCGTCTCGCATTCATCCATAGAAAGATGTCTATGAAAAATATTTTCGGTATACATCTTTTTGGCTATACAAGATTATGCAATATATTCGTTATTCACGCATCAGTTAGCGACAGCATCGTAAAAAAAAATTCAAACATCTTTTGATCTCCAACACTCTTATTCTATTTATATACAAATAAAGAAGGAAGGAAATCAATATGCGGCATAGCAGAGTAGAGATGACAGCAGCATAAAAGAACGTAACATGGTGATGGAAAAGCTAGACGAACAGCCAATTTTATTTGCTTTTGAGAAAATTCTTGAGCTACCGGCATGCAGTAAATATATATAAATATACGAATAGCGCAAGGCAGCAATTGTGGGTGGGAATTTGCACGACGGGATCCATTCCCGCACGCTTTTCTATTTAACTATTGCACTGCTATTTGGGTCACCCTCATCCTGACCATGATGAATGTCATTAATAATAACAACAGGAACGGTTTGCCTTAGTGCCCTACATTGATACCTAATAAGCATTTTGGTCAAATTATGTTAAGAAAAAGAAACCACTCAAGAAGTTACATTATGCTTAAGGCTCCATATAAATATTACTGGGCGGTTTCAAGTATTTCGATCAGGAAGTTGAATCCTATAATTATTTCTCGATTTCGAGAAGAGATATTGTGCATCAGACAAAATGGTTTGATGAAGTATTCATAGTCTTTTATAGGAGCAGTGTGAGTAGATTGCAATGTTTTTCCAAAGTTACCAAGTGCGCTGTTGCATAGCAAAATCCTGCTCGAGGATTCAAATCCCTTAAGGCTCTGTATGCAAATGATGAAGCAGCATCATTACGGACCCACTGTCACAGAGAGTATATACGCTCGGTGAATGTAGATCAATAGTAAACCTTCGCTGAAAAAAAAGAGATCCATCAGATTTTCAAGTATGCAGAGGCAACACTTTTCTTCGAGTGATGGATCAACTGTCAGTCACGCATTGAAAATTGCCGAGACATTTCCAGCTTCCATCCCAATTCGTGGAACAAAATAAGATCTTCAGTAAATTGACAGTAGTACCGAACTTTTTATTACATTTCAAGAATATGAAATGTCTCTCGAGATACTATTTTTAAAACGTCAAAAAGTGAAATTTGTCACGAAACTGAAAAAGCGTGAGCCTCATTTTTGCAAAGTATAATTCCACAGAACGTGTCACAGCTATTATATAATCGTGATTTTCATCATAATGATTTGCTCGGTTCAAGGACGATGAAGATGATGGGCCAAAAACTTTCGATTCCATTATAGCGAAATGAGTAACAATGGTGGCGTCGTCGTATTATTAGCCAGCCTTAGAACAATAGTAAATGTACCATGAATCATTCTAAATTCTAGCACTTGTCTGCCATATCCTTGTAAATATCCCTTATCTCTACCCAGTTATGGCCAGAAACGGGAAGTACTTCTACTACTACATGTTCCGTTCTTTCTCTTTTGTATTCCGAGTGCACACGTCAGACGGCGCCTTATTCGCTGATGCCCCAATAAAGTAGGGGACCGTGTCACGTCATCTTCCGTGCGTATAATTCCACATCTGGTATTACCCGCCGTCGTCTATTCATGAAAATATTCCGCCTGTAATAAACCGAAATAAAAGGCAAAGACAGCACAAAAGAGAGTCGTCGCTGTGCCACCATCAACTCGAGAGCATCACGCAAATTGCTACTGTTGTCTACTCTTGAATAAATCAATAGGAGATGACCCTTATAGATAAGTAAGGATATAGGCGTGTATTTTTATCATCGAAAAGTTGGCAAAAAGAATTGAGGATTGGAAGAAGAAAAGGGAAGATATCAACAAAAAACAAGAAAAAAAAAGCGCTATCGTTATATGGCCAATAATCTTTTTTAAAAATATGTACAGAATAGACAAATCACCCAGCGCTTGTTCAGAAAGGATATTCCGTATATGGGGGAAAACAAACAGAAAGCATGTAGATTTTTGACACCTTGTACAGAAAGAATGATATACACAGAGAATCGCATGTCATTATTATTATTTTAAGGTAACAACTGCATCACCTGGAAGCGAGAAGTAATCATTAGTATTATTGCCATACACTCAGTTTTCACTCAATCAAGCAGCATACACTTTGGGATTGGCTAAGATATCAAAAAAAAAAAGATCACAAAGCCCACGCAAAAATACTATAAATTGTTTAATTTTTTCAATTTTTTTTTTGTTGAGACCCCGAACACCCGAAAAGCTTCTTCTTTTTTTTATATTCTTCCGAATCATCTAGGCAGAAAAGATTGAACAAGGAAGATCCTGCAAGCTGGTTATTATGTGTAGAAAAAAGTACACAACACGCTCTACTGATTGGTACGCACACATGATCGCAATTGAAAATGATGAACAAGAAGGAGCTCCAGGGAATAGGCACACTGGTACTTCACAAGATCCAATGGTCGGAGGATGCATCAAAGATATATTTATCTTTGTTATCAAACAAAGAAATAGGGATTTCTTTTCCATTTTTTAAATCATCCGGTCGTGTAGGATTTGGTCTTTTATGAAAAGAAAGAAAACAATTTCAGAAGGACGGCAGTGATAGAAAAAGAGAGGAAAAAAACACGACGGGATACTTAGAAGGATTTTATGTGCATCCACAACCGAAACAAGAAAAAAAGGAAGTGGAATGTTAAAAGAAAGAAAAAGAAAATTTGAAATTGGTGGGCTCATTGAATGCATTAATTCTGGATCCAGAAAATTAACCAGCTGCATTCACAATTGAACTTTTCATATAAAGGCGGAAAAATTTTTGTCTTATTTTTTTTTTCTTCCTTCAGTGTGAAAAAGGCAAGGAGGTATGACGAAGAAAAAAAAAAAGTTTCACGCTGTGAAATCAAGCCGGTCCCATGAAAGAGTATTTCCCAAGGGCCCGGCGGGCAGTTTCATATCGCTATCCTCAAGGGCGAAAAGATCCGTGTAAGGATCCGAGCCCGAGAGACTGGAGAAGAGCGGGTCACCCGAGATGTGCTGCGGACTCATCAGCTGTTGTGTCGAAAAAGAGGAGCCCGTCTGCTGTTGATTATTGTTGTGCATTAAGTAAGAATGATGATCCGAGGAGCCCAAACTCGAGAAACCCGACGTCGAAGAAGAAGAGGTAGACGAAGATACCGAAGATCCATCCGCCGATGAGATGCCAGGATGAGATGTGGAGCCACCCAAGGGAGGCAAGAGCGTATCCAGCCATTCCGACACATCCATTTCCATGGCAGTTACTTCCTCGGGAACACGACTACTACCAGAGGAAGTATGAGGATAGTGATGTTGATTTGAAGTTGTTGCCTGGGATGTAGCGGTCGAATGGTTATCGTAAACACCAAGTTCCATCGCTTCGCCCAGTGATTCCAAATCAAGCCCCAGATCGTTTATGTCGATGTAGGGAATCTCAGCGACCGATTGGTGGAGCTGCTGCTGCTGGGATGACAGTAAATGAGGTGGAAGTGGAGGAGGGAGAGGAGGAGGATCCCGAGGGACTGTGGTTGGCGTCACGGGATCGTGAATCGCACTAGGCGGCAGTTCTCCGTTCCTTATTAAAATGTCAAGTACATCGTCCACCAGCTGAGACTTGATTGAAACTCTTGGCTTAGAGGATGAATTAGTAGACGGCTGCTGGAGCAAACGTGACGCCTCCGTGTAATTGGGAGGAGGTGGTCGTCTTATCGGTGAAGACGTCGCTGCTCTCCGTAGTAGGTGTCGTAGAAAGCTGAGTTGCCGATCGAGATGCGATCAACCGAGTACGGCCATTCCTGCCGGCCGTTCGACTCGTCGTCGTCTTATTAGATGTTGTACTAGGAGAGGCGGTGGTGGATGGTGTCGTCGTTTGTTGTGTGAGCTGCTGCTGCTGTTGTTGAATTTGCTGGAGCTGTTGAAGCTGTTCCAGCTGCTGTTGAATCTGTTGCTGCTGTATCTTTAGCTGGAGATGTTGTTGCAGCAAGAGTCTCTGTTGAACTTTGGGATCATTGGGGTTCATTATAGTCACTTGCTGCTGCTGCTGTTGCTGCTGCTCCTCAATCACAGACGCGGCAGCCTGTTTTGAAAACAAAAAGGCAATTATAAGTTTTTGTGACAAATGAGAAAATATTTATGATGAGAAAGGTGCCGCAAACGGAAACATAATTATTACATTGTTTGGAAGTAGATTTTCCCACTAGTAACCCCCGTGTGACACGCCATAATTCTAAATAAAACATCACCTGCTGTCTGAGCATCTGCTGTTGTTCCAGTAATATTCTCTGTTCTTCTTGGAGACCACGGACAAGGTCATCGATTTGTTGCTCAGCCGCTTGCTGCTGCTGCTCAACACTCGGTGCTGCACTTATCGTAGTCGTCGTCGATATGGTAGATGACGTAGCAGGTAAAGGTGGCGGAGTAGGAGGTCCTTCCTGCTTCACTTCCACATTTGTCCCATCCAGTGTGTTGCTCCCGCAACTCGCGTCACTCATCTCAATATCCACATCCATATTGATCACCGAGGGAGGCCTTATTGACGGCGAACTTGGAGACATGCAATAGGACGCTGCTGAGCTCGTAGGTGAGAGAGAAGGGAGCAAAGTGCTCTCTCCGCTTAACCGGAAACTGCTCACACTTCCATCCAAACTGCTGCACGAAACTCGGCGCTGAGAGGAAGAAGCGTTGCTTAAAGGTGGTGGAGGAGATGGCATCGGCCCTTCATCCGTTATCATGGATTGCGTCTGCTGTTGTAAGAGTTGTGTCTGCGATCCACGCCGAGAAACGGATCCTTTAGAGGCGGTTAACATTCCATCCTCACCGACGAATGGTTTCAATCTTTCAATCAACTGAGGCTTGGAACCCGAGACGGGAAGATTGCGCTTCTTCAGCTCACCCTTCAAATCGCTCACTTTCATGTCCTCTAAACGAGTGTTTATCCGGATGTTGGGAGTACTTATACTCGACTCTGAAGTGCAGGGAGCTGGAGAAGGTGCTGGAGAGGACGCAGGTGGAGCTGTAGCAGCCAAAAAGGTGGCAAGATTAGCGGCCGCCTCTCCAGTTACCGCTCCGGGTCCGTTTGGTGTCGCTTTGGCAGGTAATATGATTTGTGGATACTTGTGCTGCCACTCCAGCTGCCACTGGAGAAAAAGTTGTTGTTGTTGTAAGAGCAGCTCGTAAGATGTCTCAGCATCCTGAAGGGCGCAGGTGGGGCCGGCTTCTGTTGCGCATTTGGTGGACCTTTGTACTCATGGAACTTGATGGTTCGTGGTTTCGGCGGACACTTCTGTTTCGACTTCTTTCTTTGTCTGTTCTTTGCGGATGTGATTTCTGCTGCTGTCTTGACGACAACCTGAGCTGTAGTCGCTGGAGGTGGTGGTGGAGGTGGCGGTGGTGCTTGGACTTGTTCCAGCTTAATTTGAACTGGTAAAGGAGGTGGAGGTGGTGGTGGTGGGGATGGTACCACTGCCGGTGAGGCTCCCGAGCTCAGCGAGCTGCTAGGGCTACCAGATGCCACAGTTGCCGGACTTGGGCAAGCGGCCGCTGAGGCTCCACCCGAAGTTCCGGCAGTACAACCATCTAATGAGCTTGGTGATAATGCGCCTAATTTTCAAAAATAAACAAAGTTATTTATTGCTTTTCAAGGTTAATTCGCATTATATTTTTTTTTTAAATAAGCGGAAATCGAATGTGATGGTTTATACCTTCCGAGCTACTATCGTCTCCTTCGGGCGTGACGTAGCGGAAGGGATGGGTCGGTCGTATTGCCGAGCCTTCACAGGTCGCCCGGAACGCAATCTGCCCCTCTGTGTTCAGGTGACAAACAAACAGAAAACAACAACAATGAAGGATATTTTCTTTTTTTTTCCACGTCTCCATCGCTCATGTTGTAAACAATGTATACCTTTGACAGCTCGCTCTACGTTCTCATCCGTGTGTAAAATATTCTTCTGAATGAGTTCCAAAGGTCCTGGACGATGGGAGAGCTGGTCGTTGAGCGCATCGGCTAACCGAGCTCGCTTCAACATCCGTTGACGCTCTGCCAACGAAGGATCAACCTTCCCCGTATCAGCTGTGACAGAAAAAAAAAGTACAAATTGATCGTTAATCAAACAAGACAGGTTTCCTTCTTCACCCTTGAAACGCAGTATCAAAACCTGTTGCTATCCAGTTTTATAACGGGTTACTTAAAAAAAAAAAAGTGTACTGTATCTTATTACCTTCGAGGATATGTTGTCGTATGAGTTCTGTCCGGTCTGGCCGGTGTTGGATCTTATGTTTGAGCAAGTCACCCATTTTGGCCCGTTGGAGCTTTTGGCGCTGCTCGTGGAATGAGGCTGGCGTCTTGAGAGCTGTTTTGGCACACAGATTGTTATTATTTGTCTGACTCTTGTAAATAATAATAGTAACTTACGCGGCATGATTCCTTGGTCCACCAATTGTAAGTAAGGCCGCCGCATCATGAGTTTCACCTTTAAAGCTATTTTAGAAACAAAAAAGATGAAATTAATAAAGGACAGAGAACTTCTCCGAACAAGCGCAAGGATCGTCAAATTAGAACGGATTACACTCTCAATTTTCCAGGCTTGGTATCCTGTATCGAAAACCGCAGGGCACTATAATCGCGATTTTCAACGGCAGTTGCGGTTTCTCAATTACAACGGGTCCTTCTCATGAGTTATGACGACGATATTATGACACTCTTTTAGTCTCCCATTCTGGGATGACCTGATTTACTCTCTTGTAAGACTCCTCCCTTATGAATAACAACAAATTTTTATTTCTTTTCTAGGTGTGTACCCACTAAACCCATTTTAAGAGTACCCTACATCTAAACCAAGGTCTAAAACATTTTCAAAAATGGAGTCTAGAGACATTTACTCTTTTAAGAGATTAATTTGTTTGGATTCCCAATTTTCATTTAAAAGGTTTCAAAAGGAGGAAACCGGAAGGATGTGATGAAACATGTGGCTAACGGAAGTGATGGAAGGATCACTAAACTAATATAGAACTTCTTTTGTCTCAACAACATACATTGCTTATTTCTATCCATGCATTTCTGGAGAGGAGAGTCGTCCACTCTGGGTGGCGAAGAAGGAGAAGACGCCTTCGACGACGACGAAGAGGAAGAACTCGATTCTGACTCGGAGGACGAATCCTCTGATTTATCACCTCCTCCTTGTTCTGACATTTTCGAGTCCTGTAGAAACAAAGTAAAGGAAATTATTTATTATGCATAAATTGGCACACATTTTTAAAGATGAGTTATGGGTTGATTATGTTTACTTCAAACAAGGCGGGGTAGGTGGATAGTAAAAAATGGAGTAGGTCCCTGTCCAAGTGGACGGTCCAACGTTGGTCCCCGACCGCCGAATGCGACTCGCAAGGACCGCCGCTATCTACTGGGACAACAAAAACAACAAGATGCTAAATATTCTGTCCACATTTTCTCCTTGAACGTGTACACAAATAAAATAGGATTCCAGCGTGACCTTGAAGGACGCACTACTATTTTTGCAATAAGAAAAAAAGAATATTGGCGAGGTGTGCGACGTCATCGATGATGTCGTCTTGAACGTTTGCCAATACTTCCGAAATTCTAAATTTGACTTTTTTTTTTTTAAATTACTGTCAACTTTCGGTATCGAAGCTATGACAGCATCTAAAAACACTTTATGACTCATCCCATTGATATCACTAACGTTTTTATCTAACAGGTTCGAAAAATGAAATTCCAATTATAAGGAAAGATAAAGTAGACCCTGTTTGTTGAGAGTGCCTCACCACATGCTCCCGAAATAAGTTTTTTTTCCCGCGTGAAGAAGAATTATAAACATAGAAGAAAATATTTGCATCGTGAGTCAGCTGACGTCACACGTTCACACGCGAAAAGAGTGGGAGAGTGCATCTCATCTCCTCTTCATTCACGCTCACCAGTCAAGAGATCAACCACACATTGACTACTTGGTAAAAAGACTTGACGAGTGCGCTACGAATGCGGAAAAAGATTGACAAAATACTTTTCAAGTGATTTCTCTGGAATGACAAAAAAAGGTTACTTGAAGCTTTCCAATCAAACATTCCATGTTTATACAGTTAGCCAAAAATGTTCTTTTTTTCTTCATTCTTTACTCTACTTTCTGTTTTGTTATTATTTGAAAGAAAGGAAAGACGGTAAAAATACATCTGACACAGACCCAATCTTCCTTCCTTCCTTCCCCCCAAAACAAACATCCTCGGCGTCCGTGTGGCCCCATCCGTGAGTATACAACTCTCACTCACCAGCAAACGCGTGAATACCACACTTAAACGAACCATAGAGAAAAAAAGGGGGAAGGAAAAAAAATTAGGTTAATCTGCCTGGCTAAATTTAAACTACCCTTGGCTCGACGGTAAGAAAACAACATTAGGAGACTCACCCCGGCAGTAGGAGCAGCTCGAATCTACCAAGGTGCTCACAGGCATTTGAAAATCAACAAAGATACCAATCTCGCATCCTTTTTTTGCTTTTATTACTTTTAACAACTTAAACGACGAGAGCACTGATCCGTGCTGGACACACGGGCGAGCATCGACTGGCCGTGACGAGCAAAAGATTCGGGAAGTTAGTTAGAAGGGGGAAAAAAGTCGAAGAAATGGCTGGAGCACGCAAAACTATTAGTCGAGCTTGAGACGCGACGTGGAGACTTTAAAAATAGAACTCTGAGAGAGAGAGACGATGACGGCCCGGACTTGAGTCTACTCTATAGACCGGTGATCCTGCGTAGCAGCTAGTGAACAGCTGACTAACAAACAGATTTCAGAGCATCAAGACCTGGGACTGTTTGATGGGTTTCTGTCGATCCAGGTGCACACTTTTTAAATAAGCCCACCTGTGATCATCAAATTCTATTGAAAGGATACATGTATGATTCACAATTTAATGTCCACACACCTGGTCTGAAGTAAACCTTGATATGCTCTTTAAGGAGACGAACACATAAAAACAAGACACACGATTACTTGAAAGGCTGAGGGGACAGTTTTCAAAAGAGAACCTCCCTAGATTTCACAAAACTCTATATTGAGAAAGAGGAAAAAAATAGAGGCTGATGGTTCCACAACTCTCCATTATGATAATCCAGCAACTTCCATAGAGGTAGTAAAGGAGAGGGGGCAGCTTATTTTTGCACATGCTACAAACTTACCGATTATTTCAGTAGCCCGTTCAAGGGCCGAAGTACGCCGTCAACACCACTCGATAGCCAATGGAGTAATACGCGAAATTTGATCAGTCAACGGGTTGCTTGACGACTGAAATCCAGGAAAAAACGGTTTTTCCGCTCTTGTTTGGACAGCGGAGACGAGTCTTTAGCTCCGTAACTCAACATCAACTGTACGCCTCCATGACACAAGCGCAACGTTGCCGTTATCTCCTCTCGGGAAGGTCGCTCTCGCACGGAGCAGTGGCGCTTTCTACTGGCAGTCTCGGTACGATTGCTCCGAGGTCCACCGCCCACAACCGTGTTCTCCTTCCTCCCAATTTCAAGCCAAATTCACCCCCGATTTGGCGAATTTCAAGGTTAGTAGAGAAGATGAAACGTAAATGTTGATCTGACCATCCCAAAAATGTTCAAATACCAAAACAAGAGACATTGAAATATATATTTTGGTTGCCGAAACCGCGTAGTCACAAGCCACTTTCGCTGGTGACCTTTATATCCTATCTTTCTCTCTCTCTTTTTTATCGTTCATAGCCTTTTTTCTATCTTTCTTTCTTTCTAGAAGTGTGCAACACGGTGCCATCAGGATTCCCCCCGTAGAGAGAACCCTTTTGTTGTTGCTCTTCATGTTGGTTGGTTCCCATGTCCCCGTTCTTCTTTCGAGAGGTAATAATGAACGGCAAATTTTGGGAAATATTCTGTCGTCGCTACAGCAAGCGTGTGCATCTTTATGCAATGACCCCATTCAGTCAAGCCTGTGCGGGAAGAAAAATTCAAAAGATTCTACACCGGTGGTTTAGTGGTGACGGAATGTTGGCAACCTTTGAACGCAGCAATAGAACAAGTTGATAAATGCCATTGGACATGAAAGAAAAAAAATATCTATTGAATGCTCGTTAAGCTTTTTACAATGTATAGGGAAAGACGTGTTGATATATTTGCATATACTTAGGGATCGTGCTGTGTCAAAAAAATAAAAATAAAAAAAAGGGAAGAGAAAGTGCTTGCGCGGCCGCCCAATCTTATCTCAGGAACTATCGCTGATTCTATTCCTTTGTGTTCAATTATTGCTCCAACCATTTTCTTTTTTTTTATCTGGATCATCATCTCTTATTGGGCAGGGAGTTATATGTTTTCTTTTATTACCATTCCAAACTATCGCAAAAATAAATAAAAATCAAACCGAACCATGTATCCTGTAAGAAATTGTCTCTCGAGATTACTGAATGAGTTCGAGGCCGACAGTAGAAAATGTCAGATTTGATTAATAAACAGAACCTGCCATAGTTCGACACGCAACTTGCCCTTTCCATCATATGCATGATTAATGATATTCGCAGAAAGGTTATCTCGGAATCAGGAGCAACATAGAACGCAATAATTATTAAATTAGAGAAATATAGACAAGTTGAGCTCTATATAACGGTAGCCTTCATTCACGGACGACTTGAAATATTCGATTGATAAAACCGAAAAAGGAATGTTGTCAAACGCCATCAGGTGATGGAATCGTTTGAATATCTTAAGATGACACAAACGGGAGTTGTATATAGACTGCAACTAGGGTGATCTTGAATGTAGCGTTATTTCTAACCATGAAGTCGGCTAACTGGCTACTGCCTTCCAGTTGCACGAACGGTCTTTCTGGTTGCCGTGTGTGTCTCGTCTCTAAAAAGTAGTAAAGATTCCAGAAGCCCGGTTAATATCCCGCTATGTAGTGATACCTCTTCCAGAATGTATAATTTCGAATAGAAGCATCACCAGTCAAATGGACAAGTAGTCCAGTTTTTTTTCTCTTGACTTGGTATGTTAGAACACGTTTTTTGGCATGTGTGGATACATGAGAAAAAAAAATAATTGGTCATCAATAACAGAAACTAGTCCATGAGTGACATTAAAAATCAACGAGCTCGTTTTATTAGTTTATATCTGATCCTGCAATAATAATAATAAAAACTGGTGCAGTTTTCATATGGTAATGGATTGAGAAAGTTGCATCCATTCCACTGCGTTGCAAATCGAAAAAAACGGAAATGAAGGAATTTGACTCGCGTTTGAATTACTGACCGCTAGGGGACACTCGAGAACTGGTATCCAAGTGGAATGGCCCCGCCCCTTCCCAAACTCTCCTTGGAGGTTGACTAATAATTCTCGACTCCGCTTGTGTGGTGCTCTGCTGTAGTGCATTCTGGGGGAATTTTGTCGCCCTTTTGACTGCCAAATACGTATTTTCGGCACATTACGTTTATCGTTTGGCCAAAAGACGTTTACTTTCGTTCATCGTTTCGTGTCGCAGTTTTTCCCCTTGATCCGGGTAGTGATCTCTTGAAGCAGTTGGAGGACGAAGTACAAAAATGCAAGCCATCAAGTGTGTGGTCGTGGGCGATGGGTAAGTTGCTCCTTTCCTCCTTCCCCTTATCATTAATCTCCCCATCAAGGATGTCAAATCTAGTATATAAATGGCTATTCATACTTTTTATTTTCTTTCTTCCACTCAAAAGGCTATTATTGATTACAATTGAAGAGGGGAAATGATGGCTATATAATCCTTCAACTTGTTGCAAGGTTGTGGATTGCATAGCTTGTATAGATGTGCTCCCATAAACATTGCCTTATTGGGAGGGGATTGCTGAGTCAGTGGGGGTCCAGCTTTGAATTAACTTGTTTCTTCATTTCTCCAGTGCCGTAGGTAAAACATGTTTGCTCATCAGTTACACCACCAATGCCTTCCCCGGAGAGTATATCCCCACAGTGTAAGTTGAAATATATTTTTCTCAATAATTTTGGATTTTGAGAGTAATGTTTTATTTCATCATCTCAACAGGTTCGACAACTATTCTGCAAATGTTATGGTAGATGGCAAGCCAATCAACCTCGGTTTATGGGATACAGCTGGTCAGGAAGACTACGATAGGTTAAGACCTCTCTCCTACCCACAGACGGTACATGTGAAACCACACTCTTAATTTCAAATATATATACTCATTCTGTTTATTTTTCATTCAGGATGTGTTCCTTATTTGTTTCTCCTTGGTCAATCCCGCCTCATTTGAGAACGTTCGAGCCAAATGGTATCCAGAGGTGCGCCACCACTGTCCGAATACGCCGATTATTTTAGTAGGCACCAAATTGGATTTGCGTGATGACAAGGATACAGGTGGAAAAACTTAAAGAAAAGAAATTATCACCCATCACCTACCCACAGGTGAACATTTCTCTTTCATATATTATGAAATTATTATATTACCACTATAAAAAGAGAGCCTTACTAGGAGTGAACAGAAAGTGAATTTTCGAAAATTTCTCTATTTGGCAAACCGTAAACGATCTGCAAGTGACTATTTCATTTACAACTTCAAACAAGTTATAATTTAATGACTTGATTCTCCCTTTGTTTCTCGGCCATATTAAAATTTTATTTACGATTAGACGAGACCGGTTAGGATACTTTTACATTTCTCATGTGGAGCGAGTGATAAGCTCCCTACTTCCTTTTGCTCGTTTGACCATAAATGACGTGTAGACCAATTTCTTTTATCTCTTTTGAGTCTATTTACTTTACCAAATGTGCCGAAGTGAAGGATTACTTATTCAAATTTAACCTTTCTTTTACCACAATAGATGGTCTATCTAAGTTTGAAAAAGAAAAGTTATTGCTCGGAATTTGGGAATCATATTTTGAATTTCTTATTCTCAATCATGCAGGGACTGGCAATGGCCAAGGAAGTCGGTGCCTGTTAAATATCTGGAGTGCAGTGCCCTAACGCAGAAGGGCTTGAAGACTGTATTTGATGAAGCGATACGAGCCGTCCTCTGCCCGGTGCCCAAACCGAAACAGCGACCCAAGTGCGACATTCTCTGAAGAACAAATCAATCCCGAGTCGTCGTCGTCAACAACTTTAAACACTTCTTCTTCGTTTACTTCTCTCTTTCTTCCTGGCCAAATTCACGTCATCAAAAACAAAACTACTACTTTTTTTTCTTTTTCTTTTAGTTTAATTTCGTTGATGATCGCGGGTATTGTTAATTATGATTGGTTCGGATATTCGATTATTTTCTAAAATGGAGCCTGGATTGAGGTGCTGTGGCGCACAAAAGTTTATCCCCCGATCGTTGCGTTCCAGGCCTAATTTTGTCATCATCAATGGATAACTTGAAAAAAATGAAACTAGTGCCGACACGTCCCATGGAACCCGCGTTCGCAATTGTTAATCCTCCTTTTTTCTTAAAGCTTTGTTGTGTTGCAATTTGCTTTCCTTCTTTCATTACTCTTCCATCATCATTCATCATACCTGCTGTTTTTTTACCCTTCTATTCTTCCGATACTTGTAGAATTTTTCTCTTTGGATAAATTCGTTTGTAACGTTGATAAGTGAAACACACCAACAAACAAAAAAAGAATAATAATAAAAATAAATAATAACAAATAGTTTGTCTCTTTCTTTTTGATAGTGTATTGAATTGGAGACTAAGTCTGGTTTATGTTTTGCTATACAATCATAGTGGCAATGGTTGCTGCTCACCAATGGCGTTTGACGTTCTGGTGGTGCTCTGGAAACTAAAAATTATAGATTTAAGTATGAATAATTTCATACAGGTAAATGACAGGTGAACTTACGCATTTTTCCATAATTGATTCGCGTAAAAGAAGATGCACGATGCAACTACAATCTGGGCAAATGGAGCGATTCCGTTCTTCTTGGGCTGCACATACTTGTGTTGCCAACGCCAGAAGGCTGTGAGGAGATAAAACAATTAAGAAATGTTTTGTGAATGAATTTTGTAGAGCGAAAACATACCTCGGCTGCAGAGACCAGCTACTCCACTGGGAGTCATGTTGCGCCTGCCAACCCAGGCACCCAATTCACCCACTTTGACTTGGGCCAAAGGGAGATCGGCTGTTGAAAATAAATAATAAGGGACAATTATTAATTTAACTAACATAACAGCATTTATACAGTACTGAGAGGCTGTAAGGAAAGATGGAAGAAGAGAAACCAACATATTATTGCTAATAGAATATGGCTTACAAATATATTTGAATTGTACCTTTGCCGTAAAAACGGGCCGGATCGTAGGGTCCATGAACTTTGGGGTTGTATTCAGCGGGATAATCACCAAGAGCCATTTTGTTAAAGATGTTCTGGAATCACGAAACCCTTAGATTGTACGCAAACAGTCGGCAATCGGCAAAGATGGCCGCGACTGTAGACTTGATTTTCCAGAATCTGCGTTGTCGGATTTCAAATACAGAAAGAGTATTTAATTTTTCTGAAGACATAAAAAAAGTAATTGATTTAAATTTTCATCAAATTATGGAATATAATTAAAAATATTTATATTTTACAATTTACATTAGAAAATGCCAATATGCGGCATTCATGGACGGTGTTGTCTACTGCTTCAGTAATGGTGGCTATGTTATGATTTTTGAAAAAAAAACTCACTCTCGTGCTAATTTGTTAAGCTAGTCGACTGCTTTCTGATTTGTTGATCTTAAAAAATGGTTTAGTTTTGTATTTGACGCACAAATAATATATTTTCGCCGTCTTGTCAAGTCTTGTAATATTTGCAAAGATGAGGGGCTTGCATGGTGTTTTCCCCGTTCTTAAACCGGCCGGTGTTACGTCTTCACAGCTTCTTGAAATGATCAAAGCAAATTTGGGTATACTATTGATGCAATTTTTCATTTATATAAAATTCACAATTTTTTTGCTTATGTAGGGTCCAGGGAAAAAATGGGACATGGAGGTACGTTGGATAAATCGGCTAAAGGAGTTCTAGGTATATTTTTCATTTATTAAAATCTTAATATATGTTATTCCATCTAATTAATTTTATAAAAGTTGTTGGCATCAACTCTGGCTGTATGAAATTGCCTGTTTTTCTTGGTGGCGAGAAAGTCTACCGTTTTACTTGTCTGTTTGGCAGGGCCACAGACACACACAATGCTGAAGGGAAAACAACCATGGAAAAACCGTTTGGTTAGTCTACACATCATTTATATTCTTGCTAACATTATAGTTATCTTTTTTATATCATTTTATCTAGATCACATAACCCTGGAAAATGTTGTTGCAGCTTTAGAACCATTTAAAGGGAAAATATTACAGAAGCCTCCCAATTATTCTGCCTTGAAACTGAATGGAAAACGATTTTCTGACCTAATGAAGTACAGATCTTTCAATTCCAGTGGGGTGTTAATAGCATACATAATTTTTATTTATTTTAATAGAGAAGGAATCGACGTGGAGCCTGATCCTCGCTGGGTTCAATGCAATAAGCTTCAAGTATTGGAATTTGATCCTCCTTCTTTGTCTTTGGAGCTGGTGTGCGGGCGAGGATTTTACGTCCGCAGTCTGGTCCATGACTTAGGACTGGGTAATTATTATTATTTTTTTAAATTAGGCGCTTATGGGGAATGTGAATATTATTTTTATAATTATATAGGCTTGAATAGTTGTGCTCATGTGACATCATTGGAGAAGAACCCGCCAGGGTCCATTCACGCTCCAGCACTGCCTTACAGGCGACCAGTGGACTTGGGAGGGCATCCAGCTAGGCATCGAAGAACACCGCCAAATTTTGGAAAAATATTTGGATGTAGAAATGGCCAAGTTTAGAGAGAAAAGAGGAGATGTTGAAATTCGCCGGAAGAAGAAGATGGATCCTCTACACACTCACGCACCTACAGAACAGTGGACGATGCGAGAATAATTAAGTGAAATAAACTTTTCTTACATATTTTTAAAAACATTTATTTTCTTGCGATTTTTACGAATATGTCTCTTATTTGACAATTCATTCTTACGCAATGACATTCGACTCTTATTGTTATCTCTACTTAAGGGGAGCTCTACCGCCTTATCTCTTAAGAGCTACTTAATTCCCGCTCTATTTCCACGGCCAAGCATTGAAAATCTAGTTAGTCGCACAGTCGTTCAAATCAATCCAAGAGCTACAGAACAACGATTAGGATCGAGTGTGGACCCCATTTGTTTTGATCAATTAGTACACGTTGATTACTTACAACCGTGATCATGTCGTCTTGACCATGCCGAGTTTGGTTCACATTTTGATGATTGCTTGCTGTATGCTAGTGGGATTCAATGGAATCCACTTTCATTGCATCATCGACAGGCCCAGGAGATAGCTACCTATCCTACATGTAAGAATCATCATTTGTGTGCTATTAAATCATCTATTTCGGTTTCTTGAGCTCATAGGTAATTGAAAACTTACAGAGAAACACATTTTAAATTACAAGTATCAAATTAAAGGGGCGCAAAAATTATATTAAAATTGAAAGTTAAGTTTTGATCGTTTCTGGGAGTTTCTGTATCATTGTTTTTCGCGGATGTTGGCCATTAAACATGTTAAAGATTTACATTTTTTTTAACATATTCGGTTTACTATTTAAGTATGAAACTTTGATGACGGGTTATTTAACCGCCAACCTTGGATTGATGATAATAAAAAGAGGGGAAAAGTTGCTTAATGAAGAGGCTTATTTTTATTTTTATAACGTATATGGGGTATGTATTTATTTGCTTGCTCGCGCTCATCGTCTTTTTATTCCTGACATCACGTCATAGAAATAAGATTGCCATAGATAAGCGATCCACGATTAAGTTTCATTTTATGAGTTGATTTTGTGGAGAAAAAGCGAAACTCAGTGATCATGGGACTCAACTTTTTTTTTTAATCTGACAAGATTCAAGATTTTAAAAAAATCAAGTTTGAATCTGACCATACTTCCGATTCAACTATTTTTTTTTAAGAACAAGGTCGATTTAGCACTTAGCCAAGTCATTAGCCAAGTATTTTAAAGGGATTTAAATATTAAAAAAGAACCATCGCAATAATAATAATAGGGAGAACCTTCATTAGCCAAAGTTTGAAGCGCACCTGTCGATCACGTGAAGGTCTCTTTTTATTGTCTCGTCGCATAGCAGCAAACTATTTTGAGGTTTGACCGATTATTTCGTGACATATCTATGTTTGTCGCCGCTATTCAGTTTGACTGAGACTGGCTACAATAATCTGCGATCAAGATTGGTTTCTCGTCTGTTTGCGTTTGAAAAATAGGGTTATTATTATTACTATTGGTAGGCTGGCAGTGAGTATTTTTCGCGCTGCGGTATCTCCGTCCTAACTTTTGGTGACAGCCGGGATGATGTCAGCATATAGATTATATAAAGTAAAATCTCAAAAAGTCTGTCGTTTAACCACACGATAAGACGAATGTGAACTTGATATGTTAGAATATTCAGGCCGTGCAATTATTTAAAATTAGGCTACTGTAAGCCTGCAATTGTTCAGTAAATTTATCTAACGATAACTAAAATAATTTA
This sequence comes from Chydorus sphaericus, assembly GCA_030141595.1. Lineage (NCBI taxonomy): Eukaryota > Metazoa > Arthropoda > Branchiopoda > Diplostraca > Chydoridae > Chydorus > Chydorus sphaericus. The sequence continues at coordinate 7,734,673 of CM057930.1, forward strand.
GAATTCTGATGATGGTGAAAATATATTTTCGTTCGTAAAAAACTGATAGCAAACGCTTCGAATCATGATGAATCCTAGGCTTATGAATGTTGTGCTTTTATCTAATTTCTTACTGGCGAGGAAAAAGAAAAAGAAATTCTTAATACTGCCCTATAAAATTTCCGAACATGATACCGGCACCTTTATTACTGTTTCTAATCATTTATGCAGGCCCTTCAACTGCTGACTCAGCTGCTGATTTTCCGTACGCAATCCAATGCAAGTCTATTAAAAAATATATTATCTTCTTTAAGAGGGACCTCTAGGTAAACTTGAATTTTAAATTTCAGGTGGTAATGAATCAAACTCGACAGAAGATGCAGCACTCGTGATAAAATCATCGGGAGCGGGAGCGGGCTGGTTCAGTGTGGTCTTCGAGACAGCTAAGCCACTTCCATCCAATCATAATCTCACCAACGTTTTAGTCAATTTAATAGGGCCTCTTGACAAAGAGGAAACTGTGGGCATTGGTCCTTGCATTAAATCACATACGTACAACATAAGCTGCTTCACATTGAATAATGATGGGAGCTGGACATTTAATTCCACCAATTCCTGCTATAACTTGCCTCATTACCAGTGCAGCAGCTACAACATCACTCTGATCCCGCAGTATTGGCCGTCCTGCCCAGAAGATTGGTTAGCAAGCAGCGATATTATACTCACTCACCCAACTAATTCGTATAGCGTAGAAGTTATTCCCGGAAACAACTGGCTTAAAGTTTCCTGGCTTGAGAATATTTGCGAAAATACGGTTACAAGTTATTTTATGACGTTACAAACCTTGGTCGATACGAGTCTACCTCTTGGACCTGACAAAGAACCTGGAGAGGTCACCAAGCGGATACCATTAGAGTGCGTTTACCAATCAAACGATGTAGAGACCATTTTCGAGTCGGAAAAATGTCCTGATCTATTCTCTTTCGATGCGTGCACCCACTATTCCATCAGAGTCGTCGCCGAATCTTATGATGGGAAGTACAATAATACTCCTAGCAATCCAGTGAATACTACGATTCCATCTCGTGAGTTTCAAATATACCAATTATAATAATTTTTTTTCAAGTTCTGTTTATGACTAGCTTTATGATATAAGCGCTAAGCTTTGCATAACTCACATGATAATCATATTTATAAATACAGCGGAAGGAATGCACATTGAAATCAGTGAAATGGATTCCGGATCCAACTGGATAAGCTTCCAGTGGTACTTATCCGAGCGTAGCTGTCACTCGAGCATGACTGGGATGACCTTCGTTTTGACCGACATTCGAAGAGCGGAAGAAGTCGCTAATATCGAACTATCTATGTCGGATTGCGTCTATCTTCTGCCGGATGGTTTCACCTTCGTTTTCAACACATCTTTCCCCGGATGTAGAGGTCTCTTACCCATCCGTCCTTGCTCTGATTACAATGTAACACTCGTACCTCACATCTTGTACTCGGCCTTCTACAGCGCATCAAATTTTTTCGAAATTCCAACGATCCCAGGTATTAGCTTGTAGTTCCAAAAGATGTATAGGTCATCTAAAAATTTAATTATGTTTAAGGATCCGATGCTACTGCTCTCATTCAACGCAAAAGATCCGGCTCAGACTGGATCAGCTTCCAGTGGACCCCAAATCCGCGCGAATGTCGGAGTGTTGTAACCGGTTACTGGCTGGGGATTACAGATATTGATGCTAATATCCCGGCAACATATCAGTTCATTTCCATGAGCGACTGTTATCCTGACCTAAGCGTGCGGCAACCCATTCAGTACAATTCAACTATGACCTGTATGGGCCGTATAGCTGCTCCAGTGATACAACCTTGCTCAAATTACAGAGTGAGTGTCGACCCCGTTTTTGACATCTACAGAGGGGTAGAAAACTCCACCAATATCCGGACCATTCCAGGTCTGGTTATTTAAATATCTCTATTAAGAGTGTAATTATTAAAAATTCCATTATTTGTGCAGGGGATGTTGGTACTGTTATTCATTCAGCTTCTTCTGGAAACGACTGGATCGGCATCCAGTGGCAAGTATCAGTAGACACTTGCAAGGACGACATCACAGGATTTTGGATGGTTCTCAAAGACTCTCAAGATCCCAATAACGAGACTGTGTTTAATTGCTTAGAAACCATCGATCCAGGAAATACATCATTGGTGAATATCGACACTAAATGGCCTTGCATCAACGTATCGCTCATTCCTTGCCACGACTACGTCGTCGATATCATGGCGATAGTCGATATAAAATCCTACGAAGCCTCTCCCGATCAAATCAACTATACAACTGTCCCCAATAATGAGCTCAGCACCGCTATTATCAACGAAGAGAGATATGGAGAAGATTGGATCAGTTTCAAGTGGACATCTTCATCAGAAGTCTGCCAGAGGAGCGTCTCTGGGTACAGATTGAACGTGACCGACACTGTCGCCAGAATCAACCAGATTGGAGAATATCCTGTAAATTGCAGCGCTAGCACCACGAATGATTCTTTCGTCACATTTAACAGTAGTTTAAGCTGCGCAAGTGATATAACCATCAATCCATGCACCAGCTATCAAGTCTCCATAGTTCCCGTTTTCACCATCAATTCGGAACCGTTTTATGGCATTGATAACTCAACGACCATCGGAACAAAATCTGGTAAGAAAGGCGAGATCAAAAATCTTGGAGCTGTTGATCAAGGACCTCACTCTATCGAACTGCAATGGATAGAACCAGAATGCAAGAACAGCGCTACTTTAATTTATTACGACGTTTCTGTCAATGATTCTAAATCTCTTAAGGTTTTACCAAATTGTCTCGAAGTAACATCTAGCGGTAATATGGTCTCTTTGGTACTGAATAACAATACGAGCTTTAGTTGTGGGAAAGTGGATTTGAGCTCTTGCTCCTACTACAACATCGGAATACAGCCTGTTTACAAGTTGGCCAGTGCCAACGAAGACATCGCGAGCCAAGGAACAATCACAAACACTTTAGCAGACGAATACGAAGCATCCGTTCAGAATTTGAACGTTCTGCAAACTGGAAAAGAATGGATCTCTCTGTCTTGGTCGACACCTTCCTGTCGGCTGCCCATATCCACTTGGGATCTCACTGAGATGGCTTCCAACTACTCTGTTGATCTTCCAGCTGATTGCCCCTTCTTGGATCAATCTGGAACTCTTCTCAGTATCAACATTTCCGATCGAATAGAGTGCCAGAATGGTGACTCTATCATAGGACTGCCTGTTCTTCCTTGCAGCAACTACTCCGTTGAGATGAACGTCTTCTACGTCGATTTAGAATTTCAAGAAGGAAGAAATAATACAGTCCAAGTGTCTTCCGAAATGGATGGTATTATATTAATGCTATTGAAATAGGTGCATATTATTTTACTATTTATACGTATAGTTCCTGGAGAAGTGAAAGTTGTTCAACTGATCGGACATCCGAAGAGCATTTCGTTGGAGTGGGAACCTCCGGAACAGCATCCGCAATGTGTCGGCTCTTACCGATTAATGTTGAATGGAGGTGAATGGATGAATGAAACGAACGATACTAGAATGGAAATTGAAGATCTCTCTCCTTGTTCTAACTACACGGTGACCATAATCAGTTTGTCTCCCGAAGAGGAAGGAGGGAGCGCGGACGTTCCAGCTGAAACTGCAGTCACTAGTAAGCTCAGTTATACATTCAATAATAGAATTCTAATTTATTCGTATTTGTAATTTTTTAGATCCGGCGCCTGTCGATTCTGAAATTGAAGTGATTTATGTAAATCATTCGACACGAAACATTTCGTGGCTCATTCCAAGTCCGGATTACTGTATCAGTGGATACAAAGTCCAAGCATATGAAGTGGTATATATTTATACAAGAATTACCTTTCTTCTCAGACAAATTTTAAACGTTTGTTTGCTTAGGATTATGATGATAATATGGTACTGAACGAAACGATCGGTGGAAAAGATGTGACTTGGATCATGCTTAGTGAGGGTTTCGAACAGAAGAAATCATATATTCTATACGTAAGGAGCTATAGTGACTTCAATGACTCCAATCTATTTGGAAATGCATCTTCCAAGATCTTTATATGGGACTCTACCGCCGGTCTGTTAACGGTTTTATTCGATCATAATTTATTTTTATTAATCAAAAACTCATTTTGTATTTAATAGATGTGATGAATATTGTCTCAGTGGCCTATGGGATCATTTTCGTTGTTATACTCATAGCTGGCCTTCTTATCGCTTATGTGATTTACAAACGTCGAAAGAATTTGTAATTTTTTATGAACTCAAAGAATAAGGCATGTTTTCAATTTTATTTTTCGCTTAAAGGGTATCGGTTATTCAAAATAAAGAGTCTTCAGTAAGAAGAGAGAGTCCCGCAGGGCTCATTCCTCGAATTTCCATCGGCAGAAAACCTATCTTCGTTACTGAACTGAGCACAAAATTAAATTTAATGATGGCTAATTCTGGATACGAACTAGACAAAGAATTTGAAGAAGTTAAAAACATTTCTATGCAGTGGAATGCTTCGTTTGAAGTTGCCCAAATGCCTGAACATCGCGAAAAGAATCGATACACCAACATTCTTCCTTGTAAAATGAAATTTTATATAAGCCTATACTCGTCACTCTTAATTTTTGATTCATTTTTCAGATGACCACAGTCGAGTCAAATTAAACCACATTAAGGAGAGACCTAATGAATCTGATTACATCAATGCCTCCTTCATTTCAGTATGCAGATTTATTATTAAATCGATTTTTAAGAAAGATGATTAATTAATAGTATCAATAATAGGGTCACGATGGGAGGAGAACATACATCGCCTCCCAGGGTCCGAAACAATCTACTATAAATGATTTCTGGAGAATGTGTTTTGAACAAAATGTTCAAGTAATTGTCGCCCTTACTCTTATGGAAGAGAAAGGCAGGGTATGTATGACACAACCTATTATAATAGTTCTTGCTATTTATCAAGGTTTTTTTTTCTTTTTTCAAATATTTTATAGGAAAAATGTGCTCAATACTGGCCAACGACCGGTTCGAAGAATTTTGGCAATTATACCGTCCAATTGGCGAATGAAATCCCTTCAAATTCTTACATTATCCGTGATCTTGTCATAACTGACGTAATATAAATTCCCTATGTCCTCTCTACTCAATAATAATTTTTTATTTGTACAGCATTCTTCTCCATTGATCCCCAAAGTGATGCGCCAACTGCATTACACCAAATGGCCCGATTTCGGATGCCCAGAGAACTACCGCTCCCTCGTTGGGTTCATCTACGCTGTGCGGGCGGAGAATGCCAGCATGAGTTGCCCATCATCCAGATCTCTTAGTCCTATACTCATTCACTGCAGGTATATAAAACTATCTATACATAAGTTCAAATTACGGCTCATCATAATTTTATAGCGCCGGAGTTGGGCGAACGGGCACGCTGATCGCGCTTGATATTTTGATGCAGCAGGCTCTGCGTCATAAAGTGATCGACGTCGTCGGCACCGTCCTCAAAATCCGTAAAGATCGCAAGGGAATGGTTCAAACCGAGGTTAGTGTACACAATTATTTATTCAAATGAAAATATTCAAAAAACGTTTTTGTATAGGAGCAATATCAATTGCTTTACAAATGCACCGAGTATTACGTGCGCAACGAACTTCGTCTCTCCCATTTTATTGATGGGCCTTCTCTAAATTCCACCGTGTACCAGTCCACCGACAGTCTTTCGTCGTCATCATCCGCTGGAGATTCCTCATTCCAGATCAGACGACTTCGTTAATTTTTATTTTTATTACTACTTGATATACCTGATTGATTAATATATGACCAAAGATAAATATTCGGATCATAAATAAATTTATTGAACATTGGAGTTTGCCCATTTATTGACACATATTGAGCTGTAATTTTAGATCATATTCTCTCATTTCACGAATGAATGTTATATCGCAGAGCGGCGGCTTCCTCTGCCAACTCGCTTCATCCCCGGATGTCTGATAGATTAACATATATATGACAAGTCAAGATATATAAAATATAAGTCATCCCACTAAGCTCTCTCTCTCTCTCTTTTTATCTTGGTATATCGTCATGGAAACGAAGCGCGGCCTTGATAAGCTGGGATACAATTGCTCGGCTTGAATTTTGGACACAGTAAATTGGCACTAGAGAATTCACATTCAACATCAATTCATATTTTTTGTCTTGTTACTGTGCACTTAATTTTGATGATTAATAAAATATTAATACAGCTTATTCTTCTGATAGCATTTATGTGTTTTGATAACTATCTGCACCTTTTGTGTTGGGTGTGGGTGTTGGGTGTTCTCTAGTCGTTTTTTGTTTAATTCTATGACAAGCGATAAGGAATTGAGCTCGCGCAGCGGAAGTTTCGGTTTTCAGTTGGCAGAGAGCATTGTTTTCCTCTTGTTTCTAGTTTTGTCCGGCTCTATATGCCTTCCATCGCAGTGTTTGTAAAAAGGAATATTGGATTTGACGTGAAATAGTTGTTTTGTGATCTGTTGGGCCGGCTTAGCTGCTATACAAACATGGCTCTTATCCAGTTAACATGTGGTGTTGCAGTAGTGACCATCTTCACCGTCTGTCTTTTACCTGTAATTCACGCGAGTGAGAATGACGTACTGCTACTTTCGTCTACAGCAGAAATTCAAGTAAGTAGTTTTAGTAGGCTATACGGCTCACATTTTTTCATTAGTATTAGTCTCACGTTTTCAAGGAAAACACTGACGACGAGTCGACTACTGTGATAGCAACGTTGCCTGAAAACAATGAGGTGATCCTATATAGAATGATGTAATCGTTCACACACAATGTTATTATTATTCTTTATTATAGGAATCAACGATCTCAACGAGAAAGAACCCAAAGCTACAAGTACCTGAAAATTGTACGCAATTCTACAATTTATTTCATTTATTTTATAAATCTGAAAAAATTATATTTATAAACAGTTGGTGAAGATGTATCTCTTCTTAACATGACATCGGGAACGATAACTCTTTCCATACAATCGGATAATGTTCTTACACTAATTACCACCAATAACCAGTCTTTGCTGGCCAACATTTCCATTAAATTGGATAATGAAACAGAAGCGATATCTCTCCCTATCACTTGTGTTTTTGCTCAATCTGAGGACGATCAAATAGGGAGAAGTAGGCAAAAACCTGTCGACTGCCCTCGCCATCCGAACATAAAAGGATGTCGTCATTACTCTGCCATTATTACCGTCACCTTTACCGATGAATCCCAGCTTGAAATAGCTAAGAACTTTACCACATATCCAGGCAATTTACATTGACGAATGATCCTATTCTTTATATCACATTTTTTTTCTTTTATTATCAATAGAGGATCCAGATGGACTCGTGACTGATTTGAAATCTGTTCAAAGTGGTCCAGATTATATCAAAGTGCAGTGGACGAAACCTAAATGTGATTCGAATCTTCCCGTTGTCAACTATTCAGTTTCAATAATCCCAACGGGATCACCAAGTGAGGAGCTCTTGACCCGCTGGATTCCAGCAGACGGAACCAGATCTTCTCATTCATTTTTAAATTTAACTAGCGAGGAGTTTAAACTGAAACCGTGTACCGAGTACAACATCAAGGTGCGCCCCTTGTACTCCATCCAATGGGCCGGCAGCAGCTCCTCTTCAATAGCCGCTAGTACCGCTCCTTCAAAAGAGGATCGTATTCGGGATTTTTCAGTAATATGGCAGAATGACCGGCTTTTATTTTCATGGGCCGGTCTCAGTTGCGTTCATAATTTAATTGGCTGGAAGCTGGAGCTCTCTTACGAAACCGCAATCAGCCATCAGCATCACAAGACTGTGAATGTTGTGATCCCTAAACATTGTTCTCTTGTGTTGGCAACTGAAAGCGACTCTACGGAACATCATGGAATTCAAATGATCTTTGAAAGTGAGGGGATCGTCTGCCAAGATGATACGGTTGGACCCTTTCATTTCCGTCCCAAAGCTTGCGTTACCTACTCTATCGGTATCACTCCAATCTGGAGTGATTCTGGTCTACAATTCCAGCGCGATGGCTTCCACGTAGAAACTAAAGCTCATCCTTTAATGAAATGTAATTTTTAAAAATCCTGAATAAAGATAATCCAGAATAAGATTTGATTTCCCGTTTTTAGTTCCAGGACGACCAGGTGGAATGAAAATGATGATCGAAGGACCAGATGATGCTGCTGATGTTCTATTTGCGTGGCGTCCTCCTTTAGAGAATCCAAAATGTGTCCATCACTATCTTTACTCAATAAACTACAATTCGGTGACTGTAGAGAGACAGGAAACGACGGAAGCGCTTATTAAAGTGCCTTTCAAACGTTGCACTCGGTATAGCATGTCTGTATGGAGCGTCGGATGGGATGGGTTATCGAAATCCAGGAATGCACTTCTTTCTCAAGGATTCACTCCTTCAGGAGAAATAGGTAAATATATAGGCTACTTTTTATTTATTTCACTTTCAATCAAAATGTATTTTATGTGTAGAATTACCCGAATTGGAAACCTCTATCAGGGCGATTAATAACAGTTGCCTGCTGGTCAGCTGGGTAATTCATCCTGATTACAATACGACAATTAGTTGCGTCGGATTCTATTTGGTTCATCTTCAGCCTCCTTCGGTAAATACCCTAAAAATATTATAAATGTAGGTCTAACTTTTATTATGTAATCTACAGGAAGATGGAAGATCGACTTGGCAAGTGGATAATAATCGAATCAATGAACAAATGATTTGCCAATTATTGCCCGGGACTGAGTACCACGCTCACGTTCAGATCGTCACTCCCGATGGGAAGAGATCGCTGGCTGCTGACACTGTTTCCGAAACAACTTACAACAGTAAATTCATTTAGAAAACTATTCACATGAAATAGTCTAATACATAACTTCTTTTATATTGAATCAGCTTATGATAAAGCTACAACTGGACTGATTGTAGTAATTACACTTTTGGTACTTGCCATTCTCTTAATCACACTCTTCGTAACAAAACCATGGATAACAAATAGGTAAAGATGTAATCTATTTTCGTATATTAAAAAATTTATTTCGCGGTTCTTAAAAAAAGCGCTGAGAGAATGAGCAGAACAGGGTCTCTTTCGAGGCGCTCCATGCGAATGATGCAGGTCTCTATCATGGGTCATCTCGGACGGAGGAGAGCTCATCCTATCAAAGTGCGTGAACTGGAACAAGTAACCAAACGTCTTTGTGCTTCTGCCGGACACAAACTGGAGCTGGAATTCGAAGATTTGAATATCATTGCTGACTCAAGGCGGGCACCTGCTAGTGCAGCGGCTTTACTACCGGAAAATAAGAACAAGAACCGTTACATCAACATTCTACCATGTAATTGTTGTTTTATACACTTTTTTTTACTTTATTTGACCAATCTTCTTTAAATTTTATTCATGAATAGTTGAGCAAAGCAGAGTTTTGCTCAATACTCTTCCAGGCGATCCTTTTTCGGATTATATAAATGCTTCTTACATAATGGTATACAATTTAATCAAGCTATAAAAACTCATTTTAATGTATCACTAATTTTCTAAAGGGATTCAATCGTCCCAGAGAGTACATAGCCTCTCAGGGACCAAAAGATTTCACTTTTCCAGATTTCTGGCGAATGGTTTGGGAACAAGAAATTTATCTTATCGTAATGGTTACAGGATTGGAAGAAAGAGGAAAAGTATATAAATAATTATTTTTCCTACTTATCAATTTTCTAAGTTAATTGATAATCTACAAAGGTCAAATGTGATCGTTATTGGCCGGAAGAAGGTGAAGAATCTGTCGCCTTTGGAGAATTAGTCGTCCGTCAATCATATCAGACGGACTACCCTAGTTATACTTTACGATGCTTCCAAATCAAATTAGTATAAACACACTATCACTATTAACAAAAAATAAGTATGATTCGATAATCTTTTTCTGTGCATTAGAACGATCAATCGAGAACTGTTAATCAAATGCACTTGAAAGCCTGGCCAGATTTCGGATGCCCAGAGAATCCAGAATCCCTTATTCGATTCATTGAAGTAATTCGTCTAATGATTGTTCAGCAGCAAGAACTATTTTCGTCACCTATTCTAGTCCATTGCAGGTATACGTTCATTGTGCTCGTTGTAATAAATTTAGTCATAACATTTCGTAAAATTGTAGTGCTGGGGTGGGTCGTACTGGTACGTTCATCGCTGTTGACTGGTTAATGCAGGAGGCTCGGGTAAACAAAACTATCGACATCTTTTCGACAGTTTTAAGATTGAGAGAATACAGAGTCAGTATGGTACAAAGCGAGGTAAGTTTAATAAAAAAAAGTATTGCGTTATCGGTTGTATAAAATTTGATTAATAGGATCAATATGAGTTCATCTACAAATGCCTCACACATTACGTCAATACGCGGATATGTCGCCCCTTCAGCGAATCCCTGACTATAGAAGTAAATATGAATGATAGTGGTAATTTAAAAAATTAACTTAATTAAATCAGGGGAGAAAATCATACTTATTAATTGTATTATAGGACATTTCTCGGAGACCACAGCCCGGTTAATGGAAGCAGATATACCTTCCACCAAAGATCGTGAAGGAGATGCCAATATCTAGTCATATTCAGACTATCTAATAATTGTACGATGTGAAATATTGTAATCATGTATTATATACGGTATTCTATGCATTTTCTTAGTTATAATTACAAATAACTTTTTTGTTATTTAATATTTTCTCTATTGCTGTTCTAGTAATTAAATAGTAAAAATGTTCAGTGAAGAAAATATCATTCACCATCTAGAAAAACACAATAAAAAGTCTCTTTCATGGTAAGAATGAAGCGCATATTCTAGTTTTTACAATCAGGGATCAATATAGACTATTTTTTAAATAGGTCACAAAAATTGCTTTTAAGATATCGCTTTCTAGAACTATATAATGGGATCAGGGATTGGGATACACATTTGAATATTCGTGGTAAAACGAGGGTTCTATTGTACATTTTTACCAAAAGACAATGCTGAAAAAACTATTTCCTTATAGAGATTATTGGGCTAGTATTTGGAGCCTATAAGCTAAATTGTTTATGTTTCCAGGGAATTATCAGCCAAGCCTAATAAGCAGTCAGCTCACCCGCGCATAATATATGAGGCGTGCTGATATGGGCAGTCTAGTTCGTACGTCACAATAAAGTTCGTTAACATTCGTCTATCACTTTACATAGTTAGGAAATGTCGGTTATTCCAAATTTCCAAGAACGATGCATTGGAATAGATGTTTGAATATTCATTCACGAATATTCGCTCACGATCATCGGATCATGATTGTGCTTGCGAACAATTTTAAACATAAAGTTATACAAGGATTCAGTATCCTATGGCAACATGATTCAAACACTGCTCCGTTTGAGGCGAAATGAGCACACTAAGAGGAAACAGCTCAGTTTTAGTAAATCAACAGGAAGGCTAGGATGAGCTCCATTATGGTTTCAATCTTTGATTACCGGTCATTTTTCTTTTCCAGTTGTCGTTCATTCATTTTTCTTTTCTTCGTTATCGAATTTTCAACATCGGCCGTGAAGGGAGAAGACATTGTAAAGGATATAATAAAATCATCGCAACTTTCCGGCAAGCACATCATTGTTAGCGGATACGATGTAATTATAAAATATATAAAAGTGTCGCTTTTTAATCATAATAGAAACTGACTTTATTGATTTTATGATCGCAGTCGGTTCTAAATTTTCGTGTCGTAAGGAATGCTACTGGGCACATCCTCCAACTCAAAGCTTTAGGTGGAGAAGTCCTATCTTGGCTTGCTACCTATTACAACTTCACGTAACCTTTTTTGTATTCCGCTGAAAATGATGACGATATTAATTTTTACTGTACAGGTATTCACCTCTCCAGATAAATGTAACCGATTTCGATTCAAAAGGAGAGCAGCCGGGGCTGGTCAAATATCTGCTTAGCGGAGTAAGTACCTTCTTATTGACTATACAAAAAAAAATTGGTTCAAACTTATATTACGTAATATAAAAAAGGAGTGCGATGTTGTCGCATCTGCCGTCGTACCAAACAAAAACAGGATCGCTCTCTTTGATTTCACTCACCCCTCGATAAACAGTCCCGTCTGCTTTTTGATCCCAAAGCCGGACCCAACCGTCAACGTACTCTCTGTCGCCCAATCTTTTTCATTATGGGTAAAATAACTATTTAAAATTTAGAATTTCTTTTTTTTTTGCTATTTATGTATAATTGTTTTTCGATTAAGGTTTGGGTTGCCATATTAGGCTCTATGATGGCTGTCCTCGTGTTTTTGTACTTGTTTATTCACTGGTTATTAAAGATGAGAGAGATCAATGAAGCTAATTTATCAATCCACCACGGAAGTAAGATTTCCGTTTCCTTTAAACTACTGCTCCATGTCTTTGGTATCTTAGTGAAGCAGGGTAAATTTTTAAAATTTACGCATTTAATGAATTAAATTATAACTAAGAGATGAATTCAAACAGTTGCAGTAAATTCTTTTGTGGTCCGTTACTGGCCGATCCTTTTCGTCGTCGGTACCTGGAGTTTGGCATCTTTTATTCTTACCAACTATTACACCGTCTTTCTAATCTCTCACGTGGCTGCACCCAATCCACAGCCTCTGATTACGTCTATATACGAGTTGCGGGATCGACCTGATATTCGTCTTGTAACTGACAAGAATCGCAACGCGGATTCAATCCTTACAGTATTTAAAGCATAAAAATCTAATCATTAATAATTACATGTGAATAGCACATTCGATCCGCAGTCGGCCAATTCGGGATTTTTTAAGGAATTGGGTGATAAATTGAGGGAATACCCACAATCCAGATGTCCTACTTCAAGGGAATGCGCTGAATTGATGAAAAAAGGACTTCATGTGTACATTTCAGTATGGAGAACTTAAGAAATAGTATCGTCTGGTTTTAATGAATAACTTTTTAACAGTCCAAGGATTCTTATGTGTTGAAATTAATGAGAGAAGATTTCCAAGCCACTGGGCACTGTAATTTTGAACTGGGCAAACAATGCTTCGACATGTATACAGCATGGGTCCTACCAAAGAAGAGCCCTTTTCTTGGTTCTATTAACAAAGGGTACGTACTATTTATAGCTGTTCCTGATGAAAATAAAAATAATCCAAAATCGGTGTGTACTGCTATGATCCAATTAGTTTCATGAGGATGAGCGAAGCTGGCTTGATGTTACATTGGCAGAAACAAAACAAACCTGATGTACATCAGTGCTTGAACAAGAAGAAGAGGCATAGTAGAATAATAGACGATTCGGTCACAGTGTCTCTTAGGGGATTGTCTGGAGCGTTCGTTGTTTTATTGGTCGGTTACGCATTGTCCATCTTCGTCTTTATCTGTGAAAGAGTCCGATTCATGTATCTGCATCATCGGTAAAACATATATTATTTTCGATCATATCAAACGATTTTGCGCTTGTCCCTTACAAATTATTTTTCTTTCATTTGATGGTTTCAGTGCTGTTTTGGCTGCAAGGTGAAAAAGGAATTTCCAGTCATGAAAATATAAGTCTCGTTCAAAGTCAGCGTAAAAACAATTTTTTAAAAAAGAAGAAAAAAAGGGAATGCTGTCAGACACTTTAATCAAATTAATATATTTGATACAAGACGAACTCCTCTATTTAACTGTTTTAGTACGGCACGTCGATCAAACTGGTATTTGAAGATTTTTGGATGTCGTCTTTACCTGTAGGATCCTTATAACTTTCTTACTGCCCTCTCCCATAATATTACTTAAAACCTTGTGGTACTCGATATTAAACTAGATTATTTTCAATTTCATTCTTAGAAAATGTATATTAAATGGAGGAAATGTAGATGATTAATAGATTATCTCGAATAACCACTATTACTACTCACGTTAGCTCGTTCACGCTTTGCTACCGACGATAGTTTCTCACATTTTATTCCATGCTCTCTCTACAAGCAGTCACGCCTATAAAATTTGTGACCTCCAACATTTATATATAAGGAATTCATATTATAGTCAGAGATAAATGTAAGGATATCACAATACAAATTTTAATTAATAAGGCTTATTGGTGTAAAATAAAATTAGAAAACAAAAATATCCTATTAGTGTAATGCACTGCGGCGCATGTACAGTACATCATGATAAGCGTTTTGTGTTGCTCTAGGATAGATGGTAAATAAAATAAAAATCATCGACCGCGAAATTGTGATAAGTCCTATTCGCCACAACCTATTTTCAGCAGGACCGCAAATATGCTGCAATAATAGCCTACACCACAATCTACACAGTTTGTTTCCTCAGTGATAAATAAATCCAGACAACTATTGCAATATAATACATTTCACAAAGAGGGATGTATTATTATATGTATTGAGAGGTTAAAAACTGAGTAGCGCTTAGTTGCTGGGCGTCTCTTCAAGGAAGATGGTAGTAGATTTGAGATTAGCTGTGATAATTTATTCACTTCATCTTTTGACTGCTCAAAATGTGATCCCGACTGGTAACACTTTTATTTAGTAACATATTTTTTACGTAATTTATTCAGGCTATAGCTACTATTGAATAAAATAACTGCATGGATAATTTTTTTCAACATGTTTGACAATATTTTTTTTTTCGATGAATGAAACGAATAATGAAAAAAACAAAAGAGGATCAGGAGACTCAAGTCAGCAATGAGCTCTTGTTCCAGAATTTTAGTAGGTTTCCTTATGGCATATTTTGATTTTAACACAGCGCCCAATACCAATATTGAAATTATTCTTTTAAACAGAGATACAAGATTTTAGGTTTACGGTGCTAAGGAGGAAAGTAGTTAAGTTAGAATGGACAATCCACTACGTCAAAAATTCAGCCGGATCTAGCAGATTGCTCAAGGTTGAATCGATTGCGTGCAACGCGTAAGTTTATTTTTTTTATACATGATCAAATTTAGCGAAGGTGCTCATTAAGTAATTTTTTATTCAATTTTAAAATTAATAATAGGTCGGAATCATTGCCTAACAGTCAAAAATTAAATATAACTATAAATAATTCAATTTGTAAAAACTCTACGTCGACAACTGCGGAATGTGTGTATTTTTTCCCGGTTTATGAATGCCTAAACTACAATATAGAGTTTGGAAATCCGAGGAACTCTGCAAAATTCACAACAAGTAAGTTACTTACTTCAAGTTATAATGAGAAAAAAATTATAAGAAGCGGGTTAGCGTTGACATTTTAGATCATACTTATAACTTTTAAATTAATAATATTTTTTGTTTGGACTGAAATCCAAGAAAATTGAAATAAATGATCCCAATTGGACTCTTTTTTAATATGAAGTATTATGAAATTTGATAGAATTTTACACTCAGTTTTAACAGGAGTTATAACCCTTAAACTGAAGCGGCTTAGACAAAAAAAAAGACTTTAAATCCCAATATTCTCCCGTGTACAAAATATTTTTGGATCTTTATAAAAATAAAAATTAAAAAAAGGACTACCAAGTTCAATCATTATCCATGTTTTCAGCTAGCTGTTTTTATTTTGTTTTAAATGATTCGTCATTCATTTATATAAATTAATTTTCCAGTTGACCATGATCAGTCTTCTGTTAGAATTGAGGCAACAAGTAATCTGGAAGAACTAATCAAACTGAACTGGAATTTAACTCATTGTAACTGTAAAACATTTAAAATGTATCAACCTTTGATTATCAAGAACAAGGATAATAGGTAACAGTTTCTGTTATTTTTTAAAATTAAGAGATACGTTAATCGTCCCTTTTCTTTCCTAAAAAGCAAAGAGAATGCAATGTTACCTATTTTGAACTGCAAAAAGCGCCAATGTTCTTTGGCATTAAACAGCTCCCTTTTCCAACCATCATGTGAGAATGATTTTTCGATTACGATGAGTAGTAATTGGCCTAACATTTCAAGTGAACAAGTAACACAGGATATTACCGTTCCCAAAAGTATGCTTCTAGATTCTATGTTATACCTACCTGTTCCACACTAATACGCTGTTATTTTCAATTGAACACTGTAGAAAAAAGTTGGCTTTCCGTAAGCGATCTTGACATTATCCAACAACAATCAAGCCTTCTCTTAGAATGGAAAAGTCCCGTTTGTTTGATTAATTCATCTACTGTTCTTACCATAATTTCAAACGATACGGCGGCAAAGGAAGTCGTCCTTAACATAACCATCGACAGTTCATGTTCTAATAAGAGAGGGAAAAGTTCTATCCAATTAAACCGAAATAGTTTGTCATTAATCTGCGCTGATGGAAGAATTACACAATTACCTCAACCGCTGATTCTAAAGCCTTGTTTCAAGTATGCGGTCACTATGGTTCCCTTGTCAACTGTTTCACGCAAAAGTGTGGAATCGAAACCGTTCTTCTTCATCGCCAACCTCATATTTGAGGGTATAACACTCATATTTTATTTCATACAAATAATTTTATATATTTTTGTATCATATGAAAGACATTATGGACATAACGGAGCAGAAAATGTCGCCCAACACTTACAAACTGGAATGGTCAATCCAGTCAGCCTGTTTTTCTCTCAATATCAGTCATTCAAATGCATCACTGTTCACCGCTAAACAAACTAATGTCAGCAATAACTGGGATACAAGGCAAGTTATTTAGATTCAACTTTCATTCGATATTGATAATAAATGTTATACCACTTTTCGAATGCAGAATTGGTCATCAAAGCAACAAGCTGTCCACCTTCAATTGGCTAGAAGGTTGCAATGCCAAATACAGGGCGTTGAAGGATCGTTACCTATGTCGACGACTTATAACACTAGAGCCTTGTATGAATTACGAAGTTACCTACGAAAATACGAAAATGTGGAATCTCCTTTATCCAAGTAAATCCATTTTTACTTTATATATATTTTTTCATCTACGGTAATGATGTTGCATATAATTTTTTCTGTAGGTGTATCAAATTTGATTGTGAATGGTTTATTTACCACTGAGGTGGAGAACCCGTATCTCACTTTGTCTTGGAATTTGGATTGCCGTAGCGATGCCAATCACACTTTCCATCTCCAAGTGTTCGATAGCGCAAATGCGTTAGTTATATATTATAATTAAGATTTCTTGGTAAATTAACTAAAACATTTTCTTTTATTACTAATAAATAGCAACGTTCAAGCAAATTATTCGGTTAATTGCTACGGAGACAATAAAGTCTGCAGCACTTTCTTAAACAGTTCAAATCGGACTGGCAGTAATACTACTCTAACAATCCTTCCGTGTAGTTCCTATAATATCACGATAAAAGAGAACCTGTCGCTAAATGAGAATATTAGATTACCTCCACGTAAGTGCTTTAGCGTCTTGGAACTATTATATGGTCGATAATTGTTTAATTGTCTATTTTCATAGGTAAAAGTGATGGACTAGTTCCAAAAAACACTCTCATAACCGGTCAAGCTGATAGGAAAAAAGGATTGAAAGTAGATATCTACGTCCCTGGTATCCACTATCGATGTTCTCGTCAACTGAACTATACGTATTTGAAGATCCTTACGGATGATGATCCTGAAATTCCAGTAAAAAAGGCTGAGCCTGTAATTGGCCTACCCTGCAATCTCACTCCCTACTGCAGCAAGACAATCAACAGTCTCTCATACTTCGATATGTGTCGATCTCATCGGGTTGAAATTGGCCTGATGTATCACAGCAGGATTTATAGCAGTGATTATCCTTATCCACTGGTTCCCACCACTTGGTTCAACGCAACATTTCCGGCTTCCATTACATACAACGATACTAAAGAGCGTGTATCAATCGTTCGTGATTCATTGGAATCATTCGAGAATTTTACTCTAAAATGGAGCGATCCCATGTGCATTCCATCCAACATATCTTTTTGGAAGATTTTATTCGAATCAGAAACAAGTGACGTTAAAAATATCAGCATTGTAGCTCCTTCTGATTGCATCACAAAAAGAAAAATTAATGATACCGGATCATCAAATCTAGTACACATCATAAAGGGCCAAGTGGTATCATGCAGTACAGTCCCGCAGCATAAATTAGAATCTTGCTCAGATTATAATGTCCAAATCATTCCGGTAATTAATGCGCAACTTTCCAAGTATTATCAAATAGGCGATTTCAAGACACCATTTTATTCTCAAAGTATAAATATTCTAAATAAAAAAATAAAAATAAAGAATAACTATAATTATTATCTTTCAGGTATTACAAATATTACTATGGTAAGTGTTACGAATGATTCATTCATATTAGAATGGAACATTCCCACTCGGTGCGGTTTCACTGATGTCGCTGAATCAGCACAAATTAGCATTAATGGGTCAATCATAAAAATGAAGTAAACTATATCATCCAATTATAAATTATACTTTTGATTAATGATTGCGTGTGGATTACAGTCTGAATGATATTCAAGCATCTAAAGTTTCTTCAACTGATACGACGAAATACAAAAGGATACGCTGGACATATCCTTCTATCTTAATACCTTGCATGATTTACGAAGTACGAGTGGGATCGGCTTCTCTAAACATCATCACTCTTCCAAGTATTTTTTGTATTTTGTGATAATCAATGGGTCGTGACTAATAATCAAAAAATCCACACAGATAAGCCAAATGGAACGGCTAAAAATATGACTTTTGAAGATGTCACGAGTGATGGTGTCACTGTGACTTGGGATCATCCTAATTGTGCGCTTCAAAAACCAAAAGAATGGAGAATCGAGATAAAGCTTGAATCTAAGAATGTTATAGTCAATACTACTATTCAACCTTTAATAACTAAATCCGGGCGTAGTACATGGAGCACGAACAATAATCTTGATTTACCATCAGTAGCATCGAGAATGGCTCGTCCAAATCAACCATCATTATCGTTATTAGAAAAACTGAAACCATGTGAGACTTATTACGTTAGGATAGGCGCGGGATGGAGTCCCGAGGACGTGACCCACTATTACACGAAATATCAAGAAGTTCAGACGAAATGCCCACAATCTCACTTGGCTACCATTTTGGGCAGCGTAGTAGCATTTTTAATGCTGGTGGCAATGATCATTATGACTATTCTGTTCATTTCCCGATCTAGGAAAAGGTATTATATCATTATAAAATAAACGATTATAGCACTAAGGCTGGAAATTTTTCTAGAAGGAGAACTCAGGATAATTTGAACGGCACTGAAATGATCAATCTAGAATACAGCGCAGATGGTAAATTGGATGTTGCTGTATGTTCACCAATTAAGAAAGAGCGGCCCGTCAGAGTTACGGACCTGAATCGTTTCGATTCTAATGAAGTAAAGCTTGAATTTCATGCAATGAAGAATCTTGCGGAAGCGGAAGCGAAATTGTTGTCTTGCAAGGTTGCTAGAAAGCGCCCAAACAAAATCAAGAACCGATTCATCAACACTCTCCCATGTAAATATGCGTGTGACTTTTTTGCAATTATCTTTGATCTAAATGACGAAGTATTTTTTTGTTTGCTAATTAGTCGATTACAATCGAGTTGTCTTGACCATACTTCCTAATAATCCAAACTCAGACTATATCAACGCATCCTTTGTTCAGGTTGGCTTCATCAATTTGATAATTTACAGTCAATGGATCATAATTTTTTTTACTTTTATCCAAGGGTTTCAAAAGAGAGAACGAATACGTAGCAGCACAAGGGCCGAAACAAGAAACTCTAATCGATTTCTGGAGGATGATTTGGGAAAAGGAAGTTCAATTGATCATTATGGCCACTTTACTTGAAGAGAACGGAAAAGTAAAAATAAAATCTTTTTGTGTTGTAGTTTTTATAAAAAAAATTTTACATTTCCTTATAGGCAAAGTGCGAGCAATACTGGCCTGATAAAGGTGCGCTTACGTCTTTCGGGGATATCCAATTAAAACTTGAAAATGAAACCAAACACTCCTTTTACACAGACCGAACTATAAATGCATTGTTAAAGGTTAACTAATAAGTTTTCAAGTGGAAAAACATCATAACTTCAATTTACTTTGGTTTTAGACTTTGGATGGAATAGTGACAAGAACAATCAAACAGCTCCATTTCATCGCTTGGCCAGATTTTGAGAGCCCCGATGATCCAGAAGAACTTATCCGCCTGGTAGAGATAGCACGTCAAGAAATGAAATCGTTAAATCATCAACATCCCATTTTGGTTCACTGCAGGTATATTATTAATCTCAAAGATACCATACACTACCACCTATAAATTCATTTTTTATGTACAGCGCTGGTGTAGGACGCACTGGAACCCTGATTGCTTTGGATATCCTTATCCAGGAAATGAAAGCGAATGACCAAATTGATATATTGAAAACCACTTTTCAATTGAGGCGCTGTCGTGTCAACATGATTCAATCTGAGGTGCTATAAATATTGCATCTCTCACGATTTTTAATTAAGTGAATAACGTTTTCACATTCAAACAGAGCCAGTACGTATTTCTGCACGAATGTTTGGCTCATTACGCCAAAACCAGATTGAAAGTGATAGGCAACAAAGAAGCACAAAATGGTATAAGTTATTTTCGATAAAACAAAAACAAATATTTCGCTCTATTAATTTTGTTTACCGCTACATATTTTTCTTCAAGTGATAGGGAAAAAATCGAAAACTTCTTCCGTTTTATCCGGACCGACTAAAGCATCAGGAGAAGAATCGGTCCAACTGTCCCCTCAAGAGGATTAGATTTGTCCCATTTATTGCACAACAATAAACACATTTTCTCCCCAATCCAGATGGCCTTCAATAAATAACACTGCTCCCATTTCCCTTAATTCTATTTTAGCCTACATATTATCGTTGCTGCCCATATCCTATTGAATACGCCCAATTGTTCTACGCAATAATACACTTATCAAAATATTTGAAAAATGTGCTGGGATTCACGCTAAAGCAGATTTCGAAACAATGCTCTGTTGCAATATAAATGAATGGGAAGCCTCCATACTGAGCAAATAAACTAAGGCAGTAATTGTCTTCCAATCAATCATTAAACAACACAATACTATCGCCTCTACCTTTCATACATGTAGTGTTTTAATATCTTATACTTTGAACAATGAAAACAAAGTTTAAATCTTTATTTATTTGGAAACTAATTGTAATGTTAATTTGGCTATTAGCACCATTAACAATTGCATCATCAGGTAGTGTAATATATTGGCTTAGATTTAAATCTAGTGGGAGCAATAAAAATGTATACGGTATACACCGTACCTTGTTTACGCAGGCATTATCATCGGTAAAACGCCAACGTCTTCCCCGACAGGCCCGGAAATGGCCGTCCTAATGAAAATTGGAGTTCGAATTGTGAGAGGTCGGAATTGGATTTGGGGAGATCAGGTAATAAATTCACTTTTATCGCATAGGCTGGCATCCCCATATTTTAAAAATTATTACTTAAGGATGGCTCTCCACCCGGAGAAGGCCGAATCATTGGTGAGCTTAACACCTACAAGACTGGATGGATAGAAGCACAATGGGATACTGGTCATAAAAACTATTACCGAATGGGTTTGGACGGAAATTTCGATTTGAAACTTGCAAAGCCTCCTCAAAATTACATTATGCCATGTAATACCACTTCATACTATTTGCGGATGGAAAAATCCAATTCCAGTTTTGTGTGGATAAAACCAAGTATATAATTTTCTTATTATTTCTTTCGAGCAATATTGCTATACATTCGATTCTCATTTATAGGTAGTGATGAAGATTTGTTATCACAATTAAATAATGTTTCTGTAGCAAGACTCTCTGGTGCGGGTATTAATAGTAACCTGCAAATGAGCATTTCATTGAAAGGAAAAAGCTGTTCTTCATTAAATGAAATTCAAGTATTTCACAACCCTAGCAGTAAAAATGCAGCCTACATCTTGGTGTGTTCCAACGACACCTCCAGCAATCAGAAATGTTCAGGCTCTTTCTTCTTCCGCGAATTCAATCTTTGTCAATCGCACTCTGTTCATCTTCGTTTGATCTACAACAATGGGGACCAATCTGACCTTCTCAATTCTACTATTGATAGGGCAGTAACCGAGACCCCTTTGGATCGAAAGGTCTTTGTAGAACTTGGTAATAATCCAGGAGCTTTGACGATCCAGTGGAAGGATAAGTGTTCTCTCGTTCCAATCGGAGATTGGCAAATATTAATCAAACCGACAGCGACTGCTTCTCCCATAATATTTAACGAGACGATACCTTTAAGCTGTATAAATGTCAAATCTCAAGATTTGAACAATGGCACTGGATATTCCCTCAAGCTATACAAAGATAAACCTTTTCCATGTCAACCAACAGCAAGAATTTTCCAGTACGACTTCTGCAGTAGATATTCAATCGAACTGAAACCATCGAAAATTGCCGATGGAGCTTCTTTTTATTCAAAGTTTGATACTTTAGTGACAAACTTTTCTACTCCACTTGTTCCTGCAGGTATGGAAAGTAGTTTTGAGTTGAAAACCATTCATACATTTTTATTTTCATTCAAGATTTATGGAATTTTGAAGCTATAAATGTAACATCAAACAGCTTTGTATTACAATGGAATATTCCCGCTCGGTGTCGGGCAGTATTGGGTACAGTAAATGCCACATTTAATAACGTCTCTCAGCTTTTAGAAAAGTAGAGTATAAACATAAAACCTTTTCTTAATAATTTAAAATATTCTCATTTTTCTTATTTAGGAAAGATTTGAATCAGGATTGTGACGCCGAAAATTGTCGCATTTCTTGGAAATCTGGGTCCTTTCTCATCACTCCTTGCACAAAGTATTCTGTTAAAGTGGGTGAGAAAAACATCGAATTTACAACTTATCCAGGTAAATAAGGTTATTTGTTCTTTGTAGCGTTGGTTCTGGAAAAAAATCGTTATTGTGTATCTTTTTCTTTAGATGATGAAGACCTGAAACCTTCCGTGTCAATCAGTGCGCACCGAAATGGAACCCGAAACGAACTCGAATTGGCTGTAGAGGTGTTCAAAATCAACCCTAAATGCGCAGCTTTGGTAGATTCTGTTCAAGTATTATTTGCCACCAAAACTGTTTCTTCAACGAAAACAAGTCAACTTCTGAGCTGCAAAAAATTACCGTTAAATGAAACGGTGCTATGCAAAGGGAAGTACACCGATGACAATCAGTTGAACCTCTGCCAAGCACATCAACTAGAAGTCCGTCTCGTCTATTTCGATTCCCTATTTTCTAACAAAATAGTGTCAGTACCAGCCAATCTTGCGCCATCAACCCTTTCTCTAGATGAAGAAAAATTCACTTTTATTCGGGTGGAACAGGTCGACTCTCAAACCTTTACTTTGGAGTGGAATAACGATTGTCTTGTTGGCAACATTTCTTATTGGAATATTTTTATCCAAAGCCCTGACAACCAAAGCGATGTCGGTCCTTTGCTACATATTCCATACAGCTGTTCTGGAGAGTTCGCTCCTAGCGATACGACAAGTAACAGCTCATCACTGCACAGAGGGCACAGAATTGTTCTTTCGCGTGGTCAAGTCACTTGCAGTTCTCCGTTCCTTAACATCTACGGAAGAGTATTCAATTTTTCCCCATGCTCTTATTACACAATCCGAGTTACGCCACTCAGCAACATAAATATGCTGGCGGAGTTTTCACAGGAAATTAATTTTACGACAATGTATCACCGAGAAGGTAAAGTAAGCGCTCTTTAAATCGTGTTTCCAACTTTTCTTTTTTTTACTATTGCAATCCAGGAGAGGAAAGTTTGAGACCACATCTTACTGTTTCTGCGGCACGAGCCGGTGGAAACCTTACGATGAGCATTCCATTGAATGAGAACATCCATCCTAGCTGCGCTTCATTGTTAAAAGCGATTCAAGTTTTCCACAATGCCAGCAATACTTTTCCTTACACATTACCTTGCTCCAATGACGTTAATAATCAGAGTGGATGCTCCGCTTCCTTTTCTTTTTCATCGCAATTCAATTTTTGTGAATCACACCCTATCCAATTGCGTTTGGTTTATAAAGATGAACTGCTGTCGGGGCTACTAAATTCAATAATTGAAAGAGCCGAAACTCCAAAGACTTTGTATTGGGATGTCGTACCAGTGGTGGGCAATATGAATGAGGATGCGTTGACCATCAAGTGGGACGATCCAGGCTGTTTTCTCGTTCCAATTGAAGCCTGGCGAGTAGTAATCAAATCACCATTAACCAATTCTAATACCACATCATCAAACCTTAAAAGTGATGGCATCATTTTTAATGAAGTTTTATCAACGAGCTGTGTTATAGACAAGAAATATGCGGAAGAGGAAAGGAAAAACATTCGATACTCACTCTTGCTCTTTAAAAATCAATCTTTCCAGTGCCCACAGAGCAATTTTACAGCAAGAGCCTTAGATTATGATGCATGCAGCAACTATTCAATTGATCTGTTGCCAAAAACTGGAGATTCTTTTCAACCGAAATATGCTGTAGCGGGAAACTTTACCACTCCGCTTGATTCTTCCGGTATAGTATTATATTTTAAAAAATAATACATTTCATAATATTACATTTTATTTGTAAAGGGATACTTGGTTTTCGTACCCGAAACGTAACATATCATAATTATGAATTACAGTGGAGTATTCCAGTTCGATGTCAACCATTTTTGGCCAACGTAGCCGTCACAGTTGATGGTGTATCTCATAGCTTAAAAAGGTAAGTTGAAAACATGCATATATAGTACATTGTGCCTGCAATTTATACAATTATTTTCCAAAAAGAAACAATTTTAATCAGATATGCGATGCAAATGAATGTCAAATTATTTGGAAATCTAACTCCTCACTTAGTCCGTGCACCACATATTTGGTAAATGTGGGTAATAAAAACATCAATGTCACAACATATCCAGGTAAAATTTCGAGTAAAAGCAGTTTGATAGACTAGCAAATCTAAATACATCTCATTGTTTTCCTTGTAGAAGATGTACCAGACTTCCGAGTTAATGTGTACACTTTATTGGATCAAAATTACGAACCAAATGCATTTAAATTAGGAATAGCGTTCAGAATGATGGATCCTAATTGCGCCTCTTTACTTAATTCCGTTTCAGTTGGGTTCGCCAATCAAACTATATCTTCGACAGGGACTAGTCAGACTTTCAATTGTTCCCAATCAATAATGATATATAAGGTTACTTGCACCGGAAAATACTTTGTCAATCAATTGGACGTTTGTCAAACCCATCGTGTAGATATTCTTCCCAAATACTTGGGTTCCCTTTTCTCTGAAAAAGTCAAGCTAATATCCACACGTTCTACTCCGCTTTTTCTCCAGAAACTTCAGATCATTCGAATAGATCAACGCGATTCTCAGACCTTTTTAATTGAATGGACTGAGGGTGATTGCCTGATAGCAAATATTTCTCAATGGGGCATCACCATCGAAAGTGCTTTAAACGAAAGTAAAATCCTTCAACTCGACTTCCCCTACAATTGTTCTTCAGAGTTGACTGACGATAGAAGGAATGGCTCAAGTCGTGGAAGACATAGAATTATCTTATCTCGTGGTCAAATCACTTGCAATTCTCCTATTCTGAAAACTTACGGAAAGTTAACCGATCTACTCCCTTGCTCTGATTACACAATCCGAGTGAGTCCGTCAACAAGAACAATGACATTAACAGATTTTGGACCAAGCCGAAACTTTACAACATTCTATAATCTTGATGGTAAGCGAAATGGATTGCAACTTATTTGTTGTATGAAATAACAATGGATACATTTGCTTGACCAAGTTGTCCATACTTTGACCGCAATCAACGTTACCTCTACTTCCTTTGAATTGAGCTGGCTTATTCCTTCCCAGTGCTCTGACTCGACTCAGAAAGAGGTTCAAGTCAACGGAGATATTCTACGGCTAAAGTAGTTCTCTTTCTATCAGTTTTGTATATTAAACAATTATCTTTGTGTATTCAATTATTAGCCAGCTAGACATGACTTTCCAAGTTGACCATGAATGGACGGAGGTGCGCTGGAGAAACCCAAAAATTATTTCATCCTGTATGGCTTATTCCATCCAAGTTGGATCGTCTGTATTGAATATTTCAACTCCAATCGGTAAGCAATAAAAATGTTACGTAAGGTAGATCATTCACAAGTTACAATGCTATTCTCAGATTTTGTCACCGGGACTGTCAATAACATGACTATTGAGATAACCAATTCGACATCCATCGATATTCGATGGGATCCTCCAACTTGTGATAGGCGTATTAGTTACTGGCGTCTCCTACTCTGGATCGACTCTGACAATATTAGTTCTACTTTGGTCAATATTACGCTTCCTTCAACAATTCTGTTTTACACCATCGACATTAGTATCAGTGAAAAAATTGGAATACTTGGGAATGACTCGTCTGTTCTAGTTTTAAAACCTTGTCAAATCTATCACATCGATGTTGTTACTGATTGGGCTGATGGCAAGTCCTACAAAGTAGAAAAAAGTATATCTACCGAATGTCCGCCATCGTTAGTCACGTCCAGGGTGGATGGTGTCGGTCTTGGAGTCATCCTCC
Source organism: Chydorus sphaericus (assembly GCA_030141595.1). Taxonomy (NCBI): domain Eukaryota; kingdom Metazoa; phylum Arthropoda; class Branchiopoda; order Diplostraca; family Chydoridae; genus Chydorus; species Chydorus sphaericus. Next base: position 7,761,340 of record CM057930.1, read on the forward strand.
TTCTCTCAGTCTTGGGATTTATGATTTTGACAACCGTTGGTGTAGGAGTCTATTATTACCGTATCAGGTGATTTATTTATTTGTCTTATTATGTTGAAAAATTTCTTTTAAAAGGTAATTTTTAAACAGGGGGAGAGGAGAAGAAGCGGATAACTCATTCGAATTCACTGTGGTGGAGCGGAGTACTTATGCATATTTACCCGCTAATAGTCCATCGTCCTCTTAGAACCCGTCGTCATCCAGTGACCCATCATTGATTTCCGATGTTCATATTTACTTGGTTTTATTTTAAATTCTGCTTTTATTTTTATAAAGAGGACAATGCACATATGAATTGTGTTCTACTCTTCCTGTGTTAATCATTTTGTTAAGTGAAAATAACATGGTTCAGGCTATATTGGAATTTTAAACGGTAGTGCAGTGTTTTCTTCTTTATGGTGCGATGTCGTCAAAAAGTGAAAATTGTTGAACGTGATTGTTGACCAACAAGTCCATCAATATACGAAAATGATTGTAGAAGGAGAGAGATCGAAGCTGATAGTCAAGAATTAGTCAGCGTCGTTAACTGATTCAATATATAATAATATTTCTTGATTTACAAAATAATAAATAATGTTTGCGTAATAAGTGAGACATATCTGGACTAGGGTGAAAACTTGTTATCCCGCGAAAATTTGAACTACGGGGGGAATTCCGGGTTTAAAAATTGTTTCGGTGATTTGTAAAATTTTAAGCGATACCCAGTTCATTAAATAAACATCCTATATGTCCTCTTCTACGTTCCGTGTCCTTTGATTTAATTTCACTGCATACTTTATTTATACACATACTGTATACATGTACCGTATATCAAATACTTATCGCTAAGCTGAACCATTTCCTTTGAAAAAAAAACACGCCCATAAATCCTTCAAATAAATTCATTGTTTGAGAAACACATTGTCAGACTAATTCATATATTATAGCCTACACATAGTGACATCCCAAGCTCATAAATAATACACTCATATTATTTTGTCCTTTATTTGCAATTGGAATTTGGTTGATTATAGATTCGGCGATGAAAACTAGTTTTCAATCATCGATTCCAAATGGAATGCTCTTGATTCTGCTATATGTAATGAGTAGAGCTCCAATGGTATTATCAGGTAAGAAAATTACAGATACAGTACATACTGCCGTATATGACTAGCGCTTTTGTTGTATATAACATCAGCTATTAAATCAGATTATTAAGCCTATTACGGTACTTTTTGCTCTCAGAGTGTACTCCTTCAAATCTAAAAGTGGAAGAATCAGCATCGAGTAAAAGACCGGATGATATTCGGATTCTCTTGTCTTGGCGCTGGTCTTGTCAAGGTACAAATGAAATAAAAAATCATTTAAATGTCTCGGCTCAACACATCAGCATTTTAGACAAGTACAACAGACAGTTTTATAAATTACACTTTATTACAACATTTGTAAATATTTTATATTTCCCAGCAATAAAACCGGTATCATTACAGTCGGAAATGGATGTAATAATTGGAAATCTGGTTGTGAATGGAATATATCAAATGGTGTACTTTCAAGAATATTCCAAGAAGAAACTTATTTTATGCCGTGCAGTACTTACTCCTTTCAAGTAGAGAATTCTACTATTGTTTCTTTGTGGATAAAGCCGGGTAAGCATTATGTAACTTAAGAAATTGACTAAATTCCACTGTACTTTTTTACTGAGACTGAGCGTGCGCGCATTTAAAGTGGCCTAGTGCTGGGAAAGGACGAAAGGGCGCGTTACAAATAAATATCAATTCAATTCGAATTACTCCGAACACTTATCAATTCTCATTATTACTTTGTTTATCTTTGCAGGAGAGGAAAATATGAAACCTCAACTAAACCTTCATGTAAAACGCGATAAAGCCAGTAAAGACCTGTTGATGAGCACTGAATTGAGACGGCGAATGCATCCGTTTTGCGCACATTTGGTCAAGGAAATTCAAGTTTCATTCAACAACACCAGCAGTAGTCTCAGCAAAAGATCCTCACCGTACATCTTACCGTGTTTACTTGGCATGGCGGCTTGCTTCTCTTCATTCTCTCTCCCCCAATTCGATTTCTGCCAGTCGCATTCTGTTCAACTTCGATTGGTCTACGATGATGGACTAGAATCGTATTTTTTCAATTCAACTACTTATACAGGAAGGGAGGATGGTAATTCCGATCAGGAAGTCTTGGTGGTCGAGAGCAATAATCCAGAAGCGTTAGCAATCCATTGGAAAGATCCATGTTCCCTCGTTCCAGTTGGAGAATGGCAAATATTGATGAAACGTTTGGCCAGCAATGCAATTTCTTCAGTTACTAGTAGAAATGATAGTGTGAAGGATTTACCCTCCATGATGTTTCACGAAACTATACCTGTAGGGTGCATTAAAGATGAATATCAAGAGGGGAATAATACCATTCAACACTCCCTCGTACTCTTCAAGGATCAAGCACTGCACTGTCAGTCAACAAACCTTATTACAAGAATATTTCATTACGATTCATGCGGCAGTTATTCTATCGAATTAAAACAAATCAATACGGATGATTCTTCTTATCATTCAAAGCCCGCTCTTGTGATGAACTTCACCACTTTCCTCGATGCTTCCGGTATGCCAGTGACACTATTATTGTATAATTACGATATGTAAAATTATAGCAAAAAAATTTTGGATGTTCAATGATTTAAGATGTATGGGACCTCGGCGTCAGAAACATAACATCATACAGCTACGAATTGCTGTGGAGTATTCCTGTTCGATGTCGGGCATTAGCTACAATGAATATTACGATCAATAACGTCTCTCAAGTTATAGAGAAGTAAATAACATAATTTATACAACTACTCGATCCAGTAGCTAAAGGTCAATAAGTTATGTAAAAATTTACATATGTTTATAAGGAAAGATTTGAATCAGGACTGTGATGATAAAAGTTGTCGCGTTTTCTGGAAATCTGACTCATTAACCCCATGCACCAGGTATTCTATAAACGTTGGCGAAAAGAGCATCAGTGTCACAACTTATCCAGGTAAATGTAAATTTTTAGCAATGGCGTAGCAGTTCAATTGTAATGAAGGGTAATTCTTTGTAATTTCAATACTGTTATTTCAACGTATTTAATTCAGATAATGAAGAGCTGAAACCCTCGGCGATCATCAGTGCTTACCGAAACGGAACCCGAAACAAACTCGAATTGGCTGTAGAGGTGTTCAAAATGAATTCTAAATGTGCCGCTTTGGTAGATTTTGCCCAAGTCGAATTTGCCAAGAAAACTGTTTCTTCAACGGAAACAAGTCAACTTCTGAGTTGCAAAAAATCACCCTCAAATGAAACGGTGTTTTGCAAAGGGAAGTACACTGACGACAATCAGTTGAATCTCTGCCAACCGCATCAAGTAGAAGTCCTTCTCGTCTTTTCCGGTTCCCTTTTTTCCGACAGAGTCAATTCGATAGCAGCTAATCTTGTACCATCAACCAATTCTCTAGATGAACAGAAATTCACTTTCATTCGGGTGGAACAGCTTGACTCTCAAACCTTGACTTTAGAGTGGAATAACGACTGTCTTATGGGCAACATTTCTTATTGGAATGTTTTGATACAAAGCCCTGACCATCAAAGTGAATTTTTTTTGCTTCTACATATTCCATACAGCTGTTCCGAAGAGTTCACTCATAACCATACGAAGAGTAACAGCTCATCACTTCACAGAGGACACAGAATCGTTCTTTCTCATGGTCAAGTCACCTGCAATTCTCCTTTTGTCAACACCTACGGAAGAGTATTCAATATTTTGCCATGCTCTTATTACACTATACGAGTTACGCCGCTCAACAACGAAAATATGCTGACGGAATTTTCCCAGGAAGTTAACTTTACAACAATTTACCAAAGTGAAGGTACACACTTTTTCTTTAATTATTTTAATTTTTCCGCCCATTAATTCCATTTCTCACAAAAAATCAAAGTTTTACCAATAGAAGGGGAAAATTTGAGATCGCAACTTATCGTTTCCGTAGAACGTGCAGGTGCGAGCAATAACTTACTTATGATGAACATTTCATTGAATGAGAAAATGCATCCTCGCTGCGCTTCATCGTTAAAAGAGATTCAATTGTTCTACAATGCTAGCAGAAGTTCGCCGTACACCTTGCAGTGTTCCAACAAAGGCTTATTAAATCAAAGCCACTGTTCCGCTTCGTTTTATTTTTCCCAGTTTGATTTGTGTCGCTTACACTTGGTTCAACTACGCTTGATCTTCAACAATGGACAGCAGTCGGAATTATTCAATTCAACTCTTGATATCGCAGTAGCGCGTAACACTTCCGATTTTAAGATTGTGGCAGTAGCGACTACTAATCCAGAAGCGTTAACGATCCAGTTGGAAGATCCGTGTTCTCTCTCTCCAGTTGGATATTGGAAAATATTAATCAAACAACCTGCTACTGATACAAATCGTAAAATAGACTCCTTATCGAATCCTCTGAGAGATGGAGATGTCATTCTATTTAACGAAACTTTGCCTGCGAGCTGCATCATCGACGAATCACACGACAAGGCGAATAATAGTCTATTCCGATATTCCATGATACTATACAAGGATAAACCTTTTCAGTGTCACCCAACTAATTATACAACACCAACTTTTCACTACGATCCATGCAGTAGCTATTCCATCGAACTGGAACAAAAAACAAAAACGAGTGCTTCTTACCATCCGAAACTCTATCTAAGAACAAACTTTTCTACTCCAATTGATGCTTCCGGTAAGGCAAAAATTAAAACGCAATTAAAACATTATATTGATTGAAATGAGTATTTTGATGACACGTGCTTTCTAAATTCTTATACTGCTCCAAACTTACAATATGGGACTGCAACTTACTTTATGTTATTATTTTTCTGTGAAGCTGTTCATAATTTGACCGTCACGAACTTAACCTCCGTTTCCATTGAAATGAGCTGGTTAATTCCTTCCAAGTGCTCGGATTCGACTCAAAAAGGGGTTGAAATAAACAGAGAAATTCAACCGCTTAAGTACATTTTACTTAAATTGTTTAATGATTTTTGAAACGTTTTATTTTTGTGCATTCATAGCCAGACAGACATGTCTTTTAAAGTTGGTCATAAATGGAAGGAGGTACGCTGGAGAAACCCAAAAGTTCTTTTACCCTGTAAGACGTATCGCATCAAAGTAGGATCGTCTGTGGTGAATATTTCTACTCCGATTGGTAAAAAATCAAGTTTAAACTAATGTGGTCTATTCACAAGCTATATCGTTACTTCCAGATTTTATCACCGGAAGTGTTAATAACTTGACCGTTAAGATAATGAATTCGACATCCATCGACATCCGATGGGATCCTCCGACTTGTGATAGGCGAATTAATTACTGGCGCCTCACACTCTGGAGCGACTATGACAATTTTACTTCTACTTTGGTCAATATTACGCTTCCTTCAACAATCCTGTTTTATACCAACGACATTAATATCGCTGAAAAAATTGGAATGATGAAGAATGATTCGTTGCTTCTCACCATCTTAGAATCTTGTCAAATCTATCACGTCAATGTTGTTACTGGATGGGCTGATGGCAGTTCTTACGAAGTGGAAGAAATCGTGCCTACTGAGTGTCCTCCATCGATAATGACGTTCTGGGCAGATGGGGTTGGTCTTGGAGTCATCGTCCTTCTCTCATCTTTAGGTTTTACGATTTTGACTGTCTTTGTCGCTGGAGTATATTATTTCCAGATCAGGTGAATTCATAGCTTGTTTTTCTTAAAATATTGTTGAAGATAATTATTATTATTAAGAAGGTTGCGCAGGAGAAAACGAGAAGAGGCAGACCTGTCATCCGACTTCAGAGTTATCGAGCTGAATACTTATGATTTTATACCCACGAGTTCTTCATCCTTTTAGAATAAACTAATGCAGTCCTCGTGAATTGGTAATCATGCAATATCAGATAATCTTGTTCATATTTTATTCCTTTATTTTGAAATTTTTATTTGATTGGCCGCATGCTCATAGAAATTCCTTTACCAATCATCCTTTTAATTATATCTGGAATCTGGATAGTTAGATCGGAATTTTCAAAAATACTTTCCCAATAACCGTGTAGTTGTTTTTCTTCATCGAAATCCAGTTTAATCTCGCTGAAGCAACAATGTCTTTGAATAGACATATCCATCTTGTTTCCACTTCCCTTTTAATTGTTAGATAATCTAAATATTTCGACATGCTATGATTGGTGTTCATGAGCACATATCCTGCTCCCATTTACTCGTTCCTTCTATTAAAATACGCCCACACCGCAGCGCAAATAACTTGCACGAAAGCCCTTTTATTTTTTTTTATAAATACATGTGTGCGCAATGCTAATAGTTCATTGTATGATTGAGTGGGGGAAATATTATTGGTTTATTTCTACTACAAAACTGCGTTGCTTAGTTTTTAATCTTCGAAAATGGCACTAAAATCCTCATTAATCATTTCGTATCTAATTATTGCAATGGAACTGTACTTCAGTAGTGCTCCTATATCGACTGTATCAGGTATTGATACCAATAACAATAGAGAAGGGCATTATAGTATTAGTTGTGAACACATGTACCGATAAAAATCCTAACAAATTTTCTTTCCCTCTCAGGATGTAGTAACATTTTAGACTTTGATGTTAATAATATAAATGACAACCGTGATATTAATCTAAAGTGGCGGTGCAGTTGCAGATTATTCTATAAAATCAGGGAGGATTTTTTGATTCAACTCATCAATACTTTGGACAAGTAGGCCTTACTATTAGCTATTATTCGAGAGATTTAATTGTTTAGTTTTAAGATATGTGTTTTTAAAATGTTTAACTTCACTTGTTTGGTAATGTGTATTTATAATGCGTGTTTCTTTTCTTTAGGGATAGTCGCACATTTCAAGCCAACCAAAGTTGTAATAATAATTGTGGGTTTTTCAGTACAGTACACGTCAGTACTCATTGTTCAAAACTAGTAAAGAGTAGCTGGATTCAACCATGCAGCTCTTATCGCGCGGTAGTGAAAAGTTTATCATCAACTGCTTCCAATAATACGTATTTTCAAACTAAACCAGGCAATATGAATTCTACATTTGATCTTTTAAAATAGGCGTTTATTTCAATCATTATTTCATCTAAATTAGGATATATTGACTTGAATCCACAATTAAGCGTTTCTGTTGCCCGTGCTGGAATCAACAATCTATTGATGAGCATTCAATTGAATGGAAAAATGAATTCCCGGTGTGCTTCTTCATTAAAGGAAATTCAAGTATTTCACAATGTCAGCAGAAATTCACCTTTTATCTTGCCTTGTTCCAATGACGTCAAGAATCAGAGATGTTCCGCTTCCTTCTCTTTTTCTTCACAAATTGATTTGTGTCAATCACATTCCGTTAAACTGCGTTTGGTCTATAAAAATGGGCTTCAGTCGGACTTGTTAAATTCAAATATTGATCCAGCAGAAACTCCAAGGACGTCAAGTCAGAATGTCACGGCAGTGATGAGCACGAATTCAAAGGCATTAACGATAAAGTGGAAAGATCCTGGCTGCTTCCTCTCTCCAATTGAAGCTTGGCAAGTAGCCATTAAACCAATGGCCACTAATACTACATCACCGAAACTTAAAAGTGGTGGTTTCATTTTGAACGAAACATTACCTGGGAGCTGCGTTATAGATACGTCTGCTGAAGGGCTAAGGAACAGCAGCAATGGCATACAATGTTATTCTCTAACACTCTACAAAGATCAATTTTTCCGTTGCTCATTGATGAATTTTACAACAAAAACCTTTCACTATGAACCATGCAGCAGCTATTCAATTTATTTGTTACCAAAAACTGGAGATTCATTTCAACATAAATTTTCTTTAGAATGGAACTTTACAACTCCACTTGACCCCTCCGGTATCAAAATATGATGTCATTCATAATAATATAAGAATATTTCAAATCCTATTCTTTTTTAAGGAATATTTGATTTTGGCGCCCGAAATATAACATCTTATAGTTACGAATTGCAATGGCATATTCCAGCTTGGTGTCGGACATTGGCTACAATAAATATTACAATTAACAATGTCTCTCAGGTTTTGGAGAAGTATATAGAATAAATGGAAAACTACATTCCATCCAATATCTTATTGCGTAATACAAAAATCATTTGAATTTTTTATTAGGAAAAATTTATATCAAGAATGTGACGCAAAACAATGTCGCGTTTCTTGGAAATCCGAGTTGCTTATTCCATGCACCAGGTATTTTATCAAAGTTGGTGAAAACAGTATCAATGTCACAACTTATCCAGGTAATTCTAAGCTATTATAATTTTTTACCATCGTATATGTTACTTGGAAAGCGCTATAAGCAATAACTTTGTATACGCTGCAACAGATGAGAGAGACCTGAAACCTTCCGCGTCCATCAGTGCGCACCGAAACGGTATTAACCACAACGAACTCGAATGGGACATCGAGTTGTTCAAAGTGAATCCAATGTGTGCTACTTTAGTCGATTCGGTTCAAGTGGGATTCGCCAACACAACTATTTACTCGATGGGACCAATTCAAATTCCGAGGTGCACCAAATCACTATTAAATGAAAAATTAGTTTGCAAAGGGAAGTACACTGTCAATCAGCTGAACCTCTGCAAAACACATCAAGTAGATATTCGTCTTATCTATTCCGATTCCCTTTTCTCGGACAAAAGCAATTCGATATCAATCAATCTTACGCCAACAACTTCTGCAAACGAGAAAAAATTCACTTTTATTCGAGTGGAACAGTTCGATCCTCAAACTTTTATCTTGGAGTGGAATAATGACTGCCTCATGGGCAATATTTCCTATTGGAATGTTTCACTCCAAAACCAAAGTGGAATCGTACAGCTGTTACATATTCCACACGGCTGTTCCAGAGAGTTCACTATGAACGATACAATGAGTAATAGTTCATCCCTTCACAGAGGGTATAGAATCGTTCTTTCACGTGGTCAAGTGTCCTGTAGTTCTACTTTTCTCAACACCTACGGAAGAGTATTGAACCTTTTGCCATGCTCTCCTTACACTATCCGTGTTACGCCAAATGCCAACGACAATGTCCTGACGGAATTCTCCCAGGAAGTTAATTTTACAACAATCTATCATCGAGAAGGCATATAGCACTCGCTCTTTAATAGGTATTTTCCGCTTCACATTTTTTTTATTACCAACAGGTGAAGAAAATTTGAGACCGCAACTAACCGTTTCTGTGGCTCGAGTCGGTGCTAGCAATCTTACGATGAGTATTTCATTGAATGGGAAAATACATCCTAGCTGCGCTTCTTCGTTAAAAGAAATTCAAGTGTTCCACAATGAAAGCAGAAGTTCGCCGTACATCTTGCCTTGCTCCAGCAACAACGATCAAAGAAACTGTTCCAATTCTTTCTCTTTATTCCAGTTCGATTTGTGCCGTTCGTACTCGATTCAATTACGCTTGGTCTTTAATAATTTACTAGGATCGGAATTATTCAATTCAACTCTTGAACAAGCAGTTGAGGGAAAAGCTTATTCAGGTTTGGAGATTATGGCAGTGGCGACTACTAATCCAGAGGCGTTGGCGATCCAGTGGGAAGATCCGTGTTCTCTCACTGAAGTTGGCGAGTGGCAAATTGCAATTAAACCGTCAACCACTGATACTTCTAAAGCAAATCATAAAATAGATGATTTATTCAGTCTTATTCGAGATGCGGGGGTCACTGTAATTAACGAAACTTTACCTGCAAGTTGTATTATCGAAAAATCAGCACGCATCGAATCAAATAACAGCTTCCGATATTTCATGATACTGTACAAGGATCAACCTTTTCGATGTCAGTCGACCAACTATACGACAGAAACTTTTCACTACGATCCATGTAACAATTATTCTATCGAACTGGACCAAAAAGCAAGTGCTTCGTATCATCCGAAACTCTATCTAAAAACAAACTTTTCCACTCCAATTGATTCTTCAGGTAAAGATAAAACACGTTTTCGTGACTATTTTCCTTTTTTAAAACCTTTATTGTTATTAAAGCTGTATGGGATCTTCGAATTAGAAATGTCACATCTGATAGCTACGAATTACAATGGACTATTCCCGCTCGATGCCAAGCGTTGCCTCAAATTGCTGTCAGAGAATTAAATAATCATTCAGATTCATTTGTGATTTCATTAAACAGGTTAGAGTGAATTTTAATAATAATTTCTATTTTATATAATTTTTTTTTCCAATATAAGAAACAATTTTGATCAGGATTGTGATGCCATTAAATGCAGAGTTTATTGGAAATCTCAGTCGCTCACTCCATGCGCTAGATATTTCGTAAGTGTAGGTACGAGCAGCATTAACGTCACTACACATCCAGGTAAATCTGATATTTTAAACAGTTCACTAGTTAAAAAATGTGAACTTCTTGAATCACTTACATTGTAGACGATGGGGAGCTCCAAACTTCCGTGTCAATCGGTTCCAGTCAAAATAATGATGAACCAAATGAACTAGAATTGGATGTCGTATTGTTCAACATGAGTCCTGCATGCACCAGTTTGGTTGATTCCATTTCAGTTGGATTCGCGAACCAAACTATATCTATGACGGGGACTAGTCAAGTTATTGATTGTAATACATCACCATCGTTCGACAGGGTTGTTTGCAAAGGAAAATATCTTGTCAATCAGTTGAATCTTTGTGAAGCCCACTCTTTGGAAGTCCTTCCCAATTATATGGGATCCCTTTTCTCTGAGAAAGTCCAACCGATATCCACTAGAACTACTCCGCTTTTTCTACAAAAATCTCGCATAGTTCGAGTTGATCAACGGGACTCTCAGACGTTTTTGATCGAATGGAACGTGGACGACTGTCTAATAGCCAACATCTCTCAATGGGACATTACAATCGACAGCGCTTTAAACGAAAGTAGAATCCTTCAACTTGACTTCCCTTACAGCTGTTCCACGGAGTCAACTGACGATAAGAGGAACGGATCAAGTAATGGAAGGCAGCACAGTGTTATCCTTTCTCGTGGCCAAGTCACTTGCAATACGACTTCTTTGAAGACGTATGGTAGATTAACAGATATAGTGCCATGCTCTCATAACATAATCCGAGTGACTCCATCCACAAGAACGATGAAGCTGATAGAGTTTGGAACAGGAGGCAACTTTACAACATTCTATCATCCTGATGGTACTTCAAAATTTCATCTCTAGAATTATTATCGAGTAGGGAATGATTTTATGCATACATTTTTCTTTGAAGCTGTTCATAATTTGACCGTGGTGAACGTTACCTCTACTTCCTTCGAAATCAGCTGGATTATTCCTTCCCAGTGCCCAGATTCGACTCAAAAATCGGTGCAAGTCAACGGAGAAACTAAACCACTAAAGTATACCATTCGATTCGAGGCAATTAGTTAAATGATCCAATAACTCTTTTTTTTTTATTGCATTAGTCTTTCAGACATTGATGTCCATATTGATGGGAAATGGAAGGAGGTGCGCTGGAGGAATCCAACATCTCTTTTGCCCTGCATGGTGTATCGCGTCCAAGTAGAATCGTCCGTAATAAATATATCTACTTCCATTGGTAAATTATTACGATTAGTCAAGTTTCAGCCATAGCCGATCATTTTCATAATGCTACATCGTCGTCGCTATTCTAGATTTTGTCACCGGGAGAGTCAATAACATGACAGTTGAAATTATCAATTCGACGTTAATCGATATTCGATGGGATCCTCCAACATGTGAAAGGCCAATCAATTACTGGCGCCTCCTACTCTGGAGCGATTCTGACAATTCTGAAAGCTCCTCTTTGGTCAATTTTACGCTTCCTTCAACGATCCTTTCATATACCATCAACATTACCATTAATAATGAACCAATCAGAATGGGAAATGAGTCTATGGATGACGACTGGTCCTTACTCATTTTAGAATCATGTCAAATTTACCACATTGATGTTGTTACTGAATGGGCTGATGGCAGCTCCTACAAAGTAGAAGAAACCGCCATATCTACCGAGTGCCCTCCATCATTGATCACGTTCTGGACGCATAGTGTCGTTCTCGGAGTCATAATTATTCTCTCGTCGTTGGGATTTATAATTTTTACTAGCGTTGGTGTAGGAGTCTATTATTTCCGAATCAGGTGATTTATCCTTCATTTATTAATTTTTTCTATAGATCAAATTGCACTATTATAAACATTATATATTATAGGAGGAAACGAGAAGAGGCGGATAACTCATTTGAGTTCAGAGTAGTCGAACTCACTACTTATTCTTAATCATTCATCCGCCCTTAGTTCTCAGTGGCATACCATAAGTTTTAAACCCATAACCCTTTCAAAGCTCGTTTATTGATTCAAAGTTAATAATTATATGCCACGTGAGTTAACATTTCCTTTAATGAATACATTTGACAGCAGACTATATATTATGTATGTATTTAAGAAAAAGGCTTTAAAAAAGTAACAGTTCTCTCAAATATACTACAGTACTAGTGTTCGTCATATGGATGACGGATACTGTACTTCCTTCTGTTCAGTCAAGTAGGCTATTCTAATAAAATCCGTGTGGCTATAATCCTTAATCAGGATCAGGAAATTTTCGATTTTCCGTCACAAGCATCCGCCTTCCGCAGATTACTTTAGAGTCTAGACTACGGTACGCAAGCTAGAAGTACCGAAGACTTGATCAAACTGTTGGTTTTCCCGTCGGTAGATGTCGAACCTCTGCACTTCGGTCGATTTCTTTTGAATAAATAGAACCCATTTACTTGGATTTTCGGAAAAGGGTTGTGAGAAAATTTCTAAAATACTCTACAAGGGCGAATTTAAAAAAAGGATCGAACGAGAACAGATTCCAAATAGTATCAAAACTATGAATGACCGATTGCATTGAGGAAAAGCTCGCAAAGGCCATTGATATTTTACTAACAAAAAGATGCTTTATCCAAAATCTTTTGTACCTTATCCTCTTGAACTAGTGAAAGAAGAGAAATTGCTATTATGCTTACTAGTACTCATTGAACTACCAATTATTTTGAAGAAGCATTGTTTTTGCGGTCGAATCAGTTGGTATCGCGGTCATCAGGGGATCGGGTCCATCATCATTGCAGTTTCTACTTGACTTGACTAGGATAAAATGTTCATCTCTGCGGAACGTGAATCGGGATTCCCGCCGACTCTTTATTTATTATCAGAGGACAGTCGCTTCTCTTCTTCTTTATTGTGTTTTTCCGTTGATTCACCATCGAACAGCTGCTGGTGCCGCGTGCGTGGGACGCCATCATAATAATAATGCTGTAATATAGGATCACAAGACTGTGTCACGATCAACACCCTTACCAGTCATCTCGTATAATGATCATCAACATGCCTTTCTCTCTTTCTCTTTTTAGTTGTTATATACAATACAAAATGGAGCCCATTAACAAGATCCTCTCTCTTCTTTTTTTTTTTTACTTCGACGAAAAAATGCCTCGAATGTCCTCCGTTTTGTTGGAAAAAGACAGGCGTGATATACCGTCATCAGCAGCTATAAAAAGGACGATGGAATCTTTTCATCCTATAATATACATGACAAACAGGTCTATTCATTCTTAATTAAGATTCAATTCCGACGTCATCCCTTCTGCTGCTATGGCTCTAATTACGATTATGTCTCTCAGTAGAAGACAATGAGGCCGTCCAAGTGAAAGACATGGCGTGTATACAAAACAAGTCCTCGCATTTCTTAGAAAGATACGCTCTTTTTTAGATGAAAAGCGTGCAAGATTCTGTAATATAACGTCGCCTTGAGTCCCTTCTTTATTCTTTTCATTTCATTCAAAGAAGACGACGCATTCTCGTAATTGGCGATATACAGCCTGTCACGCTGCAAACAAGGTAACGTGCTACTGCACTACTCATCGTCGTCGTCGGGAGTAATGTCAACCTCATTCTTATGCCTCCCCTCTTGTTCGCGCAGCAGACAGATTATCATAATGATTGGGTATACATCAACAAGAGGACGAAAGGTACTACTTATATATCACAAGTGCAAAGCTCTATAATCAGTATTGAGAGCATGGCTCACACAAAAGGGAGGATTTCTCTCAAACAAAATGGAATGTTGTGCCATAATGGATGAAAACAGCACAGCCATTATTATTAGAAAGAGGCTATACGATGATTTCTATACGGTAGCTGAACAGCATCATCTGAGAGCAGCAGCAGCAGGAGCTGTTTTGTTATTATTATTTTCATAAATATACACTGGCAGAATAATAATAATAAACGTTATGATGAGAGACAATATATTATTTTTTTAGAGGGACTGGGGCGCTAATTTGGCACGATTGTTCCGAATCTCCTCGTCGTCGCTCGATTCAGCAGCATCTACTCTTTTTGAACAAAGAGTGAGAGAAAGAGTTTCAAGATAGGATGGCATGACCGTCAGAATGGAGGGGAAAGAAAAGGGCTCTACACTACAAAGTCGAGACTCTAGCTAGCTCTTTTCATTGGCCATGACGTGTCGACTTTACTCGGACTCGAAGGAAGCCTATGGCTCGGTCGGACAAAAGAGAGGCTCTTCTTCCTTCGTCCTTGTTGCTGTGATTACCGCGTTATTCTCCACAAGTCTTGATGCACACGGGCAACAGCCACAAGATCCCTATCCTTAAGGAAGCGTTCAGTTGTTTTCAAGTGTCAAAAATAAGAGAGAAAGAGAAAAGCTCCTTCTTCTTCCTCTCGGTTGAACAATCGACCGTGCTGCTGCCCTATTGCGCCCTGTTTGCTCACTTCCAGGAAAAAGAATAAATATATATAAGATTTAGATGTAGTATATTCCTCCTCATCATCTTCCGTGAAATTTTCTCCTTTTTTTGGAAGAAAGCTAGCTCGTTACGAGTACGATTTACGGTTGACACAGATGGCGCGGCGCCCATCTCCTGCACGTCGTCAACATTCCTTTTCTTCGTGAATGTGATGATGGATGCCGTCACGCAGAATCATATAGACCCCCCTTTATGCTCTGCCTTCATGCGTATAATGAAGCTCTTTTCTTTTCCCATGTCCGAAAAAGGGTCGTCCACCAAGTTGACAGCCCGCCCATCATCATCGTGAAAATAACACTCGAAAAAAAAGAGAAAATGCCATTCGTTCGTTCAACATTACACAATGGTGTGTGGCATTCTTCCAAAGTGTCTTGGCGTGAAAAAAAGCATAGAAAAAAACGTCATTTGTCAAAGTGCGTGGCGATTCGATTCGCTTGAAGAGGTGTACAGGACGCGCGGCGCCTGTAAACCTCTCTCTATCTCTGGAAATATATACCTAAAGACACGTAATTGTGAATGATATCTTGGCCTATTCATATAAATAATAAATAATATAAATTTACAAAAGATAAAATTCCCATTGTGAGTGGGGGCATTGATATAACAGGGAGCGCATTTCGACATGCGCGACGCGCATTCACAAAAGACTACGAATTTTTTTTATTCTTTCATTCTTTATTTCCTTTTCTGGTTCTGTGTGATAATAATAATAAACGTTTCGACTCGAGTGGCTACGTTGAATACCTCCTTTTTTCCTGAAAAGGACACAAGTAACTGCTGCTGCTAGACTTACAATAATCGAATAATATAACAGCAGCAGAAGCAAAGAGCGAATATAATGAAAAGGGTATAGTCCGTCTTAAATGGTGGTCACATTTAGCGCCGCACTGCTGGAATCTATATTAGACACACCTGGATATACATTATTGTTCATCGATGCTATTTTTTTCCTTTCTTAAAGAAAGCGGAATGTTTGAGCTGCTGTATTTTTATGTGTGTAAACCTCGCTCTCCGTAGGTGGTTCTCTCTTTCCTATTCGAGTTCTGTGAGGCGGATTTGAGTTTCTCACTTGTTCCACCACATCAAAAAATATATACAGCTACTCTATGCCATATTTTCTTCATTCCACTCTGTCGCACTTTGAAGAGATAAATCGATTTTCTTTTAGATATATATCTATAGGTAATTTACTGTCATGAGAGGAATCCACTTACATTAATGAATTCTCTTTTTCACAAAAAGAAGCTGGCGCTGATGGGTAATATGCATTCGATGCTCTGCGCTGAAATCCGATTATGTTGCTGCAATAGGATCCCATACAGAGCTCCCATCGTATATGTAAACATAACGTAAGGCTTTCTCCTCTTTTCAACAATGTTTTCATCACAGAAAAATGAGATGAGAAAAGGAGGATATAGAGAGGAAAAAAACGAAGTCTATTGTGTCGAACCTGAAGAAAAAGAAGAAGAACTCATATTTTTGCTCGTGTTGTTGTTGTTGGAAGCCATGCATCAATCTCATCTTGTACTTTTTTTCTCTTCCTATATTTGAAAGGACCTGCATCCGTATATATATATACACTCATATTTCCCCCTTTTTTTTTGCTCTTCATCTAAGCTTATATAAAGAGAAGAAAAAATATCTCTGCTCCAAAAGTGATTTGGAAGATGCCTTTTGTAGGAGTCTGAAAGCTCTCGACATCTTTTGCAGACAGAGCACAATAACAAAAAAATATTATATTATAAAAAGAGCTCTCTGAGAGTATTGTATCCGATACACACAATTGCCCTTTGATTGACCTAGCATCAATACGAGAATCCTCTTTTGTATATTGGCTCACAAGTTTATTTTTAAAAAAAGTTTTCCTCCAAATCTCATCAAGGAGAGTTATATTACTCTCATCAGAACTTTTATCTCTATGCAATCGTATTATGCAAATAAAGAGCTCCGAAAAGGATTGAGTCAACACTATGGCTTGATTATAAAAAAAAACTTTTCCTCTGCTTTCACTAAACAAATAGAGAGAAAAAAGCGGTTTCGGGGTCAGAGAGAGAGAAAATAACAATGGTGCCCAGTGATGATGATAAATGAAAAGAAAACGAATGAAGTCGTTAACATGCAAAAATCAGGGTCGATATATCCCACAGCCTCTCGAGAAGAAAAAAAAACTACTAAATCCGTGATGTTCCCACGCGAGTAAATGTGATGATCACGTTGTTATGATGGCCAGCTGCGTGCTGGTTCAATCGTATAATAATAATAACAAGCTGATTCAGTAGTAGTAGAAGAGGTACCATTGTGAGTTACACCGTCAAGGTCCTCTTCTATTATGATGATTGTCTGTGTATGTATATAAACATATGCAACTTAGTCTCTTATTATATTCACCCTTTTTCTCTCTTTCTCTCTCTTTCTTTTTATTTATTATCATAAACATAAATATATGAGGCTCTTATTTCGGTCAGGACGAGAACGAGCGGTCTTTTCATATAAGATACGACGTCAGGTGTGTGTCACTTCTTTTCTCGTCTTATATAATAGCTCCGGTGCTTTATAGTCCGTCTCTCTCTTTTTACAACTATAGCTAGCACCAATCAGATTGCACTTCTAGTTACAAACCTCTTCTTCTTCTTCTCCTTCAAGACGCGCATAAAAAAGAGAAACATCTTGTGCTATAAGTAATGTATGAATATTATGAAAGCCGCCAGAGAGATGATGGTATTGCCACCTTGACAATAGAGAGAGCAACTGCTATTCTTATATAAAGCAGAATACACTCTTCATTTCGATATTATATATAGAGAGCATCCGGTTTTATATAATACAACTCAACTAATATTTTGTCAACATTTTTTTTTCTCTCAAGATGTAATACTCTATTACTTCACATTTTTAATATCATATAGAAAACCATTATCAAAAGGATATTGGACACAATGGATCCCATATCATCTTTCACTCCGGGAGCGGGATTTTTTGTCCTGGACGACAACACAAAAGATGAGAGAGGCCCTGTTTCCACCAAAGAGAGTGACTTTCAGCGGCCTCCATCATCTTCCTCCCAATATGTAGAATTAATTGTAGAGTAGTGGGAGTATATAGTATAGAGGTAATTGATCTCTGGATGACGCGCTCCTCTCTCTCTGTTGTGATTTATAGTCATCCGCGATGGACAAAAGAGGATCCTATGTGAAGCTGGCGCCGACGGGATTCTTGTTATTCCCCTTTCATGCCAACTTGCTGTTTTCTCTTTTCATTATAGAAAGAGGACTGATGATATGATAATGATCCAACTGTTATTAGATAAATAAGAAGTTTTAAATTGATGTACTTTTGTGAGTAGCACTATAAGGATCAACGACCTTATGCAGTGTGAAAATGGCAAATTTACTGTTTTCTCTTTGATTATTTTGATTAACTGTTGGAATTGTGTTAAAAATAAGAAATCTATTCAAAGTGATGGACTTTAGTGAGCAAAACGAAATGATAAGGCAACACGTAAATCTTAAAGTAGGCCGGCCTTTTGACCTCAGCAAAAACTATACATCGCATTCCAATGGCAGAGAACTTTTTTCCAGCTGCTGTCCAGCTGTTTCAAATTTGGCGATTTAACGCTGCATCAAAAATGAGGAATTTTTTTTACAGAAAGGGTCAAATGGCAGTATATATAATATCTTGTTATATTCAAACGTGAAACTCTGCATACAATAATAAATCATAAAAAAACCTAAGAGGTCCATAATTTCTACTTCTTCAACGTACACGAATTCCCACATTTTTTATATTTTACTGCATATACGTAATAAAAAAAAATACGGAAAAAACGATTGCAATGAAAAAAATATACATTTTTTACTCTTTTATTTGTTTATATAATTTTACCACAGTCGATGGTTCTCAAAAGAGGTATTATAATTCTTCCTTTTTTCAAGTATGGCTCATCGAGATAATTGATCCTTGTGATGGACCATATTTTTAGCATAAAGAGGAATCCACCCCTCAGATCATGTCCGCACTTCACGTTGTGATTTATAGTCATCAGCGCTGATGGAAAAATGAGCTTATTGTCCGGCTCTTGATGTATTGTCCCGCTCTGATCATATGATGTGCGTCCCTACAACAAGGATCTCTTTCTTTCCTTCCGAAACTCGTTAGCTCCCTTGTATACACATACAGTTTCATGGAACACAATATCTATCCACCCAGCTCCCAAAAAAGGGAAATAAAAAACCCAAGTAATTAATGATAGTCGAGAAAAAACTTTTCTTCTTCGTCACTGTTATTAATTGTAGGCTATAGCAAATTCCACTTTTGGGATCCCAATATTAAAGAAGGGGCCGATCCCGCAATAATGAAAAACTTCCCAGTCAGATTTCGGTGAAATACTGCTGCTGGAGTGAGCTGCTGCTGTGATGTTTCTTTCAAGGGAGGAGTTTCTTTCGTTCATCATATTGTGTTGTTTGTCAGGATCGCCTTATTTCTTAATAAATAAAATAACGTCATCATGATGAAGATGAACATATTCCACAAGAAACGTGACTTGATGTCCGCTAAAATAAAATAAGCAGTTTCATGCGCGCAAATTTCAAATTTAATGTGTTTCAGGTCCACCGATCCTGACAGGAATATAAATGTAATATAGGCCTTTGAAGGCCTACAATAGGGATAGCTGCGAAACTTCCGTCTTGAAGAATACGTCCAGCATAGTATTGATGTCAAGGAGTAGCCCAAAGCTGACAGTTGACATCAATGCTCTAGAATACATATACTTTTCAGGTGACAAAGTACTACTATTATATTGTATAGGTTACATAATACCATACACAATAAGGAAAACAAAATCGAGTGGAAGAAAAATTCTAAAAGAAGTTAAACTAAAACTCATTTTAAAAATTCAAAAGCAGATGTAGTATAACTTGGTAGTAAACATAATTTTCCCATCGTTTGAACAAGAAAAATGCTAATTGGTAACCACAAGCCATGCCCTTGTTTCATTTTATGTTTAGAAAGAGAACTAAAAAAAATTAAGGTCCATTTACGAATCACAAGGATGCCGTCAAGCTCGACAAATCGCTTTAACAAAAAGAGAAACCACACTCAAGAGTCCTTTTTAAAAAAATAAATTTTTCTTTAAAATGGGCTGAATGCCACAAAAGTTGATGACGAAGGCACCAATAACCCACAACAGCACTCTGAATCATTATCAAGGCGGTGTGTTTTGCCAAAACATCAACTATAAAGAAAAGAGAAAGAGAAGCTTTTATATAAATCCTCCACATATTGTTGTTGTTGTTGTTGTATGAATGATGATCCATCATTGGATACATATAAATGTGCCGTCCACGAGCTCTCCCTCCTAGTCGTTTTTCCAACAGTTTGCTGATATTATGACAAGTTGAATGGCTCTAATGTGCTCCATTCAATCCTGTATAGAGAAGGGATATATATGGAACTTTATTTTTTATTTGCGTCCTTCCCCCTAGTTTTTTTTCTACCCTCTAAAAAATAAAAAGAAGAATCTATCTATTGTGCCTGGTTCTCTGGGGCGCACCCGGAAACGGGCAGTGTTGCCAGAGTGGTCCTTTGTAAGCGTCACTTAGCTCCCCGCCGTTCATCACTCAAGTACCACACACAGTGAGAGATTTGTTCACTACTACTACGTACCGCAAAAGAATGGAAAGAGGAGAAGGAAAAAATCGTATATATCCGAGTAGTCTTATGTTCCAGCAGCAATATGCGTGGGATTGTGTATAGTTGTAGGCGTTGGGCCAAGCTCTAATGGAACAATGAATGGAACGCTTTTTTCCTTCTTCTTCTTCTTGTGTTCCCCCCTTGAGTGAACCTGAACAAACAGACCACTAGAAGAAACTCTAAATATATACATTTGATGGTAGAAATACCTTCATTTTGTAGAATGTTAATGTAGCTTTCTACAAATGCGCTTGAAAAGGAAGCAGCATTTCTCTAAACAATGCAATGTACTATTTGTAATAGTTCTTCTCTGATTGAACAAAGTTCAGAGGGGTCCGTTTCCGTTCACGATTCGGAATGGAAATGCTCCTTCTTTTTGTTTAGAAAAGAATTACGTCAGCATTGAAGAAAGAGACAAAAGAGAGCCCCCTTCTTCTGTAAATAAGCTTGGAATCCGATTGATCTACTCGCTTTTTCTCATTGTTCCAGTGAAATAAAGAGCGAGGGTTGGATATAATCTCTTCAGTTAGAATAATAAGAAGAAGAGCTGATGCTCAGTCACGAAATTCGTCCTACTGATTATAATACGCCCTCTATTTGAATGTAAACAAGGATTTCAATTATAGAGTGTTTCATTTGCATCCTTCAGTATATCTACTTTCTTATTCCCAAGAAATCTCTTTCGTCGTCTTAGACTTTGGAACTGTTGTTGTATTTAAAACTTTTGGGAAAAACGCAACAGATGCTTAAACTCTACACACACGTATAATTTCTCACATTCTCCACGCTTTTAACAAGGGAAAACCGAAAGAGAGGGCCTTACCCAATCGGTTAATGTGTATCACGGCCCATCAGGGAGGAGACGAGGTACGATGAGGAGCATCTGTCCGGGACGGATCGTCCTCTTCAGCTGGTTGTCTCTCTCAAGTACCTCCTCTACTCTCACACGTACTTTTCCTCGCTTTTTTCACAATCGATTTCCATCAGATTTTTTTATTCATCTCCCCTATATAATGTAAGGCAACCAGTAGGAACTACTGTTTACTCACGACCGTGACCGAAACGATTATCAGTTAAAAACTTGTGTGTGAGCTTCCCCAACAGCCGAAATAAATTGCTAGAAACTTTTTTTTATGCTGTTGCTCTCCAAAGTGTCAACAGTAACTCATTAATTAAACATGGAGTGGAGGGGGATGCTGGAAAATTGCATTTTATTGTACGGGCTCATCGAGTGTGAAGAATTGGTTTAGATCAATGGCTAGAAAAAGCTTCTGCTATAGCTGGTTATAATTCTATATATACAAATATATGATTACATAGAAGAAGGGGGAGAGAGAGGGAAATGAAGGTTTTTATGTGTGTCATTCATTCATTTCCTCTCCGTTTTTCCGAGCGCGTAGCACAAACACCGTCGCGTCATTCACCGGTTTTTGTTGTTGTCCTTCCCCTTTTTTCCACCCCCGTTCAACCTCAACGTATATAACGCGCGTTAAATGACGGGATTCTTCTTTGTTGTTGTTGTTGTCGTATATAGAGAAAAAAGGTTCCTGTCGCCGAGGCACACGTGTCCATTGATGCGACGACCAGCATAATCTGTGAGTGTGGCAGATTCTCCGCCGCTGCCGCCGCCTGCCCGTCAAACACGCATCAGTACAATACAGCGCGCAGTGTGATTAGGTATGAAGGGGTTGTGTTGTCCAACAACTATATGTATGAATGATGAATGTATATTTGTTAGGTATATAAATACACAGTAGTCGATCTGAATATAAGCGCATAATATAATGGGTTTAAAAACGTTTCTCGTTTTGGATTACATTAAGCCCAGCTGCATCAACACTGTGATTGTTGAAATAATCAAAACCTTTCAGAGAAGAAATATGAGCTTTTAAGTAGGCCTTACTCAATCGTACTCGATAAACTTTCCCTTTTTTAGTGAGTAGAAAAAGCTCTTTTATAATTTGAATATTTGTATATTTTTAGAAAAAGAAGCCGCTTTAGATCATTACACAAAGTGGTGGATTACCTCCTTCTTCTAGTACCTCGAAAAAACAACACAAGGAGGGAAACAAGGCGTAGAGAGAAGAAGAAGCTCAGACAATTGGTCCGCAAGCTTTATGGATGGTTTGCTCCGCCCTACGCTCATTTGGTCAGACCGAGCCAATGGTGGGCAGAAGCTCGTCCCTCCCCACTCTGCGGGAGGGTTCCCAAGCGCGGCAACCCTGCCCTTCTGCTCCCCAAAATGGCTCGTTCTCGCCTCTTGGAACATCAGTCGCCTTCTAACCTTCGCCCCTCATTCAACCTCATATTCTCTCTCTCTTTAAAAAGTGAAATATAATTTTTACTAAAATGATGGACATGGCAGTGATGCAGTCTTCTCCTGGCCTTTTGATGGCTCATCATCATCATTACCAACAAGCGATGCAGCAGCATCATCATCACCATCAACAAATGTCTCCCAATGGTCTCAAGAATCATCATCCTGGAGGTGCTGCGATGCACGCTGGACTACCGGATCACATCAAGAGGCCCATGAACGCCTTTATGGTCTGGTCCAGGCTCCAACGTCGCAAGATCGCTCAGGACAACCCAAAAATGCACAACTCGGAGATCTCTAAACGACTTGGTAAGTTCAATTTTTTTTCAAATTATTTATCGAATATGAATACTAATTATAAAAATTAATAAAGGTGCGGAATGGAAGTTGTTGAATGAAGATGAAAAACGGCCCTTTATCGATGAAGCTAAAAGACTTCGAGCTCTACACATGAAAGAGCATCCCGACTACAAGTACCGCCCGCGCCGCAAACCCAAACCCAGCGTGACGAAAACAGCGGCGGCCTACTCTTTCCCGATGCCCTACTCTCTCCCTCATCATCCAGTACCTTCTGCAGGATTGGATCCTCTTTCTTGGTTGGCTCATGCCCAACACGCCGTAAGCTCTGCTTCTTCCTCTTCTGCCGGAACTACATCCATCAGCAGCACATCTTCCGGCGCTAATACATCCGTTACATCATCCATGGATATGGAAAAGAGTCGCCTCTTCAACTACCCATATCCATCCCATCATCATTACTACGGATTGCCGGGCATGCCCGGTCTAACAGGTCTCACCGCTCCTTCTAATCCATCAGGATCTAGGATGACCCCGGAAACATTAGACTCATCCCCGACTGCATCCCCAATCATGAGTAGTCCGTCATCAACGAGCGTTGCCCAGCAGCAGCAACAGAATCCAGCAGCTCTATACTCTTCCCTAATGTACAGCAAGGCGAGTGCCGCTGCCGCCGCCACTTATCATCAGGCGGCAGCGGCTGCCGCAGCCGCCGGGATGCAGTACCCAGCTCCGGGCAGTTACCCATCATTGGATCAGTTGGCTGGGCTAAGGAGGCCCGTGCCCGTCCTCTATTAAAAAGATCCCTATTTAAGATGCCCTATTATTAGGCGCGTAAAATAGCTGTTTTCTTCTTCTTCTTCTACCGGTGCGCTGCTGCTGCTGTGTCTATACAACACAGACAATTTATTCTAAAGAAGAAGAAGAAGTTGAAAATTTCCATAAAGAGCTCGTCTTTCTTTCTTATTATTATTACATACCCCCGCGCTTCATTTGAAATTCTGGATTCTCTTTATGTGTGTGTGTTCCCATCCTGTTTCAATATACACGAATTTCTTTTTTAAGAGTCGAGACCGTATATAGTCTCGTCGTGCGCACGCGCTTTGATTGTTGTCCGCTGTCAGTTTAGATCAACTCTCCATCTTCGTCACCTTTCTATTCCTTCTTTTATTATTATTTTCTCCCTATCTGTACATACTTGTGCCATTTTTTTATGTCTGTGTTTAGAATGGAAAATATAAGGACTCACATTATCAAAAGTGCTTCATTTTAGTAAATAGTATCGGTTAAACAACAGTAATATCAACTGTAAAGCAATTGAATAAAAAAAATTCAAAGAATGTCAGAAAAACTTGCGGAAGAATTTCCTTTCTAGTTTCATGCATCATAATTTTGAATTAGCACGCTCTCTTTCGACACCCTCCGAAAAAACTAGTGTCAAAGGAGTGCACTTTTTCGCGCAGGTGATGCCACATAGTGATTCATGACCATCCCTCAGCTTACCCCTTTTATTTTTTCAAAAAAGCGTCCATGAATAATGCATAATCATCATCATTAGTTTATATATATATATTACTGTTTATCCCTCCCCAAAAATAAAATAAAAAAATAACTCTGGATGGGCAGGTGCTATGCTGCCCAGCATCAGCATATAGTAGGGCCGGACCAGCGGCGCGGCCCCCTCCATTATCATCATCCAGATATAATTAGGTTGATCGGAGAGCTCTTTTTTTTTTTTGGTTATACCTCTTTTGAAAGGCAAATGATCTCATCAAGGGGTCGTAAATTGCGCGGGGCGCCCCCTCTCTTTTACCCGTCAACACGAATTTCCGCCCGGCTCACTCTCGGCCGCCGCCGCCGCCATTATTGCCTAACTTGTAATGGGATAAATACAGGGCGAAAAAAGGATAGGAGAGCCGCCCCATTGGAAGCTCCAAAAGGATGGACTTGGAAGGCAAAAGGGGAAGGAAGGAGAAAATTACGCAGTCGAAACCTGTTATCTATAATTAAGCCTATTCGTTTCAGCTCACAACAAGCTAGCGCGCTCGTCGGAAAAAAGAAAAGTTTTCTTTCTTATTCTTTATACCGGCTCGCTGAGCAACAAGGATATCGTTTCTTTTATTCTTTCTCAAAGTGCCCAATTGGAGAGAGAGAAGAGATGATTATGTGAACAGTGAGCCCCATATGCGGTTGGTGGAGCCAAGTATAGACGCCTTCTTGTTCACGCTCCGTGCTGCTGCTGTCGACGTACGGGAAAATCACAAAGTATACTCTCTCTCTATATAGGTACCGCCGAAGCTGTTTCCCTCTGCTTAAATGTGTGTAACATGCTGTCTAATATCCTCTTCTTTTTCTTTTTCCGGCCGCCTTTGTCGGCATCAATGCATCACTAAAATATAGGTCTTTGACTCTTAAGAGAGAGAGATGTGTGTTGCGTGGTAAGCCATCATTTCCCGGGCGTCTCTCTCTCTTTAACTAAAGAAATTGTGCGGCTCTGCAAACGAGGCCGTCCAACTGACATTCCCAAAAGTCCGGAGAAGAGCTCTGTATATAACATCATCGGATGTAGATAGTAGAACAATAGTCACACGAATATATGAAGCTTCCGTAGTAGTGTATACTTCGATCTATTACTATGGGGGTCGTCGCGTGCGGCTCTTTTTTTTTTGTTATACGACCATGATTGGTTATTCATGTAAACACAGCAAGGGGCAAAAAGGGGGTACGATGGGTCGTTTCTATTACAATAGGATGAGTCCTCTATTGTATAATATCCCGCGATCCAAGTGCGTGTTCCGCTAATCTAAAATGATGCCCTTCGATTTCTACCAAACATCACGCAACTTTCGTATGTTTGGAAATTTTCATCTAGAAAAAAAAGTAGCAAAAGGGGTAGCAGCTCAATAACCCAAATTCGATGATTGAATTAGTCACAATGAATGGTTTTTCAGGGTGGGGGTTATATGCATTCTAAGGTGTTAAAGAAGAAAAGTGGGTGCAGCCGGATGACCAGCAGGGTTGTTTTGGTTTCTAGTTGAATAGGCTAAACCCCTTCCGGGCCGTTGAGCTTTTTCTTTTCTTCTGCGCGTTATAATATTTCGCCCTCTTTTGAATAGAATGTATGAAATTCTTTTCTCCCTCCCTCTTAAAATAACACACAGGAGCGAGCTTTTGAAAGAAAAGGCATCACTACGAGCTTCACACTTTACACAAAGACGAAAGAAGGTGTGTTTTCCAGCGACCACTCTTTTCTTGACCGGCGCGTCAACTCGTTTATGGTCAGTCAAAACCCCAAAAAGAGAGGGGAATATGACATTGGGAGGAGGAGGAGACCATTGAATCGATTAAAGAGGCATTCTTTGAGCAAGATGAGAGAGAGAAACACACCTGGGCTTCTTAATGACCGACCCAGGGGCTGACAAACTGCCGGTCCTTCGCTTGGAATCTCGCACTCGTTGCTGATCCCTCTAGATATTGATTGAATAGGCACCTGCTGCTGCTGCTGCAAAAAAGAAAAATTCAAATTTTGTTTTATTGACCAGAAAACAGTTCATACCAATCAGCCATCCTTTCAAGAGAGAAAGTAACAACTGGACGATGTCCAAAAAAAAAAGAAGAAAACAAAAAATATGGAACCTCAAACTGACATGTTCATCACTATGGCCAAAAAAAAATGTTCAAAGTGCGCCATGTATTGTCTCTCTCCTTTTTTGAGTGTACGGCACCTTCAGGCCGATGGGCTTTTAGTACGCATGGAAATATAAGGGGGGACACAAACCCTCCTTCACGACGAAAAAAAAGAATAGCCCAATAGATGACGGGTCATAAAAAAAGCAGCAAAAGAGAGACCTTTATATTTTTTCTCCTCAAACCAGCTTAATCCTCAACCATACAAAGTTTTTTTTTTTTCTTCTTTCTTTGCTGAAAAAAAAAGACGAAGATGGCGCGCGGTCAAAATGGATATTGCCCAATCAATTAGACCGTTTAACAAGGGGCACAAGCAATGAGAAAAAAATGCCCTTTTTATTGTAACAATAAACTTAAGAAAAAAAGAGAACTTGTTGTGACCAGAAATGTGACACCTTGACCGTTTTCCCTTTTTTGTTTTGGTGAAGCTGACTATGGCCGCATTCTTTTCTCAACACCTTGGAACACAGGGCCAACAATAAACACCTTTATTCTTTGGGTTGCCTGCTTTTCTTTTCGATGACTTTTGATTGACGTATTACAAGACTTGGGATAGAATAACAGGTTAGCAGCGTCCGGGCGTTGAAGTCACTTGTGATGGATAGAATAAATGATCGGTGTCAGTTGAAACGTGTTTAAATGGATGTAAACAAAACCGAGTGTATCTATAAGAAAGACTCTCTTTGTTGTTACTTAGAGAAACTGACAGCTGATGAAGACTATCAGGGCGTCGGGATCTGGAACAAGGATCCATCAAGTCTTATAGTGTTTTTCGAACAAATAAAATACTTGAGTGTCTTTTCTGAGAACCAATCTTCAAATATAGGGTTTGTAAAAGTGCTTAATTCCCGGAGCAGTCTTCAAATCAGTTACTTATTACCGGACTTTTTATTGGGATTGAAAATGACTTTGATTCAAATGGCCTAAAGTCAAAACGTTGAACCCAATCCGTGAATATTATGACGAAGTGGAAAAGCCGTCGGCAAACTTTTCATTTCTCATTTTATGAGAAAGTTTGCATCTATTTTAAAAACAATAAAATTGCAAAGAAATTCTCGAAATTCCAATGGAGGGTATGAAAATAAGTTGGTCTCCCTTTATATTTATTTTCGCTTTAGAAAAAAAAGTGCCAGAAAAATCATCATCATCGCTTCGGCTGTCATCACCGCCTCCCTTTAGGCCTGGGTTATTACACGCAGAGTCAGGGTGAGAAAAAGAAAGAAAATGTAATATATAATACATAGTATATACACACACACCGTCCGCCCCCTGCTGGATGCCGCATTCTCGTCGTTCCTTCTCACGACCCTTTGCGACGACGACGACGACCAAGACTTTGTGGGGGATATGTAATAAGGGCGCCCGGCCTCTTCCTTTAGGTATCGCCCCCGCCGAGTCGGGCTGCTGGCCCTGCGTGAATAATTAACACCTTAGTCGTTGAAGGGATGAAAAAAGAATCTCTTTCCAGTCTATATTTCAAGAACCCATTTACTCAACGGCATATCCCGCTAGGCCGTACCATCCCGCGTGAGAAACCCGCGCTCGGTATCTTTATGGAAGTGAAAACATGGTTCTGCTCTCTTGATCCATTGATCGACCGGAAGAGGTGCTCTTTTCTTTCGTGATTTATTCATTGGATTTTTGGTGTGACAAGAGGGATTTCACCTCACGCCAAACAGAAGGACATAGAAGAAGAAGGAAAAAACCACCCCAGTCGTTTTCATTCTTCAGGTGTGTCCCCTCTCTCAAACAAGAAAGAAATGAGGAGAACAAAAAGTAGAGATCGTCCAGCTGGACCATGGCCTAGCAGGCGGTCCTGACACCTCAAAACTATTGTCTTCCTTCACACCTTGAAATAAAAGAATATACTAAGACCGGATACTCTCCAGAGAGAGCTAGGGATTTTCTTCTTTCTTTCAAAAATGGCATCATCTATTTAAAGCTTTATTTCTTGTGTGCGATGCTGGATGGAGGGCGCCCACATCTCATACAAGATATCAGTTTTAAGACATCTACTGATGCATATATACCCCCCAAGATGCTGTCAAATGATTTTCTTTTTTTTTCGTCTTCTCTCAAAGATCCCCCCGCAGCGGGCAACCCATTAGTCCGGGGCGCGGCAGAGTGTCACGTGTTTCAAACACCTACGGGGCCGCTGCATATCACGGCGCGAACAACACAAAGATATGATGTCACGCCTAATCTAAGCTCACCGATCTGACGAGATCCTATCGCACGGACCGCAGTTCTATGATCGTTTTCTTCTTCTTCTTTCAAATATTATTGCCGCGCCCTGGACTAGAATGTATATATCTGCCCAGCATAGGGTCAAACATAAAGGTCAACCTGTTTCTCTCTTTTTGTGTTGGAATGTATGCAGCTGTGTGGTGGAGCAAGTAGTCAAACTGGACACATTCTTCAACTGAAAAAGAAAAGCTTTATGGGACCCGGGCATCAGCGGGGTGGTATAGTGTAGTAAAAATATAAAACAGGGGGTATTCTCTCAGGTATATAGAGAGAAACGAGTCTTCCCCCCAGTTTTCACCTGAACAGACAGCCTGTCGCCTAGAAATAAAGAGAGAGATTCTTCTTTTTACAAGCACCGGAAGTCTTCGTCTTCTTCTTTTATTTCATTCATATATATTGGACATCACGTGAATGATTTACTCGATAGAAATAATCTTATATATAGGATTAGCATAATCCATAATAGAAGGAGATTCGGATTATTGTATTCGTTCATTGCGCGCGGGATTCCGATTCGTTTCGCTCAGAAACAGACGGATTCTGACTCGGCTATTTTTTTGTTATGTGTCCCCCCCAGAAAATCCTTTTTTTATTTCACTCATTGTGCATGCACAATAGATGTATCAATGTGCATAGTGCATCCTTCCGGCTTTGCAGTTAAAACATCTCAGGGGGGTCCCAGCAGCAGCAGACACCTGGGCTCCTAGCTGCTGGACAAACTTGAATGAAAGGAATCAGTCTTCTATTTAAATACAAAATTGCTGTTTTGTGTATACGTGATAAAGTTCCTCAAAGGGGGGTCTTTTATGAAACGTGAAGGTGCACCTGTGTTGGGTAATGACACGCTCTCTTATGGTAGCTCGACCCCAGTGCTGCATATCCATCTCCCTTTTTATACATGACAAACAGGATCGTGGTTATTCATTGCTGTATACATGTGTGATTACCGTCCCATTTTCTTATGATCCCTCTTTGCGTGGGAAAATGGAAGAATGAGCACTCGTGTTCTGCGGCTACGCCCCAAAAATATATAGGGAGGAACATATGAATGGAGCAGCAAGATAAGGATCAGCACACCTGAGGATTCCCGTGATGCACTCCTCCTCGTCGTCGTCAAGCAGTCTACCCCGTTTTAGGTTCCCCAGGGCGGGCGTCCAGCTCAATGAGCCCAAGAGATTAAAAAAAAAGAAAAGAGGGGAGAGGGATTATTTTCTTGTAATCCCCCTCTACCATCGAATTTTCAATCACAGTTTGTGTGTAACAAGTTTTGAATTCATAGAAATTTATAAACATGCAGTATACCAACAAAACACCCATTCATTCAATAAGGATTGAATTTCATATGCTGAGCACTAATGTCAATATATAAAGAACGAAATGATTATTCGTGTTTTCCTGGCGGGATGCGCATCATTAGTCTTTTTGTGCACAGGTATAACACAGATCCCGATGACAACAGATGAGTGTCAACGTATACAAAAGTGCAAAGTCACCTCCGCCGCCAGAGAGCACGGAGTACACAAACTCATTGTCATCCGGCCGTTCCGGCTAAAAGGGAAAAGCAGTTTAGAGTTCAAAATAACACGATCCATAGGTCGTTCTCAAAATATAAAAGAAGAAAATACTTCCTACCACACAAGTAAATAAAGTGAGATGTTTTTAGAATTCAACAACAGCAGGGCGTGAAAGGATGAATAGCAAACATCATCATCATCGATGTTGGAATTGCAGAATATAATATGGTTGCTGCTGTCCGTGACAGGAGGATTATATAGGCTGTGCTCATTAAGTATTGCATTGACATCGTCCTATCCCCCAGAGAGATCTCATCCTGATGGATTTCCCTATATTATGTGACACGACTCCATCATACACAAAAGAAGAAAAAAGAATCTCTTTTTTGTTGAATAGACGAGGCTGTGGAATCAATCAACTCCTGGCGACAGAGTTAACACACTTTGGAAGAGAGGGGAGATCGACTTTTGTGTGTGCTGTACCACATACGCTCCACTTCTTCTTCAATGACACAACTCTCTTTTTGGAAGAAAACATTTGCATCTGACAGCTCTCACACGCGCGCCGCCACACAAAAGGATCGTCGCCATCTTCTTCGAAAGTTTTTTTCGTCTGATGTAATTTCCCGAAGAAGAAAAAGTCAAGTGTATATATTTCATATATACCACACACATCACGAAAATACTTTTTTCAATAGACTGTTGAACTCTATTGTCATTTATACGAATATATATCCGGATATGTATAATACAATTCCATTCGCGCATGATAATAGCCAAAATACAGGTACAACTGCTGGACGCTTTATAGAAAAAAAGTGGGTTTCTACTACCGCGATTCACATAGATGACAAAACCGTTTGTTGTATTGGACTAGAAAGGGCGCGGTTTTTTTTTCTCTAGCTTCAATGAAGCGACACTCCCCATCTCAACTGATGCATGGCTCCTGTCTCTCTACTCTACCTGGGTTCGT
Organism: Chydorus sphaericus; assembly: GCA_030141595.1. Taxonomy (NCBI): domain Eukaryota; kingdom Metazoa; phylum Arthropoda; class Branchiopoda; order Diplostraca; family Chydoridae; genus Chydorus; species Chydorus sphaericus. The sequence continues at coordinate 7,792,963 of CM057930.1, forward strand.
AAAAAGAGAGTTCTGGCAGACATATCGGAGCCAGGCGATGCCGGACAATAGAAAACGGTGGACAGCAATGACCTCTCACCTTTTCTTCAATTGTGAATCAATAAAAAAAAAGAAGAAGAAATGTGAAAGCCATTAGGCTCCTGTTAAAGAGTTTCTTTTATTCTCTAGAGGGGCATTCAGAGATGCACTCCAAGCGTGCTAAGTATACTATATGGATATTAAAGTAGCATTTCATATAAAGCATGTCGGAGAATTCATCACTCTCTCGAGTCAGTGAGCATCTTTTTTAGAGCTACTGAATACAAATTATACAAAAGAGAGTGTGCGTTATGTATAGAAAGATTTAGTGTAGAGGTTTAATCAATTAGAAGTGTGACCGACGTAGAAATGGAAGAGACGTCGCGGAATGTAATTCGAGAAGAAAAGATTTTCAGAGGGGTTCATAAACTCTCTTCTCAAGTTCCCGTTCCATTTCATATCAAAAAGTGGATTATTTATTATATTGAAGAAGAATTGGTATAAAAGAAATGTTTACTACGCTTCTTCTTTCCCCTTTTTATCAAACAATTGATTCAATTAAAGAAGAAAAACTGTTTCTTTTTTCATGTCGTAATTTGTAAAACAAAAGAACGTTTTTTCATGGGCCTGAGAAAAAAAAACTGTTATACGTTTCATAATTTAATTCTACTTTTTTTTACAATAAATTTGATCTTTAAAAAAATATATCGAGTTCATTGTATAAAAAAAAACGTTTAAGAAATGAATAGCTGTAGTTCCGGCCAGAAAAAAGTGCAGCACATTGATCCAGTCAATGAAAAGCTAGTCAAGTGTGTGCCCCTTCACAAGTCAATGAAAAGAGCGCGCATTAAAAAAAAATCCGTACACCCGAAATTGGGGGTCGTTAACGAGCTCCCTATAAAGGCTCACATACAAAAAGCTCTAAAAGATTTGCAATCCATCAAATAAAAAAAAATAAAAAATAAAAGTAGTGGTTGCTCTGGCTATTGTTGCAATACGTTGGAGCAAGGGGGATTTAAAGCTACGTTTCAAACACATCCGCGTTAAAGGTGTGCTCACAAAGAGCGACGAGGAGGTACACACAATGATATCCACAAAATAAAAAAAATACACACATACAAAAAAGGTTTATGGCCATAGTTGAGGATGAATAGCAAAAAGAAAAAAAAAAGGTAGGACCATAGGGGAACACAGAAAGCTATACTTTGATGGTCTTCTTTTCCGCGCTCCTAAAAACTTACAAAAAGGTGCTCAATGGAACTACATTATACACACATTTTTACTGTACTGTTGCACATTTTTCCTAATCTCGTTTTTCCAAAGGGTGTGAATCGCCGACTCGGAAGAAAAACAAAAATGTAGCGAGAAAACTTTTACCCTCTATAAGTCTAACTGACATTATCTAGTTCAGGTCATCCAAAGGTAGGTACGTACGCGCGAAAATCCATTAGCGTGTCCAGGGATTTTTAAAAGCTGTACCATAATTACACATGTCGATGGACTCTAGATAAAGAGTCTCCGGAGATTCAATGTGCCGGATTCGATCCATCGGGGATATGTCTTTATAACTATTCCCCCAAAAAAGCCTCCTAAAATTTCTGTACGGATGTGTATTTTCCTCAAGGGTCGGCTTATTGTCTGTCATTATAGAGAGGGGCTAGGCCGTATTATGTAAATTGTTGTGCGCACTCAACGCAGCCCGTATACCTCTTTTCCCGCGGCCGCTGTTCCGTTTCTCTACTACTCATTAGAATAATCGTAAAGTAAAAATTTGTTTAAAAAAAAAAAATAGGAAAGGCGATGCCGAAAAAGGCGGGCGGCATTTTAATTAACTAATGACGAGAGAAAAGCCAACTTCTTGTTCGTGTCATATACCTATTGCGACAAAACAAACAATAGACAGGATGAAATAATAAGAGAGGCAATGTGTGTGTTCCATGTGGGAAACGTCCCCTTTTAGAGAAAAAAAAAACGTTTCTTTTTCTTTCTCTCTCTTGTTATAATAAAAGAGAAGAAACCCCCGAGTGATGCGGAATGCCTTCAAGTCAACACAGAGAGTCAATCGTGCAGAATAACTCGAAGAATGTCAACTTCCGGGCGGAGGAGAGAGAGAAAGAAAAGCTCTTCTTTCTGTACATATTCACGTCAAGTAGCGAAAGAGCTCCTCCTGCTGTGCGCGATGCGCGGAATAGAGAAAGAGGGAGGAGTTCCGAGCTCCGCCGCTCTGTCTGCCAAGTCTCCCTCCTTGGGAGCTCCAAACAAGAAGAAGGGGGGCTTTTCCTTTTAAGGGAGACTCCGCCCTGAGTCCGGCTCTCTCATTGGTCCGTCTAAAAAGAGTGGGGGATCTGCTGAGCTGCCCTCTGTACGCTAACGGAAACCGGCCATCGCTCTCTTCTACACACTTTACTCAGCTCACTGCATCCACAGCAGCCGGTCCATCGTGTGCTTCTCTTCTCTTGCTCTCCAAAGTTCTTTATTTTACTCTTACTAAAAGTGAACATTTTTTGGTGCGTGTGTAGTGACAGTTCATCACCACTCATCTCTTATTTTTAAAGGTAAGTCTATTAGGTGTAAATAATAATGGCGGCGGCCTACGTTAAAAAGAAAGAGGAAATCGTAAAGAGTTATAATATATGCTCGCTACCACGCCTACTCGTTCTGTGTTTGTACACACATGAACAACAAAACACGCTTCTTCTAATTAGGCGGCAGTTACCGACCTACAGTCGTAAAAAAGAAAAGCTCTAAAATGGACGGATGTCGTTTCTTTTTTTGTTGATTTCCAGTCGGCTGGAAAGAATGTGTGACGAAGGATCCCCGTTCGGAGGTCTGTCGAGCGCCCTCGACCGGCTCAACGCGATGAACGCTTCAATGTCCTCAGCCGGAGCTCCCAGCTTGGCGGCGGTAGCGGCCTATCAACAACAGCAACATCAGCAGCAGCTCCAACATCATCAGTTCCAGCAACAGCAACATCAAGCCCGGAATCATCAGCACATGATGCAGCATCACCATCATTTTGCGGCGGCATATGCTCCCATGCACCCGCACCAGCTCCAACAGCATCACCATTCCGGCGGAGGAGGGAGCAATAGCAGCAACAGCATCCTCTTAAATTCAGCTCCATCTTCTCCGGAATCATCTCCATCCAGCTCACCTATCCCAACTTTGCTCTCAAGGGAACATCATCATCATTCCGGAATCAGCTCGTTGTCACTAAGCTCCGGATCGGCTATGCTCCAACAACATCAATCCACCCTTATGCTCGGATCATCCGGAGGGAAACAAGGTAGTGGAGGTAGTAAGGGCAACGAGGATCACATCAAGAGGCCCATGAACGCCTTTATGGTCTGGTCCAGACTCCAACGTCGCAAGATCGCTCAGGACAACCCAAAGATGCACAACTCGGAGATCTCTAAACGACTTGGTAAGTTCTTTTTATTATCAATCTTTGCTCAATAATAAAAAGTGAAGCAGCTGTATTGTATATAACCTAATTCGGAATTCATGGGGCTCTAAGGGAGGGGTGTATAATGTTATATAGAATAGGGGTTTGTTACGTTTCTATTGTTACATCACGATAAGAGGGGAGACTAGAAGGGATGTGGATGAGCTCGTCATCGATAACAAGTCGGGCGTCAATCACATTTCTGTTTTTTTTGTGTGTGTATGTCAGACCTTCCCCCTTTTTATCTCCTGTTACAAAACGGTTTATTATTATTATTTTAAAAAAAGGTTCCGAATGGAAATTGTTGACCGAAGATGAGAAGAGGCCCTTCATCGATGAGGCTAAACGTCTTCGAGCTCAGCATATGAAAGAGCATCCCGACTACAAGTACCGTCCCCGCCGTAAACCGAAAACGCTTCGTAAGGATGGTGGTGGTGGCGGCGGAGGAGGTGGAGGTGGCGGAGGAACTGGATATCCCTTACTCTCTACCTTATCCCTCTGTTTCAATGGACGCTCTAAGAGCTGGTGAGTTATAAATTCTTATTTACATTTGAATTGTAACTTTAAACCAAACAATTTTGAATTTAGGTATGCCCAATCCGATGACACAAATGAATTCGTACTACCCCTGGAGCAGCTGCCGCCGCTTACAGCTCCCTGAGCGCCTGCGAGTATGGCGGCCGCAGCCGCAGCAGCCGCTGGATTGACTGGCTCTTCTCCTCAACAGGTAAACACTCAACTTCTACCGTCTTATTGAAGATCAGAATTAGAACTTTCAATGTCTTAATAAAAGGTGGATACAATGCGCTACTCGGTCGCTGAAGCGGAAAAGTATCGTGCCGCCGCCGGCTTCCATATGGCCGGGCATCACCACAACTTGTACAGCGCGGATCCGGTAGCTGCCGCAGCGGCTGCAAAATACCTCGAAGCTTCTGGTAGCAAGACAGATGAACACAACAAGTCGGACAGCTCTGTTGGTCACTACGGTACTCCTAACGGTGGTAAATCATCATACAACGCTGATAGTAGCAGTGCCAGCAGCGACGGGAATTCGTCTAGTACGGCCGCAGCTTCTAAAGCCTATTTAGAGACGGCCAAACTGTACATGGATTCGAAGAACTATGCTGCCGAAGTCCAGCGGGCCTACATGCTGGATGCTGCAGCTAAATCCATGTCGGATTCGATGCATCACGAGACGGAGGGAATCAAGAGTGAGAGGAATCACGACGGAAGCGCATCTCCACCGGCCGCTGCCGGAGCATTCAATCCTACTTCGCTGGCCAACTATTACAGTCAAGCGGCTGCTGCAGCTGCAGCCGTCGGCCACCCTGGAAGCACTTCGGTAGGCCTTCCTCAACATCAGTCTCCTTCGGCTCTCAGCGGCATCGTTCCGGGTCTTTACGCTCCACCAGCCGGAACGTACCCTTCACCTGGCGAGTACCGACGGCCCTTGCCCGTCATTTTTTAGATTTAAAATATTAACCTTAATGTGTTTCTTTGCTTTTTTTTTATTAATCACGTTGTTGTGCTGTCAATTTTTTTAAATGTATCATAATAAAAAAAAATTAATTGAAGGGAAGGGAAGGGGGCACCGGAAGCACTTTGATTTCCAACATAAATATCTGTGATGTCCGAACAATTACGTGAAATTTCGTTTCTTATCTCTCTTTTTTTATTATCATTATTTCGTCTCTGTAAAACGCACAGAAAATTACTCTGCTCCCGACTTAGCGGGTTATACATTTGATGTCTTCATATAAAAAACCGCAGCGTCAATGTTCCTCAAGTATAACAATTCCGTTTTTTTCACCCCTTTTTCCAATGTGTTTTCTTTCTTTACTTTTAACGAATGTGTCACGTTCGCAATTCTTATCACATTATATGGTGTTTGTGTTTCAACAAAAAAAATAATAAAAAAAGGACACTTGAATGGTTGTTTATTTCAACAATGTACAAATGTGTTGTGTACTGTCACGAATTCCTTGGGCAAGCAAGAAATACACACTGTTTAAAAATATATATAAAAGTGTGTGTGTGATTCATCATCAATTTTGGAGAGGGTTCCCCACTTTAAACGGGCGTGACGGATTCTTCTTTTTAGAGAAAAATGTCGCCTCAACATGCGAGAAATTGAGGACTGTCAATCCATCAGGAAATGGATTGCGTCACGGTTACACAAACAATCAGTACCATGCACGGTTAATCAGAGATTAGCCTTGAACATCATTCACCTCAATTTGGTAGTCCTAAAAAAATATGTATTTTTAATATCATTTTTCTTTTTTCATGGTACACACGGCAGACACAAATCACGAAGGATCGTAAAAAAGAGAATCCCACCGCAAAAATATCCCGGGGTTTTTTAGCTGTTAAATGTTTTTTACAACTCACCCCTAGTCCTATAGAATAAAAGAGTTTTTATGTGTTTCTGACGTGATTCAACATCATTTATCCGCAGGACGAGCTGAAACGGTCCATTTAGCGGATGTAATCGTAAAAAAATATATATTTACTTATACAGTTTATATCTAGCTGATTTATTCGAGTGACATAGTTTCGTGATTGAATCCCGACAGGCCTTCGAGTGATGAAACCCCGGGAGTTTTTCAAAGGGAAGTTTTTTTTTCGGGCTGAGGGATATACACTTTAAACAGGGCGTCGACACCACACAATGACAGCTATTCAACACTCTGTGTATACATATATATATACTCCCCCCTAGCAGCAGCTGCTCCTGCCAGCGACAACATATAGACACAAAAGCCAAGAAAATTGAATGTATAAAAGAGAGAACCCCCCTTTAAAAAGAAAAAATGGTTTATAGATCTGCCGAGAGAGAAGGATTGTTGTTGTTCGAATATATATAGAGCTTCAACCCCTTTATATAAATATATTCAAAAAAAGTTAGGAAATTGAGAAAAACACGCAGTATAGTCTCATTTCCCAGGACAAACACAAGTGAACTCTATGTGATATAAGAGCGTGAGAAATCGATCCTGCACGCTCCACGATCACTCCTTTAGATGATGAAAAGATTCGGTCCAATGACACGGACTGCTACGTCCAGCCACCTTTTATATAATAATAAGAAGACTCGATAATAGACTTCAAGGTAGACTGGACTTCTTCTTCTTCCTACGTAATAATATCAACAACACAGAAAGAGACCGTTGTGTCAGGAAGAAAAAGAAGGAATTAATGAATCTATATATATATATATATCGAGCACAAAAGAGAGAGACACACAACAGAAAGAGAGGTCCCCTTGGTTTTTCTCTCTGTGGGTATTGTTGTCCACACCTTCATTGTGTTGTTCACTGGGACACACGGCAACAACGGACGGACAAAAAAAAAAGTCTTTTGGAGAGAGTATATATCGACGAGCAACTTTATTGAGAGGGGAGAGGAAAAAAATATAGAGGGGGTCCTTGTAGTCGTCTAAGCCCCGGGAATATTAGATACAGTCGGCCGGTGTTACCATGGCCGCCACCGCTCGCCTATTGTGCGGGCCACACATCATGTGTTGCCGTCACCATGCCCTCGCTAATTAACGGCCGCAAAGTCACGCGGCCTCTCTTATTGATCGATATTTCCGAGTACATTTAAATTCAAAGATATGCCAAAAACAGATATGTATATGAAAACAATGGATTTTGATGACGTTCTATGCATTCCATTCACGTCATGCGCCGTGATCCCGCTGGCCGATGTACATCACGGTCCAATTGAATAGAATAAGAGGGGATATCGTTTCCTCTCTGAAAAAAAGTCAATTGAGACAGAAAAAAGGTTATAAAAGGGGAATCTTTTGAAAAGAGTAGCATTATTTTGAATTTTTTTTTTTATGGACGAATGGGATTCAGGATCGGTCGGCCGATGCTAATACGTTGGAAAGTGACAACCGGTAACGTACAATGGCGGAGGAACACACAGAGAAAGCATCACGATGACTTTTGTATGCAGATCGGCAACCGTTTGCCAGTTTCCGGGTCCAGGATGAGAGCGTGCCGACAGTAACGGAAGCAGCAGCACATAAACTAGTCTCTCTACCCTAGCTGTTATTTAAGGATCGTCGCGCATATGGCAGACATCCAATTCTAAAAACATGTTGACAATGGTAATCATCTATGCTAAATTCTGCATTCGATATTGTGCTCGTTTTCAATGTATTGGAATGATAGCCATCTGAAATAGGAAGACTGAAGTAAATATACGGTTGAAAAAGGTTACATTTAGACAATATGAATAAAAGGAAATGAGTAAAATCATGCTATTTGATAGCTAAAATCAATACAACCTTTTATTACTTATAAATGTATAGCAATACATTCCTAAAATATATCAGAACTCGAACTCGATCAGACGTTATAATGGAGGTTATAAAATCACAACGAAAGCCTACAGAGTACCGTACCTATAAGGTCACGTGCTGCTAAATCATGTCCTACCTATTTGGTTCATTGTTAATTACCTCTAAGAAATTTCATAAGGTTTCATTTCGCCACAAGTGAAATTGAATGCAGGGTACGAATAAAGGCAAACATGAGTCTGGCGAAAGGGGGAAAGGGAACCACGGCAACGACTTTGGCAGACTTGCTGAGTACCTGTATTTTACGGTCTCTTTTACTATATATTATTAACAACTATTAGAATTGTCATGAGATTTGCACGTTGTCAAGTTCTCTCAAATTATTCCCTTCTAATGATTCACTTACAATTGGCAAAGTACACAATCAACACCAACAAATTCGTACCATTGTTTCTATTAGTATTAAGCAATCGTTGTCAAATTGCGAATTATGATTCATTTCGCTATAATTCAAGTAAATTGATTCCTTGCAAGTTTTAACCTCGGACACTTTATATATAGCTCTTAATTCAATAATCTTAATTAGTAGATATGTTGGACCGGAAATTTTGGTTGACGGTCGTCTCCAGTGGGGTTGGACTTTCCGGCCAGAAGCAACGCTAACTCCCTTCCAGTCCCGATAATACGTACTGCAATTCTATATATTACCGGTAATGAGTAAATTTTGTTGTAGGTCGAGTTCAATTATACCTTCTATGTATAGATCGGACCATTGGAATATATTATCAGTTACTGATGACGCGAGTTGTTCTCCAAATATTAAATGTCTCTCATTGTCTCTTTGATTCCATTGTAGTTTGCATGGTTTGCAGCACAGTACAGCTCGTCGTCGACAGAAATTTCCGGACGGATCCAGTAGGAGGGAGCGCGGGATCTTTTGTGTTCTCGTCGGGAACGCGGAGCAGTACGCTTCGTCTCCACAATGGATGATATCTCCTTGCAGCAGACGAGCAGTACACAAAAGGAGAGAGAGAGGAGAGCAATGACACGCTCGTCGCGTCTAATCGGCTTATGCACACACGCATTTCGATAAGTTTTCCAACACAACAGCCGGAACGAAGCAGCAGCAGCTCTCGCAGGTGCTGTGCATGACAACCGCTACCGGGATTTCTCATATAATAATAATAATAATGCCTTTATATTCGCTACTACAAAAGAAAGATGACCATCGTATATATATATATGTTGCTATATAATAGCCTAATACTTTGTTCTTCTTCAGAATAGTCAACTTCTTGCGTCTCACAGTTGGAGGTTTTAGTTGAACAACACGACTTCCGTAGACGCAAAACAAAGAGAGAGTATCACGAGCGATGGAGAGAGAAACGACGGGAGGGCGGACCCTTGGCGTGCGGGCAGAGTTCTCGTTTGACCTCGCAACGTATATCAACACCTGCAAAAGGTAGTAGTACTCTTGACTTTTTTCGCCAAAAATGATGATGAACGCTGTTCTTTTGTATTATTTCGTATAGGCTGTGTCAATGGGAAAAGAGAGGCATTTTCTCTCAGCTGGAGTCGCTGAGCTGATAGAATAGCTATGGCCCCTTTTTCCTCCTTCTTCTTGGGACAATAGCTTTTATTTTGCTCCCTCTCCTATTTTCCATCTCGAAGGGCTTCTTCTTATTCTATGAAAAGAAGCCTGTTGGGCTCATTTGAATCGCTTTTGAAACGCTTCTCCTCCTAAAAAACAACTAATTAGATTCGCTCCTCGCTGGATATGACGATGAGAACAAGACATCCAAGCTCAATGTTAATAATAATATATATAAATATAACAAAAACCAATTTCTTCCTCTTTTCAACCATGCTTCCTCCACTCTTTTCATCGTCATCATCATCAACAACAAAACACATTTGCAATGCTCTTCTACGTGAAAATAAAGAATTATCAACGACAATGCCTCGGCTAGTTAGTCTCTCTTTAACGTTTTTTTTTTACTTTTCTCAAATCAGCAAAGTTTTTTTTCGACACAGAATGACTAGCAGCTTTTGTTTAGCATTTGAAGAAACTTGTCTTAATTGACTTTCTAAAATATTACATTTAGTTCATCATCTTTCTGCTATACGATCTGATTGGCGCGCCTGAAAAGGAACCTTATCAAAATATTTTCTTTTTAAAAGAGAAAAAAGTTCATTATGTACTTTGTTTTTCTAAGAGTTGAATAACAGTTTCCCTGCTGGTTTCATTGTTTTGTTTTGTTGTTGCTTCGACAAATACTTTATAGCTATTGTCTTATTTTCTAGGCTTCTTCTTGTAGGCAGCACGGATTCCGAGGAAGAATCGTATACTTTCAGCGGGATTCCACGTCTTACCTATCTATTTCTCTTTTGTATTTTTCACGGCGACGTTCCCGTCCGCTTCTTGCAGCTGCACAAAACAATGAGTATACAAGGGAAGTTATGTCTATAATAATATATATAGGTAAATAGAAGCTCTTAAGAGATTGTTTTGTTTTCCTTCTAGGAAAAAAGTCTTGATCACCGGTAAAACACTTCGTGTCGTGACTGATGGGAAAGCAGCATTACGTAGGGTGTTGAAGACAGCAACATATTCCCGAAGAAAACAATAAAGATAAAAACGTCAAAAGGGTGGAGGAGGCTTGATCTTCTTTTCATCCGCCATAATGACTCAATACAAGTTGTGGAATGTTTTGAAGAGAGAGACGACAGCAGCAAGTTTTAAAGAAGGGTATCGTCGCATCACTGATGACGAGGCATCTTACGCCATGCGTGATTTTTTTGGAAACAGAATCAGATCGGACCCGGAATGCACCCAGGAGCCCTTGTTTTCTTCCGTCTTTCACACTCTCTTTGTAGAAGGATGACAGACCATTTTCTTCAGGGTGGAAAATAAAGAAAGAAGATGTCGCCCACCACAATGTAAAGTGGATGAGGAACAACTGTGAAAGACTCGCCCCAGCAGGCACAAGAGTCCTTGGCGGTCATCACGTCATTCACAGTGTAACTCTTTTTTTTTCATTCTTTCTCTTCTTTATTTACCCTCACTCTATAAGGATTCTATGATTGTATTGAAGGAATACAACAAAGTTGGACAATAATGCATCGAGTACGGGGGAAAAAAGAAGTCTTTCTCGTCTGCAAAATTGCCCAAAGGATTTCTTTTATTGACAATAATGGAAGAATGAAAAATGACTACGATTGAATCAAAATACAAAATAAATTTTGCAATTTTTTATAAGCGCGCTTATATCTCCTACATAATCGTTCATGTCAGAATGATTAATTTAACGTGATTTGTAATCGAATTATCTCATTACTAGATTTGAATAAATTTATAATATATTAAATAGCCCATTTTATACTCGTTAAAATAGACGTGTCTGATGTAAGATCAATATCACTTTTTAAAAGCTACTTTTTCACCTTTTTAATAAATGTTGCGATGGTGGTTAGTGTTGCGCTCTACCGGACGGAACTAAAACCTCTTCCATGCTTCCATGACAAAAAAAGGCATTACGTTTTATCTAAAAATGTGCATTCAAAAAGGATAGGTGATTGTTCTTAATCACGCACAAGGCCGCACACATGCATCTGTTTTTAGGATCATAATAATAAAGCCAATACACATTATTCAAAATCAATAGACCGCAAGGCCATTGTTAGGAAGTATAACTAGCCAAGTTGGAAAAATAGGCGACACACACATATCAGTACCGCACCTGTCCGGTATTTCTCCCATTCTCTACTTGAACTATTCCATTATCTGCTCTAAATTGTTGATAATGACATATAATAAATAAATGACAGCGGAGAACAATTAATGTCAACCAAATATGTAATATTTACTCTTAAACAAAATGAGCTGGATTTTTAGTTCTCCTTTCTTTTATCCATATCTATATTTACACGTATAATTATCGAGCTTAAAATTAAAACCGTTTAGAAAGCCCTGCGTTTAATCAAGTATCTAAAAAAGGTGTGTACCTCAGTACTCGTGGCGGTTGTATATAACAAAATGACGTAAATTATACGACACAATAAAGATTTTTCCTTCTTTTTTTTCAAACTATAACATAAGAGAGAGAAAAAGTTAATTAAGCAAGTTCAAAAACAACCTCATTGGCACTTCTCTGTCGGCGAGACACTAAATAGAGATAATCTCTACATTTGCAGATTGACGCCACTTGTTATTAAGGTGTGAAAAGAATGATGGCCACTTTCAACTAATTGAATCCCCTAATGAATTATTATATCATCCGTCATCATCAAAGACGGGGAAAATAGGGGGGAAAACAAGTGGGAGTGGCTTAAGTGGTTGTGGAGCTTTTGTTTTTTCCCATGTCCAATAGGAACAAAGGACGAGTCACGTGAGTTATTCTTCTTTCCCCGCTTCTACGTGAGCGCCCCCTGCTAGATCGCCAATCTTCCCCAGCATCACGCTCGCGTCGGCGCTATACACATGTGGACGGACCGCCTCTTTACTGTTCAAAGTGTGTGTTGCACACGTACACACGTTTCTTATGTTCCTCCTCTTTTTGTACATAAAAAAGCTGGGCTCATCCGTCTGTCGTAGATCACATTCGACCGGGACGGCCACCGAACAGGACACGTTTATTTTTCGTTGTAATAAGATGGCTAACCACAACATGTGCAGTGCAGGATCTTCTGGTCATCATCATCATTTACAACAAGGCAGTGTGAATAGTAACAGTAGCAACGATCACATTAAGAGACCCATGAATGCTTTCATGGTTTGGTCTAGAGGTCAACGACGTAAAATGGCTCAAGATAATCCAAAGATGCACAATTCGGAAATATCTAAACGACTTGGTAAGTTTATTGTATTGATTGTGCATATTTTCATGCAACGTGTTAATAATGGATTTAAACTACGCAATAGGAGCTGAATGGAAAATGTTGACTGAATTGGAGAAACGTCCATTCATCGATGAGGCAAAACGGCTTCGGTATGTTGACAAAATATTTCAAATCTCAATAAAAGTAGAGTGATTTACATCTTGGATTAGATCACATTAAATCTTTTTGCTTCTCGATCGTGTCTATTTATATAATCTAAGGTGGGAAAACTAGCATTAGCAAGTGAGATCTAGCATTCACACCTCTAATGATGACGTACATGGGAACGTAATAATTCGAGATATATTTTTAGCTCGCTTTATTAATCCAGTCATTATTAAACTGTCTACATAATAGTCCTGCCTATAAATTTTAATGGACTCTTTTACCCTCTTCCTCAATTATGTAGATCAATGACGCACAATTACTATTTTATAATAAACTCTACAATGTATAATACATTTTTTAATATTTTAAATTATTGTTTGACGCATCAATGCAGAGCTTTGCACATGAAGGAGCACCCGGACTACAAATACCGTCCACGTCGTAAGCCTAAAAGTGGCGGAGGTTCTACCGGTGGCAGCACAAACGGTAGCAGCGGCGGCGGCGGAGGCAAGCTCAGTCTTAACCACAAGGAACCGGCCCGCTACTCCTCCTACTCGATGATGGAGACGAGTGCCGCTGCTGCCCATCATCATCACCATCTCACCCAGCATCACTTACCAGGCACCCACGTGAACCCTTCTTCATCTTTACCCAGTTTCACTCGCAACTTGTTCGCTGCTTCCGCTCCGGAAATCGGTTCTCCTAGTGGATCAACTCCATCCGTCGATGTCAAAACGGCAACAGAGCGGGCAGAATTGAACTATTCTCGTCTACTTTTCGCATCACAGCTTCCAAGTCTCCATTTAGGCTTCGCTACTTTGGCCGGCCATCCGCTTCACACGGCCGTTCAGATCCCTTGGCCGTATCATCATTACAGCATGGAAGCCGCAGCAGCGGCCGCCGCGTTCAACAGTCCTCTCCATCAGATGGCAAATAACAATAACAACAATCTACTCCAACAGCAGCAACAACACAAAGCAATGAGGATCGCCAATCAGTCCATTTTGACATCCGGAAGAAAATCATCCGCCTCGCCGGATAGCCAAACGAGGCCCAGGGATGGAGGTCTCTCTCCAACAGCATCCGGCAGCCGGCCTGGATCTTCAAGCAGTTATGAATCCATCGATTGCTCCTCATCAGCAGCAGCACCGACATCTAATACGTCCCCTGGACCGATTCTTCCTTTAGTCCATCCTGCTCCTCCTCCACCGCCGCCATCCATGGCCGCAGCGGCCGCAGCTGCTCTCTTCCCATTTTACGGAGCTTATCCAGGAACTCCTGGTTCCACAGCTCCCCATTTCGGATGCAATTGTAGCCCACTATGTGTTACGATGAATCACCATCATCACGAATCCAGCGGAAACCGTCAACGGTGTCCTCCACAACTCCCTACTGTCTTGTAAAACTATATCTAAATGGTCGTCGTTATTATAGCAAATAACACATCGTCGTTGTCTCCAGTATTCCCGGTTATATTCCCAACGAAGACTTTTCATTGTAATAGATTATTAAAAAGAGAACACAATGTTTCATTTCTACATACATGTTTTTTAAGTGAGCACGCGCTTTTTTTCTCTCTCGTCTTGTTCCTTATTTCATCTCTTTTTTTGAATCAAGTGTCACTGGCACGCAGAGGTAAAGGGAATGGGCGGGGTCCTCTACATAAAAGAGAGAAAAGGGACAACCTGCCGAGTGGCTCGAAAGAATAAGAAGAGGAAGAAGGACCTTGTATATATCTAAGGCTTTTTCTTTCTCTACTTCATGGGGCCCAGCAGGTGATGTGACAAGACCGCAGCGGGGCCACTCGTCGTAATGATAGACAAGTGAACTGACAGCCCTCTCTTTTTTCTACTAAAGGAATGCCAAAGCTCTGTTGTAATCCAAAAAGAGAGAAAAATATCCCAAAATGTTAATTGACTCTCAGTGTACTGGGCAACATTCCAATATATATTATATATAATATCTGCGCCATTCTATATAAATGTTATTGTTGGAAGATGTGGAATTCTTCTTCTCTCTCACGGCGATTGAAACGTCCAGTTTGTTCTTCTCCAAATCTATGTAAATGCAAATAAAGAAAAAAATAGTTGAATAAATCATTGAACGCGCACCATAAGGAAAATCATCATTGCTGTTGTATATGTGTGACACCCGTGTTATGTTGATTTTGTCAAGTCGAGAAATACACTGAAAACAAGGTGTGTACATATTACAAGACCCCCCTCAAACCTAAAGAGATATTTATAGACCACTAAATTCATAAACGGTTCTCTCTCATAATTGTTCTCCTAGAAAATGTGTCCCCCTTTTTATCAGGAACTAGGTAAAGCCTCTAGTATATCCTATTGTAGCGCACTTATCAGCCGCTCCTTTTATGAGTGGCAGAGCGGCCGCGCTGATTTTTTTTTTCAGCATCAAAGAGAGCTGCCGCTGACGGTGGGTCTTATGTATGTCACTCTACCTTTTGTGTGTGCTCGTGTCCCGCGTGATAGAATGGTGACCACACAAACAAAAACCTACGGCGCGGAGAGGGGGCGCCACGGCGCCAGCCGGTTGGTTCCTCCAGGATCCCTCATTAAGGTTAGCAAGAGATCCTTCATCAAGATAATAGAAACGCTTTATGAGCTTTAGAGTGAGGATTACGTGAGTTGCCCACACACAGTGACAGTCTTTTTGAAAAAAATAGAGAGCGGAAGCTTTGATTACAAATGTAATAAATGAGAACATTTACTAAAATATAAACTCGAAAGAATAACATAAAAGCATATTTTTATGATATTACAACTGTTGTTTTCACAATTGCGGAACAAAATGAAATCTTGGTGACAACAACGGATGTGATACACTCAAATCCAGCTTTTTAAAAATGTCAGCTCATGTTATCAAAACAACCGACAAAGGTAAGTAAACCAGAATTTTCTAGAAGTATTATTATAGGCCTATTAACTAATATTTGTAAAAATAAAAAAAGTTGGCAATAACATGAGTGTGGGAAATGTTTTCCCTCGTTACGAAATTGTATTTCAATAAAAAAAAGTGAATTCAACTACGGTTACCGGACAACAATCGAATGATGATGATGGCATAGTCAGTCTAGCAAAATCATCGTTTTTCTCTATACTACTCGTGATGAAAAAAGAAGGGGGTTGATGGAAGATCAATATTGACCACCAGTCCGTCTGCTGTCCCAGCACTACAACATTTTTTTTGTGTGTGTGTTGCGTACATTCCCTTTTGTGTGATAGGCAAAATCGAGTGGTGGAATATATCTCGAAGCTCCCCTCTCTTATTGTTGTCTTCAATCAAAACACACCGCCAGCCGGACATCCAAATAAAAAGGAGGAGCCAAATCGACAATGGGCAGCTCTACTCTGCTTGGCGAGGACAAATCGCGCTGACTCCGGTTCAACAACAACAACAACAACACGCTCGGCCATTTCCTCTCTCCTTATATGCATATATAGCTTGGACAGTTTATATATTACAATTGCGGCAGCTCAGCACAATTTTCTCGGGCATCCAAAAAGTTGTTTGTTTATTTGTTTGGTTCCTCTCTTGCGTGTTCAACAACACCAAAAAAAAAAGAGAAGAGAAGAGCGCCCTCCTAGAGAGCTCCTTCTTTTCTATACCCTGGTCATAGATATATAATAAAATATAAAGAAGAATATGAGAGTAGGGGAGAACTGGAATAAAAAAGAGGACACGAGGCACACAGCAATCAGATCAGCAATTTGTCGCTGTTGCGCCTCTAGCTCGCACCCCCTCTGGTTTTCTGAATGCCGTCTTTATTGCACCTATTGTGCGACGGCCGCCGCAGCGGACACACAACTTTGCTCCTTTCACGCAATCGCCTTACAGCGAACCGCACATAGCTCTAAGAGAAAAGAATAACACGCGGTAACTATATAGACACTGTGTCCGGTTCTCCCTTCTTGTGTGTTCTCTCTTCGATGATATCCAGCAGGAGCAAAAACACGAAAGTAAAGTCGGTTCTCTTATGTCCACAACACTGTTTATGCAAGAAGACCGGACGGTCTCACCACGGTATCGCTAAGCGGAAGACAAACATCATCTTCAAGAGGAAAATACATAGCGCAGTTATCTCATCTCTCATTAAAAACAAATCTTTGGAGTTCTAGTGTGAAATGTTAGGAATGTTGAAGGCCTATAAAACTTGGAAGTCCTACCGGACGGAGGCTTTTCCAATGAATAGAAACGTTCATTGCCAGTCAATTTGACTCTCTTTTTTTCTCGGCCAGCACCTTCCGAGACACAATAGAACATGGGCCATGGTTTATTCAAAGCTCGTACCAACTCTGTTGAGAGAAAAGGTCGCATACAAGAACAGCAGGTTCCGGGACCATTTTCAAAAGAAAAAAGGGGGGAACTGTAGAACCCAATCCCGCCAACTTGCCGACGCGGTAATTACAATACTTTTCTCTTTGTAAACACAAGAGCTCGCAATTAGTCCCGAAAACTTTATGAGAGTGTGAAAAAAACCCAATGATGATGGTGTAGGATCGAACAAGCCAAGAAGCGATTGTAATTGAATTGTCCGGAAAATGCGGATTTCAATCTAAATGTCGCAATAGGGGAGAAGAGATAGAAGGGGGAACGAACGACGACCATTTGCTTTCTTTTCATCCGCACGAGTGCTGTAGTGGGACCTCGAGGGGACCACGATGAGGCGGAAAAGGGAGAGACCGGTTAACACAACTGAATCATCCTCTTCAACACTTGAAACTATCGCGTGCAGCCTTCTACAAAAACTCATCTGTCCGTTTAGTAGAGCGACAAAAATTGCGTTTTCAAAAAGCGTGATTTCTTCAAAAACCGTTTTCACGCACCACTAGATTCAAATCAGTTAACTTTAAAAGTAGTTTTATTTTTACTGTATTCAGCATTACATTATGATGAAAAACAAGGCCGATAGATCAAGAGGTCTCTTGGCTAACTGGCAACTAGGTCTCATCATATGGGTGGGGGAGCGATTGAATAGACAAGGCGAGCCCTGCCGCCAGCAGTTCCGGTGTCGAGGTTCGTCCCCGTGCGTTGAGTGGAAGAAGGGAGCCTTTCATTTCCGGAGAAAAAGAACTAAAAGAGTAACAACAGAAAGGGAAGAAGAAAAAACAGGAGCGGCCCGACACCACAAAGACAGTGAATATATATCAAAAGCACACCGTAAGGGGCCTATCGGGACCAGCCATCGGGGGCACCCCGCAATAATAACAATAACACCGACGACGCTGGAGCGAGTATATATCGGCTTAGTTCATTTTTATTAGACACACCACTGTCCGCTGATAAACTTTTTTCGTCTCGTTTATTCTTAAGGCTTTTGTTGCCCATCGTTTTAGCTGTTGGGTGTTTAAAAAAATATTATATTCCGCGCTGAAAGTATCCCCGGCTTAGTCTCATGCCATTTCAAAGAAAAAAAAAAAGTTTAATCTTCTTATATTCGTCCCCCTCTTTTATTTTTTTTTTTTAGTTCTTATTAAATCTCTTATCAGTTACTGACTGTCTGCACACACACACACATAGAGACCCCGTTCTTCGCCAAGGCTTTTATTATATGCAGCATAAAAAAGGAAAGCTCTGTGAATAACCAGAAAGAAAGAAAAGAAAACCAAATCGTTGTGTTTCCTCTCTCCATTCACGCGAGATGACAGCGCTCCTCTCTCATCTCACCATTGTCAGCCATGATGTGAATCCACCTCCTAGAAATTGTTGTTACCTTTTTCGAGTTAAGCGTCGATCATAGAAAAAGAAGAAAGCTGGCCAATCAGGCCAGTGTGACTCGTTGATGCTCTTCTAAAGGGGTGGATCCATTCCGTCCACCAACATCCACGAAATTCTCGTAACTGTGCATCCAATCAAGAAAGGTTAGACAGACGTGCCAGAGGGAGAGAGATGAATTAGGTCTGCGTGAAAAATGAGAAAAATCCAACTTTACATTCGTTCGTAGCGCTGCCGCTCCGAGGCCGAGACGGATGGACGGGTCTCCCGCAGGCTGCTCATAAGCAGCTGATGAGTGATACGAATGGTTGGGCTTGCTTCACCATCTACTGTGAAATATTAAGCAAAAAAGAAAAAAAAAATGAAGGAAGGCCCGAAAAAGGCCAATGAGCTGAGCAATTTGTTAACGCTCTTATCTGGACATCCCCAAGTCAATGTGTCAGACGCGTGCAGGACTCTGTGCTGTCTACCTACAGGACCAGCAGAGTTTCCTTTCAAAGTACAAAGTGAAGCCGATTTCTGTGACTCGCAACAAAAAAAGGGATTCACATAAATCTTGATCAGTCCTCTGTCCACTTTTAAAAATACATATTCTTTAGGGGCTCTTTAGGTATTCAAATGAAAAGGGATTTTTTTTTGTATTTGAAAAGAAGAAGAAATCCCTATAAATTCTTGACACTTTTATGTGGTTAAGACAGCTACTTATTCAATCTCTTTTGTTTTTCTTTTTAAAAACCACTATTCAAAATGGGAGAGCATTTAAATGGATAATGGAATCATCACCAGCTGTCAGATCCGTCTGATGGATGGCTTTCAGCTGTGCCGTATAGAGAAGCGCTTGGAGATCCGCACCGGTGAAATGGTCCGCTTTTAGGGCTACTTCTTCCAGTTGAACGTCGTCATCCAGATCAAGTTTGGAACTGAGAGATGCCAATATTTCCAGCCTCTCATTCTGTCAATTCGAAATATATCAGGTAACACGATTATCATTTAAAATTCTTGGTTGATAAGCATGAAATATGATTTATGGAGGACTTAATTCTTAAAAGAAATGATTTATTCTCGTAGTTTCCCATTGAAATTGAAAGAAGAAACTATTAAAATATCAAAAATCACCTTTGTTGGGAGGGAACATGGAACCGAAACGTCGAAACGGCCAGGCCGTAGGAGGGCTGGATCAATTAAATCTGGTCGGCTCGTGGCGGCCAAGATCCACAAACCGGCTTCTTGGCCCTCCACCCCGTCCAGTTCCGTGAGCAGCTGATTGACAACGCGATCAGTAACTCCAGTGCTGTCATGACCGCGTCTGAACAACATGAATGTACACACAGCCACAAAAAGGTTTTGATTTAAAAACAAAAATATGCAGAACTATGTGATTATCATTCAAAAATCATGTTTTCTCTCTCAGTATGCGCGAGCTAGGCATCAACAGACAAGAGAGACGACAAACATAAAAGAAAAATGTCCGGTTGTCTCGTTCCAGCATCACTGAACGAATATTATAAGCGATTGTAAAGAGGGAGAGAAAAGAGCTTGTCTCCCTCTTTACAACAAATCTGATAGTTTGCTCGGGCTGCAAGGTGTTGGGACAGCCAGCGGGCGGTCCAGCGCGTCTCTGTCGCCTTGCTATCGGACCGCGCGGGCGGTGTCGCCCCACAAAGAGGCAGAAAACATACATCTTTGTTAATAAAAGACGACTTGTAGGAGAAGAAGAGAAAACAAATAGCGCAAGTCTTCCATAAGGAGAGTTGCTGGGCGGAGGCAAGGTGAATGGAGCCTTAATGAGCCGGGAAACCCGCTTTGTGTGACCCCCCCTTTTGCAAGCGGAGGAGGACTTGCACAGTTCTCGGCTGTCATACAATGACACCAACTGATAAAAGCCTTGCGATGAAATATCACCACCGCCTTAGCTCTGCTCACGCTAATTTAGCCGACGGAAGGAGGGGAGTATAACCTCACATTATTCATTCCCAATCATTTTACAAACGACTTTTTTTTTTTTTTTTTTAGAATAGATGACACTATAGGTTATTCACCGTGACTACATTTGGATTGTGTTTTATATAAAGCCTTATATGTATTATTATATGAAAGAATTAAAAAACCTGGGAGCTAGGCTGTCGAACTCGTCGAAGAAGAGGATACAAGGCTTGGCACTCCTAGCTCTATTGGAAAGTAAAGAGAGAAATCGATATTTGAATAACAAAGCTAGACAATTTTACTTGGTGAATCGAAATTTAAATACCGTCGGAATGTTTCACGGACAGACTCTTCACTGGCACCGATGTATTTTGACAATAGTTCAGGACCCTAAATTACAATCGTACATATTAGTTTCTCTCTTTGAATTTTTTTTAAACCACCACCAAACCTTAATGCTGATAAAGTTGACTCCGCACTCGGTAGCTACTGCTTTAGCCAGCATTGTTTTACCCGTTCCGGGTGCACCGTACAATAATAGGGCGGAGCGGAGTCGAATGGGACAACGGGCGAACAAATGAGGGTACTGTCAACGATACACAAAGTATTTTTATTTTTAAATGTCGACAACCTCTTGTCAAATAGGAGTGAAAAGATTGGCGCACCTGGGTAGGCCATTTCAGGGTCTCCATTAGCATTTTTTTAGCGTGAGCAAGGCCGCCAACATCACTCCAGGCGATCCGGCTGTCAGCTGGTGGCTTCAAATTGATTCCGTACAATCCAAATGGAATGTGATTCTCAACTGCATTCTCCAGGTGCTCCGCTCCAAGGGACGTATCTCTTACTGACCCTGGATTATACAAACAATTTCATTTACATTTATTTCGAGTAACTCAAAAGAGGAAGAAAAAAAAATTTATACCCGATTGTGAAACGGCCAAGTGGGTGGCTCTATCGACAACCTGAACTATATCGAGCGACACATATCCATCCATTTTAGAGGTAACACTCTCATAATCGATATTAGGCTCAGTGTTTATAGCTTTATTTTTCAAAACGGTTGTTAGGATTTCCATCCTCATTTCCTAAAAATTGGATAAGACGTTTAAATAATTTGAAAATAAAAGTAAAAATTTCAAATATACCTTTGTAAGAGGTGGAATTTGTAATTCGCAGGTAAAAAAGTGATTGGACTCTAGATGATTGAGCATAGGATGCAATGATTTGACGTTTAGCGCAGTAGCGACTATTATGATTTGATTGAGAAGTGATGTTCCGCTCACCAATTCGTGAATAACTTCAGCAACCCTAAATTTATTAATTTTGAATAGTAAAAAAGGCAACATAAGTTAAAGTTATGAGCTTACCGTGTGTAATACCAAGATTCTCCAACTAAAGAATCCACTCCTTCAGTGGATGGGCAGCTCGCCAACAGATCCAAATCGTCAAATACAAGAACGGAAGGCTGTCGTTCTATAAGCTCTTGGAAAATCATGAGCCAATCTCGGTGAAGTGTTTCTACCTTCTTTCCTAATAAAGCCGAATCTATTTGTATAAATATTGTTTAGAAAATGAATAAATGTTTTACCTTTTAGAGATGAACAATCAACAAAGACTGTATGAACATAAAATGGAGCACGCTCAAGTGTGTTACACAAGTACCGAGCAATACTTGTCCTTCCAGAACCTCGAGATCCTGAAATAATTCATAAATGACTAATTAAGATATTTTTTTTTTTACCTAAAACCAAAAATAAAATCTCGGAAGTAGAGCGACAGTAAAATATCACCCCACTAATTTTTTTTTCTATCTCTGAAATGCAAAGTATATTTTATTTTTAAAATTAAATTGCATGTTATTAATAATTCTGCAAAAGTTTTCTCTGTGAATAGCTACCTTATTACAGGTGCGCTAAAGGATCCGCCACTGATGCTTATGCCAACGATTATTTTTTAATCTGAGATTGTGAATTTTGTGACCGACAAACTATAAACTATGCCCCAGCTAGCCCATGTCTCCCTCCGCATTGTGAACCTCAATGCCCATGGGAGCAGAGAACACAAAATAACTATACCTATGTCCCTTCGTTTACCTTGAACTGCTTGTCGAAACAAGGTTTTAGGCTAAGAGGGATTTATAATTGCAGTCTACAAGGTCATAAAGCTTGTATTTCTACGCAGAAATCTATCAAATGAAGAGAGGAGGCAATCTAAATTTCAGTCGTTTACTGGAAAGTGTCCAATAAAGACGCTCTAGAGGTGTTCATTTCGGTCAAGAACCTAGATGAACATTTTTAGAGTACGGCTTTATTAGAGGCCTCACCAAAAAACTTCTCTTAGTTAAGTAATAGTCAAACAAATTATTTTAAGCCCGTTGAAAAAAGAACCAAATGGTCAACCATTTAAAGCAAATTCTTATTAAGCCTTTGTAAATAGCTATAATAGTTGATTAAATAATTAATTTACCAGTTAAGAGCATATTGCCTTGGCGACAACCACTGAATGATTTGCTGCTACAAGTCTTTTGTAAAGACAATCCTGCTTTCAAGAAATCCTCTGCTTGCTGAATAACGCTAGTAACTCCCCTATTAGATAGAAGTGAAATATAAATTCTGGAGAAAAACAGTAGAATTTGTTAGTTAATTACCCAATTTGTTCGCATTTCCCCACTTTTTCCTCCTGTGCTGGATCATCTCCGGGAAATTTAAGGAATTTAGGAGCATCCGCCGGTTTCACTCGAACAACTTTGACTTTATCGATGAACGTTGAAAGAGTTGATTCATCCAGGCGACAGAAAGTGGGATGATTTTTATTCTTGGAATGTAGACTAACAAAAAGACGGTTCTTTCTTCCTTTGATGAGTGAAGGTATATCCACATGTTGGCCATTATTTAAAACAAGATTATTTAATTGGTCTTTGGTTATTGATTGCATCCACATTTTTGTTTCCTTCCCCAAGTCCTTTAGATCATAATCCTAAAAGAAAAAATGGTTAAAAGTAGTTTAAATAGGAAAACCATAAAAAAATTACCTGGACGAACGTGTAGAAAGTGATACCGTCGCACTGAGTTGCATCACTTTGGGATATAACTTCAACACGTTGATTCCAATTAAGTTTTAGCTGCCGGATTAAGGTTTCTGTAAGATAAACTGCATCTTGAAAGATGGGTCCCTCATCACGGTCTTCAACGTAAACTATGTTGAAGTAAGAACATTCATTTCCAATATGAATGCAACCAAAATTGTGCGAGTTTTCTAGAGGTTCGTGAATTTTTGAAAGGAAGGCAATGTAAGGCTGCAGCACTAGTCCTTTATGCGTTTCTGCAGTCATGGAAAGGAAGAGTTTAGCATCTTCGATGGGAAGCACTCGTAAATGAGCAGCGATATGTGGGCTAGATTTCTCAGGTACGATTTTAGGTAAATATTGTTCCAACAGTTGAGCAAGTACGGAAGCGATAGTGGTCTTTTCCTGATTCATCACCGAGCCACTTCGTTCAGCAACTTTAGGAGGGCTTATGTGAATTTCTGTGTCATTTGCGAGTAGTCCGAACGGACACTTTGGTTCAATTTCCACTAGAAATAAATAAGAATTAATAAAAAGAGTTGAACATGAAAGTTCATGTTGATAATACCAATTTTGACATCTAGGCTAACAAAATCACTGAGCCAAATAGGAATGTGGGCTCCTACCCAGACAACACGAACGCGATTCATCAACTCCATTTGTATCTGTTCAACATTCATTTCCTGAAATAAGAAATGGATTTAAAAAAATTAATAATGAGAAAAATTATAAATAAAAAAAGTGAGTTATACTAGTAATTCCCAGTCATCTGCAGAGTATGGTTCAGCAGTTACAGTAGAGAGTATTTTATATCCACTTTGCATCACTTGGAACACAGTTTCTATGGAAGCTTTAAGGTTGTTTGCCCTAGCAAACTGAGCTCCGATGCAGACCACCTCATTTCCCTGTGGTCCATTATCCCCAGAGCAAGAAACATAGACAGGAACAGAGACCTTCTGCCCGTTGATAGACTGCTGAATCCTTACTACAGGCAACTGTTTAAATCATTCAAAAGAATATGAAAATTATATATTGCTGATATTCGACATTTAATATCCGCGTTCAATACCTGGGCAAAATTTAAGCCCCATTTCAGTGGAACTGTAATAAAGCAAGTTTTTCTAGCATCAGTAACTAATTTAGCAGTCCACATGATCAAACATTAAAGATTTTTCCGGATGAACTTTGAACAGATGAGCCGACAGAAAACTGATAAACACTCATTAGTTTATTACTGAAGACCTTGGTTAGTTGTCGCACAATCGTGCGTGATCTTTCTTGAATAAAAACAACATAGCAGACGACGAAGTTTCACGTATGGGGAGGGGAGGACAACGGTTATTTGGTTATGTAACTATGGTGCTCTCGGGAACGCCCGGCGTTGCCAGGTCTCGCACGGGACTCACGCAGTGAGCACGGTGCATCAAATGTGCTCCGCCGTGCAGTGAGTCCCTATGTGCTTACTCCACGGCAACGGTCAAAGTTTATTATTCTTTCTCCTATTAATTTCGTAGCACCGCTCATCATTTAATTTGATATAGCTTACAGTAATAATTGTGTTTATGACATAAGACCACTGCAGAATTTGATGGATTATCACCAACAAGACATTAACTAATCGCCATCGGCCCATCGCCACTCTACTACAGACAAAAGTGCAACCCGCCTAATCAGTGGAGCAGCCAGCTGTGGCCGGCTTGTGGAGCTTGTAAATAATTAAGAGCATCATGTAAAAGGAAAACAAAGTTGTATTTTCCCGTTCAGAATCACTTCAGATTCATAATCTGTGTTTTAAAAACGTATGTTTGAAAAAATAGAGAACATTCAAATAACTGGCCAAAATGAAAATTGTCTTCTTTGAAAAACTCTGGACGGAAACCGACATCGGTCCAGCTTCACATTCTGTGTTTAAAAAAAGTACGATTGAAAAGGTAAAAAAAAAGAGAAACATTCACATAACGCGCATAAATGAAATTTGTTTTCTTTGTAGAACTCGTGACGGAAAGCGACAAACTCCACCGGTCCTGCGGCGGGTTACTGAGAGACTGCGGCGGGAACTGACACTTCTCCGGCTCCTGGTGATGGGTTACTGACCGTAACTGGAGTAAGCAAAAAGGATGACTCTCCCGTTCTTGTGGCGATGTAACTGGGAGGGACTGGAACTGACGAGTCGGGGGAGACTTCGGTTTTGAAGCATGCGATGACTCCATACGCAAACATGTTGAGGATCAAGATTGACGAGACGAAGCCAATCAAAACAGAGGGCTGATACGGATGTCCTGTTATCCCCGCACAACATAGAGTCACCAGAAGAAGCTAGAGCCAATAAAAATAAAGTAAAATACTCTTGAATACCGGGGCGCATTGTAGGTCATAGAAATAATTCGAAATCTCACCTGAAGTAAAAGACTAATTCCGGAAGCAATGATCAGAAAGAAGTCAGACTTCCTCCAATGTTTGGTGGTGGCCTTGAGGGATGCATTGCCGTTCTGTTTGAGGCAATAGGATCGTAACAGTTTCCCAATGATAGAAACATTGAACATAAAAAACACTGCGTGGAATGTAACTGTCACTCCTATTACCAAATAGAAAACATAAATCATTAGATTAAGTATACAACTATGGAAATTTAGTGACGGTGTGTGTAGGCCTAATGGCGCAGCCACGTCGCCCACGTGAGCACAAAAAAGTTTTTTACTTCAAGTTCTGTACATACAGAAATAATACTCAGATGTGGTTTAACCTCCGTAATCTTGTCAATGAAAACCTAAAAAAATAACTCACCGTGATGTGTAATAGAAAAAGATGATGCATCGAAATTTTCTGCTAGTTCCAAGGTTAGTTCAGAAACATTTTTGTTCTCCAACCCCGCCATGGTACGTAGGTCTCAGTTTTACAATGAAACTCGTGCGATTCGTATTTAATTTACTTAAGGAGCAGGAGGGACTCTGGACTGCTTATATTTCTAGCTTTTCGTTTGTTGGTTTTAGCTATCGAAATGAAAATTAATTAGATCTTTAGTCTGTCTCTTGTCGATTACACTTGTCGTATTATTTAATTTATTGCCAAATAGAAGTATCACAGTTAACCAGTTGCTTTATTTCCAAATATAATTTAACATTACGGAAAGCTGCCAAAATAAGTATAGTAAATGCCGAATCGAGATTCCCGAAATGTAGATACTCATTGTGCATTATTGGTAGTCATAGGGACTCTAGAATATTAGTTGTATGCGATGTACTGTACGGTAAGTAGAAATTATTAGCTATGTTCGATCGCATTCAAAAGCAATAATTTGCTGTTAAACCATTACATATCATTCTAAAATAATAAAATTAATTAGTAAAAGGGGGATGACAAAAAACTTACCAAGAGCCAACGAGGAGGAATAGATAAACAGGTGATTTGATGAAACCTCAGTTAAATTCATGTTCCACAATTCGTTTATTCTATTTGCAGGTGGCATTTTAAATCACGTTCCACCAACGAGCACTGCCGGATGAACAATGGCTGAAGTGGCTGCTGCTCAGCTACTGGTTTGCGATAATTTCTAGATTTTGACCAAAAACGTTTGTTCGCTGCATACTTTTTGTTGTTCTTATTTTTCCGAGGTAATTCTAGGAAAGAAACCCGCATTCATTATTCTTAGTAAAATGATAAAAGCCACAGGGGAAAGAATGATTGAAAACTTCATCTTCAATAAGCCTTTTTAAAGTGCTGCGCAAGTGCGCATCCCCTATTTAAAAATCTTTTTAAACAGGGGTTAACTATTTTAAGCTTTTAACGTTTCACAGAAAGGTGGTTTAAAAGAATAACTGTTGGGATTTTTTTTTTTTTTCAATTTTAGAACCTTTGTTCAGTATGGACCAATAGATCATTATAAGACAAATACAATGAGCTGAATTCTGAAGCGAAGTTCTATTTGTCTCTACCATGTTGAAATATCCTTGAAGATCCACGCAGTATTTGCGCCACGGTAATCGACATAACAGCGTTAAAACAAAGATTGAAATCCAAAAAATAGAACTGAATTTATTTGCTACCGCATCTTACAAAACGTTTTAATTCAAGGCAACGTTTATTGTTCCCTGTGTCTGTATAAAATAAAAATGTGCGACGCTCACTATCTAATTTGGCATCCGCAAATTGTAGACGATTTTAAGATAATTTTTGACCGATGAAAAGTGTAAAATCACAGTAACCTGTTCTCACAGTAAATTTTTTAAAAACGAATTATCTAATATTTTAACAAGTTATTTAAATTTATTCTCACAGACAAAAGCGGTACTAGTCATCGTAAGGAATAACATAATGTGGGAAAATGGAATTGGAGTGAAGCCCGAACCGTGGATGGATTATCACAGGATACTTGATATTTCATCCATTGAATGACGGTATAGACATAAAAGAAACTATAATCCAACAACCTGAAGTGGAAAAATAAAGTGGAAAAAACAACAATATTATAGCGTACATATTGCTCTTCTTCTCTAGCCATTCCACCAAATTTTCAACCGAAATTATAAAAAAATATATAATACAGTATGTTTGGGTAGTTTAATTAATTCCTAGGAAATCAATTACTCGCTGCTCTTGGTAAGATGATGGATGCCCTAAGGCAAAGAATAATAAAAAATCTTATTTCATTCATTGGGTTTGAAAGCGCTTGCGCCTACTGCGAATTCTCTCTTTAAATATCTGAAAGGGCTTAACTATATGGCTAGACTAGTTCCATCATTATATTTCACAGTAATACAGATGCTTCCGAAATACGACCTCAACTCATAAATCAATCATAAATATATTTGTAAAAATTAGTGAATTGACCTAAGAGTAAATAAATATTATGGACATTTAAAAAATTATAAATTATGAAAGATCTTAATTTTTGAACCTTCCCTTCTAGAAATTTAATTTATGACAATTAACAACTCGCAAATTGAGTTAATAAATAACAGTTTAGTTTTAAACATTTATATTTTAATATAAATAATGACAACTAAATCATTTTTGTTTTGAAAGAATCAAAGAACCATATTTTCTTTTGCAATTTGCTACAATTTGTATACTTGGCAACGCTGTAAGCAAAAAGGAGTGGGGGAAATTTTGACTTTTTTCAGATATTAGTGCACGAGAATCTTGTGAAGCCGCCAAGCCGGCACCGGAAATCTAAAAAAAGACTGAAGTCGTGCTGTTATTCGTTTTGCTTTCTTATCAATCCTCTGCCATTGTCTTAGATTTTTTCCCTGTTCGATGAGAAGCTGATATTGGAATGGATTGTGAAATAATTTACGAGGCCACTGGAGAAGTTACACCCATGGAAAATAGTATCAAGCATAGTTCTAGTACAGACGAAAATGCTTCCCGCCAAACCATGGAAAAAAATGGAAGTAAACAGCTGCTGTTTAATGATGGATCAACAGGTGAATATTTAATGGATTTTTCTCTTTTGAAGTACTTAGTGTTTTCTATTCTTGTATTTATACAGATGATGCAATTGTGGAGTCTCTTTTCAATCACTGTGATGGAGATAAAACAGGCATGGTGAAGCCATCAATTTTAGTGGATTTCCTGTTTGAAGCGTGTGGCACCAGCGAAACAAAGTTGAACAACTCTCTTTCACTTCTTTTTAGCTTGCAATTTCCTGACTGTTATTTATTATTGATGGCTTTAGGGAAGCATTCCAAGAGCTTATGTACTACCTTGACCCTACTGTTGAAGATCTACCTGTCAACATGGAGACTCTTCAATCAGCCTTGAGAAAGTGGGTTGTGGAGGTGATGACACAAAATGCAAACTCTGAATGCCAGCTTGATCTTAGTACTCTGCAATTCCAGTTTGACCAAAGTAAGGTTTATCATTTCCCCATTGTGGTTTAGAAATATTTGAAGGAATTTATTATTTTTTTTCTCTTATGAATGTCAGCTGATACTGATTCTGGACAGTCCTCTTTGCCTCCCGATTCACCAAGGTACTGAAAATCACCCTATTATTAATGTGTCTTTCTCATCCTAGTTTATGAATCTATTTATCTCCTTCATTCTAGTTTTGATGTCAAAGAGCTACACCACCAGAAAAGTCGTTTGCAAGAGGAAGTCAAATTACTTCAAGATCAGATGATTGATTTGGAAGAGAATAATGCTCAACTGAAAAAGGAAAGCATCCAATTGATGACAAAATTGCAAAAGTAACTTGATTTTCCATCACAACCTCTTAATTTTCTCTTAAATTGTAATCATTAATTTATCTTCCTCCTTAAGAGCTGAGCTAGAAGCTTCTGAATTGGGGCTTCAAAATGGCACTCTGCAAGAAGAAAACAGCCATCTTAATGGACAGTTGCACAACTTGAAAGATGATTTGAAAAAAATGACTATGCACCACAAAAGTTGCCAAGAAGAGCTCGAGGAGAAAATTCAGGAATTACGCTCTCTTCAAGTTTCCAGTTCCCTAGAAAAGGAACATTCAGAGAGGTTATCCGATACCATTCGCGAATTGGAAGAAGTGCTCTTTACTCAACAAGAAGAGCTTGCCGCCAAAGACAAGGAAATTGAGCTTACTGAACAGAACTCGGTGGAGAACCAGCTCCCTGTCGATTCACTTTTGGGAAGCGAGGTAATTCGCATATTTTCTTCGATTTTCAAAATTTTTATTTTAAATTTTCCTATTTTCTCTGTACTTAAAAGGTGGATCACCAAAGCAATATTGTCGAGGACAAAAGCCTAGCTACAGAACTTCAGTCAACTTTCGGCTTTGCTGTCAACACGTCATGGAAAGACCAAATGGGAAGGTAGATGCAGAGCGCTTAGTTTTTAAAATCATGCCATCTTTTAATCGTGCTTTATTTTTACGTCGCAGTATGTCAGATTCACAATTCGTGCATTCATCTTCTTGGAGTAAGTACTTTTTTTAAAAATAGATTTCTAAATGTTGTGTAAATGAATCATTTTTAGATGGTTTGATGAGTGAACCAGAATTTGAAGAGGAGCCTCTTGCTACATCCAGCATTAGTCATTCAGAATACCCCGCTACCAAGCGTGGCTTTGGAAAAGAGAACCTCGAGAACTTTGCCCCTTCTTCTCCAGTCAGGAATCAGCAGAAGAAATTTAGTCTCATTCACTCCACTCCATTCAGGTATTACTATATGATAATTTAACTTCGATTTCCATAGACTATTTCAACTAAATTCCTGTTCTAGTGGTCCCAAGAAAGCCGTCACTTGGAATGTGGGTGACAGAACGAGCTCTTGGGTGGATTCGTTGCCATCGATGAAGCAGCTCTTCTGGCTTTCTCTCTTCCTCATCTGCCTCCTCCTTGGCTTGGTTGTCGGTATCCTTCTTCTGGTCGTCTTGTCATCCACTATGGGATCCATGGATTACGACGGTGCTGCCTACTACCTCCCGACGGCTCCTCCTGATTACTACCCTTCTTCTGTGTGGTCCAAGGTGATTGAGATGGTGAAGCCTTTCTGCCGCATTGAATACCACGGTTACCCTCCCGTTTAGAGAGTACAACCAACTATCGTCTCAAGTTTCATTTCGTCATTTTTCGTTCCTCACAGTTGGTTGTCCTGATTTTCGCACTGTGATAGTTGCTGTTCGTAATCAAATGTGTAATAATAATATGTAAAAACAAATGGACCGTTTGAGAAGAAACTAAGTTCAAACGTAAACTCGGCCCTGTATAATAAACAAGAATCTCCTTTTTCCTAATACTAATGAATAGTTTATTATTTCATAATTAAAGTTAATGGTGCGCTACGATAAGTAATCGTTTCATTTCCACTTTTCTTTACCGACCTAAAAGGCAAACATCCATGGGATTATGACCAACGTTGTCGTATTCAAAGTTTTCAAACGACGCACTTGTTCCGTTAACATTTTCTGTCTCAAAAAATCAATCAACTTTTAGTTAGACATGCTAATTTTTTCAATGTTTATAACCTGATTTTTTACCATAAATAGGACCTGCTTCGTCTTGCAAATTAAGTCGGGTTAAAGCGTAGTGAGCCATACAAGTGTACAGAAAAAGGTATTGAGGCTGTATAAAATTAAAGCTCAGTTAATATTTGTAAGATAATTTTTTGGGGCCAAAATTACCTCTGATTGAACCATTGCAACTCGGGAGCGTCTTAATTGAAGTACCGTCGCTAGAATGTCAATCTTGTCCTTAGTTTGTATTTGATGAATCAGGTAGTCGAGGGCCATGTATGTTCCAGTACGTCCGACACCGGCACTATTTGCGATTAAAATTTATAGAGCAATACGAAAATTATGAATATTACAAATAAATTGTCACCTGCAATGAACAAGGATTGGGGACTTGGGTTTCTGATTCAATAACTCAGATTCGCGACGAACAATTTCTACGAAACGAATCATTTCCTCTGGCTCGTCTGGAATATCGAAATCCGGCCAAGCCGTGAAGTGTAATTGCGTAACTTTCCTTCGAACCCCATCCTTGAAAAAGCTCATTAGCAATGAAACTAGTAAAATGTGAACTGTATTATATTTTAAAGGTTTACTTTAGACGCTAGGATTTTTCGATGGATGTAAAAAGAGTGATCTATTTCCTCCTGTAGACTGAGATTTAAATTTTCGAACGATGTTGGGGCACCTTTGTCGGGCCAATACTGCTCACATTTGGTCTATAAATAAAGAATCAATCAAACTTAACAATCATCTAATAATTCTTTATGCAAAATAAAATGAGTAGTACTATGCCATCTTCTTTAGTGGCGGTGACCATGATCACCAGATGAATGTTTTGCTCCCAGATCATACGCCAGAAATCAACAACCGTTTCTCGTTTCGGTCCTTGAGAGGCTATAAACTTCTTTTCTCCAGCATATCCCTATGAAAGATCAAATACAGGCAAGGATTTATTTAGGTAAACTGAATATTAGGCAAATGATAACAAACTGGAATGAAAGAAGCGTTGATGTAATCCGAATTCGGATCATCCGGTAGGGTTTGTAAAACAACTCTGTTGGAATCGACTATAAGAAGAAAAAATTACGGTAACTGCAAAAATATTTTGAGATTATTTTTATTGTATATTTACATGGATGGATATTTTTGAAACGATTTTTGATCCGGTTTTCCGGGCGGGCAGCTACGGTGCGCGGCTGTTGAGCCGCCTCTTCTTCCGCTGCTATTTGCAATGATTTAAACTCTCTTTTCAGAAGCTCCTCATCTAATTGTAAAAGGTCAGCATGTTTCAGTGGCTTTGTTTTGCTAGAGGGAGATCCAGTGAACTGGGCCGGTATAAGTGAGCTCAGTCTCACCGAGAGCGGTGGCAACCCTTTCTGCTCTCGCCTTTTCCTGCAATATTTAAGTCACCCACCTTAAGCTATTGTTACTCTGATAAATGAAATTATTTTATACTCCCACCTGATTCGGAAATAGTAGATCATTGCAACGATAATTATCAGGATTATAATCAACAAACAGAGAATGACCACGGCTGCCGTGGTCAATGACGACGAATCCGGCGACGGGCAGTTAGGGTCGGCTATGGTGATGGGCTGTTCCACTGTGAATGATCTTCCATCTTCCCATTGTGTAACGACTGTTGCGTAATAGGTTTGGCATGGTTTCAAATTAAAATGTGAGATGCTATCATCCAACGGTCTTCTCATTTGAATCGGTTCGTTGCTGATGTCGATTGTGTGTGACATCAGTGACGAAGGTATCGTAACATTTAGCAGAGTGGAAAGCTTATCAGATTCATCACTTCTGAGCTGGAGACCCGTGTGACGAATAGTTCCCCGTTTACAGCTCGGAGGATCCCAGCGGATTTCCGAGAGTGTCGAATTGATTGGTTCAATTTTCACGTTGCTGACGCTTCCAGTAGTTAAATCTAATCAACACAAGCATTTTATTACCTTTGTAGTAGGTACGCGTTTTTAAAAAATAAGTTGTATAACGCATATCACTACCGATCGGAGTAGAAACATCCGTCATAGCCGATCCTAGTTTAATGCGATAGGTCGTGCAAGCCGTTAGAGCTTTGGAGCTTCTCCATCGCACCACATTGTCTCCATTTTGGTTTTTATTATAATAAAATTCCGACGGGCTGTAATGTGGTAATAAAATCAAATGTAGAGAGTTGAAATATTGCTAATTACCGGTACTATACATGAATGGCTGAACTTCTCCGTTGATTTCCAGTTCTTTTTGGGCTGATATAGAACAGTTGGAAGGAATCTCTAGCCAACTAACTTCTAAAGTGTTAGCTGTATTCACGGCATTCAAATCACGAATATCTGTGAATAAGTAAAAGATTATGTAGGACTTCTAAATTGGAGAGGGAAATTGGCGAAATTTTTTTTCAAATCTGTTACTGTCAGAATTGGTTGTAAAGTTTAGTTGCTGGGAAAATTCAGTTAAAAATGTGTTTGTGACAAACGGAGTTACTCGAATCGTGTACTGCGAGCATTGCGAGAGCTCTACTGGCTTTATGCCATAAATATTGGGACCACAACGGATTTGACCGCTAGTCAAGACGATACTGAACTGCCGCGTGTTTGCCTCGTTCACTGAGCCACCTCTATTCGTATTGATGTTGAAGTCTTCTACGCAGTTGTGGGGCAATTTTAGAATTTGAACAATTTCTCGCTTTCCGGAACTGTCAATCACGATTTTCCAGAAATCAATTTTTGCTACGAGACAATTTTCACTCCATTCAATGAAAAGGGTCTGAGAGTCTTGCTGATCCACTTTAATACGTCTAGGTAGTGGTAGTTGTTTCTCTATGGGAATGGGCGTAAAGGAAGTAGATACAGATTCCACTCTGTCTGAGAAAAGTGATTCCGAATACAAAGGACGGATGTCTACACGATGCGTTTCACATAAGTTTAACTGATTGATAACCACATATGTTCCTTTGCAAGACACCCTTTCACGGTTTGTTTTGTTGCAACTTAGGGTTTGCTGGTTCGATTCTGTCGAAGGTGCAGTTGCGCCGGCAAATTCTACTTGAACTGAGTCGACTAGAGCAGAGCATGCCGGATTCAGTTTGTACAGCACTACATCAAGTTCAAGTTCATTTTGGGCGGCTCTTCGGTGTGTTGCATTATTGATGACCACGGAAGGTTTCAAATCTCTATCCTCTGTAGTTTTCATTCGGGTAAAGAGACAATAAATATTCAAACTCAATTAAGATAATCCAAGTTCAATCAGTACCTGGATAGGTTGTGATGTTGGCGCTTCTTTTACCCACATTAACGTAATATCTGGTGCACGGAGTGAGCGACTGAGATCTCCAGGAAATTCGACATTCAGTTACGTTACAATTCTGATTGTATTCTCCCCTTTTAAAAAGATAAAGTTGTTTGTCGATTGTATGTATGATTAAAATTAAGTTGATTTTTTACTTGGATAAAACAGTAGGTACGTTATTTACTGAGACGGACATTTGAATCAGTGCTTGACATTTAGCAGAGATATTCCATTGTAATTCGTAGCTACGAGATGTGACATTCATGATAGTAAGATCTTGAAAATCTGGATTTAAATAACCCGTAAGTGTTATTGTAATAATATAATACATTATAAGATTTTCATCACATTACATACCTGTAGAATCAAAGGGAGTTGAAAAATTACCCGTGAGAATAAGCGTCTGAAGAGGATGACCGCCTGCTTTTGGCGTCAGATCTATGTAATAACTAGTGCATGGATCGTAATTCAAAGAAGCTCTTGTTGACTGGCATATCAATGGTCGATTCTTGTAAAGAACTAGAGAATATCGGAAGTTATTGCTGTTATTCACTCTAATATTTCCAGATGTTGATTGGTCGATGCAGCTTATAGACAAATTTTGCTGAAAATTAGAGCCACTTCTATGACGAATTGGAATCACGGCGGGCTGAATCGTTAATAGCCATTCCTCAATGTTAACGAGAGAACATGATCCAGGATCGTTCCATTGAATCGTCAACATCTCTGACGCTGGACTACTACTCACCGCTGCCAACACCTCCCTATTTAAATTGATTTGTGATTCTACTTGTTCAATTATTGAATCAACTTCCGACTGAATTCCATCCTTGTAAACCAAACGCAGTCGAACGGGATGCGATTGGCAAAGATTGAGTACGGGGAAATTAAAGGACTCGAAGCAACTCTGCTGGCTTATATTGCACGGCAAGATGTAGGGTGTACTTCTCCACGAATTATTGATTACTTGAATTTCTTTCAACGAAGAAATGCAGCGAGAATCCATTTTCTCAGCTAGTGATATTCTCAACATTAGATTATTAGGACCGGGATTGATGATGCGATTCACAGAAACGTTCACTTGGGGTTTCAGATTTATCCCAGCTCCTATAATTGAAGTAATATTTAAAGGAGTAATGGAGGAGTGTTTAAAAATATATACGGTATCCTACTTGGTCTTGTTGCGACATTGACGGTAGTGGATCCTTCCACTTGCAAATTGTAATTACTACATTGTCTGATCTTAACTTCTGAATCACGGAGATCGTTATTTGTTACTGTAGTTTCACAAAAATAATACCGATTTCCCCCGCTTAAAGAATGATATATGCATACTAATTGGTTTTTGAAGAAATTTATGGTAATATTTTTTTCCAAAATCTCGGTAAGTTGAATAAAAAAATTTTGGCTTTCATTATTGCAAAACCACGACAATTGTATTCCGGATTCATCCGACGAAGATTGACGATTGTTAATTTGGGTTTCTTGCGCTATCAGATCTATAGGAGTACATCCTATGGTAAAAAATTATGTGTTACTTCGTTAACTTATTCAAATATTAGGCTAATAATTTTGTATTACCTGCAGCATTTGTTGCGCGGAAGTAAAATGTTATGACTAGAATCATATGGACGATGAATGATGACGAGCGAAAGTAGTTCTTCATAGTTGAATGTAACCTTTAATAAGTGTTAAAGCACAGCTATTATTTTTGCTTTGCATCGGAATAAACACTGAAAAGCCTACTAATGATGAAAACATTGCAATAATTGGTTGAGGCTTATATTATTGTGGTTGAAAAAATGTCTGCAGCCCCACACTGTTTCTCATTTTTCTCAAATCAACATCTCTACTTCCTGTTTCTTTTATGTAGCTACTTTTATCTTATTTATTTGGCGGTTTCCCACTCTTTTGAACCATAAAGGTTTCGAAATCTTATTGATGCGATAATTTTTTACGAAACCCTCTAAAGGGATCCGGGATCGTGGACAAATTGTCGTTTCTTTTTTCCTCTACAACGCTATCACTCTAACATTTGATTTTACTGTATCATGGAATAGCGCATTCACTATGAAATATTACCAAGCTTCAATGGAACCCCAACGATCAATAATTTAAAACGGTTTTCATGTAATCTTCAGTAAGTTTTGAGAAAGCTTGTATTTGCCGCTTAACTAGTTCCTCACTTCCTCTTCACAAGACTAAATGTTGAATAAAATGTGTCTTGTTGGGTGTTAGTCACACAAATAAAGAGGGATATTATTAGTCAAAGTATTGTAAATCAAAACAAAAAGTACCGTAGATATCACTATATAATAAATGGATGGTTCAAAAAGTAAAAATAAATAAATATAGAATGTCAACATAGAATTTCAAATGCGGACCATACGTTGAACGACATCATCTTATGTGAGCATTCCAGTGGCGCGCACCTCTTCTTTTTCCAGTTTTATTTCTTCAAGTACGGTGATGGTTGATTCAACATTTCAACCAACTATCGATTTAAGTTCAATTTAATTCGTTTTCTGACTCGGAAATAGTAGTTCATGATAGGCACAGCAATCAGGATTATTGCAATCATGAAAGAGAGGATGATCACAGCTGTCGTGATCAATGGCGACGGGCATCCTACGATGCATTGCTTGACTGTGAATAATATTTCATCTTCCCATTGTGTAATGATAGTGGCGTAATGGATTTGGCCTGATTCTTAGGTGAGATTCGATATACTTTTATCCAAGCGGCTTCCGAGCTTCTCGTCATTTCAATCGGTTCCACGCTGCTGTCGATCGAATGCGAAAGGATTCTCAAAGGAATTGTAATATTTAGCAAATTGGATAGAAGTTTGTCAGATTCATCACCTTTGAGCTGGATGCTTCAGTGACGGATTCTTCTGCTTTTATAACTCTGAGGATCGCGGTAAATCTTGATTGACTTGATTGTTTGTTCAATTCTCACGATGCTGTATTTAAAATAAAATGAACATGTATTTAATTCCAAGTTCTATATTATCCACAGCTGGAAAATCTCGGGAGAATAAATGTACAATATTTTTTCACGACTTATTATCATTTTAAATTGTTTACAAGGAAAAGGGTGTGAAAGATAAAGGTGTAACATTTGATTCCATGTTCTACAGTATCAGCGCAGCAAAAATAGAAACAAGTTTGAAAATCTTTTTTTCCCCTTTTAAAAATAAGAGAATAAAGAATATGCAAAACTGCCAAGCTTCATGATAAAATAAAAAATGGAAAATAAATGCAATCTTCCCACATTTCATTCTTATTTCAAAATCAACTAAAACTACAAATAACGAGTAAATTTCTATTTTATGTCCTAGAATCCCTGTTTTCCATGCAAACAATAAACACGTGCGTTTGCGTATACTAGTGTATTACCACGCCTGAGGCTTCTCGAAGAATAGAAAGTGAGGGCAGCTTGGTGGGGGTAGTTCACCTCGAATTGCGAAATAGCTGTAAAATCCTGCCATGCAGCAAGGGGGGAAAACTCTGGAGCCATTGTTGTAAAGTGCTCGCTGTGTGCTCACGTTGTAATCGAGTTCCTTTGATTTCTCGCTTAAAAGAGCGGAAACCGAGGCTGAAGCAGTGTTTAAGTGATTGTGAGTATAGGAGTGTTTTTCTTTCTTTCTCTTTGCTTATTTTTTTTCATTACGAGTATCGAGGATTTTAATTACTTTTCTCCATTTCCCCTGTGCAGCGTAGTAACAACAATAACAACAAACTTCTTCTGTCGGCCAACATCATGGATTACTTCATGGAGCCGATCGTCAAAAAATTCTCTTTTGATGAGGCCAGCGAGGAGCAAAAATTAAGCTACGGTACATGTGAAAGAGTAGTGTGAATATTTTTGGATTAAAATAATCTTTACTCTGTTTTGAAATTTAGGAGCAAGTAGCTGGTGTGTGACCCAAGAGGTATGAAATTAAAAAAAAAAGTCAAACCACTTATTTCATAGTAATGTAAATAAACTTAATTTTTAGAGTGCTTACACATGTGTCTTGGAGCTTGACAAGGATACATCTTTATTTGGGATCTACAATGGACATGGTGGTCACAAAGTTGCTACATACTTTGCCAAGCAGTTGCCTCAGTTCCTGAAAACTCTGGTGTCATACAAGCAAAGTGACTTCATCACAGCCATGAAAGAAGCATACAAGGAATTGCTTAAAGAGGTCGAAAGGGACACGCGCGAAGCTGAGCCTGTTGCCAATCGACTTGAAAGCAAAGAAAGTCTTGAAACAGAAGATGCACTGTACAGGTATGTTGACATGTTTATTAGTGTTCAAATTTCAATCTTGATCTTTTGTGTATTTACATATTAGATCCAAGGTTACTTGTGTGAAGGAAAAGATTAGTTCAGACAGCGGATGCTCTGTCGTGCTCTCTCTTCTCCGAAGGAACACACTTTACGTCGCCAATGCCGGGGATTGTCGCTGCATTTTAAGCCGACAGGGTCGCTTCATCACCTTGAGCGGCAATCCCAAGCCAGAAGATGATCCGGAGAAGTCTACGATGGAGCGGGTTGGTGGCGAAGTAACTGAAAATAGTCAAGTCAACGGTGGGGCAAAGCCTGGAGCGATTGGTGAGATAGTTATTTAAAAAAAATAAATAGTAGCATATACTAAACTAATCCGTATTAAGGAGATCTCGCGTACAAGAAACACACAGATGATGGACCTCGAGAGCAAATGTATCTCAGAGTTGAAAGTATTGATTTGGAAGAAGGCGTTGATTTCTTTGTTCTAGCCTGCGATGGTATCTGGAACTCGAAGAGCAATCAACAAGCTATCGACATCATCCGGCCTCGCCTCAGCCAGTCTATGACCCTCTCAAAAATCTGTGAAGAGGTCAGTAATAGTATTTTTTTCATCTTTTACAAAATAATTAACTTTCTTTTTATTTCTAAGCTCTTCCACGATTGCCTTGCTCCGAAGAACACTCTGGGCGACGGCACTGGATGTGATACAGTAGGCAGCAGAAATATTAAGCCTTTTTTTTTTACTCCCATAAGCCGCCGTGTTAAGGGCCTCTCG
Source organism: Chydorus sphaericus (assembly GCA_030141595.1). NCBI lineage: Eukaryota > Metazoa > Arthropoda > Branchiopoda > Diplostraca > Chydoridae > Chydorus > Chydorus sphaericus. The sequence goes on from CM057930.1 coordinate 7,832,716, forward strand.
GAAGAAGAAGTAAAAAAGATATAAGGAGTTGAGCTAGATTTTTTTTCTTATTTTTTCCTGAAAGATAATAAGCTAATCTTTAAGTGACCCAAATATGATTGAGGTACTATCAAGAGCCATGGAATTGTACGACTTGGCGTAATTATTAAACCCTGTTGTCTCCGCCGCGGGTTAGCTAACGGGAAAATAGGTCTCAGTAAAGTCTAAAAAAAGGGGTGAAATACTCCTTTTTATAGGCTAAAGTTCACTTCAGAGGACAATGATAAAAAGTGCTTTCAGATTTTGCTAATAAAAATCAAATCGGTTCACTACTTCATTTTTTTTTTAGGCCCCAAAGTCGAGATTGCTGTTTTTTTCGACATCTTTAGCCTCGAACTGCTATACTTGCCTGTGTTTACCTCCGAGGAGAGGTCGAAAAAACAGCAAAAAACAGCAATCTCAACTTTGGGGCCTAAAAAAAAAATGAAGTAGTGAACCGATTTGATTTTTATTAGCAAAATCTGAAAGCGCTTTTTATCATTGTCCTCTGAACTGAACTTTAGCCTATAAAAAGGAGTATTTCACCCCTTTTTTTGGACTTTACTGAGACCTATTTTCCCGTTAGCTAACCCGCGGCGGAGACAACAGGGTTTAATAATTACGCCAAGTCGTACAATTCCATGGCTCTTGATAGTACCTCAATCATATTTGGGTCACTTAAAGATTAGCTTATTATCTTTCAGGAAAAAATAAGAAAAAAAATCTAGCTCAACTCCTTATATCTTTTTTACTTCTTCTTCCGAGAGGCCCTTAACACGGCGGCTTATGGGAGTAAAAAAAAAGGCTTAATATTTCTGCTGCCTACTGTAGCATGACGGCTATCATCGTGCGTCTAGAACGATCTCTTCCCAATGATCAGATCGCCACAACATCGACGACGCAGAAACGGCCTTTGCCTGTAGAGGACTCTACGGAAGGGTCACACCAAGGTAGATAGCAATAGTTTTGATCGCTGAAGTTTTAGTGAAATAATTATGATTTTCCATTCAGATGATCAAGCCAAGAGGCAGCAAATGGATAACTCTGATACAGAGACAAGCTCTTCTAGTGACGATGAACAGGGTAATGGAGACGAAGTTCTCTCGTCGACAACTACTTCTGGCAGTGATGATGAAGTTGAGGTGCGGCCACTGCCGCTGTCTGCTCGCTATGCTAGTAGGAATGAAAGCAAGTCTGACGAAGACCAGCTGGAGAAAGCTGAAAAAGCCAAGTTGAATCAAGATGATCGTGACAAGGGTAATATTCATTCCTTTTTTCACTTTTTATTGTGTTTAACCATCCAATATTTCAGGTGCCAAGAAAAAGCAGAAGTTTCGGACATATGAGGCTTGTGGGAGCAAACTGAAGTCTTCTGTGTTATCGGGTCCTTCTGTCTCATCAATTCTATCAGATACCGACACCCCAGGTGACGAGGTCCAGCCAATCCCTCCTTCCGAATCACAAATGAGGGGGCAGGAATCATTGATTGAGAAAAGGAAATCCTTGTGTCCTCTTGGATTTTTCCAGAATCAAAGGGAGATGAACCACTTTCAAAACGAGATGGCCAATCTGAAAAAGTCACAACTGGAACAAATGAAAGCCAGAATCAAGGTGTTAAAATAATGAATAAAATAACATATGCCAAACAAAATTTTTACTCATTTTTTTTGTTTTAGGAAATGGGCCAGTCCAACAACTGACTGAAGAAGTGGATTAGCCGAAGAGCCATGACAGTCACTGTTATCTTAATAGTTAATTTACAGCATTAGGCACTTATGATTTTGTCAATAAAAAGAAATGGGAAGTTTCACTTTTATAGTCTGAGGTCTACTTTATCATTTTGAGGTTTGCTTGTTATGAGAGTAAATTGTTCAATAATGATTCATACTGGGTTTAAAGCTCACCTTTTCCCCTGAATAAGTTGTCACGTTGATTCTACTGTCACCCACATGAACAGCATAACGAGTGCACAGAGTGAGTGAAACAGTTATTTTAAGAAGAAGCTGCAATCCTCCTTGTAAACACCTCTCCATTAATATGAAGAAGTTAAATAACTGTAGACATATATAATAAGTGGGATTTGAATTCAGTAATAGTTATTATCTTACCAACTGTCAATAACTTTGTGGATGATATCCATTTTCTCATCAGCCAGTGAAATGCTTATCTTAATAAGGTTACCTGTTACCACCGGTTTGCGCTATAGAAACCTTGAATTTAGTTTTCAAATTCCGTCTATCTACGTAATGATACGTAGAATCATGAAGGATTATATAAGTAATGTATAGATGGAAAAGTACCTGACTTCTTTTTCTTGCATTAACAATAATTGATCCATTAATTTGCTAAATATGATAATTACTTCATAACCTGATAATTTTGGCCTCACGGAGGTGAGAGGTCTTCATTTGTCATTGCGATTTTGCAATAATAATATAATATAAATGTTTTCCATTATGTTATTCTTACAATAATGAGGGCATATTAATCCAGTTAAGACGGCGTTGTGGCTTTATACATTTAATAGTTGTATCAATACACATAAAAAATTTGCATGCAGAAATTACATTATACCTTTCTAATATGCCGGTCGAAAGTTCGGAGTGTATCCCGATTTCTTTTCGTGAAATCAAGTCAGGTACCACGTGATCAGTTTACGTACAGAAATCATTTAATACTTTTCTAATAAGTTGGTCGAAGTGTCGGTTACTTCGGTAGAAATATTTTGACCTTCAATGTCGTCGAGATCGTTGCTGCAATACCAATGCACAAATCTTACTAATCATGAACACATAATTGAAATCTAATCTGTCACATCGGATGCTGGCATATTCTGCTATCACTGCTGTTTCTCATTCCAGTTTAATCATAATCTTCGCTTCCTGTTTATTAGCTATTTTTGGCGGTTTTCCACTCTTGTTTTTACAACAAAATCGTTGGAAAATCTTTTTAATGTAATTGTATTATAATACCAAAGATGAATTTATATATTGAACATTTAGTGGTTGACAATGTACTACACTAAATATATTGAATAATTATATAGCTTTAATTTTTTTAAGGTGGAAGAACAAAACAAAAATAAAACGCGGACCATACGTTGAACGACATGATCTTGAGTGAGCATGCCAGTGGTGCGCACCTCTTTTTCCTATCTCCTCGACGGCGGTGACTGTCCCTTCACGCCTCTTATATTTGCGCGTCACGTTGTCACAAAATTGTATCGCATCTTTATAATGTAGTTAATAATAACAACTATTAAATGGGCTAATGACACGAGTCGGCCAAAGAAGTGTATTGATAAACTATAGGTGGATGACCATGCCATATATTAGAAATACTAAATGGTTGTATAGTTTACAAAAGAATCAAAAGATTGAAGCAACTAGGGCAGTAAAGAATTTCAAACGCGGACCATACGTTGAACGACATGATCTTGAGTGAGCATTCCAGTGGTGCGCACCTCTTCTTCTTCCAGTTTCATCTCTTCAACAGTGACGGTTCCTTTGCGCCTCTTCCATTTGCGCGCCATGTTGCCGCGTAGTTCCCCAGCTCCAATCGAGTGGTACTTGGCCACCTCACCAGGCAGTATAACCGGGTCCAACCGGGTAGAACCATGTTTCGGAGCCACGAATAGAACAGCAGCCAAACGACGAGGAATGACGTCTCCTCCATCCATGGACGAGTCACTGACTCGGTGCAGGCAGGCCGGTACGCGCCCATTGGAGCGGATCTCGGTGCACCAGCCAAAGACAAGGTGGGCTGCTCCCTGAGCTGCTGGTTTCAAGGGGCGCCACTTACCGTCGACTTGCACTTCGAGGCCCGGTTGATCGGAGAAGATGATGGTCATCGTACCGAAATCGCGATGCTCTCCGCAATGTGGAGATGTCGTGTTGACTGGGCGTTGATAGTAGTCGACCATTCGGTAATTGAAGTAAACGTCCTCCAGTACACCCTCGCTCCCAGAAGCCTTGGTGAGAGCCTGCAACATTTTTGGGGCCAAGACGGACGTGCATGTTTGCCAGAAGGACAAAATGGTGTCAAATGGGGCTGCGATCCCGTCTTGAGCAAGTAAATCAGTCAGCTTCTCATCAGCACCGGCAGCGATGACGGCCATTCGTTCGGGACTCAAGTCGAGAACGCGCTTCATGTCGACGGTAGGTCCGCCGTTTCCAGAGGCAAACGAGTCCTTGTAGACGAGATTACGGGTGTAAGCTGCATTGAGCATTTCACCAATACCGCCAGATTTGCGAAGAACGTCGAAAATTTTGCCGATGCTATCGAGTGGAGCGACGCAAGGCAGATCGTTTACGGTCAAGATACCCGTAGAGCCCGTTGATTGAATGGTGGATGAGATTTCATCGATGGAAGAGTTGAAAGAAACCACCTCTGGCACAAAACCTGTTTCAAAACAAGTAGGTTAATAGTAAAGTTATTTAAAACCAAGTAAAATGTTTAAACTTACCTGAATCGGATGCCGGATAAATCGACATTTTACTCGAGATGGTTTCAATATGAGACAACCTCGATAGTAATAAGAAAAATAACGGTAAGTAAAACTGTAATGGTAATTGTGCATTTGTTTCAAACAACGAGATATTTTACTTACAAATAAATGCGAAAAAAAAGAAACTTCAACGAGGAGATTGTCGGTGATGAAGCGATAAGTGTGTGTAGCTCGAAAGGCGTAGTGCCAACTGTGAGCACGTACGACTTTGGTTCACCATTAAATAAGGATTTGGGGTCCTCTTAATGAAAGACGACTTCCTTGAAAGGGTTCAAACGAATTCGATTCTTGTAGCGGTCAAGTATATAATACTAACAATTCTGTTTGTTATTTGATATTTTTTTTTATGACTCATGACTTTCTTAAACTGCATATTTGAAATGGGTTAAACTTTTGTGTTTTTAACTTATGTATACATAAAGAATTGAATATCACTGCTCGTTCGTGTAATTTTACACGTGTTTTTAACAAAATATGCTTTGATAACTTTTTTTAGGAAACTTTTGGATTAATGGAGGAAATTTGATATAGATGTATACATGATCTATATTTTTAAAGTAAGAATAGATATAATCGTCTAAAAAAGAGTACATTAAACTGGGCAACACGACTGAGTTACAATAATTATAGTTATCGCAAGGATCATATCGTTTTGTTAACAGCAAAATATTGTAGACCATATGTGTCATCCGCCCTCATTCTTAAAACAACTATCTATTTGGTATCTTCTTTTTTTATTTCTTTGGAAGATAACCTGATTCATCTCTCACACAATCTCATTTCTTCTCATACAATCTACAACACAATGGGGAAAAAGTATATGATTGTAACTGTGAAATTTTCCTTTATAATTAGAAATAACACTTAGTTTTTATCAGCGGCAGTGAGAATAGTAACCTGAGCTAGGACGTTTTCCATGAAACGGACATGACTTTGCAGTCACCAGAGGATAGAACCATCCGAAATCTGGTTACGTTCAAGTAATATCCAGGATAGAAGCTGTGCCAGCTGGGCTACTCGTAGAATGCATTAAAGAATCCGGCAACATCCTCCTCCCTTATGTTACGAATCAACGTTTCAACGAATTTACATACTTGTGAATCCCGGAACGATGGGTGCATGTTCGCATATCGCTTTAGAGCATCTTGTGCATTCAGTATGTTGACGCATAGATGAAATAAAGCAGTCCGTAAAAAGTACTCCTTAGCGCTGTCCTTCAACGGTGAGTTTTCTAAAGATGTATTTTTTTCTCGTAAATTTGAATAGCTCTCTGGTAGTCATTCGAGTTGTCTAAGTATTGGGCCACTTTCAGCAAGCATTTGTCGGCATAATAGCTGCTAGTGAAGCACGTTGAAGCTTGCTCATAGTGCTTAACAGCACGACCGATGTCAGGCGGTTCTGATTCCCGAGTTCATTGTGAATCTTATAGTATATAGTACATACTTCATCAGGTAGGGTTACATACTTTCTTGTATGTAATTGGATAGGGAAAGCATACAGTATAATTGCAATTGTAGTGTCCTCGTGATATTTGTCCTTCATTCGTAGTAATAAAACTTATTTTTAAATTTTACCAGTGGGTATTTACCAAAGCCCCGCTTTATTAATTAAAGGTAAAATAAATTGTATTAGGTACAACCCGGAGTAAATAACAATGTTGACATGTTAAAAAATATCTTGATTATACATGAAGATAAGCAAACGGAATTTATAGTTAGAAACTGGGAATATTAAGGGTCAATTACGATACAAGAAATTCATATTAATACCACATAAGATGTGTAAAATATTTGGGAGGAACTGACTAATCGGCGGATATTATTTGAACCAAATATTCACCATTACTTTCAAATCAAAGCATCAAACACTATTCCAGGCCAATACTCATTTTTGGGGGAATGATCGTCATCAAATACCGCATCAAGTTTATTGCCAAATAGGCGTTCTATATGCGTGGTGAAGGTCAACCGTTTAGTCGATCCCAGATTATTGAATTCATCGGACATGATAACTCTGTCAATGATATGATTCACTCCATTGTTTCCTGGTCTATTAGGAAAAATTACCGTGGCTCCGTTCGCTCCAACTGTAATCTTTCCGTCCACTGTTTTCCTGAACGGTATAAAAGCTCCACCCACAGTCTTGAGAAGTCCACTTTCGGGAACCATGTCTTCCTTGATGAACAAAGCCTTTGGGAGCATATGATTTAGCAAGATTTTCTTCAATTTTTGCGGGTTCATCATCAGTGCATTCAGTTTTCCGCGAGGTAGAGCTTTCATGGCTTTATCCGTTGGTACAAACAAGGTGAAAGGTCCGTCGCTAGCTGTAAACGTGATGATTTACATACCGTCATTATATATATTTATTTTTATAAATCGGGATCTTACGATCATCAATCATCTGAGAAATTCCAGTAATCTCAAGAGCTTTAGTCATGATGGTTAGATCTTCTCCGATGGTATTAGGAAGAAGAGGGAGCATCGAGAACATGTCTTCGATGATCTGATTGGATACCACGTAGATGCCGCCGTTGCTGGCCTTAAGCTCTTTCATGATCCGACTGCTACCGTTGACAGCCATCCTCTTTAGTAGTTAAAGTTAAAGTAAGGAGTAATTTATGTAAATTAATATAAAATACCTTCCCGTTATCAACGGAATCAAAGTAGATTATGCCTCCTTGGGCTCTAACAAATACATCGGGCAGAATGGCGGTACGGGGAACTTGTCCGTTGACGATGTAATTGGGTAAAACTGCAGCTGCTACCGTCATATTGGTTGTGAAAGTGTTGTACCAAGTGGGGGCCTTCAATCTGAGCTCGTTGAATCCCGCATCAGTGATTGCGAACACGGTAAAAGGCCCACTAGAAGTCAAATTGTTGGCCACACCGGATCTCTTGAGTAAATCGGTCATGGTGTTGAGACCATTACGTTGCATGACAGCCATAATACTGTTATCCCTTTCACTGGAGTTCTGTAGTATCAAAAGATAAAGATCAGAGAAATTCAAAGCCACGAAAATCGTGATTTTTTTCTATAAAAGAGAATAAATTCTAATTTCGCAACACACGATTAAGCAACGAACAGATTTGAAAGAGAAAAGAGAAAACAATACGTATAAAATTTTCTGTTGATTAAAATTAGGATGTGTTAGTGAACCTGGTGGTAACGATGTGCCTTTGTAATGAAAGGTTCTTCCGGGAATAAGTAGCACTCGACGAACTCGCACGGCTGGAAATAGGAAGACGAAGCAAAAGGCAGTAGAAACAAAGAGAGGACCAGTATTGAATTCATCTTTGTTGATTATTAGTTCGACTGTTTCCTGATGGCGTTCACAGTAGTGAATGACAAGCGAAAGTAAAAAGGGACCCGATATAAGTAGACTTTGTACTTCATCTTTGAAGTTTCCTGATTTCCCTTTCGTGCGTTCAAATAGGCAGAATGATGGGAATTTTTTTCTTTTGTTTCTCGGAATTCCGGTTTATTATTGTTAAGTGTTGACCAACAAACGTGTTTCTTATCAGGAAAAGCAATGTATGTAACATTTTTTTTATTATTGTTGTTATAACAACTAACAATCCGACTGAGAAAGTAATTTGGCAGGAACATGGAGTGTGCGAGATTTCATCGTGAAACTATAACTATTCCATGATTTCATCGCTGTAAGTTAGTTTTGACTTGGGGTAGAAACTAATGCGGGCGGTGTGAAAAAGAAATTGATTGAAATCTGAGAGGATATAGGAATGTAGGTGTTGGTATCCCGCATAATCAAGTAGGTAGTTCAACGACGTTTGAAATTAGCTCTTGCAAACAAAAATCTGATTACTTATTGATAAAACTATCCAAGTATAAAAATAAGTATATAAGACTTTATTAATTGTGTATTTATGACTATTAATAGTCGTGATTTCATAAATAAATGAATAAGCTTGACAAAACAAAACCTGTCGAAAGAAAGCTACAAATTTGCGGTTTGAATCTTTAAGCGTCGACGTATATTACCGATACCAGTATTCAATCTTCGATTATTCTTGAATTCAAGCACAACACATTAAAGATCCTATTAGTGGGTGCTTGCCTTTTGGTTATTGTAAAACCAAGGTGATGGCCAAACTCTGCCGTGACTTTCGCCCATTAGTATATTTCATTTTATAGCGACCTTTGCAAAGGCCAATCAATCGGTTATCATGACCAATGGTGCTTGAAACAGGAAAGAATTCAGCCACCATTATTATCAATTAATGGAAAAACAATATCTATTTTTTTTAATGGATCTAGCCTCCTCCTATAGTTTTCTTCATCACCGTCTTAACTATTCTGGAGTTGTGTTTTTCAAGTGGAACTATTTTTAAAAAGTGCTAGAATAAATAACGAAAATAAAAGACGATAAAATACGAATAAGAACGTAAATCATAAATTCGGTTTATTACTATAGTGATAATCGTGAAAAGGAAGCATGATATGCCAAAGGTTTTGTATTAGAGGGGGGAAATTTGTATATGTATTCAGGTCAGTCATAATAAGGAGGGCGAAGAAAAAAACCGCTTTCTCAGTTTCACTGAAGTGACAAATATCCTACTTTCACCATTTAGTCTAGACGCGGGAAGCAGAAAAAAGAAAAGGCATATGCGTATTATCACAAAATATAAGTTGAACGTTACCTATTGCAAGTCAGAGGTTAGTATGAATATATTCATAGCACTATATTACATTTCTTTCAGCTTTATTACAATGAGAAATGCAAATGGAATAGGATAATATTAAGGATATATAATCAGCAAACTATAATTGACTATGATAGGCGAATTTTGCCATCAAGATTCAATTTGAAATTTGATTTCTCGAATTCGGCCCACAATTCATCACTGGCGTCATCGATTTCCGCTTCAAGTTCTTCAAATATTTGTTCAAAATGATTACCAGGCGGCCGATGAATCGATCCCGATTTGCGATCATCAAACATGATGACTTGGTCAATGACATGACTCACTCCGTTGTTTCCTGGCCGATTAGGAAAAATCACTTTGGCCTCATTCATTCCTACGGTGATCTTTCCATCAGCAGTTTTCCGGAACGGGATGGTAGCTCCGCCGGCGGTCTTGAAAAACCCAGCTTCGGGCTCCTTGTCTTCCTTGATGAACAAAGCTTTTGGAACCATGTGATTCAGAAGGAATTTCCTCAATGCTTTCGGGTTTCTCATTAAAGAATTCAGTTTCCCGTTTGGCATCGATTTCATTGCTGGGTCGATAGGCGCAAACAAGGTGAAAGGTCCGTCGGTTTCTTTAAAAAACATAAATGTTATAAAGTATGTCTACATAACATTCGATTTTAATGATGGATTCTTACGATCATCGATCATCTTGGATAATCCACTGATTTGGAGAGCATCGGACACGATAGTTAGGTTTACTCCGATGTTAGCTGGAAGAAAAGAAAGCATAGAGAACATGTCTTCGACGATCTGGTTGGTCACTGCGTAGACGATACCGTTGCTGGCAGGAAAATCTTTGAGAATCCGACTGCTACCATTAACAGCTATTCCCTGATCATTCATAATAAAGTTAATTCATTAATTTCACCTAATTAACTTTCATTCGTTATAATACCCTTCCGTTGTCGACGGGATCAAAGAAGATTGGACCTCCCAATGAAATGGTTGACGTATGAGGCTTGATTGCCGCTCGAGGCACCTTATTTTCCACGATGTGATCAGCCAGAATCGCTTTGGCAACCGTCATATCGGTTGTGAGAGTGTTGAAATAGCCAGGAGCTTTGGATTTGAGCTCGTCGAATCCAGCATTCGTAATGGCGAAAACGGTGAAAGGACCCGTAAAGGTCAGGTTCTTGCCCCAACCGGACCTTCTCAATAAATCAGTCATCTTGTCAAAACCATTGCGCTGCATCACATCCATCACGGTGTCCCGCCCTCGAGAACCCTGTTATTATTTGTTGGATTATTAACTTCACGAAATATATGGAGTAATGGGAAAATCATGATTGATAACCGTAAAAATACGAAGCTATTATGTCAGTATCGTGGGAAAAGAAAGTACTATCAATGACGATAAGGTTATTATAAGGGAAAGTGACAAACAAATACCACAAAACGGGTTAAGGCTTCACCAAAGAAATGTTAATCCTTTTACTTTAAGATTCATTTATTCATCCATATCCTTTCACTTTCAAAAAAAGTAAAAACAACATTTTATTTAGTGAAAAGGTAAACTACTTTCTTAAAAAAAATTGTATAAAAAAACAATTTCAAATTTGGTTTAGCCACTTAAAAAAAAATAAAACTGAAATAGCTCAGTACCATTATATTTTTAACAGTTATTATTATTATAACATCGATACGCTGCAAGTAAAAATGAATCCAGGGAAGATCTCCAATATTTGAAATTGTACTTTAAACTGTAATAAGAGCGCTAACCTGGTGATGGTTTATTCCTTTGTTGGTTGAAGAATCCTCCGGGAACAAGAAGCACTCGACGAACTCGCATGGTTGGAAATATGAAGGTGAGGCATTTCGAGGTAATAGAGAAAATAAGATGAAAATTGAAGGGAAAAATATTAACAAATTTGGCTTCATCCTTCAAGTTCCACTACCGTGGTCTGGCGCTCAAGTGGGAAGAATGTGATAAATTTTTCCCTCAAGAATTCTTTTTTGTGTCGAGTAGGTCGCACACGCGCATGTGTCTTGAAGGAAAAGAAAGTTTATCTCACTTGATTTTCAAATCGAAACTTTCTGCAGTCGAGAAAGTAGCCCGGTATCTGAACAGTAAAGACTATTCACATTTCTCCAATATAGACCTAAATGTGACACTATGCCAGCTGTTGTTATTTTAAAACATTTTTAAAAAGAAATATTTTAAAGGCTTTAACACATTTCAAAATAACAAGTGGTGTACACTTTCCTAATTGGGTTTCTTTATAGCTTTTTGAGCTAGACTTTAAAAATACTGTTAGTATATTTTATAAAAAGAGTTTAATATTAAAACATTAAAGGGATTTAAAAAGCAATACTATTTTTGCATCGGCCATTGGCAATGAAATGCAACATGGAGTAGATTAATGCGTAAAAAGCAAATACCTAAGAAATAAAAAATATACTCACAAACAATTTGAAAAATTTTATATTTTTTCTTTGTGAAAAATACTAAAAAGCCATAATCGTATATAAAAAAAAGTGATATTGCTAAAGGTTTGCGAACACACTTATCCATCAAAAGGTCTATATAAGTATGTCAATTAATCCTGTAAGATAGCACCTACATTACAACATGGAATTATCGTTCAAGCCCATCAACACGCAAGCTGATAAGAAGAGCCAGAAACTGGTCCTTAGTAGAGTAGAACTAAGTGAAAAGGTGGTTCAAATCTTCTATTTAAAGCTCCAAAAGAAGAAGGAAGTGAATGAGGGTGATTTGTCTGACTTGTTCTCAAGCGACGAAGAGTTGGAAACTGAAGTTGTCTACGACACATCTGGAGTTTCGCCTCCAGTTCTCCTTAGTGTCACAAGCAATAAGAAAAGCGAAAAAGTATGGAGGATCAAAGAAGCTAAACCAAAAGTGTCCGAAACATCGGCTTGTTGCTCGGCTTGTTGGTCGTCTCACTCAGCAAGCCAAGAATTGTCCGCAACATCAGCTTCCTCATCTTCAGGGCGGTCATCATCGAAAACGTCGGAAGAGTCATTAAAGTCGGGATGCTCGGCTCACTCATCCACCTCCTCAAATGAAGTATCCGATGTCCCGGAGAGCACTAGGAGATGGGTCAATCAGTCCCAAAAGTACAAAAACCACTGGACGAACGAATCTCCATCTCCGATTTCTGAGCCTACTTCGGAAAGTGTATCTACCACTTCATTGTTCAGCTGCCCCTCGACTTCCAAGGTCCTTGTATCTTTAAGTGAATCCCAGCCATCGCTGGTTTCATCGTCGATGTCCTTGTCATGCTCCAGTCTTGATTCGTCAGCCTCGTCGAACACGACATCGGTGCGATCTTCAAAGCTGGATGCTTCACTTACGACACAAGGAGTTACGACAATCGATGAATATGACGAATCGTCCCAAGAATCAGTCAAAGGAAGTGAATCCGAGGCACCCCATTCAGTTTCTTCATTCTCGAATCGATCCTTGGGATCTTCGAGTGAATGCCCGTCGCCGGCTTCATCACTGGCTTACAAAAAGAAACCATTCCGGATCTCATCGTCGATAGCATCAACCAGGTGCTCCCGATCAGATTCCTCCTCGGCCTCAAAAGGATCTCCATCAGTGGTCTCATCAACCGGATCCTCGAGCAGAACCTACGGATCAGGATCATCGAGCGGAACTCCATCATGCCCACGCCTGGCATCCGCTTTACAGCCGAGATCAAGAAAAGTAATCCGAGCCATTCCGCTAGCACCACAAAAGAAACCGCAGCCGTCGAAAGTCCAGCAAGTACCGGTAAGGCAAAAACCCTCCTATAACAGCTCTCTGACCATCAAGCCGCTTCCAGGACTGAAGAAAAGTTTTTCTGAAATCCGTTCCAAACTCGACACCTCGTGCCCAACCAGCTTCAAACCAAAGGTTGCAGATTCGCTCACCTCGAAGAAAGCCCCATGGAATTTTGGAGTCTCTTCGACCCAGACTGATTCCAAAGCCCGAAACCTGCCGCCCACCTCGACGAGGCGAGTTCCTCTCAACCGGAGAAACTAGAAGAGCAATGTTATGACGCTTAAACTACATCGAGCTAAGCATTAACAATGAATATCGTATTTAGAAATAATTTGAAATAATATGTTATTATGTCTTGTATTATCCTTGTATTTGTTTTGATCAAATGTATGAATATGATTATAGTTTATGTCATTCATGATAAACAAAAACAAAAATAGCTTTATTTTTATATTTTTTTTTTATCTTAATCCAATGATAATGAGTAATATTTGTTTTGTGCAAAAAAAAAAAAAATTTTTGCACTAGGTACAGAATTATATTTTACGGTATCCCGTTCATTATTTAAAGAATCATTATTGTAACGCTTAAAAAGTAATTAGAAATGGGAGTAAAAAGAAAGTTCTCTTTCCGCTTATGAATTTAGTCATAGGGAAACGCAATCAAAGTTAATTATGTTTAGGTCAGCTATACACATTCCTATATTATTACGTATTGTATCGGTAAGTGCGGGAAAATGGTAAAAAGACCTTGACCGTCAGGGCGTTGACTGAATGCTAATCAATGGGCACTGCCGCAGCGTGAAGGTGCTTTTTTATTGCTATATTACAGCGCTTCTTCTTGCGTTCTCAAGGTTGAAACACTGTATATCAATTCTTCCTTCGTGTATTTACAGAATATACTCGCTTAAAACATAATCCAGCTAGAGAATCGGATTTCAAATGCCTGCACATAATTGTTCTTTGGTCAAAGGGTATCTACCTACATATTAAAGCTATGGAATTGAATCAATCCAATGCAGAAAAAGAGACTGGTTGACGCTTTTGACTTTTGGATCAACTCCAAAAATCGTTGTCTCCCGCCGTAGGCAAACACCGGCTATCAGCGTAGGAGGATCTATTCTTTTATTGCTTATGCTAAACAAAAACATAATCTTAGAATGCTTGTAAAGCAATGTACACATAGTTCTTGAAATCCCTCCGAAATGGTTGCATCGTATTACCTCTCCGCATTCGTGCTCTTTTTTCTTCTTGATGTAACAGTTGCCCAAGTTATATTTCCCGGTGATTGCCCTAAATATCCAACGCAGAATTCGTTTAATCCAGCTCAGGTTTGAATTTTTTTTCTGTTGGCATACTACAAAACAACTGGTAATATAATCTCATGCACAGTTCATCTCGGCAAAAGTTTGGTACGTAATAAAGCGATACCCATCGGCTTTTGAGGAGAATTCGAAATGCTCTTGGCTCGAAATTATCCCTTCCAACGTAGGAAAACTCACATTTAGCTTCAATGGAGTGGATTTAAAGTATATCATCTTTCTCTTTAAAAAAAATAATTTTTTTAAAATATTCCTTTACCTAAACGTTATAGCGACGGAAGCACAAAGAAAGCAGCTGGTAATGGATTCTTTGATTACGGAGAATTGAGTAAATTCCTGCTCGATATCCCAGTCAGCGGCTGGAACAGTGAGCAATCGTAGACAAATATTTCTCGAAAACCTCAAACTTAATTTGTTTGAATTTGTTTAATAGCAACTTCTGGAATTCATTGGTGGGTTATTGGAACGGATTACAAAACCTTCGTAAGAATAATAACTCCTCAAAACGCATTCAAAATCGTGTAACCATCTTTCATTTCTTTTTTAGGCGTTAGCCTGGAGCTGTGATCCCATTTGTAGTGGATACCGTCGAGGTATATCTATGAAATTACTATTGTACTACTATTTGAATAACGCATCTTTTTGATGATCGGATAGAGCAATTGTGGCTCTTGGGTCGAAAACCAACACTGAGTCATGACATCATGGATAAGGTCAATTCCAAATACATCAGTGCTTACTTCAAAACAGACTATTTGATCCCGGTAGATCAATCTAACTGTCCCGCCGTTGTTGTTCCCAAAAACGTCAACAGTGAAGATGATTTGATCATAGGAACACAGTTTTAATCAATTTAAGTAGTAATCCCTTATAATATAGATAAGTAGTGTATTCCACACATCTTTTCTTTGGAAATACAACTAAGGGCGTAATAACAAAGGGATGACAGCACACGACCGTATACTAATGTATGAATTTTAACAATAACCAACAACATGTCTCGTTTTTAAAAATAAACGGTGTGAAAATAAAAGCACATTAATCTATTCAACAATTTGTAAACTCATTTGCTATTTCTAATATTCAAAATAAGTCAGATTTGTGTAAACGGAGGGACTAGATGTGCGTTATTAACTTTGGCAAATAACATAATATTTAATGGCTCTCATCCTCTGAGCCATCCGCCGACATCACCTGATCCCTCCACCAATCCTGAACTTCACTCACGGCTGAAGCGACTCGAACGGCCATAGCGCTCGGAGGTGTCAGCGCAGGTAGTGTTGGATGGCCGGAAGCTTTGCTCGTCCAGGTAGAGGTTGCACCACCACCGAGAGATGGGAAAGGAAAGATGCCATGAGGACCAACAGAAACGGGACTAGCACCGGGACTAACGTCTCCTGCCGAGTGAGGAAACGGTCCTGATGAAGATCCTCCTTTATTTGTGCCTGTAGAGTCAAAAATCCATTTAGAAATATAATAAATCAAATAATCTTAAATCTATAAAATTACTTTGACGTGAAGGTCGTTTCTTATTTGGATTCGATGAGACACCCAATCTCTCTTTATCGTAGCTAGTACGCTGGGCTGGATGTCCTTCACGATCGTGAGAAGGAGCGTAAAATAAGCGCCTTCCAGTGACGCTACTGATACTATCAGATCGGGTGACGAGCATCCCTTTACGGCGATGTTTACCGCTCCCTTCCGTTTCCTTGATGAATCAATAAATGAATTTGAAATAAAATGTTAAACTTTTGAATGTAGCAAGGATAGATACTTTGGATTCAACATCGCCTGATCCAGTGGGA
This sequence comes from Chydorus sphaericus, assembly GCA_030141595.1. Classification (NCBI taxonomy): domain Eukaryota; kingdom Metazoa; phylum Arthropoda; class Branchiopoda; order Diplostraca; family Chydoridae; genus Chydorus; species Chydorus sphaericus. Next base: position 7,848,799 of record CM057930.1, read on the forward strand.
TCATATTCTCTATTCTTATCATCCTGCGTGTCCGGATTGAGTTGCTCGTTGGTAGCGCGAAGTCCAGCAATAAGATTGTTTTGTTCCTTCTATTAGTGAATTCGAAATTGGTTACTTTTTCATCATTTTATAATGATATAAGAGCTTACCAAATCACCAATCTTGATGCGTTTCAAACAAGAATCCAGCCACTGGCGGATAGTTTGTTTAGCTACTTCTTCCTCAATGATGTACTCGAGCTCTTCACGAGCAAGCAGCTCCTCCAGTTGTAGGGATTTACGGATATCAACGGATCGGTATGATAGCATACTGTGAAATAAAGAATTATTTCTCTCTTCATTACACGAGGAAAACTTGATTATACTTTAAAACATCGTGGAAAGTGACTTCTTCGCCGTTGTGGAGTCTCTCCAATTCGAAGCACATGTGCTTGAATAAGAGCCGATCCTTTTGAGGGTCGACTTCTAAACGTCCTTTCAATAGCCGCAAAACGAATTTCACTTTGCGCACCGGGATGACTCCGCGCTGGTTCACGTCCACTATGTTCCATGTATTCTGAAAATTGCGGATATCGGCGTAAGAGAGTAGAGCATCCTCTTCGTTCGAGTAGAACAACGAAAAGTTCTCCATAATAATAGCTAGAATAGAAGAAATTCAATATGTCATTGATCCACTAGATAATTTAAAACAAATATTCTCATACCGACGAGTAGATTAAGAACGATGTAGGTGATGATGACGTAAAAACTACAAAAAAAGATCATGGCCGCCGTGGTATTGCCGCAGTCTGTTTCCCAATAGTTTGGACCCAGAGTGCAGAACGGTGGCATTACCATGCAATCGTGCATAATTTTGTACCAATCCTCTCCGGTTACGATACGGAAAAGCATTATAATGCCTCTCGGTGTTGAGCTAAAATTAGCTTGCCTGTATACGTTCATCAATAAATATTAAAGAAAGATTTTTTTATTATTATTCTAGAAAGTAGCATCATCACCTTCCAATACTTTCGCCGTATTTCACAGAGCCAAAAAGCAGACAGCCGGTCAGAGCATACACAAAGATAAGCAGGAACATACCTAATAGATGCATGTAATTGCGCCATTCATTTAAAATGTTATTTTTAAAAGGATATTATACCCATTATAATGAAGAAGCTCTTGTATACTGAGACGACTACCGTTAACATTAGCATCTTCAAGGTTGCGTGCTTTCCAGTGATGGTGAAAAAGCGCAGAATGATGGCCACGAAACCAAATGAGTGGGATAAATCATTCTGAGAGAGGTATAAATTATCCAAACGGTCTTTAAACAAATTACGTTAATTTTTATTACGGCCATGGTGTAGTTTGTGATGGCCCAAACAAGACCCATAACGGTAACGAACGTATCGTAACGGTTTCGTCGGGATTGCCAGTATCCGTGTGGTGTAAAAGCGATCATCTTCATGGATACTTCCAGCACAAAGATGAAGCTGAGACAAGAGCTAATGGTAGCTAGTATAGATGTGTGGGCTTCATCTTCTCGCCACTGAGAGAAAATAAAGAAATTTTAAAAAATATGTCTTGAATTTTGGAGAAATATTATAAAGAGTATACCGAGACGCAAAGTAGACTGGAGTTCAAAATAACCACTAGAGCAATCAAACGCTTGAAATAAATATGCTGCGTAATGTCGTAGATGAAAGCGCGGAATCGATGACCTTCCGGACGTGGTGGAAGATGGAGCGGCTGGGCGATTTTCAATCGTTTCTTTAAATCACACCTGGAATAATTAGAAATATTCATCACGCGGTCTTTTTTAAAAGATAAATTAGGATGGACATACCAACGTCTTTGATCGACAGTGAGGAGAGCGGTACCCTTATTCTCAGAATAATTAGCAATGACCACACCAACGAACAAAGTGAGCCCGATCATGCATCCCAGGAAAACGAAAATGTGGATATAAATCGCGTGGACCTACAAATAAAATTTTTAAGTATCACATCAATTTAAAAAAGTAAGATTTCAACTTACTGGGCCAAGAGTTTTGATGAGAACATCACGAATATCTAGCCAGCCTTTAAAGGATAAAACTTCAAAAAGGGCGAGCATAGCATTTCCGATGCTATCAAAATTAAATCGACGTGGGTTGGCCCTATAAAAAATTTAGATTGTTAACTGAATTCTAATAAGTTAAAGGATGAAAAATATTACTTACCATACGCGCGGTACCAAAATGGAAGGATGCGTTTCATTTTCACCAGGAAGAAGCTTCATTTTTGTTACAAATACTTTGCGGAGAAACACACCTACGCACTGATCACGAGTTTTGATTTCAGAATCGTTGCAGCGGGCCAGGCGGCCGCCGTAGAGCTGGACGCCATAGCTAGCGAAGACGAACATCAAAACGATCAGCAGAATAGATACCTTTAAAATAGAAATTGATTAGTATTTTATAAAGCAGAATTATTTGAAAAGATATACTCACAAGTAAGATTTCTTTGAATCCTCGGCAAAGTTCGCAAACGACTTTCCGCATGTGCGGAACGAGTATAAAGATACGTAGAGGTCGCAAGCATCGAAGTAATAGCAAAAGTTGGGCTCCTGAATTCTGCGGAACTTGTTGAGGCAACCAAGACAGCATCGCTAATCCCACCTTTTGTAGAGTTTGTAAAAGTTTGTTGGCAAAAGTCTGTTATAAAAATTTTAAGATTTGATACTTACAGAAAATGTAAAAATATCCAGAATTCCGGCAGCATCTTTGAAGAGGGCTTTTGGAGTGAAAAAGAGTCCATCGGCCAAAATTTTCAAGCCCAACTCAAGACTCATAAAGACGACAAATCCAAATTCGGCAATCTGGAGCTCTCGATGGTTGACCAGCCTGTACCGAGGATTCTCGAACATCATTGAGATGCACGATAACGTTGTGACGAAGATCATCACCCAATCAAGGTAAGTCACTAAGCCCACTAGATTGCTATTTAAACAAATAGTAATATGAATTCATTTTCTTATGGATACGGACCCTTTGAAATCAACTTACTGTAAACGCTTGTATTGCAGTTTCCGCTCTTTGCCCGTTATCGGATCTTTCAAACGAGGACTATATCGAGCGTAAACGAGTCGCTGACAAAAGCGACGGAAATTGCTCTCACGCGGAACGAGAAAGAGCGGCGTATCAAAGTAAGGATGGTTTTCACGCAGATCCTCCTCTCGTTGATTCCTGCAACCAACAAAAGTCTTAATATTTTTCACTTATAGTAAGATTATATTTTCAAGTTTACCGCCGCATTTCTGCCTGCTGTTTCTTGGCTTGCAGGAGTTTGATGTCAATATCCGGTGTCCTCCTTGCTGTTGAAGTCCTGTTCATAGCACCTAGATCCCCGTTCTCTTTCAAGTGTTCGTACGTCTGCTTGATTTTGACGGAGCCTCTGAAACTACGATGGCCAGCCCTGCTTCAAATATCGCACTCATAGACTGCTAATTCCTCCCACATAAAATATACGACCAATTTAATACTTTTTCTGATCCTGACGAGTTCCTTTCTGTCCAGCAATTCCACCTTGTTTTCCCGTTCCAGGAATCGGAATCGGTCCAGAATCTCCAAGTAGAAGACGCTGGTTATTCGATTCGCTTTTATGAAAAACGATTCAATTATTTTAATTTCCATTTAAATTTGTAGTACTCTTGTATACTTGATTATGCTAGTGATTGCGTTTTGCTTTTGATTGTTGCTAGTGACATAAGTAGAGTTGACACTGTTGAGTAAACGAATAGGTTGCTTCTTGCGATAGAGAACCCTGGAATTGTTTTTGTTATCTTCATTTCCCTTATCGATGAGTACATCATCATCGTCAGCTGATTCGAGCATAAACTGGCGAACAAAACTGTCACGAACCTGAAGAAAAAATTAAAGTTATTAAAATTCATTGAACCTTTTTTTAATATATACTTTTGGAAGGTTGAAATCAGAGGGAACTTTATGCAATCTGGTCATTTGAGGACGATCAGGGAACTTTTCAAAAAGTCTAAGCCTTCTGGGTAGGGTTTTCTTAATTTCGGCACTCTGTTCGCGAGCTTTTCTCTGTTTTAATTTCTTAATGTCCTCGTCCAACTCCAAGTTGTCGAGAATTACGGCGACGAAAAGGCTCAACACAATCTAGATAGATTAAAAAATTATGCTATTTCATGCTTATTGAAATTTCAATGCAATTATTTACCAGAGTGACGAACAGATGGTAAAGGATGAAATAAACTGCAACGATGGGAACGATCGTCTCGCTAGTACGCAACATAGTTTCATCCATAACTTCTACCCAGGCTTCTTGAGTTAAGATTTGAAACATAGACATAAAAGCCTATGGAACAAAATACATGAGAATGGTTTTATTGGAATAGTTATTAGACTATTATATACCTCTGGGAAAGTTTCAAATTTGGTGAAATCCGCTAGAAAGCAAAACAATTGCATGGAAATGCTTGATGTGATGATCAACAAACACATTGTGAAAATGATGAGACTGCCTAATTTTTTTCCTGGACCGAAAATTTTGTAGACGAAATCTTCAAGAAGAGGTGATGCTTTGATCAGGCGCACCACTCTTAAAACCTAATAAGAAATTAGCTTAACAAGCGCGCATGTATTGTGCATCAGTTCACAATGCACTTACCTGGAAGTAGGTGAATGCTGATAGGTAAAACTGTGGAAGGAGATGAAGAGTTGTTCCAATAACCAATAACAGCTCAAATTTGTAAATAGTTCGACGGTAATAATCTCTGAATCCCAAACACCATATCTTAAAAAGGGCCTCCAAGTTGAAAAAGACTGTGAAGCCAACCTATGAATATTTCCAAAATTATAAAAATAGCTAATAAAATTTAAAAGGATATTAATACCTCAATGTAATAATATTGCTGGTAGAAATCACTACGGGGTCGACCATCGTGCTTGAATGTCATAGTAGCCGTAAGAATCCCGTTCGTTAAAATAGCCGCCATAAGAAGAAGATGGAAGGCGGCTGAATTGAGGACTGGAAGAAAAAGTAAGACAGTGCGGTACTGTTGACGTGATGCATCGATGGGAACGAGCTTCCAGCCGCGGTCGTCTCCGCTAATGACGCGGGCATCCGCCATGTCTGCCAGCTGTGATCCTCGGGCTCCCCACATCGCTTGGAATTGAACACGAATTTCGTTGAAAGTCTCCGTAATGACGGCGATGAAGACGTTCTTAACAAGCCAGCTCAGAAAGAAAATCATTGTTGTAAAATAAATGAAAGCTCTCCAGGCCGGAAGCGTATCCACCGCACGGTACATAATGAAGACCCAGCCTTCTTGGGAGAAGGCCTGGTACACGGTGAATATACTCGTAGCTATCAAAACATAGAATGAATTAGATACATAAAAATAGTTTGTTTTTTTCTTTTAAACTTACCAATTTCGTCAAAACCGTTAAATCCAAGTTTATATCGAGAGTCTTTTAGCTTGATGCATGTCGTACCTTCAGGACACTATTTAAAAAAACTAAGTTAAATTCGTAATTTAAAAAAAAAAAAAAATTATTAAAAATGTTACGCCCGATAAGGGACTTGAACCCTTGACCTTAGGATTAAAAGTCCCACGCTCTACCAACTGAGCTAACCGGGCTTATTACGTCAGAATTAAAAGTAATATATAATCATAAACCTGATATCCAGATGTTGGGTCCATTGAACAATACGTATCCGGGATTGTGAGGCTATTGACGGTGATGTGCCTATTTTTTTTTAATTCAATAAATCTCTGATATTTTTTAAAATTTGAATATAATCTGAATATACTCGGGATCAGTGTCGTTGAGAATACAATGATTTCGCAATTCTCCGAAAAACTGCACTCCCAGAAGACCGTAAAGCGACATGAAGAAGACGAAAAACAGAGTCACGTTATAAATCTGTTGACCTGAACGCCTGTCAAAGTATAGAATTTTAAAAATGAGCAATTAAAAAGGCTAATTTTTAAAACGAAAATATTACTTGAATATCTGATTGATTCTTGATTTGGGCATGGAAAACTTGAGAAAGACGCGGATGAATCGAATCATAATCAGAGGACGTGGAGCTCGCAAAATTGAGAAATAGGAAGATGATGATACTAATGCTGATAGTTCTAATGATTGGAGTATAATGGAAATCCAGAGGAAGACGAGCATACTGGTATCAAAGAGACACCAGCGATCCCTAAAATACGCATCTTCACCCTATAAAATGTAAATATGCGTTTTATAAATTATCATTTTATTATAGAATAAGTCTGACGATACTGACCTTTACTATACCGCGCAGATTGATTTTAGCTATCATTTCTGCGGTGAACAAAATAGTGGTAGCCACATCGCAAATGAAAGTAAGATAACGGAGAATAGGGTAGAGCTCGAAGGTTTTCGGAGTGTTGAGAGAGACGGACAGCAGGCATACCAATGCGCTCACTCGCAACAGACGCTTCATCCATAACTAGTTTTATACAATAAGATGTAATAACATGAATTAAATATTGAATATTTTAAGACAAACCTTATTGATCCAATCAACACCAGCTGATTCATTGTTTGTTTCCTCTGAAGGTGGTTCATAGGGAAGAAGATCCCCTCTAAGGGATTGCTTACGACCCAGCATCCTTGCAGATTTTATTATCTATGTTCAGAGCTGAAAGCAATCACATTTTTCCTCCTGCAATCAAAGGATATTTTCTCAATTCAAGTCTGATGTACCTAAATATTACGTGAATTGTTCAAATTTCTATGTACCAATCTTCATAGAAATTTATTTTATTTTCTAGGAATGAAACAAGCAACTCTTTTTAGACCAGAGTATGAAATCCTGCATCGGATAGTCCTCTAACATACACAGTTTCTCGTCAATGTAAACAATAATAAACATTGAGAAAGCTACTTCTGAACGCGCAAACGGAAGACTCGAGAGTTCGAGATTGATCAAAAGTGACGACAAAAGAATAATGAATCTACTTTTACAGGAACTATAAAACGTTTGAATTTATCTTAAGATATTACCAGAGGTGCAAACGAAAGAAATGGTCCAAAATGAGTGCGGTTCTGTCGATACAACCGCTCGAAGAGGGAAGAACAGAACTCTTGAACTATTGATTTTTGGACGGTCTTTTTTTTTACTGCCCGGCAGCCATGGTTGCCGGATCGTTTTAGGAACTGAAAGATACCGCCTACGCTCGTAAGTGTAGCTCGTAACCATAAACTAGTGAGTTTTTAAAATATACTTTCAAATATTAGGGTAATTATGATTTAATTGAAAGATTCGAAACAGATTTTAAAATTGAGGATCGATCATTGCGTAGCTGCAGTGGCGTAGCCTGGGCAGTGGCCACCCATTGATGGGGAAAAATCTGATTGATTTTTTGAAAAATGATAGTAAAATTAAAATGTAAAATTTATACCTAAAACCGAAACAAAATTTCAGTGCAATGTCACCCCTCGGTCCCCTACACGAATAGTTTTTTTCGCTAAAATGCACTTGGAATTAGTATATTTTGTTTTAAAAAATGATGAGTTACATTCTTGATAAATTTTGATAAATTTTAGTAAAATTAAAATGTAAAATTTATACCTAAAACCGAAACAAAATTTCAGTGCAATGTCACCCCTCGGTCCCCTACACGAATAGTTTTTTTCGCTAAAATGCACTTGGAATTAGTATATTTTGTTTTAAAAAATGATGAGTTACATTCTTGATAAATTTTGATAAATTTTCTCTGCGTACAAACTACCTTACAGGTGCGCTAAAATTTCCGCTACTGATGCCTAAGCAAACAAGGCGAAGAAAATATTTTAAATCTGAGATTGTGAAACCAGTGAATTCCAACTTAAATTTATTCCCGTGAGTCCCTCCGCATTGAAGCCTAGATGCCCATGGGAGCTGAGAACACAATATACTATACCTATGTCCCCTCTTTTACCTTGAACTGCTCGTCTAACCAATGCATTAGGGATTTATCAGCAGTCTACAAGGTCATATAGCTTGTACCTCTATCAAGAAAACTATAAAACGAAGAGAGGAGCCGTTCTAACATTCAGTCGTTTACCGGAAAGTGTCAAATAAAGACGTTCTAGAGATGCTCATTACGGTCAAGAACCTGGATGAACAGTTTTAGAATACGGCTTTATTAGGCGCCTCACCAACAACTGCTAAAATTTAAGTAATAGACCTAAGTAAAGGACAAGCCGCCTATTTGTTTCCTTGCTAATTCTTATATTCGGTTAAGTTAAGTCGAGTAGCTCTTTATTCCTGCATAAAACTTAATACTTTAAGGAAACCCTACATCGTAATCTTATAGGCCTTACCAATTGTTTTAAAAGAAAACTGAAGTATAAGATATGTATTTCACGGGATACTGACTTTTCGAACAACGGAATATTATTGTTTGAAAATTTAATGTTCCGCCTCGGCATCCTCAAATTGGCCCATATCTGCATCCGCAATGTCTCCATCTCCGTTCTTTCCTTCATGGTCTACAAGAAAAAGACAAACTTTTAAAATGCATTTAGGAAGGATTGTGGAATTATTTTTTCTACCTTCACCATCAAGAGTGTACTCTCCTTCCTCAGCATCCTCATCCTCCTCAAAGTCACCTTCTAAATGTCAAATAATTGAAATAAATTATTTTAAAAATATAGTCAATAGTGATTTTTTTTAGTAATTAAAGCTAATTAAGTTTAGTGATCAAGTTACAAATTTGTAAAACTAAAACATGTGAAATAGATAAATAATTAAGGGAAACAAGAGGAAGTTGACAATCTAAGAAGTTTTCTTACCATCTGACAGAGATTCATTGGGGTCAGGGTGAAGAGTTTGACAGACAGTCATTGCATGGTACATGGCATCGAGGAATCCCCTATCCTCTGGGACAAATCTGACTTCAGACAAACCATTGTCAGATTCTTCATCTTCAGAGTCATCTCCATTTTGAGGAACCTCTGCTGTGTATCAAAAAATAAATATTACTCAAAAGGCTTTGAAGGGTTTTAGTTATGATACATTTAATTATTCTACAGCCATTGAAGTAATAAAAAGGTTGCTAAATAATTACCTGGATCCTCCAGTTTTGTATCCAACATGAGATAGAGACATTCCTGGGGAAAAGCTGCAGGGTCTTTGGAAACTGCATGCATAGATATGTGGGGATACTCCAAGGAGAAACCTTGTCCTGATTCAGAGTTTACCCATGATAGTCGGCTAGAGAAAATTACAGAAGAAGTATTTATTTGTGGGACATAGAGATGAATATATATTATTTATTTCATTTCAGTGGTGTGAGACATAACTTATGTTAAAACCAATTAGATATGTCAGGTGTACCTTTCAGCAATGTATAATGTGCCTTGACCAAGACTTTTCGTGTCAATAAAAGCACCGGTGTTGGGTTGCATCAGTTTGATCCCATCGGAGGGAGGAGGAAAAGATGTTAATACGACCATTTTCCAAACTAATAAATCTAATAATATCGTGATATTTGAGTAATTTAAAAAATGAAATCGAAAATGAATGAATCGAGTGAATTGAAGTGACAGGCAACGATTTTTGACTTTTTGTTTAAAAAAACGTAACCGCGAGGTTTTTGGCCATCTGGCGGTAGACGCGGGAAGGCGTTTAGGCCTTTAGTCAGCTGATCATGACAGCCGAGTCACGAGACATGTCAGTTGGGTTTCATCGTCTAAAAAACATGAAGTCGTTTACTGCAGTTGTCGGCATATTTTGCTTAATTACGACAGGTAAATTAGTTTTAATGTATAATTACTTTCGTACTAATATTCTTAACGGTTGAATTTCAGTGCTGGCGGATGGAGAGCTAAGCATTTTACACAGTCCTAAAGGGGTTCTGTTCCAAGGGAATGAGCCTTTGAAAACAAGTGAATTGCCTCTTGTCCTCTCTACTGCTCTAGGACATTCCTTAAAAACAGTATGGTTTAGTTAATAAAAAAAAATTCCATAAATTCATGTTATAAAATAAATTCTTCCATTCAGGACAACACTTGGAGTGGATTGTCTGTGACTGATCCATTTAAATATCCCAATGTAGTCATTGTTGTTGCTGTTGAGGGTGTAACTAGTCTAGGACTCGGGGAGCACAGATACCCTCTGCGAGTCACCAAGGACCTCCAAAATACCAAGGATGACTTTTCCTTTACACTGGGAAGCATTGTAATGGACGAAAATGATCTATTCTCTGGCAATTTCCTTGATTCCAAGCTAACTTTGCTGAGTGCCAATAATGAAGCTACAGCACAGTTTGTCAAAGATCTAGGAGTGCTGAAGGATTTGAACCAAAAAGTATGTTCACAGAAATATAATGTTTCAACAGTCATGCTTAAAAATTACTTTTTGTATTAGGTCAAATCAAAGAGTGTTGATTCAGTATGGGTAAACTTGAATGGACTGAGCCGGATTGTCGGCGAATATGGTCAAGATTCTGAGGAGACAGCGGAAGCAGTTAATTTGCTGAAGGATGCTATTCAAGAGCTAAAGGATAACCTAAAAACTTCGTACGGGGACAAGGTGTGTAGAAATCTTTTATATTCATTCATTTATTAACATTTGAACAACCTTTTTCTTCTATATTCTAGTTTTTGTTGACCGGTATCACTGATGACAAGCTTTACACCATGACTGCTAGTCGCGTCAAAAGAGACGTTAGCAAAGGCTCGCGAATTTTCGTAACTTTCCATTTTTATTCATCCAATTTCTTTTCATTAATTTACATTTTCGTATTCCAGATAAATGAAACTCAGCAGATTTACAATTTGAACATTTCCAAGCGCTACAGTAGCGACTATTCTTCCATATTCAACATTATCCTGTGGACTTCTATTTTCTTGCTCGCCGCGCTGATTACCACTGCTGGTAAGTTTAAAATTTCCCCTACTTATGCTGTCATCGGCCTTGCTATTCATTCAGCCATAACCGTCATGTGTTTTTCTTGATTACCTTGCAGTTTTCATCTGCACTCTGGATCCCGGTCGCGATTCTATCATCTACAGGATGACGACGCAGCGCATCAAGAAAGACAATTAAAAGAGAACTGCTGCCCAATACCATTCCCTGCACTCTCTTTTCAAAGTTCTGCGTTATGTAGCGCACCTTTTTGTTGTCATCTATATACTTTCTCTCTGTAATTAAAGACACACCAGAGATAAATATGTCCGCGTTCTCCCCTTTGATGTACATTTAATTTCTTTATCTCGTGTTTTTCTTAGACATTGTGCTGTCCCCCTTTTTTTCTTATTCCCGGAGTGTGGATTTAGAAAGTAAAAATAAAATACAATTATATGTGCTCGTGTTGAACATCGTCACGAAAGACCAGGTATCCTTTACAATAGATTGTTTTGCATCTAACAAGAGGGCGTAGAGAGACGTACCTTGACAATGGTATTATAATGAGCATGGTGACTTTCAGGAATAAGAACGAAAGGGAAAAGCCTTTTTCCATCGATTTCTTATTTCGCGGGACTCATAAAATGTTATTATTCTCTTTTCTTGATGAAAGACCGCCCGTTTCGAGAGCAAAGTGCTGGACTTTTACTTTCACCTACACGCTCAGCAGTTGGCCGTCATCGGGTGATGTATATACGCAATGGGCCGAGTGTAGTGTTTCTCAGCAGGCCGCCATGGAGCAGCAACCGCGACTCTCTTTTACTTTTAATGTGCCAAGACCGTAGAATCGTACCTGGGGGCAGAGCGCCGTCCTACTTTTAGCAAATGCGTGGGGCGAAACCCGACCATCCTCTCATCGTGCGGAAAATTGGTGTAGCTAAAGTCTACAATCGCATCGTATTCGACCACCATAGGGCGAATAAAAAGTGAAATGAGAGAATATTTTTTTTATATTACTTCAATATTTTAATTATAGTGTATTGCTGCATCATCTTGTAACAGTAAATAAATTGACAGGTAATAAAGGAAACTTATAAGAATAAGGAAACGTCGTATATTGCGCGTGTATCCTTCAAACGGTTGACTAACCTCCGTGACTTGGTCTAAAGAAACAACACTACAACTTCCTTAGTACGTTACACGACATATCTTTTTATATTGACTGACAAATAACGACAGTTGCAAGTATATATGGATCAGTATTTTTAAAAGCTTCTCGCTCCGTTATTTTTTCTAAAAGAACTTTGCGCATACAATCAAGATCGAATTCTCTCGTGCGAGAAGAAAGTTCTTTGAAACGAAAATTATGTATCGTGTGAGAATAATGTGGTGCACCGTTTAATGAACTAAAGAGTATACAACTAGAAGAACTTTGACATTTGAACGAAGAAAAAAACAGTCCTTGGAATAGGCTATTACGTCTTCTTCACCTACTTTCGGAGGCGTGCTCACCAGACTCAATAATAATCAGATGGCGGCCTACTACAAATTATAACCTACTGTATTCGAGAGAGTGTGGAAGATGTGATGATCTAGATTACACATCTGGCGGAGAAAAACTTTCTTCACGAAACAGGGAAAAAAAAGAGTTGTAGAAAATGACCGCACCCTCGCGCGCGGTTTTTGGGTATCTCCAGATGAATCAGATTTCTTCTTCAAACATGTGACTTTACTATGAAAAAAGTTACATATAAATTCAAGAGTTGATTGAACTACGTGGTGGTAGAATTGGGTGAAGGAAACTCTTTGTATTCTCACCGTGGACAGCACGATTCGATATATACTAGGGCTCCAGCACGCGTACGTGAGTCAGTCCCGCTGCTACCTTAGAGACAGGTGCACGCACTCTTTTTTTCGGGTGCCCAAAGTAGTCAAAATGCATCCTTCAGTGATGCAGGTAGGATTCTCTTTTTTAGTAATTCTAGCCTCGTATGATATTTGTGCCCAGCGGTCAGCACGACCTGTCGAAGATGACGTATTCTCATCAGTGGCCAAAATGGAAGCTTTGGTGCACCAAGAAGATGCAATTGTCAACATGCTGGATGCGTTCTTAATCGAATCTAAGCAGAGTATTCATATCATCCAAGAGTGAGTTGTTACTTTTTTTTTTTATAATACTAAACTTTTTATAGCATGTTGCATAATCAAGATGTAAATTGGCTATTAAAAAAGGAGATGCATCTCTCTCATTATGAAATCTCTAAAATTAAGAGTGCGGCAGCATCCTTTTTATGGTCGAGGGTAATTGAAACATTGTATTACATATATGGCATCATCGTAGCGCAATTTCACATTTCATAAATGAAGAATTGCTGTCAAAACATTTGTGTTTCTATCCTTTCTTCTGTTTATGGATGTCGAGTTGCAAGGTCCCTGAAAACACGTTGCTGATTATATACGCCTACGTCATTATCGAATTGTAATAATAATAATAATAATACTAGGAGTCTCAGTAGTATAGTAAAAAAAAGGATGAAACAATGTCGTGATTTGCACTTTGTGAAAGTGGCTCCCTTGGGGTCTTCCATGCTGTAATCCATTGGTTTCTATTCAAGGTTACTAAAGGTGTGTGAGAAAAAAATACTACAAGAGTCGGAGATTTTTTCTGTTGTTTTTAGAAAGTGGTTATTATATTGCCAAGATCTGTATTGCATTAACGTCGTTCAATTTTCACTTTCACGTACAGTTACGTCTCGTCCTATCGGGCAGTGATGAGATCGGGAGATTTCAGCTCGTCGTCCTTGGTTGCCAATCCCGTAGATGCCTATCATCTCGTCAAGCGCCTCACGATTGATTGGGACGTCGTGGAACGGGTCCTGGAAGCGGAGAGTAACTCCAGTCGCAGTAAGTCTATTACAAAGTGGTATGATGAATTACGTGACGTTTCACTGTTAACTTGTCGTAATCCGTTACTTTTTTGTGGAACTTGTTACGATGTCCTGCTGAAGGCACCAACACAGATTGAATACGCAATAAGGATAATGGAAAAAAATGCTATGGGGACTTTTTTGTTGCTGTCATGATAGATCCTTATTGTAGAATATATGTGTTCCAGTAGGTCATTGCACATTAAACTTAATTACATATACTTGCCCTCCATTCTGGACCAAAACCACTTGAGGTCGTGATCATTATAAATAAAAGAACGGGATTGGAATTGACGTCGGACCCTTTTTGGGGTTTTAGAAGAGAAAATCAAACATGTCGTAATATAATAATTAGTACCCTTGAGGCGAGAATATTTTTTCTTGTGGGTTATGTCACTTGTTTTGACCACAAGAGAAAAAACACTAACGTCCATCGTTTCGGTATAATGAGCCCGAGAATGAGAATTCCCGCTCTATAAAGCGCGTGAATCAGTCATTAAAGTCCTTCTATGAGAAATGGAAAATAATTTAAGTAACACATGTTGTGGAAGCGATGGCAGGGGGTTCTGCTACGTGATTCATATGGACGGATATAACGGGACCTCTCTCTCTATTTTTTCCTTTTTGTTTGCAGATGCTTTGAACCACGTCACCCACTTGCGTGAGATCTCCTCGTTTCCAAACCAAGAAGATCTACACGGAGCTGCCGTAGCCCTGGTATATACCATTTGATTTTCGTAATTATATACATTATAGAACAAGAGAAAACACCTTATTTTCAGGTCCGTCTTCAAGATACGTACCAGCTGAACGTCACTGAGCTTGCGGAAGGCCATTATCCTGGTGTAGACCACTCTAGAGAACGAGGTAACCAACACTTTGAATAGCACCTGCGGATCCCACCATTTTTATGAATGTCATAAACTTTTTTTTTTTTTGTGAAAAAAAGAAGAATTACATTGTGCTGGTATATAGCTAACCTGTCTATTCCTTGAAAAGTGTTTCACAGTAAACGGGATCTAGGTGGAAGGGACTGTCTCTTTGTGGCCCAGCACGCATTTGCGGACGGATATTACGACACCGCACTACAATGGGCGGAGGCGGCTGTCGAACGTTTCATCCGCAAGGGAGGCAGCAGCAACTCTGACTCCGAACTGGATAATTTCCGCAGAGAGGTCAAAAAGTTTGTGGACCATGCTACTCGAGTGGTATGTCGTTTGCCATTTATATCAAAACATAAATCTCGTGACGATTTACAACTACCCGTTATTCTAAAAATATGGCGAAATAGTTGACGATGTGAGATCGTCACACTTTAGAGCTTCTGAATACCACATTAGTAGACCACCTGCGTTACAAATCACGTACCTTTTATATCAAAGAATTACAAGAATGTGACCATCTCCCTTTTTTCCAGACGCTCTATTTAGCTCTGTCAGGCTTTTAAAAGAAAAATCTCTCTTATAAACGGTACTTTTTAAAAAGGTATAACAAATTTTAAAAATGTTAATTTGGCCTCTCCAGAAAATCACTTAATTCGAAGAGCAGCACAGATGGTTTTTTTAAGACATTGGCATCCGTAAAATTATGCATCCTTAAAAGGGTTTCCCCTTGTTTTATGGGCATATTTCAAGAAAGTTCAAAAACTTTACAACAACTTTCTTTCTTCTTTTTTAGCATGACGATGTGTTGGAGAGGCAGGGCCCTCGAGGAATTAATTGGCAAACCAATTTCCATCCTGTGGACCGTCGACAGTTCCGCACGGGAAACAGCGAAAAGTACAATAGTCTCGCCGCACAACAGTTTGTTCCCAAACTGTATCAGCACCAGTAATAGGACATATATTTTATATTATATGAAAGTATTCCACGCACTATTGACCCAACTCTAATAATATAGGACGGAAGACGAAGAGAATGAACACTACGAACGTCTCTGCCGTGGAGAGAAACTTCGAGTTAGTCGAGCGTGCTGTTGTTATACTACATCGTTTATTAACAATTGAAAATAACTTTCTTAAAATATTTTATAGAGTCCAAAAGTAGAGGCAAGTCTCCGTTGCCGGTTGATCACTCGAGGACATCCAGCTCTACTAATCCAGCCAATAAAGTTAGAAGAACAATCCAGCGACCCGATGATTGTGGTTCTCCACGACGTGCTGACGGATCGCCAGACTGACATTCTTCGTGAGCTCGGCGAGCCAAAAGTATAGATGAATCATTAATATTCCGTTATTATATACAGTTTTTTTCTCATCAATATGCTTTGTTCACACCTCAGTTGGCTACGTCGCTGCACCGCGGAGGAGACGGGAGTAAATTTGTGCGCTCCATGATTCGCACCAGTAAAAAGTATGTATACGCTTTCCCCTCAATTTTTTCTTTCTCACAAACGTAACCCGGTTATTTTCTATTTATTATGTCACATTAGTGCATGGTTACAAGAACACGAAAATGCCACGCTACCTAAAATTCGTCAAAGATTAGAAGTTATAACTGGATTGAAATATATACCAGAAACAGCATCAGAGTACTTTCAGGTATAGCACCTCTTTAAAAGCACTCTTTATATTTTAAAAAATTATTAACAATTCAGATTGCTAATTACGGGATCGGTGGATTGTATAAAACACATACGGATAACGTCATCCACCCAGATGTAAGACCACAGGATCAGGATCCATGGAATTTGTATGTAGGAGATAGGATTGCTACTTTGATGGTTTACGTAAGCTGTTGCATAATACATTATGGTGAATGAAAACTGCATATGATCATTTTATGAACAGTTGACTGATGTTGAAGCTGGGGGAGCTACAGTTTTTCCTCGAGCTGGAGTGAGCTGTTGGCCCCGCAAGGGTTCCGCCGCTTTTTGGTGGAACTTGTACCGGAACGGCGAACCCGATTTAACTACGGTATTTTAAAAATGTTACTATGCGTTAAAAAGTAATGACTAACATTAATTGTTTTTTACAGCGTCATGGAGCTTGCCCTGTTCTTCACGGGAGTAAATGGGTATCTAACAAGTGGATTCGTCAATATGATCAAATGTTTGTAGCCAAATGTGGTCTACATCCCTTAGAAAAATTCGACAATCTTCCTTTAGTCTAGAGCTGATTCACTTAGAACTTTAATTTTTTTTAAAATCAGTTTTACTATTATTATAATGCCAGTCTTGGTTTCATGGAAATGTTTGTAAATAAATGTAAATTTTATGGAGAACTTCGATTTGCATAGTTCTATATAATCTGCATTGTGAAAGAGAAAGGTATAAATGGGAACTTTTTTTTCAAATTCACATATCGTGGGCGATAGATATGAGCGATCGGGACCAACATACGTCATCTTCGATAATAAAGGTCCTCATTTATGCTGCTAGAGCAATGCCGCCATCTACTTATGGATCGAAGATGGGATAATCAAGATGATGGATCGAGAGAATCATTCATGACCTGTACTTCTTCCAGTCGTCTCACTTGCTAATGAACATCAGGGTATAATGGTGAAATCGTGATCTATCGATATAATCAAATCTTAAATCGCCTAGTGAAATCGTAGGCGGCATAGATTCTGGTTTAAGGTTCGTTCTATTCCTAATTTTTATATATTAAAAAAAAAAAAAGGAAAAGAGCTGAAGTGGGATTGATATTTGATCTGATAGAAAGCTTTATGATTTAAAAATGCTTTTTATAAAGCTTCATCCGTCCTTTGATGATAGCGAAACAAGTTCATCTCAAACTTTAGATTTTTATAAATATTTTTTGTACAGCACTCGCATCAGAGTGCTTTAAATGTTGGCTCTAATCCGTCAAGAATAAGGGCCAATATTGCAAAAGCCAACCATCTAATTTAAGGTCTTTCATTGAAGTCCAGCATGGTCCAACTATTGGCTCCAGCGGCCACAGCAAGGGACTCGTGCTTGAGGTGCTTCCTACTCCGACGGTCCTAGTGGATGAACGATCAGGATCACAGTAACTAGGGTAGATCCTGTCTTGGTTTACGATACTTGGAATCAGTTCTACTCAATTCTGTGCTCTACTGTAGCAGAGAAGTTGTTCGGGGTGCTTGTCTACGGTATTCTACTGATCGTTCATTTAATCTAATCATTTAATTATTAGATTAAATATTCATTTAATCTAATTACTACCAACTCTTAAACGATCAATCTCTTGGTAATTAGGTGTAGGAACTCAATAATTAGGGATGATCTTGTTCAATCATTATTAGTTTAACATGTAAAAAAAAATACCATACCATACCAGTATGCTAATGGTAAAATAAAGGAATATATTTATATTTTGTTATGAAAATAATGCAATCACAGGGTTACTTGAATTACCTATAATATACAACTTTTTTTTCTTCCTTCAACGATATATTTTATACGAGTTTATTATATAGTA
This sequence comes from Chydorus sphaericus, assembly GCA_030141595.1. Lineage (NCBI taxonomy): Eukaryota > Metazoa > Arthropoda > Branchiopoda > Diplostraca > Chydoridae > Chydorus > Chydorus sphaericus. Next base: position 7,866,986 of record CM057930.1, read on the forward strand.
GCATAGTTGTGTATCGTGTATATAATGACTGCTAGATGGCACTAGCCTTCAATTTAGTTGGAAAAGAATAGCCGTCCACTGCCGCTTCGCTCAAAGTAAGCCGAGGGGTAAGCCAGGTAAAGTTTATAACTTTTCATTACTAAAAATCTCATCTAAAAAACGAGATTGGATCACTGTGTATAAAATGGTTGGAAAAAGTCGTCAACAAAAGAAAAATACAACTTTAATCAAATTAATTAACTAAACTTATCTTAAGGTTGTTAAACTATCTGTTCCCTTCTGATTTGCATTCATTCATAATTGCGTAATCGCATTTCAACCACTTAACAAAATCTACATTCTTGAAATAGGTTGGGATAGAAGAAAATCTTCACTCAAAGATTTTTCATTAATACTAAGATGCGACAAACTGCTGAATTCTTGGATAAAAATAAATAAAAAGAAAAAGCTTGCTTCCCTCGCTCAGTCTCTACTATGTTTTCTTTAAGCACGTATTGATCACGCAATTTCTTTGCACATCCGGATAAATCTACCTTACTCTTACCTTTAAGATTTTTTCCCCCTGCTTCTAGAAGATATACTTATTTTATCAGATAACCAAAATATAAAGTGTATTGCTTACAGAGTTCATTTTTTGATAAAAAATGATCATCAATAACCCATGCATGAAAAATCATAGGTTTCAGTAGAGCCCTTTGATGATGGTGTTGACTCGGAAATACATGTCAACATCCGGAAACCTGACAATTTATGAATCGACGAGAAGGGAACAGACTGATCAAACACGAAACGAATAGGAAGCTATAAATAACGAATAGGATCCAACAGTAGCAAGGAGCACCCTTTTTTCTTGTTCTATTCTTGTAGATATATTTCATATATATTCTCTCTTTTTCAATCCATTGAACTGGAGACATTCAGAAGCACAGCAGAGACTATAGTGAGTTACAACGACGAGTCCACACACTTTTTCTCTCTCTCCCCTTTTTTGGGACTTCCCCCTCTCTCAATGGTCACCTTCCCTTTATGCATATATTCCTTTTCTATTTCGGACTTGTTGCTGCTAGAGAATCGAATCCTTCTTCTTTTTTCTTATTCATTTTTATTTATGGCAACGATCGAAATGGTAAAGAAAAGGTAAACAGGTTAGATGTACGCGCGCGCATTCGTTTCTTCGGCTTTCTTCTACGCGGCTCCCGTGGCGCGCGTCTTTCTCAATGAAAAAGTTCGTCTAGCACTAGCTACGTGTAGACATGGACGCCTTTATTTCTAGGTAGCTCCTGGGTGCACCTCTTTTTCAAATTTCAACGGGGCTACTACCCACCGTCCAGGGAGCGGTATAACAACTTCCTGTAATTTTGCTTGGCAGTTTTCCTTTTTACTTCTTCTTCCTTCCTTCTCTTCTCCACGGATGTTCTTCTTTTCATGACCCGGTCTCTTCTTTAGCGAAGGAGTCAACCCCAAATTGCCAAAACTTTTATTCTTCTTTCATTCCGCAAGGGAGGCAACAGGTCGTTTTCTTTTGGCTTCTTTATTACTTTGGAATCGTCGTGAAGGTGGGCGGGCAGGCAATTCATCTCAGACTCTTTTAAACACTTTTGCCAATACGGAATAGCCGGTAGCCGTCAGTCTCCAAAACGATCCTCGTAAAAGATCAAACTTTAAAGGCCATTAAATCCCGTCACGCCATCAACTGAATATGTACAACAGATCTTTCGGAAATTCATTGTTAACAGTTTTCAAAAGTCATCAACATGTGTTGAGTGATGTCAGAAGAATATGTAATTCAAGCGCACAAACTATAATCGGTTGGTTGACAAACAAATGAGGATAATCAGTTAGATTGCGTCTTTCCAAGTGAGAGGATATTTGTAGTGTGCCATGTTCAAAAGAAAAGAAACGGCTTCCGACCAATCAACGACCCATTGAAGGCACTAACAACCGATTTATTTCCACCTTCTTCTCTTTTGCACATTCCTGTTTTGCCTAACTGAACGTAGTGTTGCAGCACAGTGTCCAAGTTCAGGTAGAAGAAATAACTGAGGAGCAATACGGCACACAAGAGCTTCAGCAGCATCTCTTATTCTACAAATCAGTGGACTATGAAGGGGAGATGAACCCCCGAATGAAGTGAACTGCACCGCTTTATCGACTGTTGAATGAGAACATCAAACCTTGTTGCCCTGTCACCGTTGCAAAAAGAGTGACGCAATTGTTCTCTCATTCTTTCCATTCTCTTATTTATTTGTCCCTGTCTCTTAGTGACGGGCTTTTAATAAAAAGCTCCTCTTTTTGTATGGTTAGAAATATTGTCCGGCCGAAACTGAAATAAAGTGGTTAGTTTTTAAAATGATTAGTTAAATAACTCTTAACATTTTTCTTATTCACTTTCTTATTTTATCTCGTACTTAAAATATAGCTCCGAATAAAAAGAAAATTTGATTTCTGCCCTGAATAGCAAGAAAGTTGAGATTATGCATCCGGTCTTGGTTGTTGATACGGACGCGGTCATTGCGCGGCGGCGCCCCCCGTCGCGTTCACGTCCGTCGTCATACTTGACGGAACAAGGTAACCGGTTTCCCTATATTCACTCTCCTCACTTATTTATCTCACCCTCACCCTACTTCTCTCTTCTAATAAAACAACCTCTGGGCGTATAGGTAGACTACTCTATTTCTTCCGCCCCTATATTCCAACGACTAATTCAAACGAGTATAACAAAAGCTATCGCAAATGAGTCCCTTTTGGAGACATCTATATATTGATCCCAGATCGGATTCCAACAGGAGAGTGTATCCAATTTGAAATCGAAAGCGAGAAAAGTAGTACTGCACACAGATAAAGAAAAGAAGGAAAAAGAAATTCCTTTGGCCACCGCCCCCATCCATCATCTCAGCCGGACATTCCGACTTTTTTTTGGTGTACTTTTCTAGGTTTGCATTCAATCTACAAGTATACATATAGGCTTACAAGGTTCTTAAGCACTTTTTTTTTATTCTTACAAATCTACTGCTACTGTTCTCTATACATACGGGTTCAAACAGAAAAAAAAACTAAAGCGTTTTCAACTTGATGTATAGGAAAGTACATAAAGCAATGCCATATGGCTTCACAGTTATATACAGACATGCTGGGATCAAATAACAATAAAAATGTGTCCTTTGCCATATAATCAATGTAAACTACAAAATAGTTTTCGAGCGTTATATTTCAAACTTATGTATACAGCCATTTTAAAAGCCGTTATATTTTGTCGCGCAGTCGTTTAAAAATTAATAAAAATTAGAAAACAGAATTTCAAAAAAATTGAGAGAAATAGTAAATGTTCAGTGACACCTTGTAGGTCGAGAGCAAGTCACGCATTGCACATTTGTTACGTTATACACAGACAAGTACACCGCACAGGTAAACCGTATAGAGTAATTCAAGCATCAAAACACGTGACTCGTATATTTCTTTTCTATTAATTGTTTGGCTGGTGGTCGTGGTGCCGCATTTGATTCCAGCAGGCTTCCCACCTTTTTTGCGACACATTTTTTTCAACTGAAAAATGGTTTGGATGCTTCAAGAATGTTTCCTTTACAATTTTTTATAGTAGAGCTCATTTTTCGCTCTTTTTCTGTCCCCTCTTATTTATTGTTGCCTCTAAAGAAGATTGTGTCATCGTCATCTTCTCGATGGATTTATGAAATTCATATACACTTTATCTACTTATATATTTTTACGTTTTAAATATAGTATTTTTAGAAAATGCGTGCTTAAGGAATGGCAATAAAAATGGTCAGCCCCTCCTGTTGAGAAAATCTTTTGTCTCCTGCTGGACAGAACAAAACGGAGATGTTTGGTATTTTACAAGGAAACAAAAGAGCAGCAGTTTTAGAAGAACAAGCAGAAGGCGTTAGTAGTCAAGTCTGTATATTGTTTGAACCCTTTTCAGCGATTATCAAGTGACGAGATCAAGTATACCAAAAACAGCAGCGCGTCCGGTTCTTGTTCAGCTCATCCCCTTGTTTGTTTTTCTTCGATATTGTCTGTCAGTAATGTATAAAAATAGTTCAATAAGAAGAAGGCCGGTACTGCAGAATATCCGATAAAGATCGAAAGACAACTGCACACCGCAGGGGTGTACCCAAACAAGATCCATTACTTTTTCTTTCTATATATTTCCAATCCTAGTTTTTTGTACAGTACATACACATCGATGGTAATCGTACACCTTGATGGTCAGCCGTTCCGACCGGAACTTGATGGGGTCAACGTCTGCTGGTACTGTCTATGCCCAAATAGTAAACCATTAAAGGGTTGAGACCCTGTTGTTTGCAATTTTTTTCGTTATGGAGAATAATACCTGGTATTGTTCTTGTTTCTTGAGCGTACCGTAGGACATCCGCCCTACTGCCTATTTGCTCACAGGCAGAAGCTACTGGCTGCAGCGATTTCCACAAGCGCAAAAACAGCTAGCAAATGGTGCTTTATTTGCACAGATGCAACGAGCAGAACACACAAAAACTAAGTTCAATAACCTCTGAGGTCTTTCTTTTCAAAAGAGGACTCGTCAACCCGTTATACTCATAGAATTTCCAATAGTTATATTACAAGATTCGCGATATTCATTCATTTAGTAGTTTGATACTGTTGGTGGTCTCTCTATCTGCATTGAAGATGCTATTTTCCCTTTCTTCTATTCTATTCTTTGATGCTTTACCTGTCCCTCTGGGCGAAAATGATTTTGTGTTGTTCGCGTCAAGCCCACTGAAAGTGTGCAAGCACGGCGTTAAACGGTCGTTTGAGCCTTTTGCTGATGGCGGCCTTCGGCTTTTAATGGTCAATAACAGAGCTGAGGGACGCGCGCGGTCAGTGAGCTTATGGAGCTGTACAGTACGCTCCATCTGCTTCTACTGTCACTAAGAAATAATGCATCAGCCACTAGAGAGTAAACAAGATGAAAGCGAGAAGCTTCAGCTATTATGACAATCACCTAGGTGGTCGTCCTCCCAATTGTTACCATTTTTAAACCGAATATATAAAATAGTCAATCAATGGAGCAGACATAAATTGGGCTACTGGTCAGACTTTTAAAAAACTATTTCGATTATATGTTACACACAAGCTGTGTCATCCTTCTTTGAACAAGTTGAGAGAGAAAGAGAAAGCAGCAGATGAGGCCGACACAAACATGCTGTGATCAACTCCAGGAGGTTTGAAATGCTGCTGAATGAATATTGACCCTAAATAGTGTAGCAGCAGCAGTTCATAGAAGAAGAAAAATGGATGAATGAAACTATCGCCCAGATAGCTATTGTTCATGTTGACCGCACTTCAAGTGGTTTCTCTCTTTTCTTGACTCGCGGAATCTATATCTGAGCATTCAAGTCCAACAATAGGATGGACCTCATGTTTAGAATGAATGAATACAGCAAGTTATTGGACTTCATTCAAACATTTAGTATATATAACCTCACAATGAAATAAGAAGCCAAAAAAGGGAAGTTTAATGAACTCGCTGCTTGTAACTCTTTTGGTGGTCTTAAGAGTGTCCCTTTACATTTGGCTTCTTTCACATATTGAATATATGTCGCGATTGATCGATGCGTTATATTCATTCTTTTTTTTAAATACAAGTTTATTTCCATATTAAAAAGCTTCTGCTGGACGTTTCGCATCGACGATCCTTTTCATATTCCTTTGATGAGTTGATCAACCTCTTCTGAAAAAGTTTGTTTTTTTAAAGAGCTTTCAGGAATTCTGTCGATTGAGATATCGACACGCACGTGAATTGATTTGCGCTCGAGATTTGGGCTTTCCACGCACCATCCATCATTTATCATTAGCTATCTTTACATTACCTGGTAGCAATGTCGCGTGCTCCTCCAACATTAACAGCTTCATTATAGGATGAAAAAAACAAATGAAGAAGAATTCGCCAAGAAAACAAGAACCCGGTTTTACGCAAGACGTTTAAGGCAGGTGCTGCCTCCTTCATCGGCATCAGTTTCGTGGTTTTTCCTGTATAAAATTTTATAGTAGCTCTGCTGCCTGCGTTCGTATATTTATTACTGGCCGTGCCGTGTTGACCTCGGCGCCTTTACGAGAGACCAGCTGAGAGAGCGAGCTAGCCCTGATGCAGCTGTCTTTTTATTTGGTTTAATTCGTGCTGTGCTCCTTCGCCTCTCTTCTCTTTTGTGTACACTTGCCATGTAATAAGACGAACAAGAATAGAGAGGGGGGTGCATCTGCCCTGCTGTCTCTATTAAATAGGCCCGATCAAGTACATAATAGCGCCATTTTCTGCAATGTTTTGAGTCTTATTTGCCCGTCGTATTATTGGACAGATGGTCATCACCAGCCGGCCGTGATATACGAAACCTGTCCTTATTCTTTGTGTTGTATAATCACACCGTATACTTGGAATCACGGATGGAAATCCTATACATGACGGGTACTCTATTATTTAGGTGATTGCATCTGAATATAAGCTCTTTGTAAATATACAGTAAATTATTTTCAGGTTGAATGAGTGTATGTATACACGTTATTTATATTTGGCGCTTGCCGCCAAACACTATTCAAATTCATTTTATTTTTCAAGTGGTCTTTTCAAGAAAAAAAATACAGAAGCTATAGATTTAAAGCTTCTGTGAGGAGAAAGACGGGCCACTTGACCGCGAAAGGTGAGCACAGGTGACCGTCTCTCTATACACAGTAGCGCAGCTTATTATTCGTCTTGGAGAAGAAGAAGCCCCCCTTCTTTTTAGAGTGACCCCGAAATTCCACCTTCTGCGGACAACTACAAAGCCAAACAAAGTTTCTCTCTCTCGGATAAATTTGCCTCGTCGTTTTCTACGAGAAAAAGAAAATTTGTGGGTCATGCTGGGTGATGGAGAAAAAAAATTTGTCCGTCCGATTAAACACGATCCGTCTTCAATGAAAGGATGAATGATGCAATGAGCTATATGATTTCAACTCCTTTTTCACAAAGATTTGAAACATACATTTAAACTGGAAATGGAAGAATCTTAAGGATTTTAAATTCTCTCTAGGTCGAGGTCGTCACGGATGCTCTAAATTTGTTTGTGTGTGTGTGCCTCTGCACTAGCTACTGATGGACGTGTGTCGGTATTATTTGCTACCAGTCTGAAGATTCTTTGGTCAAGAGAGAGTTGGGCGACACAACCTATTGGCGCCCTAATCGCTGTGTAAAAAAGGGAAAATGTGTTGCTAAAGTTTGAGCAGCAGTTCAACACACACACAAAAATAGGAAGCAGCCATATGGCATCTGAGTTGTTCTTTGTGAGTTGGCTACCGCGAGGGCGGCTCGCGCCACATTTGAGACCGGCGCTCAATTGACTGTGACCATCATGAACTGACGGTGCAAAAATACAGGAAAAAAACGAAGGTTAAATGTGTGTGCGAGAACCTTCTGTTCCATGACGGTGACACTCTTTTCCCTTTGGGCATCCCATTTCACCTCCCCCTAATTGCTCTACACCAGGTCGTCGAGCTTTTAAAACGAACAAATTGCCAACAAAGTTATGCATAAATTAATTTTAGGCACGTTTAAAAGTTTCTTCTTTACATCAGGCCAAAGACCTCAGCAGTTAAAGATGAAGGGTTGCGTATGTAAATCGATACTTGTTGTGCACACGGGCGTGCCAAAAACTCACTTCAGTCCCTCTTTCTTTTAGACCTACCAAGAAGAGAATAAGGCTCCACTTATTACTGGTGGTCAATACATGATCTACTTCATATGGTCAAGACCTCCTGGGATTTATATTTTATTGCTCTGACCATTTGAAGACAATAGGAGGAAAACAAACAAGACGTCTTAGTAACAAAAGAGCGAACCGGACGTGCTGCTGTGAGCTCCAACACCTCTTTTTTTCCTCGTACTGCTTCTCTTCTGATCTCGTCACTTGATAACAAATAAGAAAAGAATGCGACCCTTTCTTGACTAATGACGACGGTCTTCCCCCTGAAACAAATTCTTTTGTTTTCTTATGGAGGACAGAAGAAGAAAACACAACCCTATACCGGAGAGACAAATAAGCCTCTCAACAGGAGGGCTAAGACACTTTTTCAAAATTCAAATGATTTATCTCGGACCCGCAGCTAATTTAAATACAAGTAGACATGATATGCTACCAGCAGCATAGAATCTGTTATTATTACGTCAGGCATATATAAGAAAAAGGTGATGACATTCTTGAGATTCCTTAGGGTCAAGCGTCTTTGACAGGCAACGATGACGACACAATCACAGACTTGATCCTAAAAATGGCCCCTCTATATAGGTGAATAGGCCTTTATAATACCGCGCTCTCTTTTCATCTCTCGTTTATGGAATTTTTAAAGAAGAAAATCACATTCTATATATTTGAGTAATATTTTATAACGTGTTTTGATGCATGAAGTACGCCGCCTATATAGCTCGTGTGGTTTCTGTGTGTGCTTTTGAGCGGCAGCGCAGCAGTCGCGTCCCACGCTGCCCCTGTAATTCAGGAGGTTTTAACACGAAATAAATGTATCGAGCGTGACTTGGCGCTCTTTTTAAAAAACTACAAATATGTATGTATACACTCTTTGTTATTACTCTTAACTTGTTTTGCATGGGGAGAGCCATTCATTCAAATATTATAAGAGCTATGTTGAGATCGGGATATAATTTAATCTGATCCTTACTTCCTGCGTGGGTTTTGAATGATTTACGTAACTGCTAAACCATATGGTGCCGATCTACTTTTCTCGCATTAAAATGCACAATAAATCCAACGATTTCCCTCGACACAACAGGAGCAGTAGCAATAGATTAAAGTAGAAGAAAAAAGGAGAAACTTGTAAGCTTGAAGATTGAATGCAAACCCAGGAATAAACTGAAAAAAAGTCGGAATGTCCGGCTGAGATGATGGATGGGGGCGGTAGCCAGAGGAATTTCTTTCCTCCTTTTCTTCTTCTAAAAGAGCATTTTTTTCTCTCTCTTTCGATTTCGATTTGAAATTAGCCACACTCTTAAGAATCTCACGGAATTTTATACGAGAAGTTGAATAATCTCGATTGAATCTAGTTTTCATTTATATTGGGAAAATTCCATACTAATGACAATTACAATGAATGAAATAACAAGTGGAATCCAATAAGAGTTATATACATTCCTACTACTCAATTGGTGATCGATGAGGGGCGACGAAATGCTGATGAAAAGAGTTGTAATGGTGAATGACCAGGGACGTTCCACTTGGTCAGTCAAGTTCCAGTGCTACACTTGATGCCTGGTTTTCTATACACTTTAATTATTAGCCCTGTAGTCGACTGATTTAGTTGGTGGAAGAGGAAGAGGGGGGAAGAAGAAACACCTCTCTCTACCGTCCAGAGGATATTTTATGGACACGAAAGAGACGTGAAAAGGGAAGGAGAAATAAGACAGGTTAGTCTGTTCCATCGAGTGTGACGACGACGGACGTCGTTCGGCGCGATGACCGCGTCCATAGCTCTGACGACGTCCGCCTGCCTCGAGGATGAGTCGAAATAAGCAAATCCTAAAACCGGATGTGAAATCACAGCACAGACCCAAAGCAAACAAAAAGTCCGTTTTAAATCAATAACTTTTTTTTGCAAAGGTTGTAACATTTCTTCATCAGAATGAATAATGTCTTGATGACCATGAAAACAACTTCCCCGTGTGAGCATTCCTTACGTAAGAAATGACAACCTTGACAACTACATCCGTTTGATCATAAAAAAAAACAATTCTGTAGGATAAAGATTGACGTATAAACATTATATATGTAGCACAAGTAAGTAAATCATGTCTCTATTGTTATTTGGATGAAAAATAGCTTAGAGACCAAATTCGTCAGTATAAGAGACAGGGACAAATAAATGAGAGAATGGAAAGAATGAGGGAACAATTGCGTCACTCTTTTTGCAACGGTGACAGGGCAACAAGGTTTGATGTTCTCATTCAACAGTCGATAAAGCGCTGCAGTTCACTTCATTCGGGGGTTCATCTCCCCTTCATAGTCCACTGATTCGTAGAATAAGAGATGCTGCTGAGGCTGTTGTGCCGTATTGCTCCTCAGTTATTTCTTCTACCTGAACTTGGACACTGTGCTGCAACACTACGTTCAGTTAGGCAAAAGAGGAATGTGCAAAAGAGAAGAAGGTGGAAATAAATCGGTTGTTAGTGCCTTCAATGGGTCGTTGATTGGTCGGAAGCCGTTTCTTTTCTTTTGAACTTGGCACATTACAAATATTCTCTCACTTGGAAATACGTAATCTAACTGATTATCCTCATTTGTTTGTCAACCAACCGATTATAGTTTGTGCGCTTGAAATACGTTCTTCTGATATCACTCAACACATGTTGATGACTTTTGAAAACTGTTAACAATAAATTTCCGAAGATCTGTTGTACATATTCAGTTGATGCCGTGACGGGATTTAATGGCCCTCAAAGTTTGCTCTTTTACGAGGATCGTTTTGGAAACTGACGGCTACCGGCTATTCCGTATTGGCAAAAGTGTTTAAAAGAGTCCGAGATGAATTGCCTGCCCGCCCACCTTCACGACGATTCCAAAGTAATAAAGAAGCCAAAAGAAAACGACCTGTTGCCTCCCTTGCGGAATGAAAGAAGAATAAAAGTTTTGGCAATTTGGGGTTGACTTCTCCGCCAAGAAGAGACCGGGTCATAAAAAGAAGAAGAAACATCCGTGGAGAAGAGAAGGAAGGAAGAAGAAATAGAAAAAAGGAAAACTGCCAAGCAAAATTACAGGAAGTTGTTATACCGGCGCTCCCTGGACGGCGAGTAGTAGCCCCGTTGAAATTTGAAAAAGAGGTACATCCAGGAGCTACCTAGAAATAAAAGCGCCCATGTCTACACGTAGCTAGTGCTAGACGAACGTTTTCATTGAGAAAGACGCGCGCCACGGGCAGCCGCATAGAAGAAAGGCCGCATAGAGAATCGTATGCGCGCACGTACATCTAACCTGTTTACCTTTTCGATCGTTGCCATAAATAAAAATGAATAAGAAAAAAGAAGAAGGATTCGATTCTCTAGCAGCAACAAGTCCGAAATAGAAAAGGAATATATGCATAAAGGGAAGGTGACCATTGAGAGAGGGGGGAGTCCCAAAAAAGGGGAGAAAGAGAAAAAGTGTGTGGACTCGTCGTTGTAACTCGCTATAGTCTCTGCTGTGCTTCTGAATGTCTCCAGTTCAATGGATTGAAAAAGAGAGAATATATAGGAAATATATCTACAAGAATAGAACAAGAAAAAAGGGTGCTCCTTGCTACTGTTGGATCCTATTCGTTATTTATAGTTTCCTATTCGTTTCGTGTTTGATCAGTCTGTTCCCTTCTCGTCGATTCATAAATTGTCAGGTTTCCGGATGTTGACATGTATTTCCGAGTCAACACCATCTTCAAAGGGCTCTACTGAAACCTGCGATATTTCATGCTTAGGTTATTGATGATCTTTTTCGATTATAATGGAAAATTCTATCACAGATATACTTGGACAGATATTCTTTGACAGATATACTTTCACAGATATGCTTATGACAGATATACTTTCGGCTATCATACGATTAATTCAGTTTTTATATTAACTTGACAAATGTTAGTATGGTTCTGGTTGAAAATCGACCGTCATATGATTTCAACCGTCGTCATATGATCAATTCGCTTACGATATTACATCAACTTGCAAACGATTTCGGTTAAAGTCTGATCCATACGCGATAGCGATATATTTAGTCACTTGATAGAAGAATCTAACCTCTAGTCGCATGAGAAAAAAAAAAAGAATTTGAAAGGTAAGAGTGAGAAGGTGGATTTATGCGGACACGTGCAGCAAGAGGAATCGCGCGGACAATAGGGGTCTTCAGAAAAAAAGGAGAGAGAGAGAGATGCGCGGTTTTCCTCACCCATTCAGAACTCAATGGTTCTATTCTGGGGACATAACATTCTTCTCCTCCCTCTTATATTTTCCCCTTATACATTTTGCTCGAGTGGAAAGCAGCACTACTCTTCCGTTCCGATCCGTACAGTACGGATTTGATAATCCGCGCCGCCGCGCGATTCGAAGAAGGGGAAATAGGTATAAAATCTTGAGAGGATGCCCCCTGCCGCTTTTCGACAACCCGTTTCCGATCCTCCAAAATATTATTTCAAGGTAACACAGAGAGAGACATTATTATCAAGTCGAGCTTTGGAATCCTTTATTCATTTCAAAACGGATTTTCAACAGTTGATATCGTACTCTTTTTTAAACCATCTTTAAGTTTTAGCCAAATAAAATTGGGATGATTCAATATCAATAACTATCTCCTCCAAAGATCTTGAAGAGTATCATTGAGACGTATGTATAAACAGGATCAGGTGACAGTGAAAATCCTCGGTTTTTGCAAAAGAGCTCTTTCCATTTGAATGCATATATTGAGAGAAAGAGAGAGCGGTCCATTCATCGCTCGGACCACAACATGTTCATCGATACTTGTGCAATATGAGCGACACACTTCTTTATAGACGTCCAGCTATATACCAGTTTCGAAAACATCAAAGACGTCCAGCAGGAGCGAGCGAGCCGTAATCCTCATGTGACCCTCCTCTTAAAAAAAAGAAAACGATCCGGTTACAGCATACAGTCCACAGCATGACATAAGGTCCCCCCTTCAAAAACTGCGGTCGGGTGACCCGAGCGCTTTCATTTTTATGTCACAATCGACGAAGCTATTATATAGAAAATATATATAATATTCCGAGTTTTAAGACTCTCTTTCTTATGCCTATTGATTTCGGGTTAGAAGGTCAGCAAAAATATACAAGAGGGACCACCCCACGGTCCGATAGGTTTCTGAATGGGCAAAAGGATTGCGGTTAGCTCACATATAAGAAAAGAGGATTGAATAAGGTGCTCACCCGTTGCGCCATTTAAGGATCAGCACGTCATACGCGCGCGTTCAAAAAGTCCCCCCTTTTTCATGGTCTTCACAGGGGTTCTTCTTCTTTCAGATTATGCACGCGAAATAAAATATGAATTTGCTGGCTCTTGATGCCCGGATGTGAGAGTGTGCCCACTCGGTCGACTTAGATATACAAAAGAAAACTTAAAAACTTGAACTATACTTCAAGTTCTTATATACGATGATTCTAAATGTATAATAGTAACCCTTGTTTTCACTGTACCGGCGCAAGTAAAAATTACGTTACGCTCACTAGATCTCAAGATTGGATAACAACACCGCCGCCGAAAGAACAACAAGTGAAGCGTAATTTTTTTCTACCGGCATTTTATGACGTGCTAGAGCGGCCATTTTGGATTTAGCACTTCAAATAAAGAGGGTAAGAACAAGGGTGGCGGCGTGCGCCAATGATCTGATCTACAGACGCGCCGGCCGTCACCCATTACGAGCGGGCATGTGTATCGATATGATGATAACCACAAAACTCGTAAAATAAAACAACAAGCAATGACCGGGGCCATCAGCTACACAAAGTGTTTGTGTTGATGCAAAGGACCCGACAGTTTTCACACCGGCAAAAAAAAAGAGATGATCATCAAAAGGTGTCGCTCCTGCGGACTGCCAACAGAGGGATGTGAAATCCTGATCGCCCATAGCTTTTGCGCGTGGCATAATACAATAAAAACCCCTTTTTTAAGGGTATCGTAAACTTGGTTCTTTTATAACTGGCTACTGGGCTGCTGGACCACAAAGATTGAATTACTATACCACAATAATATGATCGTAAATATTTGATTTAGAGAGAAAAACAGGCGTGAAGTAATGAAAGTTTTGAATAAATATGCAAAAAGAGAGTTTTTAACGAGCAGCTCGCGTGCCACCTAGAACGGGCTATTGCTACTGTACCCCATTGAAAGACGACTATTTTTAGTTTTACTATGTGTAAGTTATTATTGTACCCCTTGCTGATTTTTTTTTCGGAAGTCCAGCCATCCAAGATCAAAACGATATGGCGCGACTGCCGAACAAGACGACTTACTTGTCCCGTACCTATAGGATTATAATGTAAACAAAGGAAAGAGAGATATAAGATGATATCCATCGGAAGAGAAGAAGAAGATGTCCAGCTGAGTGGGGGGCAAAACAATGGTGGTGAACGCAGGGGGATCCTCTCTTAGATATCCATCGATCAGCAGTCGATTTGTTTCCCAAAAAACCCTCATACGAGAGAGATTACAAGACGGTACCCTCATTTCTATATATAATTTATAAGAAGAATCAAGGGGGGTTCGATGCTGTCTCCTGATCATTATCATCTTCCACTTTCACAGCAAATTTAATCGATTTGTCTACCGGACTTGAATGAATCGTTCTTTTATAAATTTATATAGAAAAGTTTCCACCATACTCTTTAAAGTTTAATGGTCCCCGAAAACACACATTAAAAAAGAGTCATTAAAATGAGATGCGTACTTAAAAAAAAGTGTACCACGTATGCTACAAAGTCGTGCATTCTGTAATGAAAACAGGAACGACAAAATGTAACTGCCTCTGATGATTATCAATCGACAATTAGTTGGAATCAAAATAGACACGCGCCGGACTCAGCACGCGACTCGAGGCTGTACATCGGAGCGCCGCTGTTTTTGAGGTACCGTCCAGAGCAGAGCCGGTTGGTGGTGGTGGTGGTGTAGGCGGCCTTAGGGAATAGGAGGAACAACACACGCTTATCTTACCTGAGGCAATCCAGCACACACGTATGAGGAAAAAAGAGGGGGGTACGTATAGTCATTGTCATAAGAAGGGGAGGTAAAGAAAGGAGCACGTAAGCTCCGCCTTCTCTCTTTCGCCAGGGGTGAGTCTAGCAGAGGGTACAAGAGGAAGTGCTGGTAGTCCAAGAGCCTTCATTCGGGACGTAGCTCCCGAGCTGTACGGATTTTATCCCTCCTACTACTTCTCGCTCTGCTCGTCAGTGTTCTTCAACTCTTAACAAACCCCACTTAGGATTTTTTTGTTGACACAAACACAAGAAAAAATAGTGATTCGAAGATGAACAGCCCCATGAACAACAACATGTCTCCACCAGAGTACAAGGCCATGGCAAACAAGAGGTCCCTCCAGCAGCCTGGATCAGCAGCATCCTCCGCCAAGAAGAGGATCCAGTTCAACAGTATGGGTTACGTGCTTCCCACCGGCTCCTCCGGCTTCCGTTGCACGACGGAACGCCCGTGAGAGAAATCGAGTGAAGCAAGTCAACATGGGCTTCGCTGTCCTCCGCCAGCACATTCCGACTTCTTTCTGTGAAGCCTCTTCCGGTGGCAGCAATGGAAACAACAGTTCCGGTGGATCCAGCTCCGGAAAGAGCCGCAAAGTCAGCAAGGTAGATACTCTTAGATGTGCTGTTGAGTACATCAGGAGTCTCCAAGATATGCTGGATGCTGAAGGTTGCGATACGGCCTCTACGGCTTCGTCAAGTGCCTACTCTTCGGTCGAGAACATGTCACCACCAGCTCATCTGCCATCCAAGAGCTTTTCTTACCACCACCATCAACCAGGTTAGTCTATTAATAATCTATTTTATGACTTGTGACGGATGTAATCAACTTGTTTATCCGCACAGGTACGTCGTCCTTGTCTCCATCCAACTACAGCGACGCCTCTTCTCCGACACCGAGCGACTGCTACGGCTCTGAGCACTCTTACTACACCGCCTCATCTCAATGGGGAGGAGTAATGGCTCACGGTGACCATCATCCGGCTACCGTCGGCGGATACCCTGTTTACGACGCCCCCGACTTTAACTCCGAAACGGTCGATGCGCCCAACGAGGACGAGCTCCTCGACGCCATTTCTTGGTGGCAACAAAGTCAATAAGGTAAAAATAATATCTTTCTTCCGGGGGTACTTTTTTTCGACAGGATACGAGAGCACAATATAAGAGGAAATCGCGGATCCGGGGGTATTGGGTCATCCTTCAGCAATTGTTCGTCTCTGTATGTGTATATACACTATTCGGGGGTGCTATATTCGGAATTTCTTTTACTTTTCGGGCCAGGGTTTTTGAAGGGGAATCTATTGTATACATAGTATGAATGGGGTCGATCGTAAACTTACTGTATAGGATTTATATATAAAGAAGAACGAAAATCTAAAAATTATTTTTTATTTTCATTTTGACAGGACTTATTTCTTCCCCTCTCTGATGGAGACTTGTACTGTGATATAAATGTTTTTGGACGGCCCATCAGTACGACGTGCGTGTGAAGAACAAGGAAAAAAAGCCATCAAACCACACTACTTTGCCAGCCATCAAGTGCCTCCTCCGCGATCAAACGTGTGTTCCAGTGCCTTTGATATTTGTATATATTTAAAAGAAAAAAAGAGTTTCAGCTAGCCGCTCTTTCTTGCCTGTGCCTTTTTGTGTGAGAGAATGTCCGCCATCATAATGATGCTCAGTAATATTTTATTATTATAATCGCACATGAAACTACCGATCCTGCCCTATGGCTTTATTGAAAGACGCAATCCTGTTTTGTTTGACGAGGCGCGTATATCAGTGATGTACATATATTACAATCCACATTTTTTCATTCTTGCGATTCCCAAAATTTTACATCGATGCCAAGTTGTGTTTCAATCTTTACCCAAAATGAATACATTTTTTGTGTGTTTACAAAGAAATTACTCTCTGTTCTGCGTTCATTTCTTTTCAATTTTAAAAGAGTTAAATGGTACGATCCAATAACACAAAACTTTATGAAAATGTTGAAAGTTAAGAGAGAGAGAGCGCGTGTTACATTTTAGCGAGATTTGAAAGAGAGTTTATTTACATCAAAATAAAGAATACATTGTATTTAAGGTACACGCAATAAAATGCCACTTGCTGGTTTTCCATCATGTCGGCGCTTGACGACACAATACCACGATAGAAACAAACAAATGGAAGGCTATATGGTGTTATGCTCTACAGGCAAATAGGTATGGACAGGCTATTTTGCCCTGTAAAATTTACTGGACCATAGATTTAACGGATAGAAACATCAATGGAATGGTCAAAATGACGATGGACTGGTATGACGATGGACCGGTCAGCTGCTGCAGTGATCTACCTGTTTTCTGCTCATCAAAGTGGGCTTTTCTTTTCATGAATGAAAATAAGAAACAGGTCCTATACTCTTTTTCCTTGTGTCTTTGAGGTTTTGAAAAGAATAGGAGCCGACATTGGGGAAAAAAGACACCGATCCTTTTCTTTCTATATTTTTCTTGAATGACGTTGTCGGCAACTGGGCTCCTGCTGCCGCTGTTAAAACTTGACACCCTTATCAGAGACCATCCTCCTCGCCCCATCACACTTGAATTATATAAGACACCAACCAATGTCGAGGTGATGGATGATATGGCTCAACACCAAAGGTTTCCCTATAACAGAAGAATTTCTTATATTGACCTTAATTAGAATAAGGTGGAGCCGTAACAACGTCAAATTCTTAGAAAAAAGGTGGTCATTGTCTTCCGGTTTCTGTTTTCTTTTTACTATTCACTATTCAATTTTTTGCCAATGTTTGCAGTTTCTTCATCAATGATTAATGGTTCTTGAAACGGTTAAAAAGGAGAAGGCGCCAGCCATGAAATGAGCCTTGATAGGGGGAGCGAATTCTTAAAAAAACGATAGAAATAAGTCTTAGATAGAAAAGACGGAAATTAGGGAAATTAGAAGGAAAGTTGACGTCTGTTAAGTTGGATGACATGTTGGGTGTGAATATGGGAGGCATGGCAGCTGCCTAGCACACGCTATAACTACACGTAAAAAAATAAAACTAAAAAAAAAGTGAAAGAGGATATATGTGACCTAGATATAGTTTCCATTCAACATGCCATCGGTCACCAGGAAAAGAATAATAACAGCACCGGAACACACACCTGGCCGACGCTTATGTACTGACCCAGTATGACCTTCGTTTTTCGTGTAAAATGGCCTACACGCCCCTGCTGGACTCTCGTTTTCCCTTTCTTTGCTCTTTTCAGTAATTGGCTACTTCGACCCTTTTCTATACGGTTCGACCTATTTCAACCTAATATATACATATATACCTGGAGGTCTATTAAAGGTCATGTACCATCGAAAGTGGTCTTCGGAAAAAGGGTTATCTCAAAAAGGAGCGGTCGCGTGCGCTCCATTGAACCGAATTTATATATAAATCATATAAAGACACACCGCAAAAGATAAATTATCGGCGCACTTCTTATGATAATAAACGGTGTTTTGTCTAGCCGAAATCTTGTTATCGTTTGTTTGTTTACAGTCCACAAGTACTTCGCTAGACTGAATCTCAATAATATAAGGGGTTATAAGTTATACTTAGTTCAACAGGTAGAATCCTTGGAGAAGATGTTATACGGATGATGATGAGGGTACCCGTATAGATATTGTGTCGCGCGAGGGGTGACAATCTCTTTCTGAAAACTCTTTTTTTCCTCCGACACACACTCTACATTTCACCTGCATGATACATTTTCAAATCAATACCGTCCACATATGATAACACGTGCTGCGCACCTATTCGATGAGGTGAACGATCCCACGTCTTCCGGGCTTCATGCCGGCGCAATTATGTGACGAGAACCCGGTCGGGAGTTTTGGTAATAGAGAACTCTATACATTATCATCCAGTTCTGAATAACTTATTAGAACCCGCATCATATAATATTGTTTTTATAAGCCTTTATTATATGTAGATATAGGAAGGGTTCACGTTCATCATTCAAAATTACATCTTACGCTTACATGACACACATTTACCTTATATGTGATCTCACTATGATAATGAAATGATGACAAAAGCGTTTTTTGGTTGGGTTGTTGTACACATTGTGTTATTGTCGAGGAACAAGAGAGCAGTATACACGGCGAGACGGCGGGTGCTGTTGCCCGGCCGGCAGCTGATGACCCCTACACGGGCCCCTGCGCCTCACCCCTGTACCTCACCATAGCACCACCTGCCATTATAGCCAGATGGAAATAAAAGATAATAAACCACATCATCACTCGCCTGCTGCTCCTAGTTACGTATCATATCTCTATACTAGCTCTTTTTTTTCGGTGTGATGACATTCTGTCGAATCAAAAAACCTGATGGCTCTCGGTCGGACCAAGAGTCAACAGGTGAGATACCACGAAGGGCAGACAGAGCAGATTTCAGGCGTCCGACGCGCCTCAGTCTGGTCTCTAGGTCATGTCCAGCTCGCGTCGTATACGATAAGATACTTTGTGGAAACGTGATCGATTCCCATTTTAGAGGTCAACAAAAGAGAGAGGTCTTCTTTGCATAATATATTTGTCTCTAGCAAACTATATGGGACAGCACAATCCGGAAGTTATGTGAACTTGCGCATGAATAATGATCTAGTTGTGCCCATATAATATGTAGGTAAAAAGGGTTCCCCCTCTGCAAAAAATTGGCTCCATTGTCCTGGATAGAGATAGAGATCACCATGAACCCCTTTTCTTCTTCTTCTTCATAAAAATCAATAAATCTCACATGAGAAATATAATCAGTCCTTTCACATCTATGTGTTTGACCAGTGGTAATCGATGGTTGGCTCCAGCCCCCCCCCTTGTAATGAGGTGGCGAACCAGTTCGTCTCCAACTGTGCGCGAAGCTCTCCAAGGTGGGCGATTGAGATATGCATAGGGCACGAGTCTGCTATACACTGTGAATTCAGGTCAACGAGCATAAATATATTCCAAAATACGTTATCTATATAACTTATAATATTATTTGCACCTGGAATAAAAATATGTTAGATGCAGAATTTGAGTTAAAAACTTACAAAATGGTATGACATAAAAGAGCTCACGCGCGCTAGATGAAAAAAGGTGGATATACAATGGAAAGTGAGCCCCCCAACTGTTTCCTTGTTTTTGTATTGTATTGCGTGCCTTTTTTTTAGATGGAAGGGCTACCGACACATTACAGACGATGAAGGAAACAAACGGAACCATTTTTCTCTGCTACTGCTGATGTGCGGATCCAATCGAGCGTAACTTTTTTTTTGCTATAGATAGATGATTAAAAAAGAATTCCAACTTTTTTCTCTTCTCATCCCAGTAGCCAAACATTCCTTTTTTTGTTTGATGAAAGAAGAAGCTCCGGAAGTTACCCTTCAATATGAATTTTATTCTTAGCTATATAGCGCTTATTCTTGTTGATGACCAGGTGAGCGAATATTGACACACCCTTACACACCGCGCCCTTTTACTACTACTTATTTTTTAGATTTTGAAATTGAGAACTCTATTTTTTTCTGTAACGGATATACTATTTCAAATTCCTTTAAAAAGCTTTAAAGTTCAAATATTTAACTTGAAATTCCATTCTTTTTTTTCTTCTACCCAAAGCAGTTTTTACTATTATAAAAATGAATGAGAATATTGAAAAATTATTCGTGTCATTATATAATGTATCTATTTATTTCCTTGATTACACTATTTACGTATCATTATGAATGGAAACTTAAATTTGATTGCAAATTATCATGTAGAAATGTGGCCCGGTAAATTAGTCTGCTGCCATTCTTACCCCATCACCTGTTGTCAGTACAATTTGCATCTAATATTACTGTTTTATATCTTAACAAACAAGAGTAGTTCTTATGAAGTCTTAATTTATGTAAAATAAGCCCTTTATTGCACATAATTTCAACAACCATTGTTTCGAAAACTTCATGTAAAACAATTGTTCAGTATTCGTGTAGTACTTGAAAAGAAAATTGTATACAAACAGTGCGTATATGATTAGGGACTACTTGTGTATGATGAAAATGGATTAATTTTTCAAGGGTCGCCGAGCGGGGCAGGTGAGAGGAAATAATCACCGATACATGAATGGCACAACTGCGTAGATGAATTACTTTCACGTTTTTGTCTAGTTTGATGCACGCCAACACATCGGATACGGTCGGAAGCAGCAGCAACCCCTCTTCTCTTTTCATAATAATATTAAAAAGGGGGTCTTTCTCTCTATTTTTCTGTGCCATACACATCGTGATGGACATGCTTGCTTTCCTCTGTTTTGTTTCTAATCGTTGCTTCCGCCTGTCTCATTTTCGGAAGCCGGAAGGTTAAGCTGAAATAATGGTATCAAGAACCGGAAGGAAACAGCCGCCGAGAGACGTACACGAGCTGATGATGCTCAGGTAGAGCACCGGTGCTGCTGCAGGAAACGTCACATCGAAATATATATATCTAAACTTTTTTGTGCTTTTAAAAGGCCAGACCCCCCTCTTATATTCACAACCCCTCCCCCCACTTTTTGTCTAAATCATTGATGATGAATTATTATCAAGGAGGAAGTACTACACGCAACGGGAAATGGTTTCAAGCACTTTATCAAACTCTTTTTACTAAATTTTAAAACTCAATATTTACTTAACAAAATTCCAGGGGATCAGTTTTGAGCAGATGTGAACGAGAAGCTCGTGCTATTACTCAGGATTGACAACATCACTGATTTGAACTCGAGCGTGCGGGAGCACGTGAATCGATGTATTGACCTCTTTTTTTTGTCGGGTGGACAACGACATCTACGTGACTAGATATAGACCTTGTTTATGATAAGCTTCTTTCTTTTTTCAATTGAAAAAACGGGTCTATTCACGAACGATGAGTTGTAGTTTTTATTTCTTTGATGGGCAGATGGAATAACTCTATTAGCCGCATCAGCAGGGAGTAATAATCCTCTTGTCGGCAAACTAAACTGTTTTTTTTAAAGTGATTAATAGACAATTTTTCTTTTGTTTTTAAATATGATCTTTTGTTGACATGAAAAAAAAATCAACTTAGAGGTTAAATGAGGCAGCAGCTGTTAAACAAGACGGGGTCTTATCAGCTCTGGCGTGTGTGTTGACGTCCACCCAGCAGAGAATACTAATCGTATACTTTGGTTACGTAAACAACTCGTCGCACCTTGTGTAAATATCTTTATGTTGACCAACACTCATCACTGGCCTATTTAATAACCTAAAAACCACCCAGGTCGAAGGATTTGATAATTTTTGAAGGGGAAAATGTACCCTGCTGATGTGAAATCCTTATACTGACGTAATGGTTCATTTATAAGGGGGGGGGGGTCAATCTTTGAGCTTGCTCGACTGTGTTAAATGGGTTTTCTATGTGTATCATCATCATTATTCGAACGCCGAGCGTGAGAAAAGAGCCCGCCATTTTTACCAATGGAGCGATTCAAGCGGAACGAAAACCAAGTTCAGCGTTATTATTTCTAATAATAGAAGCGAAAATCTTTTTATTTCTCTCTGTTCAAATATTATCTTTACTCTTATATATGAATTCATTTCTACGCTGTGGATTATGAACCAGCAGGGCGATCCTTATTGGGTGATCCTACTTGGAGTGCGTACCACGAAAAAATCCACTTGGATGAAATAAAGCGCGTTAAAGTCTCCGACCAGTGAGGGATTCTTTTTTTTTACTCTTTTCATTCTTCTTCTCCAACGAAATGTTATTTAACAGAGCAGACCGGTTTGAAAGGATATACATGTCGATATAGGGAGCCCCCCTCTACTTCAATTTTTTTTTCCTATCCCTCTCTTCTATTACATAAACTAAATCCCTTCAGAGAGAGAGAAAAAAAAATGGAAGATCCAGATCAGTTTGAGCTCCCCCTTTTTTCTATTCAATGATATTTTTTTTTTCGTTATAGTTATACAAGTAACGAATTGTCAACTTATATATTGATTAAATCAAAGTTTATCGTGCGGTCCACCAGAAGTTTAAGTTGTATCTTCGATAATGTGTCTACGAAATTTATTATAAATTTTTTTAGCTCCTGAATCCTCACAAAAGCTACTGTTGCCCCTCTCTTCACTTTTTTTTCCTCTCTTTTGTGGATGCTCAAATCCAAAAGAAGAAAAAAAGCTGTCAGCTTTACTTTGGATCGGTAGCTATATTCTATAAAGTTTATGAGCCCTTTTCTTCTCCCAATGTATAAAATAAATTGAAAGAGAATTTTTCTTTTTTTCATCATTTTATTTCATCATTCAAACATAGATTTGATTATTATTTTTGTGTGTATATGAAAGAGACAGGGCGATATAAAAATGTATTTACAAGTGAGACCAGATTTCAAACTCATTTTGGCGCCAAAAGTAAATTAACTTGGGCACCACCAACTATTCAAAGATTCCAAAAGGCTGTGATCCGACATGTTCTGGACGGCAACGCTGCTGTTGATATTCGTCGGTCCTGTAGCTTCAGCCATCAAGAGTCCAATATCGGCTGTTTGCTCCTGTTCTTTAGCCGTCGACCAGCAGGACAAGGATCGTAGAAGTTCCTGTTTGAAAGCAGCGCACTCGGCCGATTCATCTAAGCGGCTGTTGAAGCTGCCGCCCAACTGATCCGGGCTCTCTGATGAAGAGCTGGAATCGTAGAAGCCGGACAGGTCGTGCTGCTGCATTTGGGATGGAGAGATGTTCTCTGAATCAGCGGTCAGAGGCGAAAGTGGCAGCTCGAAAGGTTCTTCTTTGATGATTTGATGTTGGAGATCTCCATTACTGCCGCCCGATTCCAAGAGTTTCTCCAAATTGCGGATGTACTCTACGGCACAGCGCAGTGTCTCTACTTTACTCATCTTGTTCTTCTTACTGTTATTACTACTGGAAGAGGAAGAGGACGAATCCGTCGTTGAGCCTCCGTAGACGATAGCAGAGCCGATGAGGACGGGAATGTGTTGACGGAGAACCGCAAAACCCGTGTTGACCTGCTTGACACGGTTCCTCTCGCGGGCGTTACGGCGGGCCACAGATGCTGGTGGATCGGGACCGAGACTGTTCTTCAAGTTTACTGGTCGGCTCACCGGCGTAGTCGGCGTTGGGACAGCTGACGAAGTATCTCTCACTGGCAGATTCTGCGGTAGACGCCTCTTGAAGCTCTTACGGACGGTGGATCTCTGGAGAACTGGAGAAGATTCCGCCGACGGTTTCCCCGGAATAAGAAGGTTCGGTTGATGGTTTTGATGGTTCAAACCGAAAGTGGGTTGAAGGACGTTGAATTTGTTATTAGCAGAGCTCATTTTACTACTTGTATTCTTGATTGTAATTGGAGTAGCTCAGTAGGAGAATGAAAAGCAGTAGCGCGTGTGCGCGACCGATTCCGCTGCGATCGGATGACGTTCTGCCGCCGCCGCTCGTGCTCTTACACAAAACGGTTACCCTCGCCCCATGGTGAAAAATAACCGTTGGGATGGTTTTTGAAAAGGTAACCCCCCTCTATAGTGAAAAGAGAGAGAGGGGCGTCCATCGGCGTCGTCGTCATGCCAATGCGTGAAATACATTCCGCCATTGCCCCCCTAGCTCTCTTTATTTGAATTCGCGCCATTCAATAGGAACCCCCCCCCCCCCCCCCTAGATCCATCACGAATGTGAGGGGGGCATCCAGTGGGGGAGGAGAGCACCGCCGCTGTTGAATTTCTATGGAGACTCTGAAGGCCGCCTTGTGCGCGTGGCAGAAGCGTGGCTCCATCCAAACTTTCGACAAAAGTGCTTCTTCTTATATTTCCTCCCTCTCACTATTGAAATTTTTTATTGATATTTTTTTTTCTCCCCCGCTTTTTATATAAAGTATCGGTTGACGACATTCATCCTCTTTTCGTGATGGGATTTTCTTATATAATAATACCTGTCGATCCATCATGTGATGTATACACACACCTTCCGGATTAAATATATCGATGCTATAATCCTTAATTCAATTCCCATTTTTATAAATTTAACTTTAATCATGTCATAGCGTGTCGCTATTGATGAGGTACAGAGGGGAGCATCAACTATCAAGGTGGGTGTATGTCCACCTTTTTTTACTTCAAATGCTATAATAGCGCGCGCAAAAGAGTATGGGGATGTGTTGGCGCGCTCCCCTCTCTGTTTTGAAAAAAAAATAGCGGCAGATGGTCCCGACTTTCAATTCTATACACTCCCCCTCTTTATTCTCTTTATTTTTGAAAAGAGGTTCATGTGGGAGTAGGTAAGGGGGGGACGCCACCGACGCCTGTTGCTTTGCAGAGCACGAGCCGTTGGATGGATAGATGGATGAAAGTTTTTGTATAAATAATCCCACCCGCTGCGCATTTATCGATAAGGAATAGCGATGCAAATCGATCCTTGCTTCTCTCTCACGCTCCGCTGATTTATTTCTCTTTTTTTTTAAGGGACGCGTGCCTTTAAATCAACCGATCAACTTAGCGCTCCATCGCCCATCTTATGTTCATGTTATAGGCTTTATGTTTAATTCAATTCAATCACAATTGATGAACTTGTTTATCATAATAAAACCAAAGGAACCCTATTGGTTGCCGCTTTGAGACCGGGTCACGAGCGGCACGCTCCAATGAAGGAGCTTCCTTGACTTTTCTTATTAAAAAAAAAAAAAAAAGGAAAACTCATTTCTTGGCTGGAGGCGAGTTTCTGTGTGCTAGCGGAACAAAACTATATGTGATGGCTCCTTAAGGAGCTCCAAGGAAATCCAACAGGATGTGGCCGGCGCCTCGCACCGCAGTCCTGCTGTGCTCTGCACACATCGCGATGGGGCGATGATTATGACCAAGAGAGAAAATAAAAAAGTTACAGGTGAGCGAGTCACTTAAGTGACACGCGTCCATGTCATCATCACTCTCTTCAAAGAAGAAGAAGATATAAAAATAATCATTTCCACGCCACTGATTATTGTTCTTAGGGATCATCGCGACATGTCCTTTTTCCTCAATTTGTGTGTATTTCGGAAGTTGAAGATTAATAGTTTCGTTTTTATGGGATATATTTCAGAAGCGCATCTGATGGGATCCCCCATTGTTTTCCAAAAGGATCTTGTATATGTTCCATAGTGACCCGCTACTCTAAAAAGCTGGATCTCCTGTTGCCGTTAAAAATACTATTAGTTGCGTATCCTCTTCTACTCTTTTTTTTTTTTTTGCCTCTTCCGAAGAAAAAGTAAAGGCTAGTCAACCGTAAATCCTACACACGTTTTTATTTTTAAATTGACCAACAACAAGTATTTTTCTTTGAATTCGAGGGCATCATCATTAAATATAAAAATTACTTCTCGGGAAAGAATCACAAATTAGGTATTGCATGAATAGCGTGGGAATCCCGCGGTCAGTTAGGGTACTCCCGGTCTTTATTGCTACCGGTATGCAATAATACAAAAAAACATTACAATTTTAAAAAAGCAGGAGACATTGTAGTTTTGTCTTTCTGCAAGATTTTATCACAGTTTTTGAATAATATTTCTGTTTGGTTGCGGTCAATTAAGGCCTCGGGGAAGGTGGCCCAGCTAGCGACGCGTGTCCAGCGCTCCCGCCGCTATTAAAAAGCACCACTGCGGTTTTTCTACTAAACTACATATATTCCTTCTGCTCCCCTTGGAAGATGATGGTGAAGGCGTTCTTTCCTTTTAAATGGGCGGGAGGTCATCAACGCCATTTTTTTTTCTTCCTTCTTCCTCCGTTTAATTATATTCCTCCCTTCATATATGCTTTTATTATAGCGCTGGAAGACCCTTTAATTTCTCTCCCTTCTACTCGGAAAGTTGTAAACAAAACAAGAAATTTCCTAGACACGCTCCAGCATATGCCATCAAATTTTCATAAAACTAGTCCTTTTTTTCTTAGGCATGTAATAATTGTATGCATTTATGATGTGAATATATGGGTAAGTCAACATCATGATGCTTTTTACGAGGATCTAAATAAAACCTTCACCTGCATATAATCAAGAAGAAGGAAGACATTGTGTGTAGCACGAGAGAGAAAGTTGACCAATGAATTGTAATTTATCCGGATATATGGTGTCGCCACTTATTGTAAATCAACAAGTTGAAAGGTGGAAAAGTGGTTACTGATGATATTTTCACCCCCTATTGACCATCTGTGATGAGATGGTCATCTTTTAAAAAACCGCATTTCTTAGATCCGGGACTAATGATCCTGCAGCCGGAACGACCACGTTTAAAGAGAATCGGTCGTATAACCCTTTTCTTTACCCTCCGGAAGACCTCCTTCTGCTACAGAAGCTGATCCATCAAAGTCTTCCGTCTTCCTATAAATAGAAAAGAGAAGAAAAATGTTCACGCCTCGTCGGAATCCATCCATCAATACTACTGCAGCTCCTTTTCATCCCTCATTATTGGTTTTCTATATTCTGATTGAGCAATTGTTCAAAGCTTGTATACATATGTGATGACGAAGCTTCTGGATCTTATTCCAACTGAGCGCTTCGTCGACTCATTTCGGCAAGTCAGCTAGCTGCCCTGTTTGTCTAGCATTTTGTATGGGGGTTAAAAAAAATATATTTCTCCCCCATCACACACTGAGTGATGTTATTTCATAGATACGTATAGAGCCGCCCCCTCACCTGCAGCACGCGCTCTCTCCCTCTAGTTTTTTTTCACCGTATACCACCTACTGTTTTTCGAGAAGATACATGTGGAAACCCCTCTCTCTCAGAAATATACACATAGAAAAAGAAAAAAAAAAATGAACGAGCACCCCCTTAACAGCCGCCACGCGACAGATGGCGCTCTACCCTTCTCTATATAATAATAATTCCTTTAAACCCTCATACAATTCCAGCACACTTATTCAACCGCTAATTCCCTTATTTTTTCTCTCTCTCGGCATATGTTCATGACCCTATAGCGTTGTTTGAATTACCCGCGCTGCTAGCTCCCCTCTCTACTATTTCCTCTTAGTATTAATCAAATAGGTTTTTTTAAACAGCCTGCCAAGTTGTTAGGGGGCAGGATATGTTAAACGGGCAGATCCTGTCATTCGGTTTTCTATTCCTGAATAATTACTTCCCATAAAAATGGCTAATAATTCCCTTTAACTTGTTTATTCTGAAAACTTAATACTATAGCTTCTACTATTTCAACTTTTTTTTAAATATTTCTATAGGAAGAAGGAAAAAAAAAAGTACGGACCCCCCGAAAACACGTATACCGTGCAGAATAGGTGAGCGTCCTATATCAGGTCTATTGTCGACTATTATTATCAGCTATAGGGAATATATAGAAACCTTTCGGAGAATAAAATAGAAAGAAGAACCCTTTTTTCATTCATATAAAAGACTGACCTTCGTAGGGTCCACGGTGGTCGCAAAATAAACGCGAATAATATATTGAGGGGGAAAGTGATGTATTCTAAGGTGTCCCATTCATTCTTCTTTTTTTTTCTCTACAGGTTATCGGCCTTTTTTCCGTCCTTTATTTTCTTCCGGTGGACACAACAACAACATCCTCGTATAATATAACACAACCCTTTTTTCTCTCTTCCCTTCATCATCATCATCAACTGGTCAAGCGTGAGTCTTCAGATTTCCGCCTCTTATTTCCTACTACTCTTATTGTTAGAGAGGGCCAGGTAAGAGCAGCTCGACAAATTTGAAACCTTAATACCAACAAAAGGGACTTCAATGCAGGAATACATCAATAACTTTATCGTTATAATATATAGTGAAGATGACCCAATCTTTTAAGTTACGCATCGGCTACTTGAGGACCGTCATTTGGGTCCAGCAGTGCGTCACTCGGATTTACGACGCCCTTATTCCATAAGCTTTACACCTACACTCGTCCTAAACCCGTATTATACTCTGAGCACTTGCCAAAAATGTTTTATAGAGCTCTATAAGTAATAGATCCTGATCCTGGGGGCTATTGAGCTGCTGTAAGTAGTTGATTGCGTACATCATCCTCAGTTTAGCACCTTATTTCAATAGAAAGCTTGTAAAAAAAGTGTGTTATTACATCTTATAAATATCCTCTATTTATTATGATGACCCGTATCAAGAGTTCAACGTCCAGCTAGCGGAATAGCGGATGGAGCAGAACAAATAATAACAGCTAGGAGCAGCTGGATGTACAAACACGAGCATAGATCCAATATTATATTAAAGAATAGGAAAGGGTAAAAAAAAAACTCCTCTTCTTCATAGAGAGAGAGAAAAAAGGGGAAAGAGCATAAAGGATTTGCGGTTTTTTTTGCTGAACTGTGTCGGTGTTTATTCACGCTTGGTCTGCTGTCCAGCGGCGACCTTGAGGTACCCTTACGAGCACGTCTAGGTAAGCCGACAACAGTTGGTCGAATATATATGAGCGATACTGTTATTCTAATATAATCCTCATCCAATCGCGATGACATGTTATTCTATCCATTGCAATAGGATATTATAATAAGGGTTCATTCACACCTTGACGATATAAGAATAAGGATCAAATAGATGTTTTTTTCGTACATGTACCGTTAAATTCTTATTTTTTTTTATGCTTTTAACTTGATTTCCTGATTTATGGGAGGACATTATTATAACACGACACATTCTTACGGGCCAGATGTAAATAACAAAAGTTAGATAAGATTTTTTCCCCGTCAATAGGCTATTCAGAATTTCTGAAGAGACTTATTGAATGTTGATGGGCGAACCCATTAAGTGGAGGGAAAACAAATTGCAGTGGACCATCCCACCGTTTTTGCAGAGTACTGGTAGCACACTCGAAGAGAGAGAGCCTTCCTATTGTGCAATGAGCGCATCGTCATCCAAAGAAATAACGATTTTTTCAAGAGGGCCAAGTGTGCTCGCGTATAACCATCATCATTCAGTCGGGTTAAACACAACAATCCCTCGCTCGTAAAGTCCCAAGAAGAAGGCGAAGAAGAAGAGAGGGTAATTCGATCCAGCGGCACATGACTGAAAAAAAGGGGGCCAACCGTATCATTAAAGTGACTTGACATCCGCCTTCCGCACATACATACATACATACATAGAGGGAAACCATATCGAATCTCTATCCTCTTTCTATTATTATTTCAAGAAGAAGATGACGACAGCCGGGAATGTCGCTCAAGAATTTTTTTTTTCAGGCGGTCTCTTCTTCTTTTTTATAGACTTCTTTCTTACTGTCTTTTACATGTATAAATAGCTACTGGTATCGCACCTTCTTTGATCCTAAGAAAAACAGGAGGGGGGAATCTTTGAGAGACACGCTTGAGCGAACCGCGCTCCATTCAAAGCTACGCGCGCTTTTTATAAAAAAAAAAAAATCTAAGCGCAATTGTGTATACAGTCGACCTGTTGCTCATAATGGAAGGAGGGATGAATTACCATAACACCCGAATGGAAAATCCCTCTCTTGCATTATTCATGTGCTAATTCGTTATTATTAGTATACACATATATATGAACGATCGTTATTATTACGTCACTCTGGATAACCGTTGAAGTATATAGATAAACTGGTTTGTATTTTTTCTTTCTGTATAATAATAGTTCATTTCGATATTCTCTGAATGTGTTGAACTACTGTAGTTTTAGGATGACCCGACATTATTTCCTAAAGTGTCAGAATAAAAATAGAAGCTGTGGATTAATGATTCTTTTTTTAGAGGGGTTGCTGATGATTGGTACCTTCGGGAGGCATGTTAAGTCATCCCAGACTACACACACTATAAGCCCTGCAGAGTGATCAATGGTCAAACTGATCCAATCATCGACACTACCAGAAAAAAGTGAAAACGGGGTTCGATTCGTATCTATCTCTGTTTGAAAAAATATTACTTCTCATGGTTTTATAATTTTTGATTTATGAGAGAAACGAATTGCGTCAGTTGACATTTACACAAAAAGGGAAAAACTCGTTCACAGTCCATTTATTTGTGCGCCACCCAGAGACTGTCATCCATGATCAAACCAGTTTTTAAGGGGGGCTTCCCCTCTATTCTGGATTATATAATACAAATTCTAGCTTTACAGGCAAAAAGGGGGAAGAACTTGGAGCCTTTCTTCTTTCACCATTATATTCAGTTGAATTTTTTTTTCAAAAACTAGTTATAATGGATTTCTTGTAGAAAAGAGAGCTAATCAAGTAGAGCATTGAAGAAAAAGTATTTCCGTCTTCACCCTTTATATATATGAAAAAAAGGAAGGGGCGTGATATAAGGTGCTGACTCTTGTATATGTAATGTCACCGGTGTGAAGTATTATAGTAACCCACTCGGAAGTGTGTGCGCAGCCAACAAAAGAAACGGCGGTTAAAGAAATCTACGACCGTTGGATAGAGTCTTTTAAGATGGAACCAAACCAGTTGGGTCACACTTTTTTAAATAGATACTGACATTTTTAATGAGCTCTTTCATCAAGAAGTCAACATGCATGGCAGATGTCTGCATTTTCCACTATAGTTCCTCGATAATTCTCTTTTTCCAAAATTTCAGTGGATCAAATATTCACAGATGTCCAATAAAACTATATCGAATTGTAGTTACTTACTGATGCAATATTTCCTAACGGTTTCCATATTACAGTTTTTAAAAGGACGTCTTGGAAAAGAAGAAGAAGAACATAGTGTTGTTGTTGTTGTGGTTTTTAAAAGGCACGCTCCTTTATCGTCTCGTATAGCCGAGCATATGCTACTCGCGTTGCTACCCTCATACCTGCGTCACCTTGATTGCGACCCCCTTCGGCCCCGTTTTTTTTTCTCTTCTTATTCTTCAACATAATCTGACGCTAAGCGTGTCCCCCAATGACCTCCCCTCATACTTTTTTTCGTGTATAGCAGACGACATACCTTAAGACCAACAGCATAGACGCTGTTGTTTTTTTCCTCCCCCCTACCTTCTGTTGCAGTGTCTAGGAGTTGCACTACCACATTTGCCATCTGATGTTTCCGGCCCTAGCGGACTTCCCCACTTTTTGAGGGCCTCCCTAGCAGCCCCCAAATGCCATCACCATCAATAAATGTTGCTAGACGAAGACAGAAAAGAGAAAATAAAATAAAAGATGGTTTTGACCTACATATCACAACACTATATATTAATAAATAATTGAATGAATGGGTATCCCTCCTTTTATTTCTATTTTTTTTTAAGAAGAAAAAAATTAATCATTGGCTTGATATCGTCAATCGAAAATGCGTGTTCCGGTTAGGATAATGTTTTGTTTTGATGGATACTATTATAGTTAATTCCGGTATCCGGATGATGATGCCTTGGACATCTCTTGTCTGAGCCCACATCACGCATTTCCGGAGAGCTATATAGCTCTTTCCCCCTTTTTGTTGGCATAGATCACACACAGCCCGGATTCGTTATTTCGCCGAGTGGCTCTCTTTTTGTTTTGAGTCCCCCTCTCTTGTTGCTTGCGGGTCTCTTCCGCGTCCGCTCACTGTCCGACATGAGATGTCCATTTCCTTCTCTTTAAATCCTTTTAATTATTAACGGTATAGTCCACTCACGTAAAAAGGGGGAATCACGAAATAGGATTAGCTCTCAATGCGAATTCCATCAGAGTTAAATAAAGAAGCACTCGAAGAATATATTGACAGACCCACTTTGGAGAGGTGCACATTTATTTTCTCAGTCAACACTTCCCCTCTTCCTATAGAGTAGAAATAATAATAATAGAGCACTACAGCCTGCACTTTTTTTTCGAAAAAAAAAAACAGTTTGAATAATTACTGTTGGACATCCGCTAGCGCATTTTTGTTTCTCTCCCCTCTTGGCTGATTGAGCCATCATCCCTCCACTTTTTTGGTGAAACAAATGATCTGACCAGAGTGGGTCATTCGTCAATTTTTGTTTTGTGAAATGTATAAATAGCGAGCCATATCCTGCTCTACTCAAACAAACCGACTCTTACTTTTTTTCTGCTAGTAAAGTAAATTAAAAACAAAAACCCCTTCTCAAGTGGTTCATATAGATGAAGCCCCAACTTTATTTGATGGGCTCGTGCCGCTCGAGTTCCTCCTCGAAGAAAGAGAAAAAAAGGTTTCGGAAGCCACATCGAGGGCCGCAAACCAAATAAAACCTCGAAAGTGAAACGAAGTCAACAATCGCTTATAATTGCTGCCCTCAAAGTCACTTAGAGAGGGCTGTCTTTTATTTATTTTTTTAAAGCCGACGAAGCCAAATAAAACTCAAATGAAGCCCAAGGTTAAATGTAATTTTGATGCTGTTTTTGAAGAAGATATAAGTTCTCGGTCGGTCATTGAACGGAGAAAATCAGTGAGGCTTTTCGTTTGTTATTATTTTGGTAGGTGTACTCATATCCGTCGGGTACGTTCTTATTGAATCGGATGCGCTTCCTTAGATTGAATGGGGATAGAGAGAGAGAGGAAGAGGCTCTTCTTCTTCTTTCCTTTTTAGAATCACGAAGCGAGGAATGTGCTTCTCGATAATGTGTATGTTTCGTCAAAAGAGAGCAGTAGGAGCTCGTGCACTACACTATTTTTATTATGTTTGTTTTGTTCCGACAGTAGACGCATTGAAATGTCACAAGTATAAATAAATAAAGTAGGGCAATGAAAAGGAAATGTTGTCTTTATTTATCAACGGACCTCTAGATGGTTCACTTGAAAGAAATTCTATTTTTGCTATGCTTAAAAAAATCTATTTATTAAGTTTCCTTGAAGTAATCGCGTTTGTTTTGACATGTAAAGAAAACGCGGTTAGGAAAATTGCACTCAGTTTACTCCATCGAAAGCTGCATAAAATAAAAATTCTGTAATATAAAGTTTTAGTTTCTGACTACCTATATTTAAATGCCGTTCTCTATATCAGTTAATTAACGAGCAATGTCATTCTAATCATAGTAAATCCGGCAATTTTGGGTTTAGTCTTATTCTTACGTACCGTACTGTAGTCAAAGAGTTGTCTAAACCTCTCGTGTGACTATCTATTAAGATATGGATAAAAACACAAGAAATCGTGCTTGACGAACTGCATGCAGTATATTCAGTTATACTGGTGAAAGTCCGTTAAGATGATACACTTTTAAAATATAATATCTTAAATTATTCCCGTTAAAATTTCGCATGTATATGACCGAATGGGAAATGGTGTATATATGCATACGGTGCGTAAATAATCGCACTCGAAGAATTTGTAAGAGGAATGACACTTAAAACCTTAATGAAAAAAGCAGATTTAAAAACTTGTCTCCTCCCAGCAGTTGAATTGCGGTTTGGTTTTTTTTTTTGCTAGGCTATATATGAATGCGTTTCATTCCGTATATGTAGTTATGTGTTGACAATTCTAATCGTGGTTAATCCTGCAATTTCGGGTCCAGTCTTCTTACGTAGTCAAAGAGGTGTCTACACTTCTCGTGTGACTATCTATTAAGATGTGGATAAAAACACATGAAATTGTGCTTGGCGAACTGCATTCCGTATATTAAGTTATACTGGTGGAAGTCCGTTAAGATAGGTACCTACACTTTTAAAATAGATTAGACTCTTGAATGAGTTCCTTAGACATTTCACGTTTACTATAACAAAATTTGATATTATTGCTTATAAAGCGATTTTTTAAATCGACTTTTAAAAATTGTGTTTGGGTTTTTTTGGTGGGGTTTGTGTGGATCCCGTACTTTATAATAGCTAGAGCATCATGAGTTTCGAATAGTGGTAAATCCTGCAATTTCGGGTCCAGTCTTCTTACATAGTCAAAGAGGTGTCTACACCTCTCGTGTGACTATCTATCAAGATGTGGATAAAAACACATGAAATTGTGCTTGGCGAACTGCATTCAGTATATTAAGTTATACTGGTGGAAGTCCGTCAATATAGGTTCTCTTGTAAGAATAAGCCTTCAAATTCTCAAAACTAACAATACCGTGCATGTGAATAATTACGAAATAAAAATGGGAAGGTAATTAATCACTTGTAGCGAGAACGGATAAGTAGGTAGGCACTATTTTTCAATAGCTTGATTAAAGCTCTTCTAACGGTTTTAATACTGCAAAATAGTTTCCTTTACCTTTCTTGGTTTTAAGTAAATTACTGAACCATTAACCGTTAATTTGAAAAAGGAATGGAATTTTTTATTCTCTCGTACTCAACATTATGTTCCAGGCTCATGACATTTAGTAATCGGTGTTTAACTCTTCAAGGTTATAAAAGTAAAAACAAAATCGCCTTCAAGGAGACTAGACGAAGCAACATTTTTCTTAAGTTCACGTTTCAAATTATTCTTCAAAACACAGAAAGATTATTATTCAAGGGGCACTTAGAATGGAAGAAGTAAGGCATGTTAGAGAATTTGCTCCCAATCGTGTTAATCATGAATGATCTTAGTTAATCCTCTGGATGAAAGATTGACAATCCAAGGGAAGTATAGCTACATGACTTTTTACATTACAAATGAAGTCAGAGTGCATCATGGGGAGCGTAGAATCGTAAGCGTGAATCGTGTCATAACCCATTTCATCATCAGCTCCATCAGGTAACTGGAGATCAATGGAAAGCATGGGACGTTGAGTACCAAAACGCTGACGTAAAGTATTACGGAGGTGCTCCAAATGATCGGGAGTCGTACCCAAGACACCAAACAATGCTACAAGGCCTTTCAAATCAGCACACAATCGAGAGAACCTGTTGGTGAGGTCTTGCTTGGATAACCGTAGGGTTGTAGAGGGTACAACAAATCCAATTCTGGTCAGGTTGGGGCAGCTGGACAGCGCTTCCAAAAGTTTGATGATGTGGGGCTCAGTGATTTTGTTTTGGATCATACTGCGGATAAAAATTAAATTTGTTATGAAGTGCTGATTTGAAGGTTGCCAAAGTAATACCAAAATGTTCTTAATTTCAACGCCAGAGGAAGCGCTTTAATTAAATGCGACGAGTAGTAACAGTAGTCCCGGGAGCCAATGTCCCGAATTCTGAGACTTTCTAAATTGTTACAGCTTTCCAGAATCTATAAAATGTATCATTAGAATCTACTGTTTAAAAATAAATTAAGTAGATTACCTCGAAAATGAAGTGACCGTCCTTTACGTCAATTCCGCAAAGTACAAGCCGCTTCAAAGTGGCGGATAGAGCCGTGATAGCCTTCAACTCCTGCACATCGATCGCGATTCCGTATCGCGTTTGTGGCTTTTCTCGGCCAATAATTTCTAGTTCCTGGATGAGTGGGCAGCTTTTTGCGATGATTGCAATGGGAGAATGAGTAGAACTATCCTCGTCGTTGATCTCCGCAGCTCCCTCCTTCATTTTTCGTTTCTTGGGCTTTGGCTTCAATTCTGTATAAATTTAAGGAATTACGAAAACTATAATTTTTGAAAGTTAAAAATCATGCATACCAATCAGATGTGCGTCCAGCGAAAGGGCCCTCAAGGCTGGCATTTCTCTCCACGATTCCACTGACCAAGAAGCTGGAGTCGCCTGATCTGTGTCAGCATTAAGTCCGTTAGGATTAGGACGAATATGTCTAAGCTTCAACGTACTGATGAGTCTGTGACTGGCAGTGAAGTTTGAAAAAAACTGCAGCAAACAAAAATCAATTAAATTATGATAAAAACTTAGATTAGAAAGGCTAAAATGTTAATACCAGTCCATCGTAAAAACAATTCACCAACTGCAGTTGTGTGATGAGTCCTGGAGCTCGCATTAAAAGAGGGGCTGGTTCCCAATAGCTGGTTGCTGCTGTCAGACGAGGATCCAAGTTTAAGTGAGGAATGCCAGTATCACCCATCTGGAATTGCCAGCTCACTGACTTGAAAGGATTCTGGCCATGGAGCGCATTTGAAACATTGGACCAAGAAGTTGTGAGCTGAGAGTTTTCGCACACAAGTAAGCCTTGGACTCTCGTCCAGTCAATGGGCCAGCCTACGAGAACGAGGGTTTTCAGCTGTCGTAGGTAGAATAAGAAGCTGCCACCCAAGTTCCCCCAGTTCCATAAGCTACATCTCGGGATGACCAGCTTCTCCAGATTTCGACACTTCCTGAAAAATTTAAAATAAAATAGATTATGAAATGCTGTATTCCTTGATGAAAAAAAAATTAATGTTAACGACTTACTCAAGGAAGAGGAAATCGTCAAATTCACATTCAGAATGAGCAAAAATTTCGAGAGAGAGAAGCTGCTCCAGACAATTAAGTTCCGTGTCACGATAATTCTTCCACCCATCTTTTCCCATTTTTCTTAAAGTGAATGATAGGGTGCTGATTTTGTGGCACTTGTTAAGAATGCTGATAATCTGATGGGAATTGATCTGAGTCTCCAGTAAATGCACCTGTTGCACATTCTTGCATCGTACAAGGAACCGTACAATAACTGAGTCTTTGACCCAATAACAGCCGTTCAAGTTGAAGGTATGGATGTGAAGAGGGTTCACCTTACTGCCGAAAAAGGAATTCAGCCTAGCCACGGCAGTTTGACTGACAGCCACAGTTTGCAAATTGTTTTGCTCAAAGTTGATAGGCCTAAAATATATTTTAATAACTTATTATTTACAATGTAATGCAAGAGCATGAAAGATATCATTGTACCTAATAGTTTGGCAAACATTACGGAATCGTTTGCAAGTTTGAGATAATGCATGAAGATCATTTGTCTTGAGATTTGCTATTATATCAACCAGAACCTCATCTGGCATCTGAAGAATGTAGCAGATAGGCAAGTCTTGTGAGCTGGCCATTTTGATGTAAATTCTATTTTATTTTATTTTTGTTTTATTTTCTAACAGAATGTTTCAAGCTTCAGGCATGCCCATGAGCATGCCGGCTTTTTTAATCACTCTGAAAAGTTGAAGTTTGACACGTAGCAGACGACTGGTTTCCAAACACAACTCTAGCGGCTGATGTTGAAACTTGAAACTTGAAAGCCGGTATGAAAATGATAAATTAATAATAATAATGCGTTACGCGTGTAAAGTGTAATAAAAGCTATTCACACTGAAAAATCAAACAAGATTAAAGTTGGCGAATATTTAAGAAAATGGACATTGATTCCAGTCAGTTTAAAATATAATTGACCAAGTTGAAAACACAATCTGGTAAGTTTTTTTTCTGTACTGTTGCTATATATGCCATATCGCCAGTGGTTTTTCAAATCGTGTTTCTTTGAAGTTTATTTTATGATGTACACATTTCATTTTGCTATTTTATGGTTATTGACCTTCTAATTTTTCATTAATAGAGCAGCAATGCTTTGAACTTAACACACAGATTCAACACCTGCAGCAAGATGAATATGTCGTGAGCTGTCAGAATCCAAAAGTAGTGTTGGTGCTGATCTCACTGCTGTGGAAATCAGATTATAATTTAGCACTTGTGATTCAGTTTTATTGAAATATTTTTCATTTTTTATCAGACTTTAACGATCATCTCAGGAATAAAAAACAAGAGACAGAATAAGCTCTGATGTTAAAAATTAAGATCTTTCCTCTCTTATTTTTCGCCGTAATGAGGACCTTTGAAGTTTGTAGCATTTAACAATAACAAGGTTGTGATGGCAAATCAATCTTATATACCTATTCATACTAAGTAAGAACAGAAGCCCTTGTTAAAATGGAAGAAATAAATGGACTGTGACTTGCTCTGGAGTACAACAAGTAAGTTTTAATATGTGCTTTGTTTTCCGTTTTATAAATTTATATTTTATCTGAAGGAGAAACGACCAATAATAGATCAAGAGAGCGAGCTCATGAGAAAGCAGCAAAGGCTTCTTCAAGATAAACTGGAGCAGCGTACGGTACTAAAGAAGTCATAGATATTTGGAGAAATAAAACATCGATTGTCCACAGTCTCCAGGCGGCGGACGTTTCAGAAAAAAATTGAAGAGGTAGTGAATAAATCATGGCTTTTTAAAACTTTTATTCGTTTTTTTATCCCTCTTTCATTTAAGGATTGCTCAAAAAACGGTCAGCGAGATGACATCTAACGCAGAACTACAGGAAAAGCACAACAAGAAACGCAACAACCACCTTGAAGAGTTGAGTGAAACCGAAGTAAAAATGACAGAAAATAGTCGGTAAGAGGATACTATAATTATTTATGTGGTTACAATTTCTAATGCAATTTGATTTTTTTTTAATTCAAAGGAATGAACTGCGATCGCAGATGAGCTACAAATCGTCTAGCGAGGACGCACAGGCGAAAGCCGATGAGCTTGCCAAAGTCAGAGAAGAATTCCAGCGACTTTTGAGAGATGCATCGGCTCGGTATGATGAACTGGAGACGGAATGTAAGGTTACCATTGATCGATACAAAAAACAATTAGCCTCATTGAAAAAAACAGACGAAGAGCTTTTTAAAGAGCTGAAACGGGTCAGCGGTCTCTTGGATACTTGCAGAGGAGACTATTGAGGCTATGTCCGTATGTCGCCTTCCGCTGCAGCTGCTTCCAGGTATGTCAACTTGCATTACCATGCACTCCAATCAAGTTATACTAATACTTTCCCATTATATAGGTTGGCGTTTTGCTCGCGTAATTCGGCGTATTGCTCGTAAATACAAGATGCAGTTCGAGGAGCTTAAGGCTGTACACGATGAGTACTCTCCGGTAAGGCTTTTTATTAAAAAAAAAATTCTAAACATTAAAGCTATTTCAAAGTATTTTTTTTTTTTTCGTTTTTCTTTTAAAGCAAAGCACAGTGAGGAGAAGTCGAGCGAAGCTTCAGTGGCAGCTCCCGTCGCTGATGCCAAGGTGGCCGCCAGCCGCGCTCAAGCTACCGGAGCCACTAACGCTCACCTCCAAGAGCTAGAAAAGTGTCTTACTAGTTACTGCGCTGGCAGCTGAAGCTAAGACCCTCCGAACCGAGAATACGACTTTGAAATCGTCTGATGAAAAATTCAAGAACATCATGAAGGTAACCCGACAGAAATTGGCAAGCCACTACGCCTTATCGACTTGTCCAAAGAATAAGGAAACTATGGCTGCCCAGCTTACTGGAACTTGGGCAAAGTTTGAAAGCCAAGAGCAGTCAAGCAAAGGAACCGAACGTCCGTGCTGCTGCTCTCAAATCTCAACTCGAGGCCCGTCTAGCGCGTATGGAGCTCGAAAATATAGAATTAACTAATATGCGCCCAGCTCTAGAAGCTGATCTCCAGTCATTTTATTAGTGTTAGTCCGTCATCCAGCGACAACTACTGCTGATCAGCCAACAACAGCAACAATTCAAACAGACTGGCCAATCTTCCGGTAGCGGAAGCTGAGTTATTAGTACTGACAAGGTATCTACTGATGCTCAATTTCCCCCGCAACATCCTCCAACGGCCAACATCAAGCCATTTCTTCGACTACTACTGTTGTGACTTTTCCGGCGCAACAGTGATTTCATCCGCCCGCGGCCAGTTCGAGCCCGATTGGTTCGCGGGCAACACCAAGGACCTTCGGCCATGACATCGCGCTAGGTTGTGCAACGCACTTCTGTGGCTGGCTTGGCCATGGTTCCTCCTCCGTTGGTCGCCGTAACAGCACCACGCTTTTCACCTATTCGTCAAGAAGAGATGCCACCGGCCGGCAGCTCTGCCCTAGTGCCCCTGATGGTATTGTAGCTGGACTGTCCGGCGGGCAACCCCGCACTGAAAAGAGCACCAGAGAAATGGATGATTCGCCATCAGGTGATAAGCGAACCCGTTTGCAACTTGGTGAAGATTAGGAGAAAGAAAACTAGAAGCAAGGGATTGTGATTCACATTTCGGATTATACGCATCGCGAAGCTATTGAAGAGTATGACGGATCGTCTCGTCCAGTACCTGAGCGGGAGGAATCGATGCCCGGATACGGTGACGAGCCACAGCATCCGGACGAGGAAGAAGAAGAAGAACAGCAAGATAGTGGAAAAGAAAAAGAAAAGGGCAAAGAATTCTTTGAGAGCGACGCCCAAGAATCGCAGGATGTGATGTCGAAGAGTTTTAAAGAAGTCAAGGAGATACAGAACAAGAGATAATGGAAGGAGAAATCATTTTAGAGGAGCCTGTAGAAGAAGAGAACGAAATTTCTATTGAAGAGTTTTGTTCAGTAGCTTCCACGAAGATCACAAGGCCCATTTTCAGAATTGCACGATGTTGATACTCCCGCGATTATTGGGCTCGAGCGGGATCAAAAAGAAACCGAGCCACTGCACCCTTAGTTGTCGGAGAAGAATCTATCGAGACGGAAGCATTTTCACGCATTTTCATCCAACGCTCCTTCCACCTAGGTGCCTCCTAGGAAGTGTTCAGAGGAGTTCGTCCACCCCTGTCCACCCGGTAGAGAGGCTCTCTTTTGGACTACGCAGCCTCATCCCATTTGAAGATGTCGTCGCATTCGATGACGGCATCGGTATGTAGTTTTAATTGAATGACATTTAACACTTACGATGTTTTGATTTCTCCTTTTCGTCTACTTAGATCCTATAGTACTCTAGTTCTTTTGCGGCCGCGTAACATCAATGAAGGTTCCCTGAAGCCGTATGCTCTCCTTCAGTGAACACGTACGCGCTTCGTCTTTGGTTCAGTGCCATAGCTTCTTTCGGTGCCCCCCCCCCCCCCCCCGGAGCCGGAAGTGGAGGAGTTGCTCATTTGGATTCTCATGGTGGAATGAAAGAAACCCGCTCTCTCATCTAGAAGAAGGTTCTGGTAGATGCCATCTACTCCCAGGTACCCCCGTTGGAAGATGTCCATCTCTGTTACTTTGGAATACGGCTATAAGGCTGTTACGCGCTCATCAGTGCCGTGCAAAAGCTTCTTTTGGTATCTTCGGGAGCCGGAAGTGGAGTATGGATCTCTCTAACCTAGAAGAAGGATCTGGTTGAAGCATGCTATCTACTCCATATCAGGTATCCCCGTTGGAAGAGATACCCATCTCCTTTGCTTCGGAAGAGTCTTCTGGCGTAGCCCATCAGCCAAACGCCGAAGAGGAATTTGATTTTAAAGG
Organism: Chydorus sphaericus; assembly: GCA_030141595.1. Taxonomy (NCBI): domain Eukaryota; kingdom Metazoa; phylum Arthropoda; class Branchiopoda; order Diplostraca; family Chydoridae; genus Chydorus; species Chydorus sphaericus. The sequence goes on from CM057930.1 coordinate 7,908,645, forward strand.
TAGACCAGATCTAGAAGATACACACGAGAAGGAACACGAAGTCTACAAATGAGGTATTGGCAAAATAAATTCATTTGATATAATAAGTTTATGTTTTTTATCATTTTATTTCTTCATGCAGTGGGCAAGGAGATGTCATGTTACGTGGCCTTGCTCCGACTCAGAGTACAGCTTCGCCAACGCCCAGCAGTCGTCCAATTCCCTTCACTTCGACTGGGTCCCTTACGCCACAACAGGCTGGTGAGGCAAATCCAGTCTTCCGTCGTTCTGTCAGCTAACCCCCTTGCGGGTAATCCTGGCTCTTCGAATGTCGCTTTCCTGTTGTTATTGCGGTACCCGGTACCGGTGTCAACTCTCCTATATATGACGATCCTGATGACTACAGAGGCAGCCACTGCAAGTCTGCAACGCGGAAGAGGGGTAGCTCGTGGTCCTGCCCGTGCTCGAGTCCCAAGAAGAATGTGATGTGAAGAAACAAGAAACATTCGAGTGACAACCTAGATACCATTTTTTAATTAAGTTTATTTCATGTTTTGATGGAAGAACCGTCGAGAAATGTTCTAAACAATACAGATATGTCTCAATTTCTAAAAACATTTTATTTTATTTCTTCAGTCAGTTTGGAGTAGTAGTTACAATATGTTTACGTCGTTGTTAACAATGACTATTGGCTAATAAGATTTTCACTAATCCTACTAGATGCTGATGGTTAATTTGCTATGCTTTTTTTATTATTAACAAGTACTGCTGGCAACCACACTGAAATAGCAAATCACCTAGGAAATAGCCAATTATCGTATACCTACGGCATCGTTTTGAACAGAACTGCCGTAGCTGAAAAGATGGTGAACATGCCAACTATAGGGCCGCACTACTATACTGTGATTTAATCAAGAAGGGGATCAAAACACACGAATAATTGTGCTTGACAAGCACAAGTTTTTTTTTTCCCGAAACGGGTAGTAATGCTCCGATATAATCTTTGTATAGAATTACGCCGTGTTTGATTTAAAGAGAAAGGTTGCATGTTGCTAATCGCGTGCGGAGGAGTCAGTGGTTTTCCAATTCATTTTTATATGAATTATCTTTTTTCTATATTTATTTAAACATGAATTTTAGTTTGCAAGGACTATAACGTCATATTTTTGTTAATACCACGCCATTTTTCGTTTTGAATTAATTTACGACCAATTGTTATCTTTTTTTCCCTGCACCTACGATATCGTATTCCCCGTCATGTGCGTTTTTGTGGAGGGTTCTCAGTTGTGTTAGAGCGATCACACGAATTACTTTAATATGGCACAGTTAAAGAATTGCGGTTTGGTTTTCTTTTTGCCAGGCTATATATGGATGCCGTTCCATATAATTAGTAACGTATTGACAACCTCGGTCATTCTAATCGTGGTTAATCCTGCAATTTCGGGTCCGGTCTTCTTACGTAGTCAAAGAGGTGTTTACACTTCTCGTGTGACTATCTATTAAGATGTGGATAAAAACACACGAAATTGTGCTTGGCGAACTGCATGCAGTATATTCAGTTATACTGGTGGAAGTCCGTTAAGATAGGTACACTTTTAGAATAGACTCTTGAATTAGTTCCTTAGATATTCAGTTTTGATATTATTTCTTAATGCAATTTTTTAAAATCGACTTTTAAGAATTGTGTTGTTTTAATGGGGTATATGTGGATCCCGCAATCTATAATTGTTAAAACATAACTGAGCTCTATCATTCTAATAGTGGTAAATCCTGCAATTTCGGGTCCGGTCTTCTTACGTAGTCAAAGAGGTGTCTACACCTCTCGTGTGACTATCTATTAGGATATGGATAAAAACACATGAAATTGTGCTTGGCGAACTGCATGCAGTATATTCAGTTATACTGGTGGAAGTCCGTTAAGATAGGTACACTTTTAGAATTATAGGTTAGACTCTTGAATTAATTCGTTAGACATTTCACATTTATACTATGCCAATTTTTAAATATTATTGCTTATAATGAAATTTTTTAAAAAATCAACTTTTAAGAATTGTGTTTGAGTTTTTGGTGGGGTATATGTGGATACCGTACTCTATAACAGTTAGAGCATTACTGAGCTCTATAATTCTAATAGTGGTAAATCCTGCAATTTCGGGTCCAGTCTTCTTACGCAGTCAAAGAGGTGTCTACACCTCTCGTGTGACTATCTATTAAGATGTGGATAAAAACACATGAAATTGTGCTTGGCGAACTGCATGCAGTATATTCAGTTATACTGGTGGAAGTCCGTTAAGATAGGTTCACTTTTAAGAATAAAATTGACTCTTTAATTGTTTCCGTAGAACTTTCACGTTTACTGAAACCAATTTTATCATTTTGCTTAATAATGAGAGTTTGGTCTATTTTGCTAAATGCTAGGGTTTATATGGGTACTGATCTCTACAATTATTAAATCATTACTGAGCTCTGTGCCTCTATCAATAACCACGCAATAACTTAAAAAAAATTCTGCCGAATCCGCATTATGCCTTTTAGCCGATTTGCCGCATAATTTCTGCTTTTTAGCACGCGTTTCTGCTTTTTAGGCAGTACCCATTCAACTGTGTTGAGTTCTATAGGTATAAAGTCGCAGTCCGGTCACAAGTTTATTACGAACGAAAGAAAATATTGGTCATTGGATGATCCGCTTCGGTTTGCTAGTATTCTCTGCATCTGGAGAAAATTTTGAATCACCAAAGATTCGAAATTTGATGACGCAATCGAAAAATGATCACGTATTTAAAATCTGATCGAAATATAAAAATCGTTTTAAATGTTGAATTTTGAAAAAAAAAATATATTTGTCAATTTTAAAAATCGTATTCTAGCAAGAAAAGACTTCTTCAATAACAACTAAGTCTGATTTTTTCGTCTGCTTTCCTCAGTGACGTTTGTCCAAACCTGGCCGGTTCCTACTCGCACCTACTCCTCAGCGCGTGTTTAGTCTCCCCATACGGAAGGCCACAAATGATTTAGTATTTTTTAGATATTATCTCTACAAAGGAACATCTCTAACATGTTTAGAAAGTAAGATTATTATTTTCCATGTTATGTAATCGTTGAATGTCTAATGTAATAACAACGATCATGTCTTTGCGAACAGGTTTGATGAGAAAGAAAATATCTCCGGCTTTCAGCAGCTAAAAACGTCAGTCCAAAAAGGCATCCGAAATAAGATTATTGAGCTGTACCCTTTTATTGAAAACTGCATCAATGACGTCTTGCCGAAGAAAGAGCCTTTTCGTGTCATGAAATGGTGAGATTATTTTTTATTTCCACAACATGTATTCACAGTAGATAATTGAGTTATGAAGTTATGTTGATTTATTTTTGATTTAATAAATTTTGGCAGTCACGAACACATTGAAGTCCTGGTGGGTGCTGGTGGTGATAACCTCTTCTTTCGGCACAGGGAGGGACCCTGGGTTCCTACTCTACGTCTTCTGCACAAGTGTAAGAAATTAATCACCCATTAACAGTGATTCCTTTTCAACTACTTAAATCCAAATCTTTGTTCAACAGATCCCTACATTTTACCTTGGATGCAAGTGGACAAAGGTGCCATTAGATTTGTGCTGTCAGGAGCCAACATCATGTGCCCTGGATTGACTTCACCAGGTGCCAAGATGACTCCTTCCCCCAAAGGAGCTATTGTGGTAACTTTACCAATCTGTTATTCAATTTCAGGTTACTTAATTAAGCGATGTGTAATATAATAACATTCTGACAGGCCATAATGGCGGAGGGAAAACAGCATGCCGTAGCCGTTGGAGCCACTTCTTTATCGTCAGAGGAGATGTAAGTGCTATAAACTTAAATAGCGTGGTAAATTGTGTCTAAATTTTTCTCTCTCATGCAGATTGTCGGTGAACAAAGGCATTGGAATTGAAAATTTTCACTATCTGAATGATGGATTATGGACTTTGAAACCTATGAAATAAATTTTGTGGTTGTTTGTGAAAGTGATCCTTGGTTTATTCTCAATTCTGTTTAACGCCAAGTGCGACACTATTCTAAGGAGGAATACTGGCGCCAAAGTGAACACGCTTCTTTTACAACTAAAGAGAGCAATAATGGTGCAAATAACTTCTTTTGCACGCATAAGAGAACAAAACCCAAACAGACATAACTGAGACGCATTTAAGCTTGCCCAAGCACTAAGTAGAGGGAAAAGGGCACGGCACAAGTCATTAAAAAAATGTAACGGTGAAAACAAATGGTTTCATTTCAATAGCATAGTGTAAAAAAAGGAAACGGGGCGAAAATGCAAGTAAAGGGGTAAAACAACAAAAATAAATTGGGATCTAGAGTGCGTTTGGTTCCATTTTTATACCAGTCCAGCATCTCGCGCCATGCCGTAGAAAATGGATTGTTTGTTGGCAAGGAGTTCCGAAGGAGGTGCGTACTCACGGATCTCACCTTGATCAAGTACCATAACCCTAAATCAAAATATCGACATTAAATCTAATTTCAAACAAAAGATTTTAAAATAGATTAACGCATTATACCTGTTGCTGTCCAGGATAGTGTTTAATCTGTGCGCGATAGTGATAACTGTGCACTCTTTGAACTCTTTACGGATAGTGGCCTGAAATAGTAATAATGATAAATATTTAGTTATAATATTATATAAAAGATAACATGTAAAATGTATTACCTGAATGAGATCGTCAGTCTCGAGGTCGACGGCTGCCGTAGCTTCGTCTAGGACAAGCACTTTCGTCTTACGTAAAAGTGCACGGGCAAGACAAATCAGCTGCCGCTGACCAACACTCAAATTCTCTCCACCTTCGGATGCTTCGTGCAAAAGTCCTGTGGGTAAGCTCTTGACAAAATCTTTCAAGTGAGCGTGTTCCAGAGCTGCCCACACTTCATCATCAGAGTAGCTGTTGAAAGGATCCAAGTTCATGCGTAGTGTGCCGGAGAACAGGACGGGATCCTATACAAAATCCAATTGGGCGATGCATTCTAGAACGTTTACTGATCCTTTAAAATGTATAAAATTACCTGAGGAATGATGGTCAAACGAGAGCGCAGAGCATGCAGCCCAAGGTCGGCGATGTCATATCCGTCAATCGTGATGGAGCCTCCAGCGGATTCAATGATACGGAAAAGGGCGAGCGTCAATGAAGATTTGCCGGCACCCGTTCGACCGACAATTCCAACCTATAAAAGAATGATTAGAAAATTAAATTTATAATTTCAAGATTTAAGTTACCTTTTCTCCTCCTTCGATGTCACAAGTGATTCCTTTGAGGACAAGATCCAGTCCTTCTCGGTATCGGACTTGATAATTGTTGAACGATACTTTGCCATGCTGAGGCCACTCTTTAGGAGGAGATCGCTTTCCAGTTTCCCACGAAGCTTCCTATTGCGGGAAAAATTACATAAAATGCCAGTTTGTTATAGAATTAATAAACGGATCGCACCTGAACTGTTTCGCAGTACTCCTTGATCCTCTCTACGGCCACAATGTTGGTCTCAACTTCCGAAGTCATTCGCATAAACCAGTTCAAAGTTTGAGTTACCTACAAAAAAGATAATAAATGAGATCTTTTGATTAAAAAAAAACAAACAGTTAAATTAATGATTACAGTAAGGGCGTAGCTGATGGACAATCCGACGAGACCAGGATCGATAGTATCTCGGCCAATAACGGCAAACAGGGAGGCAAAGAGGACCACCAAGTTACCGATAGTCTCCAGACGAACAGACAACCAACGATTAGCGATAATGCTAGGATAGTAGCAGATCTGATTGATGTCCACACGTTTCTCAGATTCGCTAATAAACCGTTGCTCCTGACCATAGGCACGAATAACAGCCGCACCTATTAAATAAATAAAAATGAGCATACATAGATTTTTTTTAGTTTTCAAGAATTAGATATTTACCTGTTAACGTTTCACCAAAATGGGAATAGATAGGCGATCGAGATATGGATTCTAAACGCTTCAACTGTCTTGATGTTGCTACGTATATGTGCTGTAAGAATTTATAAAAATTTAAATGATCAGTTTCAGTAGAGATTTCAAAGTTAAAATGTGTTACCTGAATCCACCAGTACAGTACACCTATGGGAATGACGACTGCGAAAAAGATTGGTGTTCCTAAACCAATGATGATGACTGTGCTGATAACCTAATAAAATATTCAAAACAATTAGTAAACCTCAAAAATCAAATGGTGTGCGACAGCGGTGGAAGGAATTCAGCTCGAAGGACTAAGAGAATTGGGTCCTACGTCAAGGAGACAGCTGAGTAAATCTGTAATGATGTGTGGTAGTGTCAAATCAATTGCGAAAATGTCTTGGGAGAAACGGCTCAGGATTCGCCCGATAGGCTGCGTCTCGAAGAACTGCATAGGAGCTCCGAGGACTCTTCGCAAGCTCCCCCTGTGAAGTACGATTGAAGCTTTCGCGGCCGCATAGTAGATCCCCACTTCCGAGAATGCCAGGATCACTGTGTGGCGTGTTCAGTGTTTATTATTCACTTTGTACTTACAATTTAAATAAGTGGAAAAGGAGGGAAAGAGTCCATCCTTCGAGCTGAATTCTTTAAGGGAGTACCACAATCTACCTTACCTCTCCCAAGGGTGTTTCTTTCATGAAAAACAATTAAAAAAAAAAAAATACATTTGATGACTAACAAGACAAAAAAAGCCCTGATCTATCCTTCGGGATAAAAATTATTGTAGTACGTGTATCAAAAGTTGGAACCAGCCGGTCATGATATTAGGTATGTAGACGTCAATCACTTCGATATCCATCGAGAAACGGCTCAAAATACGACCAATAGGCTGTGTATCAAAAAATGCCATAGGAGCACAGAGAATCCGACAGAGAATCGCGGAGTGAATTACGATGGAAGCTCGGGCTGCGGCCAAAAAGATCCCTGCCACGCTGATCGTAAATATCGCTGCAAAAACGACTTTTCTAATTAAATTACTAAGCTTAAAATCCCGTTCCAGTGTGCAAACGTTCAGAGCCCCACATATAACCAAGGGGGGTGTGTGGGTGCTTCATTAGCTTTCATTATTACTTGAAGAAGAGTGGTGATCCAGCCCCTTAGGATGAAGGGCAATGTGTTATCGAGCGTGTCCACGTCTTTGGCGAAGCGATTGAGGAGCCGGCCGACGGGAGTCGTGTCGAAAAAGGCCATAGGTAGACGAAGAACCCCGTGAACCAGACGAACGTGTAGTACGGTGGCCGCTTGAAGGACGGACAGAGATAGCAATCCTGAAGCTACCATAATCGAGATGGCTGGACATACCACAAATAAACAGAAATGTGATGCAGACTAATTTAGAGGAGATACAGTGGCTTGGTGCGGCACACAATAAGCTCGAAGGATGTTCTTTCTTTCTTCTCTTCCACCATTACAAATAAATCCAACATGGAAACAAAAAAGTTGCACTTACCTTGCGAGAATAAAACGTGTTTTGTGTGCTAGATTTAGTTTATGTTTGGTATAGAACCTACCGAAAGAAAGCAAGTGATAGCCGTGCGAATGGTCATAGGAAGGACGTTGTCCAGCGTGTCCACATCTTTGGCAAACCGATTGACGATACGTCCGATGGGCGTAGTGTCGAAGTACGACATCGGACACCTCATACTACGCTCCAACATCAAATCGTGCATCAACTGGGAAGCGTACAGTGTGCCAAGCGCGATTGTGATAGAGCCACCCAAAATGAAAATAGCTAAATACGCCCCAGAAAAGAAAATTTCCCAAGTTATGTTAAATAGAATTCGAAGGTATTAGTATAAAGAGGGAATAGATTCATTCAGAAAAAGTTAAATTAAATCATGCAACTTACCTTTCCGTGGTAAAATCCAGCTTAATTTCTAGCACTAAAACAGAGGCTTTTAATGTTAATTACCTTGACCGAATCCGAGAGCTCCGTAAACGCCCAAATAGATATCGCGCACTGCCGGATCGGTATTATTGGGATTGCTGGACCATTCGGAAAGCCAAATGTTGGAAAACATGCTGAAAGCCTAAAAATAAATTAGGAGTACATTTGTGTTAAAGTCAATATCCAAACCATATAGACGTGCCACGCACCTGGTAGATGACGTAGAGGATGAGAGTCCAAAACGAGAGGCAGAAACCGATGGCTCGCATGTAATGAACGTACACATCACCTTTAACCTACAGATGAAATATGTTTTAGAGATTTTTTACTATTAAAATTCTTTTTAACAATAAGTTACTTTGCCAGTTTCAGTCTTCTCAGCTTCAATGAGTTTGTTTGAAGGAGGAGCTGCTGCTGGAGCGGGTGTTTCGCCAGACTTTGAGTTGGAGCGTTCCTTAGCTGAGCTACGTCTGCGGATGCTTCCTCCACTCTTCTCCAATGAGGATATAGAACCATGTCTGAAACATCATTTTTTGTAATGTAATTAACACAATTATAGTTATATCGAATATATCTTGATGGATTTAAGTAGATGAAGACTCTTACCGGGACCCGGTGGCAGTGGGTGAGCCTGGAGTGTGGGTATCGCCTTCGCTGGTTTGGCTCTGGCTCTCAGAGAGTGTCGAGCGCTGTCGCGATAGTTGTCGCTCAAACTCTTCTTTGCCCATAGACTTCTCTAACTGGTGTTTAATCTCCAATAATTCTAAATAGAGGAAGTTTTTTTGCAGTTAGCACTAAGAAGCATAAAGATATAAATAGGGCAAACCTTCTGGAACGTCAATGTCATCACCGCCTTCTTCTTCCAAGTGCTGCATTAGGAATTCGGCAAAGGCTCCCTTTTGAGCGAGCAACTCCTTGTAGGATCCAACTTCTGAGATCTCACCAGCCTTCAAGACGACAATCTGATCGACTTGAGGCAGGAAAGTGATACCGTGAGTCACCAATACCCTAGTCTATAAATACAAATTAATAATCTCCATTTTTTCTTTCGAGTGTTCCGAATCGATGTATACCTTTCCAGCCAATAAGCCATTGGGACCGATAACTTTGTCAAAAATGTGTTTTCCTACATGGCTGTCGACGGCGCTGAGTGGATCGTCCAAGAAGTATAAGTCCATATCAGCATAGACAGCACGTGCCAAGCTAACACGCTGCTTCTGACCACCACTAAGATTGATTCCCTACAAGAAACACAAATTAACATTAAAGCCTATCATTTTTAATTTTATTTTTATTTATTACTTTTTCTCCGATTTCTGTAGAATCCCCACCAGGGAGCATGGCTAAATCAGGTGTAAGAGCACAAGCGTCCACTACTCGATTGTATCGAGCTTCATCGTAGGATTTTCCAAAGAGGATGTTATCCCTCAAGCTGCAGTTTTGGATCCAAGCTTGTTGTGGGATGTAGGCTAGTGAGGAATTGATGTTGACACTGCCGCTTACTTTGTCCATTTCGCCCATCATAGCGCTGATCAGAGACGACTTGCCGGATCCCACCGTACCGACAACAGCCACTAATTTCTTCGGCTGGATCTCTAGATTAATGTCTTTAAGAGTAGGTGACTCTCCAGGACCCCAAGAAAAGGCTCCTTTTTCGACAACAACGGGATTTGCTGCGAAATAAATAATAAAATTAGGATCAATGATGAATATGACGCTATAAATTTTATAGGAAGAATTATTACGAGTGCTGGTGCTCTTAGAGACGGCATCGGGGTCCAATTCATCAGCATTCATAAATTTGTTCAAACGTTTCAATGACACTTGGGCCTGAATTGATTAATAATAGTACATGATGATTTAGCACAGGAAAATGACGAGGAAAAAAAAAACGGAAATCGGAAACATAAAAAAAGCAGCCTTTTTACGCAAGAGACAGACAATTCGTTACGAGTAAAAACAAACCAGAAAACATGAATAAATAATACCCTTTCAACTTTTAAAATAGGATACAACTGTTAAGCCCATTAGCCACTGTTTGTTATTTGTTTTTCTTCTCCCATAAAAAAATGTGTTTACATTTTTAATTCTAAAAAGGATCAGAGTCTATCCAGGATCCTCTTACTGTCACGTATAAAGGGTTCAAATGATAAAATAAATAAAAATGAGGACAAGAGCCAAAAATAATGGAAAAATGTTGTTTCCGGTAATTGTTATGTGACTCGAAAAAAAATCTATTCATAATATTTTTTAGTTGATGAAAATTATTTTTACCTGAACGAAAGCCACAACGAGCATGGGAAACATACCTAAACAAGATGATGGCAACAGAGATTTTTTTTGGATCATTTAATTATATAAAAATACAGTTTTAACGCCATACTCATCGGAAAACGGAGAAGGTTGAACAGGGTCAGACTGACGAACGCTCTTCTAGCGTCCAAAACATTTTCGGGGTCAACTGTGACATAAACAGCGAACGTAACCAAAGTCACCTACGGCCAAAGCAGACAAAAAACAAGGACGTCACAAATAAGGTAAACATATGATCCACAAATAGACACATAAATATCATGTCGAGACAAATAGGAAGAAAGCGACGACGCGACGATGAAATCTGTAAAGATAAATAAATTAATCTAACCTGGACGAATTGTACAATCAGTAAGGGAAGAACTGAGAAAAGATTAGAAATAAAAGAGTTAAAAGAAGAGTTAAATTAAGTTAACAGATCAGGAGGTAATAGTACTTGTCATAGGCATGCGGATGATGTTAAAAAGAGTGAGTGAAACAAAGGCTTTGTCAGCGGTAAGTTCGTTACCAGGAATCAAGACAAAAGTCATGAAGGACATGAGTGTAACCTGTTTTTTAAATAATAAGATGCAAACTTTCAGTGTAAAAATAGGACCATATGCCTTGGATACCTGCAATTCAACTCATTAGTGTAATAAATGGATAAAAAACATATAAACTACACTATAGAATAGGGAGATTTATAATGATTATTACTTACCAAAAAAGGAGCGCACGTCCAGAGGAATGATGTTCCAGCGCTCAAGTAGGCAGCTTTTTTCAACACTATGATTTCTTTGTCGCGGATGTCTTCCACTGTTTTCTGGAAGGAAGGCTCCCAGGCGTAGAGTTTGAGTACCTTGATACCGCTCAAAATTTCATTCATCATTTTAACTCGCTTATCTTTGTTCTTCATTTGTTTGATCTGCAGTTTCTTAGTCATGTTGGCTAGGACTCCGTTGATGGGGATCAGTAGGATCATAACTCCCAAACCGGCAAATACGGATGGACCTAATAAAAATTAGAAACGTTACCTCATAAATTAATCTAAATTATTAGAAATAAATACCTAGGATTTGGTACAAAAAGTAGACAGCAATGCCGATTTGAAGAGGGGCAGACCAGAGCATATTGAGGTAGGTTGTTAAATCCATGAATCGTTGGGCATCCACTGACATCAAGTTGACAATTTCACCAACAGTAGATTCCTTACGAGCGCTGTTTGAAATTTTAATAGCCTGAAAGAAATAGAATAGAACAATAAGTAGACAGCTCTCCATTAGCTTTTAAATTGATGTTATTACTTTGCGGTAGATGGAGGAGACGATGGAGGTCCTGATTTGCATTCCAACGACAAACATCTTTTGAAAGTACTGACTGAGGAACAAAGTTTGAATAACGGCCGTTCCGGTGAGGATGAAGGCGTACATGTAACCCTTCCATCCTTCTTGGTCAGGATTCTCGACAAATTTGATCAAAAGGCTGCATTTATAAAACAAGAATGTTCAAATGGCAGCACAATTAGGTGAGACAAAAATTTGATAAAAACCTCAAAATTTGAGGACTGACGAAGGCCAATAGATCTTGAATTAGCTTGAGGAAAGCTCCCATCAAGAAATCCGGGGCAAAAGTTTTACATAAGGCCGGAAGGACGGAAATGATTTTCTTGTCCGGCTGGGATGGTTTGAAATCCACTCCACCGCCGTTAACAGCTCCATAAGTAGCTTTTTGTTCTTTTGCTTGTTGCCTGTAATCAAATGTCAAAAATTTTAAAGTACAACCGGGTTTGAAAATTCAGTTCAACTTTACCCAAAATTATCCCAGAAATAACTGAGAGCCGCATTAATTTGAAAAATTATATATTTAAGAATTTAAGAGGAAAGGAGAAAATAAAAATAAAACTTACTTCATTCCTTGTCTCAGTGAATATTCCCAATGCTTGTCGAATCTTGGAACAACTGCCCTCGATTTGTCTTTGCTGTTGAGATCCCACAAATCGGTTGTTTCCAGCGGCTTCTTGTATCCCTTCCAGGCCATAGCCTCGAACCAAAAATAGGTAATGATTGACAGGAACGATGAGCTCTCTTCTGGTGAAGGATTCTATAGAATGGTGAATATTATCATTCATATTCAACATAATGATTTGGAACAGTGAATAATACTTCTGATTTCGTTTGGCCTTCGACGTAATGAGGAGCAGCATCAGCGAAGCAGTTGATCAAAAACATGATGACAACCAGTGGGTAATAGATCATGTACCACACAAAAGCGTACTCCTCTGATGCAGCCCACTATTTAAAATAAAATAAAAACTTGAAAAAAAATTGTAAAACAATTTCAAAAGTATCGAATTACCCCATCCATGTACATGTAGATCCGGTTGGCATAAGTGAAACCTCCACAAAATACTGAGAGAACCCAGAAAAGGAAAAGCGGACCCGACGACCGGATTCCTCTTTTCTTGCCGGCAAGCAACAATCCCAACGTCAGCACCTAAAAATAAAATAAAAATTGAGGACAAAGTTCAAAAAGAGTTATAGTGTAATCCGATAGCAGCGGCACTTACAAAAGTAACGGCTAGGATGCAAGGTGTCACGATGTATACATCATGTTGGTACATTCCCAATCCGTCTTCGCTGTTGGTTTGAGCAATTCCGTACGCTATGCTTGCGACGGAAAGGCCGATGAGCATCAAATTGATAATCTACGGATTAAATATGTAAACAATAGCATATCATATCGCAGTATTACGTAAGCATAATACCATTTTTGAGATATTCAAGACGGTCCATGGAATATTCCTCGCATTGCTGTACAGAATTTGATAGGTTTCGTAAGGAGCTAGGAGCCATATGAGGGCACAGGGAATCCACACTAGGACAGTTTGATGAAAACATTCCGAAAATTCGGGGTACTGAGTATTCCATGTTTGGTTCAAATCCTGTAAAAAAAATAAAAAAATAAATTGATTATCGTTCTTGAATGGCAGTTAACACTTAAATAACGCCCCGTTTGTCCTACGCTAATTGATAGTGCTTGAGAAAGGAGACCGCAAAGATAAGATCACAGGGTTCAATTTTTTTTATTGTTATCAAAAGACAGCAGCTGTCAAAAACAATTTCATGATTCAGCACATCTTGAAGCAATTATTTTGACAAGTTATGTAAGAATTTAGCCTACGGTTGCAACGACAAGTGATTATAGAAGAGGAAAGACCGACTTTCTAATGCCTAATTCGAAAGCCAGTCGTAAAATGAGAAAACGTGATGCTTCTTTAGCTCGACACTGTACAAATAAGGTGTTGAGGTAGATATCTGAAAACATTCTTTGAATGTCTAGCAGCCCGTAGTTATATAATTGGAAGGAAAAAACACGACGGGGTCTATACAAATTTAACCGGGGAACGAGAAGAACAAAAACAAAGAGTGGAATTTTTGAATACAAAATCAAAACTTACCCAAAACGTGGATCCGCAAAAAGAATCCATTGCCTCAGAAGCCATGGTTCTGGCTGGCAAAATTTAAATCCTTTTTAGTACACTAGACCCGGTAGAAAAAAAGCAACGTGCGGAAATGAAAGTTTAAAAAAACTTATTAGTCTAGAGCACTCGTTGCACGCAACCGAACAGGTGAGTGGCTGTGAATAGAATCACAGAGACCAACATTTGATAACCTCAGTCGAATTGAGAAATATATATATATGCCGAGTCATTGTGATGCTACACAACAGCAGAAGTAGTCTAGAACCACCCCCATCACAAGCACGATAGTAATGAATGCAAACTCGGACGGGACGGGAGGACCCTGTGCACTGTGTACGAGATCAGCTGGTCTGCAAGGTCCAAGCTACGAACTGTTCAACTTTCCATGCATTCTTGATTCTCTGCTTGCGAGCTGCTTACAGTGAGTTTCCTTAACGCTGACGCCATCTATGATTCAATTGTCGAATCATCTTTTATTAGGTCGATTATCGGCATATACATATTCAAAGAGCAATGTAATTTCCACTTTCAATGAATTCAATGAACATCAAAGAACAATTCAAGGAACATGCCGAAATAACGCGTTCTCGTTCTCTCTGGGAACATGATGATTTTCAGAGATTTAAATAAACTTCGACGGTTTCCGGGAATAGGATTCAAAATATTGTCCCGTGGTCCTTTTCAGTATTGTCATGATATGCCACTGTTCCTTACTCTCTTGCCAAGTCATGGCATACCAGGTGAAATACACATTGAAACAACCCAAAACACTCAATCTTAAACAAAAGCGGATTATTTAATTTAATCCTTCGATCCTCCAAATCTCCAATGTCTCCTTTTTCCTATTTTTTTAAATTCTCCATAAAGTGTTTATTATTTAACCGTTAGATGGCTTTAAAAAAAACCTGTTTTCTCACCATGGCAACGATAAAAACAAATTAAAGAACTGCTCGTCTGCTCCATTGAAACTCCCGAGTCCCGACATCCCGACATCCGACAGTTTCTTGATTTGAACACGGATCTTTTTACAACCATGAGTTTTGCAAAATTCCCTGCCACTAGGCTGGAAATTGATGAATCAATAATTCATTCCCAATTGAAAATTAATGTATTTAATTTATTTTCTTATTTATAAATTTTGTATGATGAGCATGTGTCATAATGACAATTATTAACCTTTGATTTCTTGATTACCCACAGACAGAAGATGATGAAATTCAGCATTTCATTGATGCAGCTATGGCAGAAAGAGAAAAGAATCAGGCCCCTAATGCACTCCCTTATAAAACTGTCAAACCAAAACCAGGTGATATTATTTTCACATTCATTTGCCAAGCAATCAAGTTTAAACTAAAAAAATCTTTGCTATATTGTCAATAATAGGGTATTGTGTGAAAACCAAAAACTTGATTACTTCACAGAAAATCTTCATCAACATTTGCCACACTGACATTATTCCAGCACCTGCTGTTGACCTTTCAGAATCAGAGCTGACCAAAATCTTGGAATCAGATGAGCCCTCCAGCTTTCGTATTCCAATGAGCCTTGGAGAAAGTCATGATGAAGTTGATAAATGTATTATTTATTGTTTCCTAAACTAATATTCATTATTTCATTTCAAAATTAAATTTTTATTTTTCAGCTGGAAAACCTTGCACTGTTTATGATGTTGCCATCAACTCCACCTTCTATTCCAAAGTGGAAAGCAGCTTACTATTCCAAACATTCTTGATTACCATATCAATGGAAGGTCTAGAGGACAAGTATACAATGGAGCTTGACAAAAATGGTATCATATTAAAAATTCCATTCTCATTTTCCCTATTTCTTACAATTATTATTCAATTGTTCATAGGCTGGAACATATTAAAAAATAGACGTTGTTTTGGAACGATTAAAAACCACCGGATCGAGCAAAGGCACGAGAAACCAATAGTTCAAGAAGTCCCCAAAAGTTCTCTTTTGAAGGACCCGAATCAAAAGCTTATTGAAGAAGTTGAAGATGGCAATGGGATCGGCCCTAAAAGTGTTGGCCAACAAACGAAGCTAGAGGCCAAATACACTTTAGTAAGCACGCGCGGCGGGATCAAAGTTGTAGTGGCTCGCCTACCCGTTCAAGAAAACGTCGAAGACCTATCGCTCTCAGTCATCACTCAAAATTCACTGAGCGTGACAAGCCGCCTTGACGGGCGCAACATCGTCAATGTCACTTTCCCTCACTCCGTGGAGCCCGCTAAAAGCCGAGCCGTTTTCAATAAAACCACCAAGATTCTGACAGTTCTCTTGCCTCTAATCTAATATGCAATACTGTTGCTTACTTTCTCGGTTTCTGTGGTATTTTGTCTCTTTCCTTTGTGTACAATAAAATATTCCACGCACATTCAATGTTGTTTTACTGAACTCTTTTTAATGTTCCAACTTTTGAAAAGGTCGTCGAGTATTACAATTTTACATGCTGTAAAACGAAAGCGTAGCCAGAACTTTATTAATGGGTGGCCATTTGTGGTTTATTTTACAGCTTAACCATTAGTTTGACGATTGGCAATTGTTATTTAATTACTTAACTATGAGCCGTTATTGGTGAGGAGCTAAAGAAAGCCGTATTCTAAGAGTATTCATCCAGGTTCTCGACCGAAATGACTACCTCTAGAACGTCTTTATTCTACACTATCCAGTACACGACTGAATTTCTGAAGGAATCATCTCTTCGTTTTATTCCTTCGTATAGGGCATGAGTAATCCAACCTATATGACCTTATGGAAAACTTTGATAAATCCCTAATGCCTTGTTTCGATGAGCAGTTTAATAATGTAAACGAGGTATATACGTATATAGTTTTTTTCATGTTCTCTCCCATGCCATGCCCCATGCCTTCTCAATTTTCCTATATTTTTCCTAAAATAAATCATATTTTCCCGGTAATTGGGTGGCCATTACCCCTAGCCACTCGCCTGGCTAAGCCACTGTTTAAAAGTGCACTGGAGCAATTTAAACAAAAATTGCCAATTAGAATAGGATCGATATGAGCCGTCTCCAAGTTCGTGCTAATTAAATTTTCCATTTAGATTATTCGTTCGCGTGATGTATACCGCCTCCACACGTCTATTCCTAGCTAGAGGGAATACGATATCCATCTAAAACTTATTCCATCGATAGTTTATGCTGCATACAGTATAATGGTAGAGTTGAGTCGGTCACGTACCTACCGTACTTGCCCTGCCCCTTAAGAAGCTGACAAACGAAAATGTTTAATCTAGCTGTGTGTGCTGCAAGCTAGTTCATGAATTCTTTAGATGTATACATGTTTAAACTTAACCTGTTTTCCTTTAAGCCCTTCGAACAGGATTTACCGCACTGTCAAGATTAATCCAACTACAAGATGTGTCAACTTGTCATTTAGATTTGAGTTTACAAAAAGTGGCATTCCCGACGGAGTGCGTGACAGTACTCTTTGGATGATAGAAACGTTGCAGTCCGGATTATAACTGCATTCCATCAGCACGAATCTGCGCCGATTCGTGCAAGCTCAGCGATTCGTGAAATGCGCGAGACGTGTGAATATCGATTTGTGTTGGCAAAACGAAATGAAATTACCGCCAAGCGTAGGCTATCTACTCTTTCCTCGTCAGATGTCGACCGCGGTACTCACGCTCGACTGACCACATCACCGACGATTGAGCATTGAGCGGCCTCGGATAAAAAGAAAAATGCACGAAGAAAATAAATAATGATTTCGGAATGTATACAGTATTTACAATCACACGTCTGCTTGAATATCTAAGCAAATAATAAGGTAATCCCAAAAAAATTGTGTTTATCATTCCGTACACGAATCGTTCTTCAATAATAAAACAGGCGTCGTGCAGCAGGATATACAGAAGGTGCGGGATCGTGCAGTAGAGCAGTGAATTAGCCGAGTGTGTGCGTGGGGGTTGTAACATCTGGCAGCCCAGTTGCTTCGTCAGTTGTGGACGCGAAAGCTTTTTCATTTATTATCTGTTATTACCACAGCACAATTTTTTTCTTCCTCTTATAAAAACCTATTTTGAAGAAGTAGCTGGGTCAATAATAGTATTCAGAGTCGTTTGATGTGCGACTTCCGCTCGATACACATCCCCTTTTTTGATTAAAACTCTCCCAAAAGGCAGAGAAATGATAGTCGCCACATCTAAAAAAAATATATTTTTTTAAAACTAGCTCACCTGCTGGTTCCCGCAGGGTATATAAAATACAAGGATCGATTGAGTATAAAGCCTTAAAACCTATATGACATCCAGTAAAAAAAGTTAACTTGATGGATCTCTTTTCTATTACTATATAGAAAGGTGACATCAAAAGAAGAAATCATCAGTTTCCCTTTGTCATTGGAAAATACCGATGATTCCACCAAACTTCTTTTCCAATTTAGAAAAAAAGTTTGGCGCGAGAGGACACAAGAAGCGATGAAATTGGATTTGTAACAGACGACGACTTTTTATATATATTTCATTTTGAAGTACCCTTGGTGATTATTTTACAGTTCCTTCTGTATAGTTTATTACAATCATTAAACGTGATATATATCTCGCCCTTATACTGATGATATTGCACTCTACTTAATTAATTGTATGAAGGAATAGAAGCATCGAGATATTGATCAAGCTGGCATTACAGTTTCTGCTGATGATGAACCATCGCGGTCTCCCCCTATATTGATTATATAATAAAGATGTGCTCGGAATTATTTCATACAGAAATAACAGATGGAACAAAAAATCAATACAATGACGACTCTTTTTGGCACTTTAGTCGTGATGGGTAGCCAAGAGAAGAAATGCCATTCATTCCTTTCAATCACAGAGAGTGATGGAGAGATGAGAAGACGACGTGACGTTCTATAACTGATGTTGAAAGATGTTTCTCTTTTTTAAAGGAAGGCGGGCCTACTCTCTGAATATACCTCTGATCTAGATGAAAGTACAAACTTGTATAGACCGCAAAGGCAGCACTTCATACCGTGCGTCCAATATTGTGTGTGAATATATATGTATTAATATTCCGGCGTGCGTAGATGGCGCACGTTATTCAGACGGTGCTGCACATGCGTGACTCGCCTGCCGTACGTGGAATATTCCAAAGCGTCCCTCTCTACAGCCAAGTTAGTTTCAATCCGCTCTCTCGGATGACAACAGCAAAGGAGGATCAGTTCCCCGTCCACCACCGCATCCACTCGTGGACGACGTCGAGCGGATTTCCTTCCGCAAGCCTCACTTCATTTTGATTAGATTGAAGAGTTGAGAAAGAAGAATGCCCGGAATCATCGTCTTCCAGAGGCGATGGAGCGTCGGATCCGATGATCTCGTCGTCCCCGGGATCTCTCTATCACTCCTTCACACTGTTTGGTAAGTTTTCTTTTCTTCCGGTTATGATGGACGGGTATAGCGGGAGCTAAATTTGTAGCCCCAACGACGACAAAAAAGAGTAGGTGTGAGTCTTGTTATGTACACAAGAAGAAGGGGGAGCATGCTGACGAGAATAGAAGCAATTAAACTTATATATACTTTAAACATTCCTCTAAAACAACAACTCGCACAAAAAAAGTTGACGTATAGACCATTAATTGAAAAGGCAGAGGCTGCCAACTAGATCCTTTCTCTTTGTCTAATTATCATAATGCGTGGTGGAGCACTAAAAAAAAAGTTTTTCGCTAAAAAAAATATGCTGGGGCGTCGTCCTCGTACTCTGACAAAAACCCTCTCCCTCCCCCAACTGACTCCCCTTTCGGAGCGTTCGTCGATCAATACAACTCCCAAGTGAAGATGCAAGTTCTAAAAGGGGCTCGTTGTACAGCAGCACCCGCCTTTTATTTATTATGCTACTAGAAGAAGCTCTTATTCTAAAGGCTCAACTAGGGATATCAGTATCCTCATCTGATTATTCCATCAGCAGCAAACTCGTGTGGTCTCTGAGGATACATAGCGTGACGGTGGTTTGCGGGACAGCTAACCCGTGTGCGTGTCACGAAGCAATCTAGGCTAAACGGCTCCTTCCGCCTGGTTGTTGAATGTCCTGTTGATGGTTCCTGATGCTCTCGAGCTGCCCCCCTCCGCATGTCTCATTCGATCGTGTCAACACTTTTAGTCACGCGAACGTAATTCAGGACGACGTATACAAACAGATCTATATGAGCAATTCCGTCAATACCTGTTGCCATATCAACGATCAATCTTCTTTTCTACAGGTTGGTTATTGTAGCGGTTACTTTGAGTATGGAACCCTATTCGGGAATCCCTTCTAAGGCATCAAATCAATCTCAGCCGCTGGATTGGATGAAAGCGGCGGATGATGAAGGTGTTCTTGTGGAGCAGCACTGCCGTCCAGCCCTTCAGCTTCTCTTGCTCATCCACACCGCTCTACTCGCTCTATCCCTACTATTGGAGATATCCATGGCCTGGCTAGCACTTCAAGGCACCATGTGGAATGTTGCGCCCCGTCGCCTTATGGAGCATGTCCTCTACAGCCGCTTGAGTACGTATATTCATCACAAGCTCGTTAGTCGCCCTCACTCGCTCATTATACGCTGTGCTCTTCCATTCATCTGCATCAACTTTTTTTTTCTTTTTTGCCTGTCTAGTCGTTTTAGTGGCTGGACTCGTATGGTCCTCTTTCTGCATCGTTTGGCTACAAGCCCATTACGTCACATGTTCTGCAGCAGGAGCAAGCAAAGAAGTTTTATTGGGTAAGAATAAAGGAGCAACAGCAGGATGCCGACAAGGAAAAGTGCTAGCTACTGCTGTTGTATAATAGAAAGTCATAAATAAAGTCAGAATAACATACAACAAGGATCTTTTTGTGCAATGATGGTAGGCTCCGTCGTTTGCGATTTATGCGTTGCTCTCAGCGTTTTCATCACTATTTGGTGCACATTCGATCGGGCTGGTCGCTCCTGGGTGAAGATGACTCGCTTCCAGCGCAGCATGCGTGAAGGAGAAACAAAGTATCATTACAAACGATCCGGTAGTCATCGACCTAATTGGCGTCAAAGGTTTGTTCCCTTTTCCAATAACCCCTGGTATAAGTTATATTGTTTATTGTCATGCTCGTATATAAAGGAAAGTAATGCGGACATACCAGGACACTTGGAATCATCGCTGCAAGATCCTGTTCTGCTGCATGGGCCGTTCCGATCAATATCAGGTGCCTGTCCAGTTTCTGATTGTTATTTTTGATACAACACTCGGCATAGCTATACATAGAGCCTTCAATAAAAAGAAGAAACTAAACTCTCTGTGTCTATTCAACCCCGAAAAAGGATTCCTTTTCCGAGATCGCTCGATTGCTGACGGATTTCTTCCGCGATTTGGATCTGGTGCCTACGGATATCGTAGCCGGTCTTGTCCTCCTCAGAAAGCAGCAAAAGAAACGCCAAGAGACACTCGTCTCACAGGTGAGAGAGAAAGCTTATACATTCGATAATATCGATCGACCGTGTATAACTCAACGATAATCCGTCTTATTTGGACGTCCTTTTCTACGTATGCCTTCAGGACCAAAATGACATTTACGAGTTCCTCTCGGGCGTGCCTGTAACTTCCAGAACTCGCTTCCTCTCACTTAGTGAACCAGACCAATTGGAAGCCTTCCAATGGACGGCCTACTATATGAAATTTGCGCTAGCGGCTTACGGATGGCCCATGTACCTTTTAGGTCATTCGAAAACCGGATTGTGTAGACTGTCTTCGCACATCAGGTCTCTCAAAATAGGGCAAAGTCCTTTACTAATTCAAGCGGAAATGACAATGATTATTGCTTAGGTGTTGCTGCTGTATGGGACCCACTACCGCTTCCACTGAGTTTGAGGATGCTCCAGCGGCTCCAATCGTCGTCGGTGATACATGCAGCGGGTGCCATTTCGCAGCTTTGAAACAGTCAATCGGATCAGGGGATTATCAAGTAACTTTTGCCTCTTTTCACGTCGACGTCTCCGAGACTCCCTTCTTCGTGGCCGTAGACTACGACCACCAAAGTGTCGTGGTTAGTATCCGCGGAACCATTAGTATGAAGGTAAAACACTTAAAATCCTATTGCGGGATTAGAAATTAATCATTCCGGCTTAACTAAAAGGACATCATAACGGATCTTCACGCGGAAGCTGAGCCTATTCCTCTTCAAATCCAGCGAGATGACTATTTCGGTCATAAAGTATGCCATCATAATACAAAATCCATTATGTAAGAGTAATGGAATCATTCTCGATGTGTATTAGGGAATGGTACAAACAGCAGCTTACATCCGGAGCAAGTTGGATAAAGAAAACTTACTTAGGCAAGCTTTCGCACACAATCCGGAGAGAGGAACTCCGGATTTCCGACTTGTACTAGTAGGCCATTCCCTGGGAGCTGGAACAGCAGCTATTCTAGCTCTTCTCCTACGGCACGAATATCCAAACATTCATTGTTACGCTTACTCTCCTCCCGGTGGTCTCTTGAGGTATGTGAAAACATGTTTTTCTTCCGGGTGATTACATTACATTGGAGCTGCTTTAATGTAGTTTACCGGCTGCGGAAATCACCAAAGAGTTTGTAACGTCAGTCGTAGTCGGGAAAGACGTCGTCCCTCGACTGGGACTTCATCAATTGGAAACACTCCGTACGAGTCTCATGGCGGCCATAAAGAACAGCACGGATCCAAAAGTATGATAATATAATGTAGAAGCTAGAAATTGCTATACATCATCCTTTTTTGTCATATATTTCAGTGGAAGATCCTCGGATCGAGTATGTTATGCTGCGGCCGAACCAAGAAAGATATGAGCGCGAAATTGCTTCTCTCCAGTAACAGTCCAATTGTTTCGATCGAAGATGCTTCAAATAAAGATGCTGCTGCTGTGCCTTCTTCTTCTTCTTCCATAGTTCCGCAAGGAATTGTTCGACTCCCTTCTGGGACCAACATCTCTTTGTCAACGCACCAACCTCTTTACCCGCCTGGTCGTATCATACACATCGTTCGCCAGCATCCCGGAAAAACAGCCGAACGGTATGCTATTATTCTTTTTATGGTTGCGCTCTTCAGATGAAATGATTTCGCCACGCCTCCGTGAATCCAACATCCTTTTGGGAGTGCTTGGAAATAATTATAAAGAGAAAACTTACAGCTTTGTTTTTCTTTCTTCTTCGTGCGTGGGTCGTTGGTACTGATGCAGATCTCCTACTGAGGGATGCAGCACGGTGCCGCCTTCGGGTCCCATTTACCAGGCCCTCTGGGCTGATACGATCGATTTCAACGAGATGCTCATCTCACCCGTAATGGTTCACGACCATATGCCCGATACGGTCCTAAT
Organism: Chydorus sphaericus; assembly: GCA_030141595.1. NCBI lineage: Eukaryota > Metazoa > Arthropoda > Branchiopoda > Diplostraca > Chydoridae > Chydorus > Chydorus sphaericus. Next base: position 7,931,613 of record CM057930.1, read on the forward strand.
GGCTCTCAACAAGGTAACGTGATCAATCTCTCATCATATACTGATTTTTAGTTATTTTCCCTATATTAGCTTGATCGAAAACTTGCATGTTTTTGTTTGTTTCCATTAAATTTTTGGTTTTTCCTGATTGTTCTGTTGTTTGGTGGCTCTCATATTATTATAGGTGCTGAAGCACGAGAAGCAGCTTGCCGAATATCAGAAGCAAATCGGCGCCCGTTGTTCAGCAACCACTCTGTAGAACGGCTGCGCATAGTAGGTTTTATCATTTTTTCTTTCTTCCTCCCCGCTTATTTTCCTATTTTGGCTAGCCTCAGCACGTATTTCATTATTTCCAATGCATCGAGATATACTGAAGCAATTTTTAATCAAATAGGTTTTGTCTTGCCATGGGCCATCAAAACCTCAAAGGAGTCTGGTAGATGAAGGATCCAGTGGAGGATCTTCTACTCACAATAGTCCACCACCAAGGCAAATTCATCTATCTCCTTATTTGATGGAAACGAGCAGTTTGATCTCGATAGAAAAGAGTCCGATGCTCGGCAACCGGCCTTGGCTTGATGAACAGGATCGCAAAGCAGTTTCCGATATTATTTTCCCTGGTGGATGGGGAGCCATTCCTTATCATCAGAATGTCAGCATCCATCAACAGCAGGAGCAACCGAGCGCTGGCGGCCGAATGGCAGCTCCCATCGCGACTCCAGAAACTCTCTCTGAGGAGTCTGTAGCTGGATCTAGCAGGAATAGCAGCCTACGGGGTGCCAATGTTTACCAGCTGTGGCGTAAAGAGAAGAAAAAGCTTCGAAATAGGGAACCCATCCATCCGAACCTGTACAAAGCTCCCAACAGACAGTACAGTCCTCCAGCTGGATCCGACGTTTGCGACATGGTTACAGAGTCTAGCAGTGTCTACTGTTCTTCTCCGTTGAGCAGCGTTCGCGGAACTGCTGCTGCTGCTTCAGGGAGCAGCCGATCCCAGTTGAAAAGAGAGATTATGAGGCTGTATCAACGGGCTGCAGCCGACGTGGATCAATCCAGTGGCGCTCGAACCACTCCTGGAAGTGATCAGCCAAGCTCGACTAACTCTCGATCACCCGTAGAACCGGGTCCTGGAAGCAGTAGTAATAGCAGCAGCCCTTCATCAAAGCATAATCAACAGTTTCCCGTCTTGGATGCCGGATCTTTGGCCGTCTTTGGGCAAGTTAGTCCAGTTTCATCAAGACCAGCTACTGCTAATGGTGCCGCCACATCAGGACGGCAACTTTATTCGCCTGTCAAAGCCATACTGCCTCCTTGCAACACGTCTTTCTGAGAAAAAAAAATTTCTCACTGCCAAAAAAGAATCATCATCTAGTCAGCACTGCAGCCACACGTACGAGTTATATTGTACAATATGAAAGGAAATGGATTGAATCCTTTTTGCCGTCCTGGACAGAAAATTTTTAAGGAGTTTTGTGGCTGCTGCTCCAATTTCCGCACCGTCCACAGGATCGCGTGCTCCACTGGGGGTGGTGACACTGACACATTCCCTCTCTTCTTTTTTATATTTATTTTATCGGATGGCCTACTATGTAGTATAAGACGGGAGCAGATAAGACAAAAGCGCATCACGTTCAAAAAGAAATCCCAAGATACTTTCTGTTCCTTCCTATCTCTACAACGGGCTCTTTTTCCCGAAAAAAAAGAAAACATTTATCAAAGTCGAGTTATCGCGTTTTTTCCCTGTGATGTGCAGCAACTTTGGAAAGAAAGTAGGCTAATATGGATGAAAGAAAAACTATGTTGAGCCCTATATATAAATGGTCTTTGTATTTCACACACTTTTGACTATGACCGTGACATTTAGAGAGCTTCTACAATGTTTTTTCCTCTTCTAATATATATTTTTGTAAACATGCTGCTCTTTTTTTATGTTCCTTTTTTTCTTCTATATTTATACAAATACATATATTATATATATAGGGGACTAATATATTATAAGGACATAAAATGAGTAACAAAGGAGAAAACAAAAACAATCAAGGAACATGTGTTTCTTTGGTTGGCAACGACATTACGGAATGCTTATACTTTTGACTCTTTGTTTACATACGTTTCCCCTCCTTCTTGGTGGTCTTTTCTCTCTTTCTATGTTGGAAATTGAATGTGTCAATAAACTGTCCGCAAATGGAGCTCCAGGGCTCGCTATAATTAGAGACCGGATAATTCGGGAAAACCATTCTTCATGATAACTTCAAGAAGCTCGTAGAGGAGCTGCTTGTTGAGCCGGATGTCTTGAAGAGCATCAAACACTTTCAGCGTACCTCGGCGGGCGTTCTTGTGACCGAGTAGCTGATTAAAAACGTCGGGAATGTTGGCAACAAGCAAATCCCTAGCTTCCAACCTAAGGAAAATCCAATAACGATTAGTGTACAAATGGTTCCTTTTTTAATCAAGACACTACGCACTTGGTACGTCTCTTTTCCTCATTGGTTCGCGGAGCCTGGCCTGGTAAAAGAGTTCCATCAGGCCACCAAGTTTTAACGAGGGATTGAACGTAGCCCAAAACTGCTTGGTCGGTAAATAAACTTGAAACAACATCTCGCAATTGCCTAAATAAAGAGACACACTTAAACTTTGCATCTAACTTTTAAAAGCATTTGAGATAAGACTTATACCGGTTGATGGTTCGGCCGTAGGTAATTTGAACAAATGTGACAAGCGTGCGTCTTAACCATCCGAAGACGCCGCGCAGCTCAAAGACTTCGCTAATGAGATGATAGATGGGCTCTGCGATACCGTCTCTCGCATCATCCGAGAAGGCCTGGAAGAGGGAATCCGTTTCATCGCTTCCGCCGCTGGCCAAGTTATTATCCTGCTGAGACTGTTGCTGCTGATCAACGTCATCGTCACTCTCTCTCGGAGCGTCGCTATAAAGGAAAAAAGTGTGATAAATCACGAATGAGATTACGCAGTAGCCTAAAGTCATAATTCCAATTTATACTTTTTGAAAAGTGTTGCGAGGAAGAAGCGATTGGATTTCTTTGGAGCGTCCACGGAAACTTGACATCGTAGACAAGCCGGAGTGTTGTGCAAAAATGTGAAAAGAGCTTCACTCTTGTTTAGACGATCATCTGCAAGCACCATCTATTTCAATTCAGAAAGAGAGAGCAGATTTATTTTATTCCTTGTTATATATAAGACGTCTAATAAGGAGGATCGTATTTTATGGAGGGAAGGAAATAGGCAGTTTACATCAAGGAAGGATTGAAGTTTCTCCTGATCCCGCTCCAAATAGATACGTGAGTCAGTCAGCTTGCCGAAGAGGGATTTGCTCGTAGAGACAGACGGCAGCTGGGTCGATTTCAGCCAGGGACACTGGCTACTCAACTTGGAAGAGAGAGCGTAGAACTCGGCCACCTGGCGGCACACAGTCCACGTCATCGCCACTCGTTTCCCTATTGTACACAACAAAACACGGATCGTTAATAAAAACAAATAAATCTTTTTTTAACAAAAAAGAAATGCAAATCTTACGGGAAGCTGGAGCGGCGTTGGAAGCAGCTGCTATCAAGACAGCCTCATCTTCGAGGTGCAATTCGATTGGAAATCGGACATTTTCTCTATCATCCGGAGTCTAAATGAACAAAGACAAAAAAAAACAACACTGTTTTTAGAGTTTCCAATATCTTTGGGAGCAGCTAGGGCACATAAACAAAAAGAAAACGTGCTTTAAACACCAATGAGGAAGTGGGAATCCGTGCCCAAAATACGGTAAATAAACAATATAGAAACCTGCGGTGGTAGACCGACGGTAGCTTTCCACTGTAAAAAGAAATAAAAGATAACAAAAGATTATCTCATACTTAAAAAATAGATAGAATCACCTGGCCAATATGAGCGGCCCAGGATTCAGCTTGATGTAACCAGCTTTCAACTTCTCGGCGTTCAGTTTGAAGGGCTTCAATCTCCTTTTCGAGGCCAGTAACTAATAAGCTATCCGGTGCAATGCTCCGTAAGCTGTTCATAGCCTATGAAATGCCAAATAAACTTTATTTCAGAAAACTAGTCTTAGAGATAAAATAAGAAATAATGTTATACCTGCAATTTTACAACTAAACGAGCGTCCACCTGTTCCAGACGACTTTTAACCAACTGGGTCTGCTCGCTCCATTCAATAACACCCTGATCATCCGACTCATCTGCAATCCACGGTTCCATTTTCCATGAAAAGCGGCGCCCCTTACGAGAGTCTCCCGATGAGTCTGTTTCGCAGCCATTGCTACTTTGTCGGCCAGTCATCTGACATGTAAGAACCACTAGAAAAGAGGGATAGTGCCGCTCTTCTAAGACCTGTATCGAGTATAAATTGTAATCAAGGTAAAATCTAGGATTATATCGATCGTATGTACCTTCCACACTTGATCCTGAGCTTGGAAAAAGGCTTCGGGACCTTTATCACCAGTAATAAATCCTTCCATTCCCTTGACTAAGCTCTAATAAACGAAAATCAAAGTTTATTTGGCATTTAGGTGACAGGGAAAAATAATCTGTTTATACTTTGTCAAACTTGACGATCTGGTTACTTCCGTTGACGTACTTGTAAAACATTTGGGCGGCGGAGGCTAAAGCGGATTTACGATCCAGCCGTCTCAATTCTTGAGTTGCAAGCCAAAATTTAAGCAGCCCAACCTAGCAATATAAAAATATGTTAATCATGAATGTCTATTACGGATTACCCTTATCTTGAACTAACCTGAGATTCTCCTTGTTGCGTTAAGTAGAGTTCCAGCTGCCGACGTAAACTGTTGTTCCGCATGACGGTCTTAAAAGTCGGAACCATATCATCGACTAGATTATTAGTTGTAGAAGCCGTCTGCCGAGTTCCATCCGCAACTGGAGCACCCAGAAGGCGCAATCGTCTATCGCATTGCAATTTTGCGTATGTCAGCTGTTTAATGTAACGCTTCAAATTGCGCGCCTTTTGTAAACAGTTCGAGTTAATTCAAATCTAAAAAAATGGTTGTATATTTTTTAAAAATTTACCTGAAGAAGGTCTACTTTGGTAGGCCCTAATGAAATGAAATCCTGTTCCAGTTCGATGCCTTTGGTGCGCTTGACAGTGCTGATGGCCGTCGCTTGCGCTATTTCCGTCGTGACGTTGTATCTGATCTGCTGTAATTCAGTCAAGTCATCACAGTCTTCAATGAGAGAGACGAAATCTTCGTAGCTAGCTGCATAAGCGTAGTTCTTCTTCATCATCTGACGGAGGCGAAGCTGAACAACGAGCTGCTGATTGATGGTGTCAGGATCGCACAATGATTCGATACTTGGTTGAAGCACTGCGGAATGCAAATGTGATTTTAAAACTCATTTCTTTGTTTAGGATTAAGGTAATAAACCAACCTTGACAAGCAAGAACCTCTCGAAGGGCATGGCGTAATAAGAAATTATCCACATATGGTCGAGGACAAAGATTGACTATCAAGACATCTGCCAGTTTTCGTAGTAAATCCAGTTCTGTACAGGGGCTCCGAAGAAAAGACGATAGGGCGAAAGATGCCATTTTACTTTCTTTACCATTTTCCCTATTTCATCAAAGAAGAATAAGAAATCAAAACTTTGAAATAATATATATGAAGAAAATTTTGCTGAATTACGGATTCGTTTTTGCTAAACGGATCTTTTCCAAATGACGAGTAACGCGAACAACTACATCTTGAGTCATGAATTGCACAGGATCGATATTACTGATTTTACAGTAGAATTTGTGCAGCGCTTCCCACGCATCATACCTAGTGGAAGAGATCAATATCTTTAACCAAACATGTAATAAATATAACAAAAGCAAAGATTACTTGAGAGATGACATGGAATTGATCCCTGGGACTGTTATATCCTTAATGAAAGACTCCACCAAATCTCTGAAGATCAAATCCATCAAATTTTGTAAAGTTGTGGTGACACCTTTATTCATAATAATGGAACTAGAGTTGTAGGAGACTATGGATGTCTTCAGAGTAGAGGTTAATTCCTTAAAAAAAGGATTATTATAATATAGTTTTTCAAGTAGATGTGTATTACTTGAACTTACCTTCATTTTTTCTTGAAAATCAACAACACTGTTTGGAATAATACTTGAGCTAGTGGAATGATTGGGGGAAATCATGATCACAATAAAAAAGACTGACACGAAACCAATGACTGAAGCTGCTAGAGAAGTGGTGAACACACTCATAACAGCAAAGCCGCTGTTGCTGAGGAGTGCAACAGCAATGGTGGCCAACATGATGAGTCCACCCCAAATGCCAAGATGGACTTGTAAATTGTTCCATTTTACAACAAAGTTTGACATTCTTAGCAAAACAGAGAAATAATGAGTATTCAAATAGCAACAGCAGGACTTGAGATTGAGAATTTCACATAGTAAAAACAGCTAAACAAAATCAGCTGTTTGCTGCTTTTGCTTGTACCATCACAGAGACGATTGTGACATTGCGTTGACAGCGCAATCTAAAAAAAGAAGCACGGATTTGTTCCTACGGAAATGAATAATTACTCGTCTAGATTTTACTGTTATACTAATAGAAAGAGATAAGGAAGAAACTAGTAGAGCTCTGACTAAATATTTTAGCACAATTTTCCAGGATAGCGTTCCTGACCATATTTCCGCTGGGCTTTGACACCCAAACACGCCCTACACGACGTCGAAAAGGTCAACAACAAATAGTGTGCAAAGTGACAGGACAGGACCTGTGGAAGATGTTTGTTGTTCGATAATTCGTTCGCTCGATAGCTCGATATCAGCAGGGTAGCAGACGAAATTCACTCAATGTTTTGTTGATTCCTGGCGGACTAAACAGCAATTACAAATAGGCCGTTTTGCTGTAGGTACACTACTTTGTCCTTCTTCTCTGAATTTGGGATTGGATACAACCCGAATTTTTGTTTTAAAATATTAAACTGTGCATTAATAAGAAGAAAGCAAAAACTCTTTCTCAGTTATCTTTTTACGGTACTTTCCAATCAGAAATGGGAATCGTGGAAAATGGAGCGGGGGTTCTTGCTGGTAAATATTACATAACAATCATATAAATCTAAAATAACTATTCTTGGCGTAATTTATAGGTGTTGGGGCTTTGTATTCCCTCAGAAAATGGAGAGAATGGAAGTGGGAATCAAGCCTAACCTCCAAAAGAATAGATGGGCAGGTTGCTGTTATTACTGGAGCTACATCCGGCTTGGGAAAAGTTACTGCAGAAGATTTAGTTAGCAGAGGAGCCATTATTGTCTTGGCATGCAGGGATGTAGCTGCAGCTAAGCAAATTATAGCTGGAATCAAAGTGAAAAATCCAGAAGCTGTGATGGTATTCAATAGATTTCCATGTTTCTTTTTATTTATCCCATCAACCACCTACTCTTTTACCACTTCAGGATGTTGTTGAATTAGATCTAAGTTCTTTAGAATCTGTAAAGAAGTGTGCTACGGTTCTCTTGGAAAAATTCCCGCGCATTAACATTCTCATCAATAACGCCGGAGTCTCCATTCCAGCCAAAATGGAAATGAAAACGGCGGAAGGCTACGAAATCAATTTTGGAATCAATCATCTTGGTCATTTTCTTCTTACCTATCTCCTTCTTGATCGGTTGAAAGAGTCTACTCCGAGCAGGTGACAATTTTGTTGTATCAGTTCTGCCGTAATCGGAATTAATTACGGTCCGTTCTTTTCTGTTCAGTCGGAAATTTTAAAGTTTATCCCTCATTATTTCGGCATTCCAGGGTTGTTATAGTCTCATCGAAGCTTCACGAGCAAGGCACTATTGATTGGGATGTGTTGGAAGGGACTAGTAGAAATTATGACAATCAAGGCAGAAGAACAGGACCAAATGCCGCTTATTGCACCTCAAAACTAGCCAATGTTCTGTTTGGTATGCAATTATCAGAAAAACTGGCAGTAAGTAATAATTTTGGAAACCAATTAAAATTTATATTAATTTTTTCGTTTAAAAAAAAAAAAAAAAAAGAATCAGGGAGTAAACGTCTACACTGTTTGTCCTGGATGGAATTACACTAAAGTATATGCCATCTGTTTTTAAATTTAGTAAAAAATCTATTAAAAATCTTTTTACAGCTTTTCCGTTATTCATCGGTTCCTATTTATTCGTGGATTGTTGTATTCCCAGTGGCGTTTTGGTTCATGAAACCAGCCCGAATTGTAATGCAACTTATCTGTCTAAATAATTGAATTATTTTACGGATCTTTTTTTCGATTTCAGGGAGCCCAAACTATCATTCACTGCGCCGTATCTGATGAAGTCAAGAACGAAACGGGTCTCTTCTATCGTGATTGCAAAGTCTACAACAGTCAAGCAAATTTGAGCCCCACTATCGCTAGTAAACTATGGGAACTAAGTTGCAAGTTGTGTCGTATAGAGTAGTGACAATTTAAAATTAATATGATTAATAAATAATAATGAAACAGTATGAAACTGACACCTGTGTCTGTATTCACATCCATTACACCGATCCATTCCTTCCACACAATGATCCAGCTTAGTAAGCATGATGCTCGGTCGTTTTCTTTTTTGTTTTCATTTAGCATTTTCCTGAATATGACCACCAGTTTGTGGCCTGAGCAATTTCATAAGCACGTGAGCGTCCGCCGGTTCGATCCTCTTGTAGTACTGTTCTTTCGTTTCAACAATTTCAAATCCGAATTTCTTATAGAAATCTATGGCGCTCTGGTTATTTACTTGAACATGTCTAGTAAAAAAAAAATAACTAATTCAGAAAAATTATAAGAAATTTTTCAATAGTGGATTCACTTACAGAAATATGCTGTGGAAATTGCCATCTTTCTCAACAAAGTTCAAGACATGTTCTAACATTTTGGCTCCAATTCCTCTCTTTCTGTATGGGGCTAGGCATCCAAGAGTCATGATGTACAACCTCCTAGAGCCATCCAGCACATCAATTCGGCAGCACACAGCTCCAACCACAATATCATTGTAGTAGGCTAAAGGACAATGGTTTAAGAATAACACAAACAGTAATCAATCAAAAAATCTCAGCTACCTAGCTTAGCCAGTTCACCAGCCTCAAGAATGTCCTTGTAGAATTTGTCATTGTAAGAGACTGGAAAGACAACTTGGTTGAGTCGCTTTAATTGCTGCAGATTGTGAGGGGTAACATCACCCAGATCTATGGTAGCCCTACAATTTTTGGGAGAACAGATATAAAAATAAGATTTTCTATCTGTAGTAAACGATTAAAGGAATCACACGGGTTCGTCACTCCCTCGAATAAGCTAATCAATATTCATCAAGGGCGAAAACGTAAAATAAAAAATAAAAACCAGAGAAATCATACCTGGTCATTTTTCAAGAATTGAAAAATATGATAATGTTGATGCAGAATGAGATTAATAAGCAAAGTAAAAAAAAAAATTAGTTTGAAATCATCCACTCGTTGATAGGCATGAAACATGGACCGACGAAAAGCAGAGCAGACGAAATAAATGGGCAGGGCCCTAGGGCTTAGGTCCTGAATTCTGATTGGATGAGTAGGATAAGTATTCGCGATCTGACAACCTAGCATACGCTTTCGAACAGGAAATGAAGAGCTGAAGAGCTATCACCATGGTTACTATGTTTATTTGAACGCGCGCTGTTAAGAAGTTGTGTTGTCTTGGTTGACTGATGTCTTGTGTCAACCACCCAGCCGTATAAACAAAATTCCTTTGTTGGATAAATATTAGTGGTGTCGTTCCAAGTTTTTCCTCATTATTAATAAAATGGATTTTAGATCTAAATATCGATGTGAATGCCTAATGGCCAACACTTCACCCCTCCATGTGATAGAAGCGAATCTGTCAAGTTTCACTCTCGATTTCAAATTCTTTCGTGTGCCCGAAACTGAGTGGGGTCCCATCAATTCAACATTGAAGAGCGATTTTTCATTGAAAAAAATTATTGTGGTCATTGATTATGAAGATCATACAGTCAGTAACCCAACTCACAAACAGAAGTTAAGACATCTTCCAGCATTCCTCAAACATTTGAGTACACATTTGAGTCTGAATGGCAGCGTCACAGAGCTCCAATTAGTTGGCTTACCTCTCACAACATCAGATGTTCAGGTCATTGCTCAGGTACTGCATTGTCAACTTAATTTAAAGAATAAAAGAAAATCAATCTAAATTTATATATATATTTTAAATTAGGGAATACAAGCAGCAAAGACCCTTCAACATGTGAGTTTTTCACGCTGCAAATTAGGAGATGAAGGATTAAAGTGGGTTGTAGATGCTGTCAAAGGAAAACCCAGCATAGGTACCACTATATCTGTTTTTGAAATAATAATAATAATTCATATAAAACTCATTTACAGTTTGGTTGGATGTAAGCTGGTGTAATATATCTCCAGCTTGTGGATATTCTCTCCATCAACTTGTTCATAGTCAGTCTGTAAGCAGAGAAAATGCCTCATGGAAGGCATCACTTAGAGGCCAAGAGCCCCTTGATCTTGATTTGATGGGAGGCTTAAGGTGGTTTTTACATTCCCCAAAGTTGCTGTTATATTTCATGAACAAGTTTTCATTAATTTTACAGGAGGTTATCCCTTAATGGCAACAATCTTGGTGATGCTCTAGAACACCTGTTGCAAGCTCTAGTACAGGATAAATGGATTAAAGCAATTGATCTGCAGCATTGGTGGGTCTTCCATTCATACCTGAAGCTTTTATTTCTGTTAAAAAAAATTTTATTTTTGCAGTAATTTGAGTGACGCCCATCTCAACCGCCTCATTTCTTTCGCAGAGAAAGGCTCGTTGGTTTTTATTGACGTACAACACAACAACAATCTAAGACCCGCCTTAGTGGCAAAATTACAAGAAACCCTCACTAAAAACGCTGCTGAAAATTCGAGGTTTCAGTTCCATTCTATCGAAACCCGTCCTAGAAGCATCTTGAAACAGAGACCAGCTTCAGCTGGTTTTAAGCCAACAATTCCACCAAAGAAAGTAGATACTAAAGGGGTCAATAGATTAGAGAGGACGGTCGTAAAACCACCTTTAAACCATCCTCCGCCAAATTTAGAAACCAAAAGGTGTTAAACAAATAATATAAATTTTCAAATAATTTTTATTCACCTTCTTTTTCTTTTGTAGGTCCCCGATAAAATCAAAATCACAACCAGTTAATAGCAGTTCACATGTCGACACTAATCTCAAGTTAGTAAAATTTCTATTGCGATCTAAAAATTTTAAAATGATGTAATTTATTCACTTGCTTGTAATAGGGAGGAACTGGAGAAAGAAAGACTAGCGCGCTTGGATGCTGAACGGCAGCTCATCAAAGTAAATTTTTACTGTTAACTTCATGCAAATGCATTTCATTTTAAATTTTTCTAATAAAAAGGTTTACGGCGAACTTGAATCCGCCTGGAAAAAAATCTCGAAGTTAGAAGGGACCGTCAAACAGCTGAAGAAGAAGAAACGTGCTTCCCAACCGGTCACGATAAACGAAGAAGCCGGCATCTGGATCGACTCGCCAACTTTGGAAAACTTCCAGTATTGCTTGACCAACTTGCGCACTATGCTGCGAGAGCTGAAAGAAGGTGTCCATTTCGTTCCTAATACCGCAGAACCGGAAATCAAACGAGGGCACGAAGTGGAAAACATTTTGACGACTCTACAATCAGCTGTACGCGATCTCGTCTCCAAGGTGAATGTTCCAGTAGAGCAGAACATCCCACCTCGTTCTTCAAGCGCAACTCTCACTCGCCCGTTTACTTTAACTGGAGCAACCCAAACTGAAGATTCATCATCGACTAAGCGGTCTACGTATCGAGCTTCACCTTTAGATAGAGCTGAAGCAGCCACTTCCCCTCAGTCGTTCCACATTCCTGTTGAGATAAAGACTCCTCAGGTAGCTGTTACATCAAGGAAGCTTGTGTCTGAACCTAGAACTCTGTCGAGTACCCCACTATCCGAGAACATTACTTCCAAGATTCTACCAGGTCCCACAGCAAGTCAGATCAGTTCCAGCTCATCGGTGCGCAGCATGAAAGGGACCCAGCATGATCTAAGCTTTCCAAACGGTCCAGTCGTTCTCATGGAAGTACCGACGACTAGCAGTCATCCAAGCCAGTCTGTTAGCGGTCGTGAAAAGAATTTGAAAGGATTGAAAGGTGACTTAGAGGGCCTCTTAGCGCAGTTCCAGACTCCAGCGGGAACAGGGGATCCGTCTTTCAAGCTATCCAATTCTCTCATGTCGAGAAACGATTCTGCTGGAACATCGCCGCCCAGTCAGAACGTTAATTACAGCATGGAATTTGAGTCAACATCAACCTCAATCACCTCTGAAGCCATAGATACGAAAAAATTAGCGAATAACAACAATAATATAGAAAAATCAGCACCACAGCTTGTCAAGAACGGGAGGAACCGTACTGTTGAATCGACACAAGATTCACGCTCCTCGTCGACAGTAAATCTTTCGTCGATTGTCGATTTGCTTGGGGATTTCAGCGTCGGTGATTTGGGAAGCTCCACGCTGACACCGCCCTAACCAAGAGTTTTATGATAAATGTTTTAATTTGAAATAGGTTGTGATATGTGTAAAATTATCATTCCTCCTTCGAAATGTTGCACTTACTTCTTAAACAATAAACTTCTAGTTTTGTAATAATTAACTAGATTCAAATATTTATATAATTATCAAATAGCCAAAATTTGCAACAAAATATTCCGTAGTATTTTAATGTATTTGGTTTTACTTGTTTCATTGAAGCGGCCATATTAAGTGCTGTCTTATTAATATTGGTGTATAGATCATTTAGGTATCATTATTGAGCTGGACAGTGTTTAATCTCTTACTTGGAATAAATGTCTAGGATGGTAAACAAGTACTTCTTTTGTAAAGTAGAACGGCCATTACTGTATTAGATTTCTAGGGAAAAGTGCGTGTGTGCAAACATTCTGAACGAGGGCCTTAAAGGGAAAATAGAATCTGACTATGTGATAAATGTCATGGTGTAGCCTAAATATAGAGTTCAAAATGCGAACATAAGTATTTTAAGGTAATACAATATGAAAAGGAAATTCGAAAAAAATAACACAGTTAAACTATTGATCCAATCTGATTTCACCCAGTGGAAAATTTCAAATTAAGTAATAATCCTATGATTATTATTATATATGAAGTGATTAGTTATATAGTGATTAGATATAGTGATATAATATAAAACAACAAAATTATATAATTTATGATATTTAAATGTGTACATGAATAACACCCGTTATATAGATTGTCGATAATAATTAAAATTACTCTTTACTCAATCACACTTAAATAAAGTGTAGACTTGCTGCTCGATAGATTGGGAGAGCAGAGCTCGCGTAATCTTTGATCTGCGACTTTCATCGTGATCCGCTGGTTTGGCTGAGTGTGCCAGCAGTGGAGCATCAACTGATAGGCATCCGGCGGACAATCGGTTGGACAAGGAAGAACTTGTCCTCCAGTTACAAGTTGAATCACCTAAAAGTTAAAACCGATTTGGTTATTCATGAATCAGTTTATATTTATTACAGTACTACTCCATTTACCTCTTGATTTGAGTTCCCATACCAGGGCTGTTTCCCGAAGGAAAAGATCTCCCAAAGAACAACTCCAAAAGACCAAACATCGGATTCACCCGTAAATTTACGGTACATGATAGATTCCGGCGGCATCCACCTCACTGGTAAAAGAGTAGCTCCTCCTACCTATTAATTGCATAAAATCTTATTAGTATTTCATTCAAATTATTGAAATTGTTAGACTGTTTTAGTACCCTGTAGTAATCAGAGCTGTAAATGTCCCTCGACATTCCTACTCAAAATATTGATCAACTTTATTAGTTTGAAATGCGCATGATTAATATTTCATTATCTAACCGAAATCGCAAATTTTCACAACCAAATTCTTGCCAACCAAGCAGTTGCGTGTCGCCAAATCCCGATGAACGTAATGCTGTTTATTAATAAAAAATGTGAATATTTTATTTTATTTTATCTTTAAAAAAATTAATGTATACCATGGAAGCGAGGTATGTCATTCCAGCTGATACATCTTTGGCCATTTGAAGCAGATTCAGGAGACTCAGTTTCTGGGGAGGATCCTTGTCTGCCTTAGCGAGCCCTAGACATTTTGGATCATGTCGAGCTTCAAGAAGATGAGCATCAGGTCCTCTGAGTCTAAAAAATAATTATGGTCTTAGATATAATTCCACATTTATTCAAATATGAAATATGACTACCTCAAGAATTCGTTGAGATCTCCATGTTCCATGTATTCAAAGATCATTTTCCAAGGAGTTTCCTTCATGCAAACGCCATAGAACTGAACGATGTTGCCGTGAGTGATTGAAGCTAAAAGAGTGGCCTCCCTATCGAAATCCTTGAGAGCTTCTTCGTTAGAAATCTTGAGGACTTTGACAGCTACTAGAATCTTATCATCATCCTCCTCCAATGAGCGGTTATACTCTGCAAGGTGAACTTTCCCGAAGGCTCCTTCTCCCAGGTCTTTCAGGAAGCGAAGAGCCGAAGATGAAATCACTTTGTAATCAGGTTCGTGATCGTAAAGGGTTAAGGTATTGATTCTGCTAGAGTCTTTTGTCGTCAAAGTATCTTTCTCTTCGATATTGTTGAGAGAGAGCTGACTGTCGTAGTGAGGATTCTCCGTCATGACCGTTGTTAGAGGAGCTGTTTCCCTTCGGAAGACATTTGGCGTTTCTCTATGAAAAAATAAAATTTCATAAAGATAAGAAACATCTTCCAATAAAATCTATAATTACCGCAATGAGACAATGGTAGACAGACGATGTAACCGTTCATCTTTCTTCTCTTTCAGGAACTGGATTCGAAGCCATATAAGAACGGCAATGATGCAAATTAGTGCAAGACCCACCAAACCAATACTTAAAGCCATCACTTCCTGTAATACAAAAAATCCCTTAAATTATTATCAAGACGACGTTGGATAGCGTATGCATACCACAGTGGTGAGATGATCAGACTGATTATTATACTCCGCCGTATTATTAGTACTATTAGCAGTTGGTGCAACTGCAGCGGGAAAGAAATGAGACGGTGGGACGAAGATGCCTGACGGAGGTTTCTGATGATGAAATTTGACGTCTAAAGATCGGTTAGAAGAGCCGTGAATGTTGGAAACGATCAAAGTGTAAACGCCTTCCCAGTTTAAACTGGTCGTTTTAATCGTCAAACATCCTGTTTCATTGATAAAGTAAAAGTTTAAATTGTTTTCGATATATCATATGTCTGGGCAATATACCTTGAAGTGGGTTTTCGAAGATATCCACAATATCGTCCGAGTGTAGGAGTAACTCTTGGTTGAAGAGCCAGGTGCGCTCCGGTGTCGGGTAGCCTTTGATCTCATAGTAAAGACACCAGTGAAACGATTGGCGGCTCTCAAATCGAACAATCTTCGGCGGAGCTATACTTAAAAGTTATATTGAAATAGCTACATCTTATTAAATTATATGTTATGATGATAACCGTTGACGATAAGGCGGAGATCCTGGTAGGCTCTTCCCGCCGTGTTTTCAGCAACACAAGTTATGTTCCCCGTATCCTCTACGACGGCATTTTCTAAGTAGATACTTTGTTCGTTCACGTCTGAGCCGATTAAGCTTTTAGTCTTGGACACGAGCTCTTTGATTCTCCATTCAACCTTTTAAAATAAAAATATGATCCATTTTCTCTTTTTACATAAGAGTACTTATTATTATATAGGGGCATACCGTGGGTGTAGGATTACCGGAAGCAGAGCAAAGAGCACTAAAGGATCCATTTTCATCAAGCTGAACATCATTCTGACTAATCTTCAACTTTGGTTTTTCTGTAACGGTATTATTGGTTCCGTAAATATTAATAAAGGCTGAGAAGAAATATAGCTTATATACCACATCGTTCAAATTCAAAGCTTTCCAGTTTATGATCCATTAAATTAGAGTCTTTGCAAGTGAGCCTTGGGAAAGAAGAAAGAGTAATTCTTGGCCAATGTTGATCCAGCATACGGTTCCGGTTCCGAGTGAGCCCGCCCTCTTGGATCCATTTGTTTTCGCATCGGCAGAGTAATGGATTCTTTTCCAGATTCCTACGAACAATAAAGACATGGTTTTAATGACGCAATATTAAGAGGGAAATTATATGGCTCACATTTCGGGACTTGGCAGTGTTGAAAATACTTTCCAAGGGACGATTGCTAACTGATTAGCTCGCAAATCCCTGCGCGATTTAATCAATGTTGTATACGGTTGTATGTTGAATGCTTAAAATAGTTTTAAAATATTTTATAACTCACAGCGTATGTAGAAAGCGGGTGAATGAAAATGCATCATCGCTGATGAACTTCAGTCCACAGTTGGTAATGATTCTAATACACAAACTGAGAAATAATTTTCGATACTTTTTAAAAGAGATGAATAGACTTATTACAAGACTTTCAAATGGTTGTAGTGTCTCAGGGATGAATGCTCCAAGGAAGTGAAATTCGGCTGATTCCGGATGGTCCTATTAAATTCAAATTTGGAAAAGAAAAAAGGAAAGTTAGTAAACCTGAAGAACAAAATCAGATATAAAGCTCACAGAGATGAGACACTTTTGGAATGATTCAAAAACACCAAGCTGCTGCTGATCGATCCTGCAACAGTTTCGTTGCTAGAAAAGGAAGGAATGATGATGCGAATGTCGTCTACTCTTTGATCGCAAACAATTGAATCTGTCGCGCACCAACAGAGATGATGACAAAAAGGATGAGAAGAATCTTCCATTGCACTATTTGTCAAGCCGATGCTCAACAATGATAGCGCTAAAACTAGGCTGGTAAAAGAAGGATTCATTAGAGAGGAGATGTGTTACTCTACTGTGAAGAGCAGCCTCAGCAATAAATCTGGACTCAGCGATGGAATAAGGATGATTGGGCAGAATGATGTGGACTTGGGTCCTCTTTTATATCTTTCATAAGACGCCAACGGGACCGGAAATCTCGTCTCGGATGGATCAAAGCTCCTTTCTTACAGGCTACCTGTCGTAGTATATACAAGATTCGCCAATCCAAGAGTAGCTTTTATGTACTCCATTTTACATAATATTTGGCAGGCAGCAAGTGTGACGTATATTTATGATTTCATCTGGTGCTTTAACGAGGATGATGTTGCTGTGCAACTGCAACGACATCGCACCTATCAAGACTTGAGGACAAAGTGTGTCGCCAAAGGACGTGTGTCCTAGGACACTGTTTGGCAACAGGCATTAACTACCGTATTGTGATTGCAAGCTCCTTGGTCTTTTCCGTTGCGCATCAGCTAGAGGGGGAAAGGAACGATTATATAAGCAACTCGTACATCTTGTCTGATATTCTACCGAGAGGTTTGCCACTCTCCCCCAGAAATCTTAAAAAATTAGGGAACGCCCCCGATATTAATCAGTTTTTTTTTGGAGATAATACATCCATAAGACGTCGAAGAGACCGAAAATCTAGTCTCTGGTGGATCAAAGCTCTTTTATAACTACCAGTTGTTCTAAATACAGCATTCGCCAATGAAAACGTAGCTTATATGTACAGGGTTGTATTTATATTTGCGAGCAGCTAGTGTGACGTGTATTTATGCTTCCACGTGTGGCTTTACTGAGGTTGCTGTTGCTGTGCAACGGCATCAAGACTTTAGAACAGAGCGCTTTACCGTTGTTTTCCTTTTCAATCGTTAGGTTGCGTGTCCTAGGACACTGTTTGGCAACAGGTAAGTGGCTATTGTGATTGCTGTCTTCTTACCCCTTTTTGTGGCGCATCATAAGTTAGGGACTAGAGAGGAAGAGAAACGGCTAACTTGACAACGCGTAGGTATATCTTGTATATTAATACGCCGTCGAATGTCTGCTGAATGTGTGTGCACGTATACTGTGAAGCAGCAAAGTTTGTGAAATTACGTTAATACCTTCTAAATGTTAAATAAGGAAACACTTCACCTTATTTACAAGCTTCTACTCAATATGCAACGTTGCACTGCATGCTAGATGTTCGGTTCGGTATCAAATGATTCAAAGAATTGTGAGTGAAAAAAGTGGTCTTTGCATCGAACGGACCTGAAATTGAACTAAATTTACATTTCGAACTTTCCCACCACCGTTAGATGGCATTACCTCACAGAACTCCGAGAAAGTCGCGAAAAAATAAACGCCCGTATCGCTTTCAGCACTACGAGGTTCCCGAAGGGGTCGAGGGGATTTTTAAACTTTTTTGAATCATGATTGCATCGATGAACTACTAAACTACTATAGTATGTACCATTATAATGAATAAGGTGGTTAGTTGTGCACTTAAAAAAAGGAACCTTATTTGTGGTACCCTACATTCATACGTTAACAGATCACCAAAACTATTTTTGCGATATTTTAAACAAAACATAAGAAATATTCAAATAATTATGATTACTGAGATAAAGAATCTAAACAAAAATATCAGACGAGAATAGAGATCAGAATATGGGGCTATTGTAGCTGCATGTAATCATGGAGGTCATTTTGCTATCCTCCTTTATTGATCTATTCAAAAACGTTTTAACTAGGTCCGTGCGCAATATGTGATATGAGACTTTGTTTAAGCTTTTTTTTTTTTACAATAATGTCCAGCAATTCTGTGTACGTTCATTCCTAGTACTGGAGCTCAAGAACTATAGGCTTGTGCTAGCAGAATGTAGTAAATGGAAAAGCTAGAGAATGGATACATGTACCAATTATCAATTACTCGACTACGAAATTGAATCATGTTAATTAAATTCAATAATCATAATAACTTAAGCTTTAAAAAAATCTCTCGCCTGACGCATTATCTCTATGACAAAATAATAAACATCATTTTTATTCTTGTGGCGTTCTTGGCACACCCTGTGATGTTCAAACATCTATGAAATTCGATCTATGTGTAATTTTATGATAACATTTTTACTCTTTTTACTTATGATGCCATGTGAATAACACGACTTGTGTCGTAGAATACATTCTGCGACATAGTACAATTTGGTCGGTAGATATTCTGCGTAACACGATATTATTACTTCTGGTGCCCAAAACCTTTTGCTTCTTCCAAGTTCTAAACTTTTAACTAAAGTTGTGCCCCGGTGCACGCATAAACTGTAAGAAAAAGTGACTAAAAAATGACGTTCAAATCGATGCGCGACAAATGAAGAAGCCAATGTTATTTGCTGTTGTGGCTGCGCTATGGGGGGAGAATATAAAAGATCGATCTGCCATCTGCTGGAAAGTGGTACTCGGTCGACGACGAGCGCCTAGAATCCCTTCGGGAAATTCGGGAAATTGAGGTTAAAAAAAAAAAGAAGAAAAC
The DNA here is from genome assembly GCA_030141595.1 of Chydorus sphaericus. NCBI lineage: Eukaryota > Metazoa > Arthropoda > Branchiopoda > Diplostraca > Chydoridae > Chydorus > Chydorus sphaericus. The sequence continues at coordinate 7,950,996 of CM057930.1, forward strand.
TTATTCTAATAATGGGGCTAGGTATGATAAGTGATAAATAATCTACCAGGAAAATTCGGATCGATATTAATTTGAATTAAATACAAATATGGTTTCTGATGCTGATGAAGATCGAAGTAGAGCCTTACGGGAACAGTATAATCATTTGCCTATTGTAACTAAGGTTGGAATTGGGGAAAAAATTGCGATATCAGTATGGGTAGATTATCCCGGCAATTCGCACAATCTTAACGTACCGTAATATAAATTAACTTTCATAGAACGCAACACTTATGGTCCTCGGAATCTGATTCCTGCGATCCATGATTGATAGCAAACGGAATGTCGCTGATTATTTGGAAAACTAATTACCTACCTTTGTTAGTTAGTTACATAAAGCGCCCACTTATCATGACGCGGAAATTCTATGAAACAGCAAATAATAAATTTACCGGCTTCGTAATTTATATGATTACAATCTTGCGCAATGAATGCATCGAAGAAATTAAGGGTTCCTTTAATCCAAAGTTCGTTTCTACTTATTAACATGATATCTATAAGCAGCTTATTTGTCATAAACTCTTAATTATACAATGAACGTGAGGTGATGCAATAATTAACTCCTTTGTCCATGTGTTACTACGTGAATACGCTCACAAGCCCAGTGGTTGACAATAAAGAAGTACCTTCAGCTTAAGAGTGAATATTCGCTGTGTTTAAAACCCTTATTCCCCTCCCCCCCATTCGTTCCGTCAATAAATTGAGATGAAAAATAGACGAACTTGAAGGATGTTAAAGCATTTTTAAAAATTGAGTTTAATTTCTTAGTACGCACAAATACAAATGAAACATTCGGAATCATTACATTCGCTGTTTCTTTGACCACCCTAATGAAATCATACCAGTTACTAAACCTGTTCGTAATTACGAACATCTGTCAAACCCGGTAGTTGGTTTGCGAGTATAAAATACATGTTTTGATTGCGTTTTCAAACTGCTTATTGATTTAGACATGGAATTTTCAAACTGCTGTACAAATCAATAACTTACGTTTCAAAACTAAGATTTAAAGGAAAAACCAAAAGAACAAGGAAACGGAATCCTTCGAAACATTTTCGGCTAGTAAAATAAAAGTTCTATAGATAACCAATAATGAAAATGAGCCATGGTAGCATTGCGTACGCGCTACCACTGACAATGTATATTTTTGATTACTTAAAAGTATATTGGTTGTTGACAAACAATGGTACAAGTTCCGGGCTAGTAAACTTCGTAAAATAAACTTAAATTTTTTATGAGTAAGATATGGGCTCCACGATCTAATGAAGAAGAAATTTCACGGTAAAAGTAAATAGTAAAACTAAAATGATGCCCGACAGCTAATTCGATTGAAAGCAGAAGAAGTAAAATTCGGCTTTAGGTATAGTGCAGCGTGGGCAAACTCAAAAATATATTTAATAGCTCTACCCTAGTAGTATAGTGGGTTCAAAACGCAAATTAACCCAGTCTAACTGTTAGGCTTTTGGAAATAGAGAGAAGAATAAGTTGAGTTCGAATTCATTAGTGTATCTCGATCATCTGAGCTATTTCAAGTCGGCGGGACTCATTAAACCAACAAATCAACTCAATAAACTCAATAAATCAACGAAAGAATCAATCAGCCAGACCCACTAATGGAGGAGCTAATATAGTAGAGACTATATAATGAATACTTTCATATCTTGACGACTGCTGTTCTTCGTTACAGCTAATATAGCCTACCGGTATAGAGGCTCCCTAAAAAACATGAACTTTTCTTTTATCTAATACCATGTCATCAGTTTATCTTTTATTCGCTGCAGTATACAAGTCCAGTAGCTAACAATATGAGTATATAAATAAATATACAATGTATATCGTTAATATGCAACCGGCTGCCACCATATGCCCTTCTATTTATAGTTGATATTACAATGTATTCAAATTGCGCGCGCCATCGCTATTATAACATAAATAAATAATTTATACACAATATCACTTACAAGATTTGATAGTTGTTCCTCTTATTTCCAGGTGGAACAAGTTGCGGGATCTCGTTGTTGAGCGTATCTCTGGTAGCGCACTCCACCCAGTGACTCACCTGGCAACGGCAAAGTCCGGCAGCACAATCGACAGGTCCCATAATACTCTCCTCTTGCCAGAGATGAGGGGGGAACGGAGGTGGCGGCATATGCCCATTTAGCTGCTCCTCCGATGGCCAAGGAAAGATGAGAAGAAGAAAAAGTAGTAGTAGATTACATTGTGACAGCGTTGCTTTGGTCTCCATGCCCGTTCCCTTGACGTTTCCAAGCCACAGGCTTGAAGTGACTCTGCTTTTATGAGCCCAGCAGCACAGATATATATTGTTGAAGCTGACTTTGACTCATTCGAAAAAGAGCCCGGCGCGCGCATCATTACTCAACTTACTACGCGCACTATACCGCGCTTTTTGTATGCATGTGCATTCGGGTGAATAAAAAATGAGGGTATTCATAATTTTTTTTTCTTTTTCTGCTGTTAAAGCGCGCGATCAACGTAGGTTATTTATTATACGTGCGATTAAAAGAAAAATTGGTTTAATGGTTTACAGCATTGCTTGCTATTCCGATGTTGCATTTTACAAGGATGAAACTGGCATGCTTACAATTGAAATTTTCAAATTAGCAGAAGCCATTATTATGTTGCATTACGGTTAATTATTTTTTATTCAGGGAAGAAAATAGGGGATATTAAATAAACATAAGCAACCACTTTAAGCGAGACCTACTGGAGATTTCGAGAGTTCAACTTTTGTGGTTTTATATACTACTAAACAATTGAAATATTACATAGCCTACTAATGCTTTTAACCATTAATATGTACTAGTATTGTAAGTAGATCATGACAATCCATTTTTTTTACATTCCATATAAAAGGCAACTTAAAAAATATAACTTTACTTATTGTGATGGGCTTTATGGCATGTAAGTAACTAATTATTCATAGTTATAAACAAGTTTATGTGTTTAGCCTTTAAAAATCCGGGTGCAGAATTCAATTATGATTGGGCGTAGGCGCTACACGCATTGTTTATCAGCGTGTAAGCTGATCACATACCATAATGCACTATTACTATACTTATGTAAGCTTTCTGGATATGATGGTAAACATTAGCTTAAATTTTACAAGTATAAATTTGCTATATTGCTATCTACTGCATTCCTGTTCGTGATTTTATGATTCTGTTGGTGCCCCCCCCCCCCCCCCGACTTAAAGAAATATTATTTAACATGGAAAACATAAGGATGCGTTTTTATTTTCGAGAAATATCTTAAGAGAAAGCAAAAATATAAAAAGAAGCAAATGTCGAGTCTTTACGCCGTAGATCATTTATTCTCATTAACGATGACCTCCGAGAGACATATTAGGGACCTGCGAGGATAACCCAGATTATATTATTTTTTAAAAATATATCTATAAATTAGTCTTTTTTCTCCTACTCATTCCTCCTAAAAACTTCGTTTCCCCTCGCCTATGGCCTATCCATCACATTAACTCACCTAGCTGGTGACTCGTTGGAAATAATTTACTTGTCAATGTATGATCTCTACAAGACCATAAATCGAACACGGATTTGCTAGCTACGATACAGGTTCTGTATCATCAATGCAACACACCATATTTTTCAGCAGAGGTTCTGACTATTTCTCATATGTTTCGCACGCTCCAATACGAAACGATAAATAACTGCCTCATGCGTGAACCAGATTTGAAACTGTGTTCATTGACGGAGCATCCCAGCAGACGTCGAAAAAGTTATAGAATCCACATAACACGATTAATTGTGCAGTAAAGTTTCATCCGAAATTAGGCTTTTTGCTTAAATCTGTATTATTTCATTTAGAATAGAACTCATGTAATAAATAAATCATAATATAATTTGATATAAATATAATTGATTTTAGTCAATTTTACTAAGAGCTTTTCAGTCTTATAGTTAAGGCCATTGAGTTCACTTTTGAGTATAGTCGGGTGGCTTCAAATCACTTTGAAGTCAGAAGTGGCTCATACATTTATATGTAAAAAGTCAATTATCAAAAATAACTTCTTTAGGTTAATCTTTTACCTACTAAGGTGATCAAAGGTAAAAAGGTGTCCTTCTCCAAAGATGTTCTCGTGAAACCCTTATAATTTAAAAAACTCAAGGTACGACACCTCACAAATTGTTGGAAGCTTATTGAGCAAGTTTTTTTATGCCCAAAATATTAGATATACTTAAAAGAAAGTTTAATATGATGTTAATGCTGCCAAATTTTTCTTTGAGATATACGAAAAGGTCAGTGTTTGCACGGGGTCTTTTTAACCGACAACGCGGTCGATCGTGGTCATAATCGCGCTCGTTCGATGCATAGATTAATAAATTTGTAAAACAAATTATGCTATGTCGGTATTGCATTTACACTGAAAATATAACACAATAAGTTAAGATATTACATCTGAAGCTATCAGTTTCTTTTGAGAGATGTCAATGGGTGAGTCAAATATATGTGATTTGGCATCAGACGTATTGTGACAAGGACTTCAAATACTGCAAATATAATCTGTTATAATTTTGAATAGTACAAAATTACTAACTGGATGGCGCTGGGCGGCCTCAAAAAAGACACCGAACATTTGGCTTTCAGGCCGTCAGGCGCGGTCACCGAAATTTTGCAATGTGTGATCCGGTGATTCCGATCAAGCCGCGGTCTCGCGACAGTGACCACGTACTTGAAAGGAAACAATACTACTCTCGAACAGGACATATTAGGGTTCTGTGTAGAATTGGGTACCAATGTACTATGCAAGAGATGAAGGGTATAAATAAATAAAAATTATTTATATTCAAATGTACCATAAGCTTATGCAATAAGTATAAGGAATCATGTTTTGAGCTACTAAATATTTGCTTTAAAAAAATCTTATAGTGCCATGTGATGGTAGAGCTAAAATAATAAATATGTTTTTGGTGGAATAATACTAGGAAGGAAATTATAGAACTCTCTTCGAGCGAGGATATCTAACATATTACATCCGGTTCTAGGTTCTATTTTTTTTTATCTTATAACAAAGTTATGATAAGATAACAACAACAACTCCAATATAATACAAGTTCTTGTATTTATATTGCGCTATTTCTTACACCCCTCTTCCTAGAGAATATATTTGCCTTCATCTTACTGAGATTTTTCCTAGATTGAATTTTCTTTTTTAGCTTTGATTAAAAGGATGAATGTGCAAACATAAAAAAAATATATATTGATTTAACAGCTTTTAAAAAACATATAGTACAGTATTTCGGTTGTACAAAGTTTGTTTTCTCAATGGAAATCTATCTGAAACTGAAGTACGATTCTTCTCAAGATTGTGATAACTGTAAATACTGGAGCTGCAGATTATAGCTGCTCTTGGAAACAGTCGGTGGAGTATATGATTAGCTACTTCCCGGTCAATGACGTCCGCTGTTGCGCAGATATCCAACAATATCTAGATATTCTCTAGTAGCACACCATATATCTATAGCAACAACAAATGGGAAGGATAGAAAAAGTCGGCGAGATTTATTGTTTCCTGTATAAAATATGCCGGGTAAAAGACGAGGTAAAAGGCCTTAAATAAATAAATGATAATGTGTTCATAGGAATTTGATCTTTAAAATCTTACAATTTAAGTAAACCAGATTAAATGTTCCTGGATAGACAAGCATATCCAAACGTTTTAGCAAGTGCACTCTTATATAGCTGTCCCTTTTGAATTGTGAGCCACATAATATGTAGTTCGTGGCTCCTATACGGTCGCTGTCAAAATATTCTACAGTACAAAGATGTTATTATACCTAATATTTCTCAAAAACAATTTGTTGCAACATCTCCAGTTTAAGTAGGTTTGCCTACGAATTGTATCTACCATTTTAGCATTAATTTATACTAGTGTAGCAGGCTAATGTTTATGGCTCCACGATACACTGTTTTGAATATCTCTCTAAAATACCTAGAGTTTATTTAGTTAACGTAGATAACTTAATATGCCGTATTACACTCCCTTGCTCCCTGCTAATGCCTTGCATATATTATTGTTAAACTCTGCAAATGCGTTAGCCTATACCGATGATGGGTAATTTAAGGTATAATACACAAGTTTGGCTCTCTACTCTAAAATCGTCGGATCTATGAATAAAAAATAACTTTTAGTAATGCTGCAATGCCAATATATTAATATTATTTCACAGCAGCGAAAAAGTGCTTAATTTTTCGACTTTCAGTACCCTTATGATACTTTTCGGTACTGAAAGTCAACTTTCAGCACCGATTTGATTCTGAAAGTCTGAAATTTCAGCACTTTCCGGACTGTTAAGTACTTTTTTTCTGCTGTGTTTGAATTGTTTCAAAATTGAATCTACGTTATGATAATGATGCATAGCATTTCTACGAAATTAATTGGTTTGGTTAGAAATGCCATGTTCACTGAAGAATTAACATAATGAATTGGACATCATCTATGTAGTCTCGTTGTCAAACAATATATTGAAGGGGATATTCTGAAATTTCCGAGAATAACACACATCTGCAGCATGTCGAAATTGCAGAATCGACAAATTTGCCGAAATGCACAGACACCTTTGCAGCACGTGGAATTGCAATATGCTTAAAATTATAAATAATTTATACCGTAACTTTGGCATTTATACTTGTAGTCTTCCACGAGGCATTGTAGGATGTACTGTATGTGACGGGTAAAATTTGATTACTAGCACAAGGCATGCTGTGAAGCAAAGTAATCTCTACTCACTCCAAAACCTTTCTTAAACAATGATGTAGGTATTGTTACCTTGCATGTATCACACACACACAAAAATAGTAATAATGATGGGTAAGATATTTGGTAAAAGGCAGATAAGTCCGGGATGTACTGTTAACTTGTTCGATCCAGAGTCGAAGGTAATTCCCTGCGAATTCTATTGGGAGTTACGTTCATGTGTTTCCGGCGCAGAACATAAACCTCCATATGGAGGTTTATTCCACTGAACTAAGAGAGACACAAATTTGATATCAATTGTTGTGCTCGGGACGTTCCTTTGACGTACACTATTAAAATTTACTCTCTTCTTTTTTGGGTTACAGAGAGCGAGTTATCTGAGTTGATTTACTATGTGTTTGTAAAATCCATAGAGTTACAAAAAATAATAGTAATAATTAATTAAAGCATTCTAAGATGTTCTAAGGTAACTTAGAATATTTTGCTAATGTTCTTGTTAACTAACTACTAGAATTCAGTGAATCAATTTGGACTCTAAAAGTCTCAAACAGTTTGGTAGAAGAGGTTGGAAACGCGGTAAGTTATCAGGTTAAAAGTAAAATACGAAAAACTTAAAAGCGATAAAAAAAAATCTCTTTTCAAACGCGGATAATACGGGGGACAAGAATCGGACCTCACTTCATCCTGATTATTTGTACTCAGGATTATAAACCCTTTTAGTGTGCCAACCCTTAACGGCGTACGTAGCTTGCAGGTTGTGTTCGAGGAGGAAATATAATAATATTTATTTTCTCCTCCTCTACCTTTTAGTCCTTAACGGCGTAAGCAGCTTGTAGGTTGTGTTTAATGTTTAACCAGAAAATAAAAGGTAATAATAATACACATCATGTGTATTATTCTTACCATTTATTTTCTCCTCCTCTACCTTTTAGTCTCCCATGCAGGTAAAGGTTGACTCATATGTCATGCTCAATTTTACATTACAGCATCATGTGATATGAAATGTTATGCTCCAATACGCTGCCACTATCAATGCGAAGGAATAAAAAAGAAGTCGGACTACAAGAGTAACCATTTCACACGATTTTACACGACCTGTTTGCAGAGATATTGTACAATTAAACTTTTACATGAATTATTTCTACTCTTTGCTTGATATTATTCAATAATGTTTTTTTTTATTTGCTAGCTATAACACAGTAAAAAATCCATGTTCATCCAAGACATCAAAGTATTTTGTTTACATAGTATAAGTGAGGAAATAGATAGAAATATAATGCTTAAGACAAAATACATCTGACATGTCGATATTTTCCACGCTATTGGCATGTCGCTCCGAAATGTCAATAGCCATTTTCCAATAAGTTATTGATATGTCGGTCCGACGTGTCAGTAGATTTCACGATATCAAATCATTTCTATACCATGTGTTTTCGGACGTTTTATACTCTTAACTTTACAAATGGCTAAATTTAAATCAAAACTTAAAAAATTTCTCCTAAAAAATGGCTATTGAAATTCCTAAGCCATGCATAATATCAGCAAGCAGAGGACAAAGTAATAACGTATGCTGAAAAGGATATAACGGGACACGGATGACGGAGCTGCTTCTGAATGCATAATCATATTCTAGATTATTCTAGTAGGCGCGAGAGTGGGATCGATTGTCGCATGGCTGATGCCGTTCTCGCCCTCGCATTCTTCTTCACGCATCCCTCTCTGATATCTATATATATAATATCTTATAGTATATGATTCACGCTTGATGACGTGAATGATAAAGGAGAAACTTCTGCGCCTCGATATGCGACCTATATATAGGTGGATTTATGTACATCATATGCTGACTCGAAACAGATTCAGATGCAAATATAAAAATCTCAAATTATTATTGCAGGATCGTCGATGCACATCTGCGAGCGACTGCCAGGGGGAAAAGGTCAGGCGCGTGACGATCACGGCGGGCGGTGAATCCCCCCGTCGATTGACGATTTCTTTCTTTTCAGCAGCAGCATTTATTTCCAAACTTTTTCTTTTATCATAATACATTTATTCTAAGAGCCATCTCGCACCATCGACATCACGTTTACTCCATGTATATTTAAAACACAAGAAAAGAATTAAATATATAATTAAAATGTGTAACATGTAATGCACTCCAAGCCGAAGGTTCAAATGTTTTCTTGAATGTGGCACTTTTCTTTAGTATGATATTTAGTAATAATTCAAAGGAAGTAAGCAATATCTTTCATAACAATCGTATTAGATGTAGAAAATAGCAAAGTTTATACTTTGGTAAACATTTTTTAATAAAAAAAAAATTGTGGATGGCGATTTATTCGCCTACACATGGTACCCAAACTACCAATAATTATTGCGTATTTTGGATATCGAATAAGGACTACGTTTTCGTATGGACTTTTTTTTTAATGAAGAAAGATTTACTCTTCAATCATTTGGTATGAATCTTAATATACCAGTCCTTAGGTCTTCATCACTATACGGTAAAGGCCCCGGTCTTTATTATTGTTTTTCAATCACTGTTGAATTATGTAAAGCCTAGATATATCCGACAGTTGATCCCGCCCGATCCCACCGGAAGGGAATCGTTTCTTTAATATTATATTTCTTACTCAAAGAGCTCTGCGAGTAGAAAGGGCTGAAGCTGACACTGAATTTGAAAGCAGCTAGCAGAGATCCAAGCTGTGATCTTAGAAGATTGATTAAGGTATTAAATGTTGGCAATATTTTTTTTCTTGTAATTTAAATTTTCTCGACAACAACAAAAATGGATGTTTTTAAAAATAGACATACAATCACTCTATATTTTCCCAACCTATTATATGCAAGTATCTATATAATATAGCCTTATAATTGTTCTCCATGCTTCAAAATAAGGTAGGCCTAGTATAAAGGGTATTTGCATCTATTTTAAGGGGGTATTATTATAACGAATAATGGCTTGCGGAAATTTACAGTGAACCCTTTGGTTACTATTGTGAAGAATATGGAAGCAGCTACGTAACTCCATCGCCCCAATTATTATACGCATCTTTTCATTGAGTTATGAATCTTATTCTTTTTATATCAAACATCGCTGTTCGCTTTGAGGAAGACACAATGATGAGAAACATTAAGCTCAAACATCAAAAGGGAAATATAAAGTTGTGATCGTTTTAAACAAACGAACAATGCGCAATTCTCTATTTTGTCTTCCTCAATGATATTGAGCTTTTGCTCTATATCATTTTATATCTTATTGATCTCGCTGGTTGTAATATCATCCGCTAAAAACTTTCAGAACTTGGACATTTTGCTTTGACTACCCTAGAAAGTGACTGCGTGTAAATCCATCGGTACCATGTAGCCCAACTAACACTACCAAATTTTAACACTTATGTCAACCGGTAATCGTTTTTATATTGTGTGTAAACTTGGGTTAACAAACTTAAAAAATTGCATTGTATTTTAGTTTTAAATATTTGAGGAGTTTTTGGGTATTATAAAAGTTGAAAGTGGGTGCATCAGCAAGCAACTTTTTAACGAAATTTTGTACTTTCAATTTTTTTTCTTGTTTGCGCGCTGTAAGAGGGTTTATTGTTTGTTTTTTATTTTAGTTCAAGATAAAACGCATATCACCCTCTAGGGATAGGCCTATTTTATTTGTGACAAAGAAGAATGAATTAATTGCTGCAATACGCACTAGCCTATTTAATTTCAAGATATTATTATACAAAACTTAACTATAAACATTAAACACTTAATAGTACACATAAGGAACATACTGAGAATACAAATGATGTACAATCGCTTGTTATCTAAACAATCAAATTGTAGGTACATAACAAGGTTACTTTCCCTTGTATAGGAAACGTACCGTACTACCTTGCTTGGTAATCCGAGATAGTACCTAATACCAATAATAAGGTAGTATATATTACAAGCTAATTGAATTATTGATTTTTTTTTCGTTTGCCAAAGCGTGCAATTGTTGCCAAGTTCACTTTGATGATTCTCGTGGTGTTAAAACCAATATGAGCTCTTCTGTTGTAGTGAGTGCAGCTGAATAAGCAAAGATACGCCTAGTGTAGTAGTATTCATTTCATGGTCCCTTATTTATAGATTTCGTACTCTCAATCGTTATTTACGAGTAAACAATATTTTATGATTAAAAGGCCTAAAAGTCAGTACAAAAAAAAATCTATATTTTGCCAGAGTATCAAATAAAGTGTCGACTAATGAGCGAGTAATGAGATAGAATTATATAGAATCGTAGCGAGGGCGCCAAAAAATGTCGATGAATAGGATATAACAGCTGCTTCATAGCAACAATGATTTAATAATGCGATGGGATTGCATATATTTCCAACAGCTTTTCGCTACAGTAGCTAAAAGCTCTTCTTTGCATAGGCCTATATGTAAATTAAAATTGAGATGATATTTATTATTTATTTCTTAATTAGTTTTTTTTTAACATATATATTGTGTTTTATAGAGTTGCTATAACATAATCGTGCGCTTACATATTACGAATGTACCTTATCCACTTATTATCGTAATAAAAATTCTCGAGAACTGTGTTTGTTATCAAAGGACTGGAAAGTAGCATATTTTAATATTGAGTAACAAATACCAAAGTTACTTGACGACGTAAAGCTTTTTCCATGTTCCCAAATTTTCAAGCTTCCAATTAAATATCAGATCTTCGTCAGAGTAGTGAGTTGATATCGTTTACTATTATAGTCTACAAGCTCAATATTTCTACTGAAATTCAGCTTAAAATTTTGAAGTGAAATATAATTCTTTTTGAGCACCTAATAAACTTGATTTACTTTTTTCGGTTAATTTTTTATTCTAGCGGCACATATTTGATTTTGGAGCAATCAAATCAGGTTGCTCATTGTTTTCTCTATACGGCACTGCCTTTATAATTCAAAAAGTATCTTGATAGCTTTTCAACAATACCGGTACTAGCTTCAATAGCGGCAAAACTATACCATTTCTGCATTTATTGGATTTCAAATCAGTCCTGAAGAAAAAAAAAAATTACCTAAACATGGACAAAGATTTTTTTAAATGTAATAATTTAGAACCTCTCTGGTAGTTATGAAGTATATTTCAAATTCTCGCCTGTTAAGTAACATCCTCCCTATTAAGTACAACTGTTTCTGAGCAGCGTAGTAAAACTTATGTTGTGTAGGTGTATGAAATAACTTTTTAGTTATACGCTTTGAGATAGCGAGAACGATGGTAATAAATAATAATAAGCTCAAACATTAAGAAATAAATATGAAGTTCTCGTTGAAATAAAGTAATAAACGAACAAAGCACAGCAATAACTCCGTATCAACTTATTTTATTCCGATGAGTAGAACCAGTCACCAACTTGTTCCATCGATTTTAATGAGATCGAGTTGCTGATACATAGCTTATGTACTAAGCATAATACACCATTATATAACTCATCGTTGTATACGTAATTATTATATCTTTGCGTCAAGAATAGAATTTCAGTGCTGTGTTTAATTCGATACTTTGCTAAAACTGTATTTAAAAACCCTGTATTACATATAAAACATGATAGCACTTGATATGCTCGTTATTTTGAAACTGTTTTAGCTACTATTCCTTAACAAGGTCTAGGAATCGTAGAGAGAGCGGCGAAACGATCCTTTTAGTGTATCATGAGATAGTGTAATGGTTTGGATACTATATTGTAAAAAAAAATGTCAAATTATGCTCGGTTATTTTTTTTTTCAGTGAAACAATCCTTTCAAATTCGATGGAAATAAAAACACAGTAGGCTATATAACACACTAATTGTGTTGCTGATTTTGTATTTATTTTTTACTTTCTACACATTTTATAAGTATGGTACGGTACGGTTCTTGTTATGCTACAGTTCTACGAAAGGTTACATCCCGAGCACAAATAACCCGGACGTATAGAGTACCGGAACCGGTATAAATCGCGGCTGAAAAGAGGTTTGTGATCGCATTTTAATTTGTCTTGTCTTTCTTTTAAGTCGCGATCATATTGCTTATAATTTCCAATTTTAGCACAACACTGCTCCTGGCAAATCCTAGCAAATATCATATAAAACCAATATCATATATCATATTTCAATGAATGAATACAAGTGCATGTGGTCGCATGTCTTTCGTATTCAGTGAAATTAATTTTAGTGAAAAAAGTTGTTTTAATGGTATATTAGCAGTGGTTCGCGTTTCCACCTTCAAATCCGGGGTTCGATGGACGATACAGGCTAAATTATTATACATGGTAAATTAAATAAAGTATTGCTGTAATTTTAAAAGATACTCTGAATATTGGTATCACATACAATCAGGTAGAAAAAGGGTCCGTTTCGGAAAAAAACATTCGATGGGTGACAGGATTTTCCTTTTCCACCAAAAATTGTCTAGTTGAAAAGAAATGAAATTACTGTATACTGGAGGAGTGTTTGTGGATTTTTACCACAAATAAAGATGCGTGTGTTCGCTGTTACAACACCGATAAATATCGGACAAACCTGGAACAAGGCCGTTAATTAACGGAATGTCAAACCAGGTTTTCCCGAGCTTTGAGAAGTGAAAAGACGAATATTTTGCAACTTCACCCTCATTTTTGTTGCTCGGAATTAGGTATAGAACCGACTTTGTAATTATAAATTTGGTTCTATATTTATGATTACTTTTCTTACATAATGAAAGAAAGATTTTATTTTTACTTATGCTAGTTCAGGCTTAGATTGTCACCATATATGGATTTACATATTTTCTTTTCCGAGTGTCTTCTCTAAGCCTTTATCCATTATGCAACTATAGTCAGCATATGAGTTTAACCAAATTTTTGGAGCCAAACTCATCTATAACCATTATTTTTTGTTTTACATGAACTTGTAGCGTAGACACGCCTTGTATACATTATTCTTTTGAGCCATGGCTCGCCGTAATCAATGATTTATAGATCTCGCTACAGCAAGTCATTAGCAAACATGCTAATTTTTAAAAGCGCTGTGCATTGTGCTTTTTCATTTAATTAAAAATGCACTAATTCATTTTTTATGAGAACCTATTAAATACGGGCTTGTCTTTCTTTCAAACCAAATTCACTATAGAATGTTCTCATAAAAAGTTTGAACAAAGTTGAAGCGTGGGCGTCAGCAACTTCCGGCGGGTAACTGCTAGCTCCATCAATAACGGAAGTGAAGATTTTTCTGTATAAACAGTTCCATGCATAACTTTTTATAAATTTTGTATATTGTGCAACTTGCCATTATATCTAGTTTCTATACAACAAAAAAAAAAGTTTGAATGTAACGCGTAAGTAAATAAAATATGTGACATACATACAGCTGACGATCCAATGTCCATTACCGTACTTTTTTAAACTTTAAGGAGGGGCTCTGGGGCTCTTGTCGAGTGAGTGTTTCTTTTGAACCGTATTATGTGGGATAATGAAAATGTTTCATTTACAATTTACAAATTGAAAAATCAAAACTCTACATCTCTCATTCCCCGCCCAAAACAACGAAACCTAATGAAGAGTTGTAAAATCGGTCTCTAGATGGCATGGGCAACACTTCTTCTTTCTATTGAAACAGGAAAAAGGGGGCGAGAAAAATTACCGAGTGGAAATTGATGATACCGGTGCTACGTTTAACAGTATATCTAATTGTAAATGTATAGACAAGAGAAAGGGCTCTTTTTTTGTGCCGTTTATTTACGCACCAGCGGGTTGTTGTTGTTGTATGATATGCAGAAAAGAAAAGAATGAAGCAGGAAACAACAAGGCGCTTGAAAGAGAGAAAACAATGGCTGCCCGGATCAACACGGACTAAGTGATTGTTTTCTTTTTATTATACACTTCTTACTACTACTCCTTTTATGAATAGACTAACAGCAGTCGATTCTCAAAGGTGGCCATCGCATCGTGTCACGTCGAGTGGGAAATTCCGCGAACTGCGATGGCAGCGGCAGCGTCGCTGAGGTGGTCGTGAACACCTAAAAAAATGGACGGGTCACTTTTCTACGAATTTCCACCATGAAAATAAAAAGGGACATAACAACACACAAAACGTTGTTTCTCTTGCTTACACGCCCAATTTACCGCTTGGTGGTGGGTCCTCGAAAAACATTTCTTCTTCGTTATTTTAACTCTTTTTCTTCAACTTTTAATAACTTTCTCAACTTTGCAAATCTAAAACAGTTTTGGAAATGTTATATATAGTTGAATAAAACAATTGCGTATAAATAAGGTTATTATCTGTGCGGTTCCTTATGATCATCGTGAGAGGAAATGGAATATTTAGAATAGAAAGAAATGACTCTTGAAGAGAAGATTTTTGATGGGGGGGATTTGAAGAATGTGAAGAGGGGCCGAATGAATGTATTGCGGCGCGCGGCTGTCAATCACTCTCGCACCTGACCTGTCTACTCAACTGCCACCACAAACGATATTTCTCTACCTGTGAGGTCTCCATTAAAAAAGAAGAAGAGCTTTACACCGATGCCAATCAAATCTTCTTCTTCTTTTGTTTCTTTCATTCAATGCGCTGAATAATATTATTGTAAAGTCATAAATCTATAGAAAGACGTGTTGGTCTCCGGAAATGGGAAAAACAATTGAAGCGGGCGTGAAACAAAAAATAAGAGCGGGAGAGAGAAGTACTAGAAAATGTGTGCTTTGTGCGGCCGGGTGTGAAAACCGCATCGATTGGAACATCACCTGCGGTAATGCGGCTCATCACCGCTTATTTCCTTTTCTTATTCCAAAAGTGTGTATACATGTAACGCCCAGGAAGAGAAGAAGCGTTCAAATTCATCAAGAAAATGCGTATAATTATACGAAGAAATTATAAGTGAAAAAAAAATCAGGTGGTACACACACAACAGATTGCAACCGACTTTTAGATTGAAAGAAATATATAATCACATCCAGAAATAGAAAAAAAGAAGAAGACCCTTTTTTTTCTTTGTCGCTCTACATCTCCAAACAGGTAGAAAGGGAGAGAGAAAAGTTATGATAACTCGAAATAAGAAAATCTGGAAGAGTGTTGTGATGGCGTTTATACTACTATGTCCTTCGGGCGGCCCCCACACGTTTATTTCTTTACGTGTTTGTCGGCTCCACAAACAGAGAAAAAAATATATAAAAATAAAAGAATTTTTTGAATTGCGCGCCGCGCTATAGCTATATGTGCTGTCCACCTGGGCGTGAATTATATGGCCCCTTCTTCCGACGATGCTCAGCCACAACACCTGTGCGCTTGCTGCTCCAGCAACAACAACAACAAACCCCGATTTATGCGCTAATTAGAGATTCCTTCCCTTTTTTCACGCTCCGGAGTAGCGTGAGCACGACATTGGTTCTTTTTTTCTTTTATATTATTATTCAAGCTCCTCCCACATCCTTTTTGTTTGAAAAACCACCACCACCCAACTTGATGGATTATTCAAAATCCCGCCCGATAGCGCGCGCGCCAGCGACGTTGTCAGGTTCCGCGAAAATTAATTTAAGGCTGGGTGGTCCATTATATTGTTTTATCCGGAGAAAATTCATCCATCCGACACGTCTCATTGTCAACGTCTTATTCGTGGAATATCCATTCATTGATTTTAAAGAAAAGCTTCTTTTATATTTATTCAAATGAATAGAACTTTTTCAAGATAAGACAACTTTTGAATGAAAATTTCATTCACTTCTCTTTTTTGTTAAGAATTTGAATGAAATTCTTGCATTTTATAGTGCCTCTTTAAATGATAAGAGGAGGGATATGATTTGCATAGGTGACAACGAGCGGGCATAACTTCTCTAAGGGGATCCCCCAGTAGAATATATATATCTGATGGAACCATCAGTGATGCTCATCTAGGAATTTTACCATTGGCATCCTATTCTCAGTTTAGTGATGGGCAGCACCCCCAAAGTGGCCTCCGCTGGGACACCTTTTGTGCTGCTTCCCTGCCCGGTTTGGTGATGCAGGTGTTCAACCTATACTCATGCCGCTTCGCAAAAAAAATAGGTTCATCCAACTTAAATATGTATTCCTTTGAGTATATAGTCGGCTCTCTTTTCTTCTCTACTTTTTTAATGAGGATGTATATCTGGGGTTCAATAACATCTAGTACCGCCCCAAATGAGAAGAGAAACAAGGTGTGAAATGGGTCTTCTCTCCTCCAATCCTCTGGGCTGAATAATGTTGCAATTCTCTTGTGGTATGATCCATCAAAAACAAGGCTTTCCAATCCGATATGTGTCATTATACGAATATCTAGAAATCGAGGTGTATAGAAAGTGAAACAAGAAAAAAAAATCCTTTCACTCTACAGTCCAAAGTAGGTTATTTAGGTGTTCATCAAAGAAGTACGCGCGCCGTTTTGTTTCTACAAACCTAAAATGGAGGGGAAGTTTTTTATATGGCAATGGTCAAAAGCAAACACGATCCCTCCAAAAATAGGGATGAAATAAATTGTATATTTGTTGATGAACAGTTAAAGTTTTATTGCAAACGCTCTTTTTTCTTATTTTCTAGGCGGTATGTGTTAGTTCTTTTCTCGACCGCGCGCCAATATCCATAAATCTGAACGCCCTGTTTGTTCACTCTCTCTCTACCCTCCCATTTAATGATTTCGAAACAATCTATATGTATCGAGGGGTCTCTATTGGGGCGCGAATGAAAGAATAAAAACGTGCTGGGCCTCCAAAGATGAGTCTTTCTTTTCCCCCCTCTTTTTTTTTCTTATTTTACGACGCCGAAGAAGGATGAAGGAGAAAAAAAAGGTGGATGAGGCGTTGAAGAAAAGAATGGCATCCCGCCGAGATAGGCGCAAGTCGGCAATGCAAAGCAAGTTTGAGAAAAAGGTGTCGGGAAATAAATCGAGAAACAAGATGGGGGAGGGCCCACCAAAAGGTGATGGGAGGAGTTTCAACCGACCGGATAACAAAAGAAAGAAAAAAAAAGATGGGGTGTTTTTTGTTTTACACTACATCTTTTGACTTGTGTAGCAGCTCTGTACAGAGAGACCCCCGTCCCGAGTGGCCCCACGCCGTCTGGGGGGAAAGAAATCGGTGGGTTTTTCTTCTTTCTATAGTGTACCTGAACACACACCTTTTTTGGACTAAGGGGAATTCTCATTGTCCAAATAGACATTCTTTTCATGTTGTTGTGTGGAACCAAGAAATTGAATGACTCGTACTACACAGTTCAAAAGCATAGATAAAAACATGGCTTTTCTTATGCCCTACATAATAGAGATAGGATAACAATCGAGTAGAGAGGTAAACATTGAAGATCTTGATGGTAATAAATGGACGAAAAAATAGACAAATTTGTATATTGAGATGAGAAATTCTTTACACAGGTAAAAAATTGTTGGATTAGCTTGATATTCTTTTAAGCTCATGGTGCCAAATTCTTGGTCCCATCAAAATGTGCCACCTTGCGAATGATATAGTCTATTGTATACCCATAGAAAGGGGGATGAAGCTGCTGATCCGACGTGATTTTCTTCTCTCTTCTGTTTTGTTTGAGGGGCTGGAAAAGAGGTCGTAAACTTTGGACCAGAATGGAATAATAGGACCTTGTGACAAGGTCGAAATGAGTCGAAAAAAACTACTCTTGTGTTTCTTGTTTCCCCCCTTTTTTTCAAATTACATTGGGGGATGAAGCGGTGTTTTTTCTTAAATTGCATGGCGGTGACCTTTTATATTTTCCCTTCAGGATGATCCTGGCAGACTGCATGGCATCGAAATATGCTTCAGGCCGATTTTTTCTTTCTAGCGGCAGGGAAAAGAAAATTACCAGCAACCCCTGCAGCAGGGTCTATATAATTTTCCAGCAGGCCTTGGCTTTGGCTTCGTCGTAAAAAGTAGGGCCCCGCCGCTTCGAACACCTGATAATCGAAGAAATTCCTCGTATATAAAAGGGGAAAAAAAGAAAAACAGTTTTCTAAAAAGATATATTTGTTTCTCTCATTGTATACTTGCTCTCTTTTGTATAGGGGGGCCCTCCAACAGCGGGTAAATACACTAGATGGACATCACTAGTGGTGCATTCTTGTTGGCTATACCGAGAGCTATTGTTATCATTATATGACTCGGTTGGGGATCCTCTACAAAAGAAGAAAAAAAAAAAGGATTTGTCAAGGAAGAGTTTTTCTTCTTCTTTCTTTGTATATAAAAGCTGACTTGCCATTTTTTTCTTAGGCCTATGTGTAATCATAAATCAGATTGATAATATTCTGTATATAACTTGTAATTGGGTCCGCGTGCTGCTAGTCTCGACGGGAGGTCCAACACAATGGACAAAATCCCGCTCTCAATTACAAAGCAATCAACTCGGAATCCTGATCAACACGCAATGACTTGGCATCTCTTCTGATATGCCTAGAGCTCTTTCTTCTTCTTCTTTGAATAACAGCAGCAGCACGCGCTAGGGAGAGTCCATTTTCAATCACGTAGATTGGTCACGGATGTCAACGTTAGTTTTTTTACCCTGTGGGGTCAGCCTCACGTGATGTGTACGCTTGATCGACAGTGCGTAAACTTTGTGTATTGCAAGAAGAACAAGTCCATTTGCTATTTTCATGGTAATTAGCCATGCAGTTGTATATCGGCGGGCGTGAGAGCCTTGGATATCCCAAGCTGATGTGCGGGTTCGTCACAGTGCTGTACGTATAGCTTGATGAGCTATTCACTGCCGATTCGACACACATTCTGTTGACAAAAAGCTGCGCTGCTTGCTCCCTCTTTATATAGATTTTTATTACAACATGGCGTAATACAGAGTGTTGACAGTATTTTTCAACGGATTTTCCGGATATCTGTCGGAAATAAATGTGAATTATTCAAAGACATTGTGTAATACATCAAATATTTGCTGAAGAAGAATAACAGCGTTGGGAAACAAACATGGCTGTCTTGCATGAGCTGTCATCAGAGACACATGTAGGGTTTCTTGATTTACGCAGGATGTTCAGCCCCGTTACGGCACCGCTCCGTGAGCACGCGGGCAACAGAGCGGCATTGGTTATTATTACAGCACAAGTTCCCCCTGTAATTTGAACGGTGACCATCAGAGAGAGGATCAGTTCACGATTTGACCCCTCCTTGAGTGTTTGCCTATGCACCGCTATGTGATTGCTGCGTGGACACGCCCCGCCATCTTGAGCAGCGCAAAGGCCACACCGCTCGACTGCTCTGCCCTCTGGATATAGTGCGTATACATAACAATGATGAATTTTCTAGTCTCACATTTCCTGATTGTTTCTTTGCATGTCTTGATTCTATATAGGCCTACTCTATGACGATGATGAATCTTGTTTCCGCCCGTCGGATATGATTGTCACTATTTTATATTTTTGCAGTCTCATCCTTTAAAAAATAAAAATCCCGATGGATGACGCAGGATGCGACCTTTAGCTCTCCAACATCATCCATCATACAGCATCTTTACACTAGATCTATGTTTTTAGGGGGCGTGCGTGATTCACGCAAAGTAGGAGGTGCTTAAAAAACAAATTATTATTGACAAGAGAAAGGAGAATCTTTTCAAAATATTATATAAAGTCTCATTAGCGATCGCAGCGGCGTATCTCAGCGGGAGGTATCATCGTCGTCCAGCTGTATAGAGCTAGTTATCAACACCTAGGGTATAGCTACCACCTAAATGTCTACTTTATGCCTTGTTGTTTTTTAAGACAAAAGTGGTGAAACAATACAATACAGAGAGGCGTTCAACCTCTCTCCTTTTGTGAGAGCGCCATTATTCAAAAACAGATGGGTTATCGGCAATATTCCCGAAGCACTTAAAAATGGCCGCTCCAGACACATGTCAATCTTACGTATTCCAAATAGAGGAATGTTGATTCACTTTTTATTTATCTATTAAAGTCCATCTCATGCATTCCTTGTAGAGAGAAAGAATAATAAACTGGATTTTCTTAAACGAAGAGTACTATGGCTGTTTAATGACGTGTTAGAGCAGCAGGGGATGGTTGTTTTCTCTTGGCTTTAATAATGATTGTTGTTGTTTTTCCCTCCGAGGCTTGTATACCTGTTGATATAATACACAAAGCAACTGAAGAGTCATTTATTACAATCGAGGGTCACTTTTTTTTTTTACAAAATTTATTGCTTCAAGAGATAGTTATAGTTGTTTGTCTTCTTATATTCCAATAATACAAGACAAATAAATAGAAAATATCAATAGTAAAACGAGTACGATCGGAACTCACGCAATACCCTGCGGTCAATTTCAAGAAATTACATAGCAATTCACATCCGGCCTGCGTGTATATGTCACTGCGCACCCCTAGTCTGTTCCAGAAAAACCTATTTTCCCCAAGAAATAAAGAATATGGCGGTATATGGTCCAAATGAAAGAGAACCGAAGTGCACAAACACCGCTCGGCCTGCTGTGTGTTTTCAATTACAAGGCGCTGCTATGCTGTTGTTGTTGTTGTCATTGATGACCAGAAAAGAAAGCGACAAAAAGAGGAGGTCGTGAACTATTCGGTGTCTATCGTAATGACAGGGCATGTATACATATAAATTGACTCTTGAAAAAGTGTCGCAGAGTATAATTTCATCATCACTCAAAAATGGTTGAAGAAGAAAAATAGTTTTAAGATAGTGCCTCTGGCACAAGTCTCATCAACAGCTACCTATCTATCCCGACTCATAAAAACATATTTATATTTATAAGTGAGGAAGGGTCCTCTATACTATATAGCTTGTGTGTGTGTGATGCTCTCTATTGGGGGCCCTTCTTCTTCCCTTTTAATCACAAACACCTGCACACCTGGCCTCAAGCCAATTGCCTTCCCCTTCAAAAGAAAATCTTTAGGCCATTTCTTTATTTTTAAAAGAAAATCATCACAATAAAGATTTCTTCGAGGTGAGCATTCCATCACGTGACTATATTTGTTTTTATATGACCGTCACCTGTCACGCGCTGCGGCAACGCCGGATGTTTCTCAAGTCATTTTATTCGCTCTGCTTTTTATATAATAACATAACATCGCGTGCCGCCTCCAACTGAGAAACGAATCAGCGCCTAGGCCTACTCATCTCTTGTATGGCTACAACTGTCGGCACAACACACCTGTTCTTTATCTCTCACATTCCAACAGCAGCAGCTAAAACACAATGGCCGAAAAGCTCGTAAATCGGTACTGCTGCTACGAAGCAATAATCGATTCTACCGTGACCGAACTATACTCTGCCGATATTTCAAATCGATGGGTTGACAATGAAGCCACGACGTTGTCTATTCGTTACGCTTTTATATACGTTACACATTTTTTTGTGTGTGTGCTGCCATCACAATATTTAGGGGGTGCTTCCGTCGTCGTCGTTGGGGTAGTAGACAGCCTGGCGGCGGAATAGCCTCGTCCTTTTTTACCCTAGACTGGAAGGCGGCGGATGCGTCGTAAAATAAAGCTCTTTTTCTCATGTCGTATTTTGTCCGGCCTATATATATATTACCTTTTAGCTTAATTGACAACAAAAGAATAGATATAAAGACGGTTTTTGTTGAGAGAGAAACAATTCTTTGTTTATTGCGTGTTTGCACGGACAAAAACAATAATAAAAAAAGAAAAACACAATAGGACAAGAGAGCAGTGATGGAAGAGATTGGTGACCCGACCGCACAATATATATATTTATAAAATAAAGAAAAGGTGCTGCACACACGAAAAAGAGATTGGATATAGGTAGTCCAGTTTTTTTTATTTGTACATTTATTATTATATATTTTCAACTCTTTTTATTACTATTATTATTATATAAATTTGGGGGATCGAGCAGTCAAATGGAGCGCAGATTAGGACTGAATCGGAAGACTCCATTACTTCCGCTGCTTTTGACGGATTCCGCTGGACTCAATTGATGATTGAAAACGGCTGGATGATGAAGCTGCTGGATTTGATGCAATTTGTCCCGGCTACAGTCGAGGATATTATTGTTGGCCGCAGTTAGAGGAAATGGCTTCCGGATCTCGGTGGCTTCTTCTTCCTCTTCCTCGGATGCAGATGCTTCCGACGGCCGGCGGTGGCTTGTATCCAGCTCAGTGGCCGCCGCTGTTGGGTTACTGTGCCGGGCCAGTCCTAAAAAAGCCGCTGAAGCTGCTGCTGCTGCTGCGGCCGCAGCCGCCGCTGCGTAAGGAAAGGCTGCCAAGGATTGGTGATGGAATCCTGCCAACTGGTGATGCTGATGCAAGGATGGATAAGCTGCTGCGTAGGCCGCCATGTAGTTGGGAATCCCACCGGCCATAGTTAATAAAGAAGGGTGATGCTGTTGAGGTGATGATAATGATGATGGGGTTGTAGGTTCCTGGACTGAAGGAGTCTTAAGGCTAGGTGCTCTTGGCTCATCATCTGCCTCAATGTCAACTTCGGACTGGTCGCCATCATCTTCTCCGGATGACGAAGATGATGAGGAATCGCTGGAATCATGGAGCATCATATTGAGCTCTTCTTCATGATGCCGCATCTGTTTGGTTGGTGGTGGTTGATGATGAGCTTCATCGTCTGAAGAGTCGGAATCATCCGCAATGAGACTCGCGATGGTGAAAGAGCGTTTGGGTTTGATGGTAGATGTAGGTTCTACTGGATGCTGGAACGCCGGTTGATGAACGATATTAGGAGCGAAATGATGATAGGCCGGGAATGGTTGATGATGATGCTGGAATCCAGGATGAACTCTCTGCTGATGAGCCGCAACAGCGGCAGCCATTGCCGCCGGATTATAAGCGAATCCGTAAGGGATTCCCGGTGCTTGATAGGCCGCAGAGCTCATGGGACTTGTAGGCGGCATAACGTTTGAAATGTTGGCTACCTGACCGGCAATATTTGGCGGCGGTGCTGCTGCTGCTGGTACAACTGCCGGAGCAGCATCAATTGGGGATGCTGGGCGTCCTCTGGGGGCTGGCCCAGGGGACGGACTGCCTGATGCTGCTGCCGCTGCTGCGTTGGCCGATTGCTGCTGCATCATACGGTTCATGCTGGAAAGAGCGGCCAGCTCTGTTTCCAAAAGATCCTTGTCAACTTTATGGAGCTTGAAGCGCTTCCTACGGCGGAGAAGTGATCCGTTCTCAAACATGTTGATGGCGTGCGGATGGAGGGTCCAGTAGGCCCCTTTTCCTGGCCTGTCCGGCCTGCGCGGCACTTTGAGGAAGCAGTCGTTGAAAGACAAGTTGTGCCTCAACGAATTCTGCCAGCGCTGAGTATTCTTCCTATAATAAGGGAAGCGCTCCATGATGTAGCGGTAGATGTCGGCGAGCGGAAGCATCCGCTCGGATGATGATAAGATGGCCATAGCCGTCAGGGCGATGTACGAATAAGGCGGTTTCTGGTCACCGTAGGTCTCCCTGCACGGACGTGGCATTTTAGATGAATGTTCACTCGTAGTGGACGACACTTTTAAAGTTTTTCAAATAAATAGTCTGAGATACAACAAATATTTGTAGAGACACTTTTGAGACAAATGTGTAGCACTGCTCTCTCACAAGGTCTGTGATACAATGTTGACCAAAGGGAGGGCTCCTCCACTGGATATACAGAGCTCAAGAGGGTAGCTCCGCCTTTTACAGTATTTCATTGGTTTAAAAGTTTGGACCAATCGCAGAGCACCAACCTCCCGCAAAGAGGGGAAAAAAACTGAATAATGTAAAAGCAACCCACTCTTTTTGTGTGTGGAACAAACACATTGTTAAATATTGATTTCGTCCCGTTGCGCAGCTAGAGAAAAAAGGTTTTCCATGTAATCTACAATCGTAAAAAATTTGAATATCCCATGCAAAAGCCTATATAGTTGTATTGTATACTATAAAGCCTCTTTCTTTCTTTCTTTGGCATCAACTTGATATGTCTATATGGGTATACTGCAATCACGTTTCACACCTTTCCAAACCAATGGTCCGTCCCTTCTCTCTCAAGCCGCTAATGACCAAAGGTGTACACAACCGAAACCGCACACTCTCAATGGGGTACCCCAATTTTTCGAGGAAAAACAAAAAATATTTTACAAGGGTCGTAAAAAATCACACCTATATATTCGCTATACATATTATTTAGATTTGTATATTTCAAAAGAAAAAAATATGTAATATTAGTGTGTGCTGCTAAGAGGACTGTAGAGCAGCAGGGGGTCGACCCCACTCTTTGGCCCAGGTGTGAAATAGGTGTTGCTTGGAGGGGGAAGAAGAAACGCTCTACCCCCCTCTTGTTCTTTGGCACTTCTTAAAGTGCCAAGCTATAGCGGGGGCTATCGGCTATAGATTTATCTATATATATTTATTCCACAAGGGGTGCTGCTAGGAATTCCCGCGCTCAGAAAGAAAGGGCTTGAATTTTTAATCAGCTTCAAAGATGGATGATGGAAACAACAGCTTGTGACAAGTTATACCCACACCCCATGAATTTATATTGAATTTGAAAGGGAGTTTTTTTCTTCTTCTACTCTAATCAGAATATATATCGTACTCATCATTCAATTCAAAGCTATTGGCATATTTCTTTTTTTTTCGAACCGTCGTTATGTTGTTCAACGACTTTGAGCTGCTCACCGTGGGACGTCCATTTTTCTTTTTTCACGAAGAGAACCAGTCACGAACGCTCATCGCTCACGCTCTCTCTTGAGTAGGAGTGTCTTGATGTGTATAAGAAGAAAAGAATAATACTATATGCACAATAACAACATCGTGTGTGTGTGTTGTGATGATGATCGTGAACTCGTATTAGTCACGCTGCTGCTCCCGCTACATAGCTGCAACTGTTATGGCAACTAATGACTGTAGTTGTGTATGTTTGTAATCATCATCATTCTTGGAATTATAAGAAGAAAAAATAGGAAAGGAATTTTGAGTTTGGCAACGGTTTTAATTAAACCGCGGGGAGTGATGCTGCTTACTATTTTGATTACTATTCGTCATCGGCTGTAGAGCGATGGCAAACAAAGTCATTGATCATCAGAAAGATGATTCTAGAAGTGTGAGAAGTGCATCTCTTAAGCGCATTCCGTCATGTCTTTGAAAACCCCCGCTGCCTAGAACTCCAACACCTTTCGCACTGTTTCTTCATGAATATTTTTCCATCTAGAAGTGATGGTATAACAATAACAACTGCATCAGCACGTCACGCAGAGCCCCCTAAAAACAAAAAAAAGATAATCTTTAGAAAGCCTTCTCTCTGATGGAATTTGACAGCATCTCTAAATCCATCACTTCCGACGAGTTTTATTTTTAAATCCTTGTTATACATTCAAATATTTTTCTTTTTGGGTAGAAAAAGGCGTTAGTTTTTAATTTCCTCGTAGAGGCGTTGATATATAATAGAAAAAAGAAAGGGAATCTTTTGAATATCCATGACTTTAACAGCTTGTTATAAATACTCTGCCCACAAAATTACGTATTCTTTTTACCTGTGTGTGAAAGAGCTTCTCCTTTTCAATTAAAATGATCTTGAACAATATAATACGACTTCCTCTAGACTTTGTATAATCAACTTCCTGCTTAATATACAATGTCGGTCATGTCCCTCCCCTCTACTATGACACTTTGATTGTTCTTATACGCATAGGCCTAGTGTCTCTTGACAGGAAAATGGGCAACACTGCGTATAGCGGAAATAACATAAACAAAACGACAACGTAAAGTGATGGATGTATCAATTCCGGCCATATATCGGTATTATTACAACCACCTGGCGGGATTGGAATCCGACTATAATAAAAAAAGGTGCTGCCCATTTGCATAGATGGTCGCCGCCGAAGAAAGCAATCACACCTTTTTTTCTCTTTTTTTAGGAATGATCAATGGAGATGGAACCACCACGGGTGTTTATAACTCTTTGAACACATTTTCAGAGGCACCGCAAAAAGAATGATAAATCTTTAAAGTTCAGTCGGTCTCTGATTGCAGTTGACCCCTTGTGTAATAATAAATATGGCGGCGCGGCGCGCGTCGGCGGCATATGGGGCTGTTGCTGCTGTTCCCAGGTGCTGCAAATCGAGTTTCTGTTTTTTTGTTTTAGCATTATGATGTCGGCATTTAGAGAAAAAGAAAAGAGAATGATGTATTTTATAATCAACTTTTCGAGTGCAACCAACCTCATTTACTGAATCAAAAAGGTAAGCTCTCTTAATAGCTTCTTTTTATTTCTCCCATTTATTTTCATATATAATAAATAGGATAGGAAGGAAACATTTATTATTAGACTATGTAAAGCACTTATTTATTATGTAATAGTCTTGTTTCCTTAACTTAAATCCATCTCTCCCGCTGGTATTTTCAAGAAATAGTGCAGTGTTGCATGATGGTGCACAAATCAGTCGCGAAAGGGAATAATTCTACACCACTTTCTAACTTGTAGCATGTCATATAACATATATATAAAACTCATAAATCGTGATATTCATGCAGCAGCTGAAATTTCACTATCTGAGACAGCATCTGTTGTACCTACTACTATTAAAAAAAGAGAAAAACGAATTAAGAATATAATGAGTGAATTTAACGACAGTAAAACCGCTAAGATTACGACTTGCTCGTATATATATTATGCAATCTTCTGAGTCTTTATTACTTGTCGTGACTTACCGGCAACTTTAATAATTTGCGTGAAATTCTCATCAAACTATTCAGAGCGTATTATACAATACAATATTATATTTGACGATTCATGGGAATTTAAACAGAATATTGCCGTTATATATAATATAATATCGGGAAAGTTTGCCTTTCTCACACAATACGAGCTGCTGGTCCGTGATTCGCAGTTGTTTCACGCCCAGAAAAACAATAATCTCAAGAATTAATGAAGCGCATTGGTCGAAAAAAGCAATTTCATATTAAAAAAAGAAGAAGCAGCTGGTATATGTATGTAATAAACTATACAGAAGAAGAAAAAAAGATCTATATGACTACTAATATATTAGAAAATCAATGTGTATAAATTTTGAAGAAAAAAAATGTATGTCGTCGTATAATATTTTTATGGAAAAAAATACAGTTTTCTCTTCGTCTTCTTCCCGCCCGAATGGCTTTTTCCCTTGAAAGTGCGATGCGCGCAACGGGCGCATATTTTCTGTGTTATTGTCATCATCATCATCATCATCATTCGGCCGACTTGACGACCAAATGATCATCGTAGTCGTAGAGAGAGAGAAAAAGAAAATAGTGCCGCCTTTATTTCTTTTCCTGAAGCGGCCAATTATCCCACCCACCTTCACATCACTTGGCCTATTTCATCCTCATCCTTTATATTTCTACCCGACAATAATAACAATAAGAGGTATACTACTAGATATGTAATTACATAGTGCATGCGCGCTATATAGCTCTAGTGCTCGCTCCGCGCTCCTTAAATGTATAAATAAAACGCACATCCCCCTAAATGGGATCGATCCTTATCCCCCCTTTTTTTACTTCATTCAACATACCGCTATTATTATCCGTCTTATGAACGATTTGAGAGTGAATGAAATATACTATTTTGTAGCCCTTTTCAAGTTGATTCCGAAAAACATAGTTTAAATGCCTAAAAAGTTATTTAAAATTTAGTTATTTGATGAATAGAAGAGACACTGTTTTGGTAATTGTTAAAATTAACTTTAAACTTATTCATTCCAATTAACTATTATGAGCTATTTTTGATTAAGATGAAAATCATGCCATTTTGTAGTCCTTTCAAAGCTGATTTTGATAAACATAACTTTAGTGCCTGAAAAGTTGTGCAAGATTTTACAGTTTGATATAATCCAACCATACTTTTTGTTGTCACTGTCGAAAACAACACTTTCTACATATAATCCGTCTTATGAACAGTTTTAGAATGAAGTAAAGTTGCATTAATCATACCAATTTGTAGTCATTTCAACGCTAATTCTGAAAGCACAATTTCAATGCCAAAAAAGTAATCCAAAACGTAACAATTTGCTAAAAACCAACTGTAGAATTTAGTCTTTAAACTATAAAAATTCATAAGTAATTATTAGTATAGGCCTATATTAATGCTATAGTGGCAAAAAGTCGACAACCTTTATTATTATCATTATTATTATTTTTTGTCATCATCATTGTGTGGGACAATTCCGCCGACTTCCGGCGTTCATTCACGCCCTGCTGAATTCTAAAGAATATAAGAAACAATGGCCGAAGCCCACCAACAGCTCATAAAAAGACTTGTGTACCACGTGATGTTATGCAGCAGTGCTATGATGCCGGCAGATGGGTATTTAATGAGCGAGCGGCTCGCAGCGTGAGATAATAGCTCCCTCTATTGCGGGATAGATAGAAAAAAAAGAGGACGACATCTTTGACACATCTTTTCCCGTATATAATAGTCTCATCAGCTAATTGTGCAGCTGAATGATGTAATTCCTTTTGGTGCTCATCAACATTGTTCTTTTAGGATAATAGCACAACAATAGAAGTGGGTGTTCAACTCGGTCGAGCATCCTCTCGGAAATCTCTATAAATAATCACGCAAGACTTGTTTTTCTCGGTAATAAATGCATCAACGAGTATCTTTGAAATTCCATTCAAACTTTGATCTAATTCAAGTCACCACAGCAGGGTGTTCTCATCACGTTATTAATCTAGATTCTTAAAAAAATAATATTTGATGAGGTAAGATTTTCATTCATTGCTCAGCATGAGCTCTCACTTCTCGTATCTTGTTTCCCCCCTAATTTGCTCGCTAGTGGGGGGCTTATAAAGAAAAACAACACCCCCTTTATCTTTTGGAAAAATTATATTTCCCTCTTTTCTTCTTAAGGTATAGCGTGCGCACCCGAAATGCTCATTTAACCTCCACGCGCTCTTGCTGCTGCCTGGCTTTCGCTATATCCTCATAGAGTAATTATATACATACACACAGCACAAAGAAGCATCATCTTTGGGCCTCGCCGCTCTTCGATGAATCTCATTTTAATTGTTTTTCTACGATTGAAAATTACAAACACACACGCTTTCTATATATAAATATAATACACCTATTAGCATATAATGTATTGAAATTACATATACACATCATGAAAGAGACCGCCGGAGAAGAAGCTGATCCCGCCGGCAGCTCTATTGGGCCATCCATCATGACGCTCTTTTTAAAAAGTGATTGGGGAGCTCCTCCTCATCATCACACACTCCTCACACAGATTGATAATCACACAGGCGGCGGTCTCTTTCTTCTACCTACCGCAGCGCCGCCGCCGCCTCTCTCTCTCTCATTATGATGATTCCTACTACTACTACAGCAATATTTGCTATTATGAAGAAGGAAAAGAAGGCGCGAAGAAGGGAATAATATCTATAGATACATCAAAACTATGTATATAATCAACCCAAATTGCGCACGGTCACGTGGTACGTCGGCGTCTTCTTATAGCGCGGCGGCAAATGATGGCGCTATAGCGTGCCTCTTTCAAGCGCCGCCGCCGCCACCGCTGAGGGAATCAAAAGACACCTTTTTCCCACCTTCTCTGATTATTATTAGAGAAACAACTTGATGCTGCTGCTGCTGGTAAATTCAATATTGCTGCAAATAATTATGAGCTACTTTTAAAAAATGCAATAAAAAGCTGGAAAAAAACCCTTTAGGCTTTTAAGTGACCGCGTAACGAATCATAAACGAGTTTTTTCTTCGCGTGATATTGCGGGATTTTCAATGTTTGAATTGCAGGTAAACAAGGAAAAGAATGTTAATCACTTTTTAGGTGAAGACCCCCACTAATAACTTTAAAGTCATGTTCACACTCTTGTTTTTGGGGTGAGAAAAAGAGGATACCTTGTTTTGCATCTCTTTGATGGTATATTCAATCAGCTCTTGGTGTGAAATACCTGCGAAGAACCGAACCCTTCTTCTAGAGGGGTCAAATGCCGGCCCGTGTTATGATGGGGGTCTCTAACCCTTGTCTACCCCCCTCTTTGATTTGTGTTGTTACGAGCCTTTTTTAAAGTTTTTTTTAGGGTGGAAAAGTTAATTGAAGAGGGGGCTCTTTTTGTATTCTTTCTATTTTTGTAATGATTGGTTTATAGGAGCACGCGATTTATATATGTAACACGCGACTAGTTATATATTTAATTCTTTTTCGATACGTATTGACCAAATGTTGTCCTACATTTTTCAATTATATCGCTTCGAGGGCTATTTCATTTGTAATGATAATTATGATGCCCTATTTTCATGGACTTTTAAATATATTTTTCTATACGGCGCATAACTAATGGATAATGTGTGTTGCGATATAAAGAGATGTTGATCTATTCGCTTTCAGAGTATTTTTAAAATATTTATTTCCAATTTACAGGCATGACCGAGAAATATAAATACAGATAGCTGCCAACTTTTGAGTAGGCTAGATGATGTAACGGATAGAGAGAGAGATTTCCATCTTTCTATTATTATTATTGCAGTTTCTTTTTTTTTTTTAGTATTCACCAAAGTTCTTTTTTTTTAAGTGTAGCATAATTGCAATGCTATTACAAAAAATATGGGCTTTAAACTTTTTTCAATTCTATTGTTTTTTAAAAATGTAGATTTTTTAATTATTCGTCTTAAAAAAATAAGAGGTGGAGATTTCACTCAGGTGTCGGATTACTGTTTTTTTTTCTCTTTTCGCTGCCCAACTAACGCCATCTAGCGACAGTGAGAATAAGAAAGCAATCTTTCTTTTCATCCATAGATGGCGCGGAGCCGAACATTTAAATAATAAAAAAAAAAGCTTTGGAATCGAATGGTTTTTAAATGCTTGTTTTCTAAAAAATATGCCTCAAATTCTTTGATTAGAGCGCGGTTTTAGATTTCATGGTGATTGGACCTTGAAATTAGATTCATATATGTTTACAATCTCTTTTTAAAGGCGTAATACTGTTTGCAGCAGCTGAGATAGTTGAAGCAAAACAAAAACCGGATGTATGTCTTTTGGTGCCGGATATTGTGTCTTCGAACTCCTAAACACTCAATGAAAATGATACGATGATCGTATATTGGTAAATGAAAAATAGTAAAGGTTTTGCTCTGATCCCGGAAAATGTTGTTGGATTCATTTTGCCACTGAAAAATATGATTACTTTAAAAGGTCAAACTAATGGTAATTTTTTATTTCACCGAGGTTGTCGCGGAAATAAAATACGTCAATTTGAAATATATATTTTAACATTGTTCAAAATCGTTCAACACATTATAAAAATCGAAAATTATTGCGATTTTTTTATCTCTTTTTATATTGACACACATAATTTTAAATCTAAGCTGACGCTACGTAGCAAGAAAAGCTGGATAGCAAGAGATAAAAACTCGAAAAAAAATAAGCAAAACGTGCAACAGCTCACGAATTTCTTCGAACTCGCGAACAGATGTAGCGACTCCCTAACAGGGATTCGAACCCTGGCCTCGTAACAGACGGGTGTACTAGTACATAGGTATCCGTGGTTTGTACTAATGAGGATAACTCTAATGGTTTCCTGGCACAAGAACAAATCCTTATAGTGTGAATGTAAGTTGTTGTTTGCTTTTTAAAAATCATAGTAAATTGTCATCAACAAAAACACGGTTGTCATGGATTAGAGCAGACATGTCACCATATAGTAGCGACCTGGTTCGATTCGGATTACTTTCGCAGTTGATCTCCACTTATAAATGATCTTGATTGCCTTTTACGTGGATGAGATATGTAGGACCAAACACGGTTCCCTTTCGATTGGTCACCGATAAAAATCTGTAATTTAGTTAACTACGGTACGAATTTGGAGAGGAATTTTGCCAAATAAATGTTTGTAGGCCTATGCATTTTTTTGAAGAGCATTTGCTTATTTTAAAATAATGTTCGTAGATTAATCCGTAAGTAATACGAATGGTGCATTAAAAAATTATGCGTACACCGTATTTATTTGTCTTTTGACATTCAAAATAGTTGAATGTTTTTTCAATAAAACTAAATTACTGTACACCTTATGCATGCGACTATTACCTTTAAACTTTAAAAATATGTTCCTTTTGGAGACAATATTAAAGGACGTAATAGGCTTTTTATATATTTACAACGATTGAATTAAGATGAGCTATTTTGTAGATACAAGGGTCCCAAATTAGGTCTGACAAAAGAGACCGAGATTATAATCTTTTTCTTATTTTTAACGACTTAAATAATGAGTGCCCCTCATAAAATGTTGCTTTACAAAGTTCAAAAAATACTCTTTTTCAAAATAAAGTAGACTAGATTAATTTTCCACCGCTAGAAGTCGCACCTTGTTTTTCTGGTCTCGAAATTCGAATTTATAAAAACCAATTTCCACAAATTGCTCCGAAATATTAATTAATTATTTTCGATTTCAATTCATTTAAAATCATAAAATTGTACCCAGTCATTTCATAAGAAATTAATTTAAGGAGCTCTGAATTCATAAACGTTTTCGAATTAAATAATGTTTCACCTGGTTTTAAAAATGACTCATAGATGGCGCTCAACACCCTTAAGAGAAACGGGTTAAGCCTGAAGCAAGAGGAATCAAACAGCAGGTATAAACCAAAAATGTCCAACAACCCAAAACGAAAAAAAGCTTACAGCGTCTCCCTTAATCATCCATTCGTTCGATAAGCATCTGAATATATACATAGAAACATGTTTCTCGAGTCCCCGAGGGCGGGCACAGCGCGTGAAAAATAAAAGGCCAGCAGCAGCCATTTTTATTATTATATTCCCCTTTTCTTTTTTAACATGAGAAAAAACATCCCAGATAAGACTACCCACCTCCTATATATATATTCGATCGTGAATCAAAGGCATTTATATTGATCAGACACTTTTGTGTTGTAATGTTCACGCCCTGGACACAACACAGAAAAGAATAACACGTTTTATGGCACACGAGGTGTCGTATAAAAATAGAGAGACGAATCAGAAGAAGAAGCGGCGGCGCGGTGTCGAATTGCTTTATGGCCAACTCTCTTTGTATCCGTGTGGCTTTGTCATTCACACCTGCAGCTGACCCTTTTTCAAAAAAGCACGTCCTTCGCGTTTTACTAAATTGTTTGTACTGGCCGGATATGGACGAACAGAGTGATAGATCACGTCTTTGAGTATGTATACGCAGGTGTTCATCAAAGATTCTGATTCTCACGGTGTCCTCAAAGGATTCATCAGTTCATGACCTCTGCTTGCTAATTGTAGTTTTGCAGGTAGGCGGCGATTTTGAATTCGCACCTTGAATCCTTTTCTTTTTGGCAACATTCTGTGATGTACCATTTCTTTTGGCGGGGCGACCTTATCTTGTTACGTGCTTTATCTCGACTCTTTGGCAGACAGAGTGACGCCTAGCTCGAGATGACAGATACCCCGTCGGCCATTGCTTTACTAAATTCCTAAAAAGTTCCACTCGGTTCCACTTGATTTTATTTCATGAATTTATACAGGATGTTGCCAAGTTTATTAATAATAATGGTCACTTTCTCCATAAGAAAGAACAAACGAGCTTTCTAGCTTTTCAATCATCTTCAACCCAGATGGTAAAGACATTAACAAGGGCACTAGGATTGTTCACCATTTGGTGTAGCATCTCGGGTTTCATATACAGCTTTCTCGAAGGGCGACACCCTCCATCAACAACGCCAATTCCGGCCGGCTGGATCACGTTACACTTGAAGCTGCTGTTTCCATCTGTGCAACAGTCATCCGAGAGAAAATCTCACGCTTAGAATATTTAAACTTGTAAATGAATTCAGAAGAAGAAGAAGACGACCAGGTGTGAACCGGCTACATTTGTAAAAAGAATCCGAATCAATTGTAAAATACCTTTCTCTCAAGAGAGAAAATTACGTCGGCATTTTTTCTAAAACAGGTTTTTCTTTCTCTACACTAACCCCCTGCGTAGATATTCAGAAAAAAGAAAATGGAGAGAGCGTTATATAGCGACCCCCCTCTTTCGGTCGGAACATTGCTTTTCACACCTGCGATACACAAGAAAAAGGTTTTTTTCCCCCCATCGTAAATTCGAGTCGCAGGTACACTCGGTAGACATTTCTAGGTCTTCTCCCCTTCAAAGAAGAAAAAACTCATTATAAAGCACAAGAGAAAAACTTGTTGCCCATATAAAAATGGTGGTGGTACACCAACCGACACAATTTGTTCTCCCTCATTTCCTGTGTAATTAAAACCACTTTATCACGTGATAAAAACGGTCACACACTCCACAATATAAGAGAGGGTTGATGCATTTCACGTTTTGTTTCTAGAGAGAGATTTTTTGACTGACAGCTGGAGAAGAGGTCAGCAAATGTTTGACATGGACAAATACTCTTTTTTTCCCCCTTCAAATAATGACTTTCTTCTTCTTTCATGATTAGCTCCCCTTGGTTTTTTCTGTTATCACAAGTGTTTCGGTGATGAAGAACAACGTCTCTCGTCGGTAAACAGCCCTCGGCTTCCACCAATAATACTTATCGCATAGCGTGGGCGATGAGTTGTCTGTATTCGTGATGAAAAACACGACGGAACCAAAAGCAAAAAATTCGTGTTTCAAAAGAAGGAGAAAAAAGTTTTATATTCCTTTTCTCACCTGGGCTCTCTTTTTTATTATTATAAACCTTTAGAAATCCCGTAGGGCATTTGAGAAAAAAATTTCTGAAAGAGAAGACCTCATGCTGGGGTTCTTCTTCTTCTCTGCGCCCCCTTTTTCCTTGAAGAGTTTGAACCCCTGGGCTGTAGACTCGAATGAAGGGGAAGCGAGTCGGCGAGCCTAAAATAAGTCTGGCAACGCTGTAAAAGATAAGAAATAGGGACGTTGAATCCGCAGCGCCACCAGTGTCAGAGTGGAGCTTGATCGAGTGAGACGTACGTGTTTTTGTTTTCCGTACTTTTTCTGCATCATTTCACGACATTTTAGTCGTGTTTACGACCACTAAAAACTATTTCAATCTATTCCGTGGATTAACTTTGTGTTGTGATTGGGTCGTTCGTTTCAACTCATGGAAATCCAATGTAAGTTTTTTAGTATTTAGAAACAAGTTTCGAAAGGTTTCTCCATTTCTGTCTCGGTCACATGTCCAAAGTCGTCTTTTTTAGAATATTTTTTTGGCCTTCTAGAAATAGGATGTTGGCATACTTTCAAGATCAATAATCGTGAGGGACCATCGATATTTACACATTTATGAGCCCTCCTCTCTCTCTCTCAACTAATAAATCGTGCGTGAACGTGAATATTTATTATATATTTTTTTCGTTTCAGATGGCGCCCTAGTCGCCTCACGTCCCTGCTGTATTTTGCGGGGACCGACGTCGACGGCGGTGGAGCCAATCTTGTAATGGCTCGGACACCGCCGATGTCGACCTGGTCGCGGACCAGGTGGAGAAGAAATCCACCGACTTTATTATTACTCTTTGTGGCTCTAGTCATAATTGGTACGTATATCTCAGAAAAAGTAGCACACGAGGATTCTTTTTTTCGCTCATTACTCATATGAAGGAGGAAAAAAGGGGGGAAAAAGAAAATTGATGGGAAAAAATCTTGACGGGTTTTTTTTCTTTGGAAAAAAGATTTTCTGTGTCCTCCCCCACTCTTCTCATTCCAAGATGGATTTTCCGGGCCCCCTCCCATCATGGAAGGGACCCCCCCGCTGTCCGTCCCTATACATCAACCCCGCCTTTAAAGACCTTTTTTTTTCTTCTTCTTTAAGGGATATTCATCTCTCCTCTCTCTCTTTCTCCCCTCTTCTTACAAATCCCTAGATGGGTAGAAACAAAAAGAAAAGAAAAAAAAAAGGTGTCGGAGGGGGAAGAGAGATGGAAATCCGTTATCATTGCAATGGGGTTCTTGTTGTTTTCTCACCTGCTGGGCCTCTTCAGGAATTTTTACTTATTTTATATTCTTCTTATTTAGCCACAGCAGAGGCGAGTGGATGTAAGGTGGAGCACTGCACAAGACAGTTCCAGCAGGCGGCCATGGCCGGCGGGGTCCGTCGTGGTCCATCACCGGCATTCTGCGTCATACTCCGGCAGTACTCGGATTGTTTGAGATCCACTGCAAGATCCTGCAGAGGACATTTGGCTTACCATTCTACAATCACTTTGGTGCACAACTGGAACGGAGATTTCAACTGCTCCTACGTCCAGCAATCAGCTGGGAAAGCTCCTCAAAGGAATCAGGATGAATCCTATGAAAGAGTGACTCCTTCTCCAGCACCCACCAGTTTGGAACCAACAGCCAAAGTTATCAGGCCTGTTGCTCCATCTGTAACGGAGAGCTCTTGCACTTATCAAGGACGTCCGGAAGTGACCCATTGCAGTTTCTACGGTGATCCACATCTGGTTACTTTTAATGGTGAATTCCAGACTTGCAAAGTAGCTGGAGCTTGGCCATTGATAGACAACGCCTACTTTAGCTGTCTCTGTTACGAATGAAGCTGTAGTTCCAGGTTCCGCCGCTACTGCTACCACCAAGGTGACACAATCTTTCTTATTAATTAATTGAGTTTACGGTAGTTGAAAATTACAGTGTTTTTCTTGACCGAAAGTGTATTACACAACTCCGCCTCGAGGGGGGAATGAATAATGAAAAGGAAGAAGAAGAAGAAGGAATGAGCGTGTTTCTTTCTCTTCTCCTTTTTTTTCCGCTCACGATGGGTTCTTTTAGCCTATTGTTTCTGAGCCTCGGGGCGTGTCCGTGCCCTTCTCTCTCTCTCTACACACCTTGAGGCGGGAAACATTAATATTCAAACAGGTCCTTAGGTGTATAAATATGTATTGAGAGAAAAAGAACTATTTTCTTTTTTTAAATTTATATTAGATTTGCATATTGTTGTATAAATAATGAGATAATCCGGATCGGCAACTCTGTTAGCGTTTCAATTAGTGTTTCACGGATAAAGAATATGGCGTTGTTGTAGAGAAGAAAAAAAGACGTATTTTAATTTAGTGATTGACAACTGCACCAGAGGTTTCTCAGAAAACAGGTTTCTTTCTTTGGGTTTTACATCGCCTGAAGGGTTTCTTAAATAGGGGAGGTAGAAGAGAGAGGCTGGAGAGCTATATAAATGACCTTGGCCCGTTATATAAGAATACTACGTTTAAAAATGTTGTCAATTTCGGATAGAAAATTCGGGATTCTCAGTGTGTTGATCTCTAAACACAAATAAAAGAGTCCCTTCTGCTCTTGTTTATAACGACGGGGATCTCAAAGTTTACGATAATTGACTTACAGAGTCGGTCTCCTTTTAGCCGCTCTCCTTCATCTTTTTAAAAAAGAAAGAAGAGTCCGTGTGTTTTTACGGTGTAAACTAGTATGTTGTAGCTGCTCTGAGACAGTTTTGTTTACTTCTTCTCTGGTTCTATTTTGGTATTATTATCTACTTTACACAGATCACCATCATCATCAAGGGTGGATCCGACTGTGCTCCCTGAACGAACCTACGAAGCAACCGTCGATTCAGTCCCACCTTCTTTTGTCGATGGAAGTCAATGGGGAGGTCCCCTACCGGCCGGAATTAGCAGCACAGATGTCGGACTAGAAAACCTCGTTCCAGTCAGGATCGTTGACAAGGAGCCCGGACGTCACGTCGAGATTCACGCACGTCATTTAGGAGCGATCCTGATTGTGAGACAAGTCGGACGATATCTCACATTCTCTGCACGACTCCCGCGGGATATTGCCGAGCAAGGAGCCGGACGTGAAGGTCTACAGCTCTGCGTCAAGGGATGCCCACTTTCGGAGAGGATAGACGTGAGCACAGTCCTTTTAGGAGGACACCATCATCATCACAGTGCAGCTGGCCAGAGACATCAGAGAGGGACTCGCTTCCATCGCTCTGGATCCGCACCGGAACCGCTCCATAAAGGGATGCATCGAGGATGACGCCTTGGCTCTGTGCAGAGAGTACAACTTGACGGATTACTACCTGGATTCGTGCATGTTTGACTTGATTACGACGGGCGATCCTAACTTTTCATTGGCCGCCAGCCGTGCCCAGTCGGATTATTTGAGTCTTTTGCCGGAAGCGAGGCTCGCAAATAGAACGTGGCCGCTCAGCTCTGCGACTCATTTAAGCAGTAGCGGTGGAGCTTCCCAGCAAGGCAGTCTATCCGCTTCTTCCGGTATTAGGGAAGCTCACGGACCAGGCCGGCCATTTCTAACGGGATTGATCCTTATACTTTGGAGTCTCTTCCGGAATAGATGAACATAAACGTGTACAGAGCGCCTCTTTATTTTTACTCAAAATGTTTTTTACACAAATATTTATGTACACAACACATTTATGATGCCATCTTTGTACAGAAATAACCCCACCCGTGTTTATGTATTTTTTCTTGTAATGATTATTATGTGTGTGTTGCGCATTAAACAAAGTTTTGAAGAAGAAGAGGCTTAGTCTGTCGTCCTTTTTTTTTTAACATGGAGATTAGTGAAAAGGATCAATCGTGCCTTATCTTTTAGAAAATAAAGCTCCAGGTCTATTCTTTTAAAAGATAATTAATTTACTAGTTGCTAGGCAATGAGAACAAAGTAGTCAGGTTTTGAATTTCATTTTTGTTGCTACGCCCACTTTTTTTTGTTAGACGACACGTTGTGTAAGGTGATACGTTTAATCCAATCAAAAGTTATTATGCTTCCCTTTAAGGGGTGGTAGAGCATCACGAATGCCTTCCGCCGACCC
The DNA here is from genome assembly GCA_030141595.1 of Chydorus sphaericus. Lineage (NCBI taxonomy): Eukaryota > Metazoa > Arthropoda > Branchiopoda > Diplostraca > Chydoridae > Chydorus > Chydorus sphaericus. The sequence goes on from CM057930.1 coordinate 7,990,419, forward strand.
ACGCTGAGCGGGTCGTAAATTCCCGATCCACAGGAAACTTTTTCTTTTGAGAAAAAAGGTGTTTTCAAGGCCTTGAGGGTGCGACTCAGATCACGTCCAGGGTGTGTTCTCTCACTGAGCTTGATTCATTCTTGTGAATAAATAATCGACAAACTTTTTTTTTATTTCTGGGGGGCGCACTTGAAGCTTCCAGGTGTTTTTTTGGTCATGTCCTTAAGAAAGACACCCTTGTTCCTCCCCTTAAGATGTGGGAAAGATAAAAGGGGGGTCCAGCAAAACTACACAAATGAAAATGGCACACACACAAAAGAGCTTAGTGAGGGTGGAAGTAGTTTTTCTCTTTGGAAACCCACAGAGACAGAAAAAGAAAAAGACCTTTTTCTAGAAAAGGAGTGGCCTGCTGAGCTGTCACTGGACGTTAATTTTTCAACAGTTTCTTTTTTTCTTTTATTATATTCTCCCCCTTTTTGAATTTCTCATGATTGGGGAAAACGGAGCGGAACGTCGTCTGCAAGTTGTTTACATCGGAAATATTTGTTTGACACAAGAGTTACGGCTTACTTAAGCTCATATCTAATCAAGATCCGAGAGTTTATGTGAAAGCCTTTGCGGTGCGTCTATTATGATAGCATATTTTCGCTTATTCATTTGCATGTAAAGATTCTTAAAGCTGCCATTGTGATGCTGCCAGACAAAATATGGTGGATGTTCAACAGTGAGTGTACACACACTCAAGTCCGCCATGTTGATTGTTTCATTTGTTATGCAGGAAATTTGCATGGAGAAGAAAAAAAAGCTTTTCTTTTGAGAAGATTACACACAAGTTAACGGCTCATTTTCGAGTAGTGTGAAGCTGCTAATACTTGTCTTAATCAAAAACGCTTTTCTTCTTTAAAAAAAACTTTATAATTCACAAGGCCGGAAGGGCCTTAATGGAGGCGGGAAGAAAAAAAGCTATTTGTTATAAACCGCAATAAAAACGAATTAGACACAGCGAAATAAGCTTCAACCACATGTTCCATTCGAGGGGAGGAAAAGAAAAAAACAAAAAAGGAGGCTTGCGGTTGAACAATTATCATCGCGCAGCCCTGGGAAATCAGGTGCTAATAACACACAACTCGTCTTCATATGTATTTATATATAGAAAAATATAACGTGTAACTTTCTTTCTTATCACACACTATTGAATCTCCCGAAAATGAAAAGGAAATACGTGGACGAGCTACCGGCTCGTCCACCATTTGAATTGTAAATGAAGAAGAAGGGAGAATTCTAAACAGGTTTTCTTGATATATTCTCACATAAATCAAAGAATATAGGGGGGAGAGAAAATCCCGAGCTATACAAGATAACGTTACAAATCAAGAAGAAGAAGAAGAACTACGACAGGATTTTTAACGAGTTTCTCCCTATGCTTCGAACTTGTGTATATATACCTGATAGTTTTCCCCCTTCGGGCAGACGCACGACAAGGGCGAGTACTACAGGTGATGAGCCGGCCGTGGTAACCTGTCATTTTGTCGTTATATGAAAGAAAAAACCTCCCTATACTTATTTTACGTGTCACTCGAACCCTTAGGCAGTACACGGCCGTTTTCATTCAAATCGCAATTACAGGTATCGCCATTTTCTAACGAAACCCGCCCACCACAGGTAAAAGAAGGAGCGCGGTCAAGACGAAAAAGTATAATTATACGGCGGGTTTTTTCTTCTTCAACAACAAATTGAAGAAGAACTAAAAGAAAAATTTCGGGGCCACCTGTTGATCCTTTTTGTTAAGGAAAAAGGGGGGAGCATGTCCATCAACAGCGCAGTACAAGAAAGAGACAAGATTCCCGCCACACCTGTTTAGTATTCACGCCAGAGAATAAATGAAAAGGACGAAACTCTTTGTGAATTCAAGAAAGCTGCTCTCGACTGACATTTCTTCTATTCATTTCTTATCGGATCGTATGTGGGGGAGAGTCGACTCGGACGTCTATAAGAGATAGCCCTTTCTGATATGGAACACAAACGGGGATCCCGACATCATAGTATATTATATATATATTTTTAGATTTAGATGATGGATATAAAAGAATGTTGAGCTCGCGCCTAGGGTACAAGACCGCGCCGGAAACATGGTTCCTTTCCATCATCCTTTTCTTTAGTCATTAGTTGTTGTACAACTTGTTGTCATCGTCACGATGTGTACCAACAGAGAATGCGGATTCAAAAATTCTTTAGTTCTAAAATTCTTTTATTCAACATTCCTAAATCTAGAATAACAATCTAATTCAAGAAATGTTTATAATAAATGGAAGATTTGTTGCCCGTCCTGAGCTACAGCAAAGTCATCGATCACGCTCTCGAGCTCGCACCATAAAAGGTATAACCCAAAGGTGGCGCTCCTTTCCTATGAATAATTATGCATAAGCCTCTTTCTTTACTCGTATATATAATTGATCCAACAGGCTTTTTGCCATATATCTCTTTGCAAAAAAAAAAAGAAGTGTCGTTCTATTCCTTTCGTGTCTCTGGGCCATAAATTCTCCGAATAGAGTCCATAACTTTTTCAAGTTTCAAAATGGTTATGACGTTGTTTTTGCTGCATGCTGCGCGTACTCCATATATGGATCTAGGCTAGACATTAAACCGAATTTGGGAAAAAGAAACATGCAGGATGATGGATGTTTGAAATGAAACTGTCGCGTCGCTGTTCCTTGACACACGACCGTCATGTTCTTCTTGTGAGGCAGCTATACGACATAACCAGAATACGGGATTAGGGGAGATTGTTGCCTTATTTTTAAGCCAATAGGCGCCACCTATTGCTTCAACGTGAAAGAGGAGCTGCTAAACAAACAACATGACTTGGATTAGATTTACAAGAAACTTGTGCTGACATTAAGATCAACAAAAGACGACGCTTTCTCTTATCGCTCTCAGGTGTTGGGTAACAAGAAGAGCGATAAGCCGAGCATCAACAATACCGAGCAACACTTCCTCATCTTTAGAAATATAAAAAACGAGTTCCCCCTCTCTCAATTCTCTGAGGCGTGACACGGGATAATTAAGCACTGCATTGAATACAAATCATTTTCAAATCAGCAGTTGCATCAATTAGCTTCGCTTTTTTTAACGTTTCAAATGTCAGAAAATGGAGCCGACCACCTACTAAGGTCTAGAGAATTTTCGAGCCCGGATCGTGTGCATCGGAATGGGGGGAGACCTCCCTCCAGTTCCGCTTTTTCCATCCTATTGTATACATGTAGGATTCTCTATAGCAGAGCTTATTATACAACTCATGAATAAAATAAAACTTCCATAAAAAGGGGTGACCAAAAGAAAGAGACGTGTTTTGTATTCATGTTTTTTTTTAGTTTAGGCGTAATAATTCAGATTGGCCTTCTTCTTTGCCTGGACTTCAACAATGGCATCCATGAAATCTTCGTGAGTTACCATAGTAGCTTCGCGACGCAAGGCAATCATTCCCTAAATTAAGAATTGTGATAATAAGCTGAATATTTATAATGTTTAAGAATAAGTAATACCGATTCGACGCAAACGGCCTTGCATTGAGCGCCGTTAAAGTCTTCGGTGGAGCGAGACAACTCTTCAAAGTTTACATCGGGTGACACGTTCATTTTACGGGAATGGATTTGCATAATGCGAGCACGCGCTTCTTCATTGGGATGCGGGAACTCAATCTTACGATCCAATCGACCAGAACGGAGTAGAGCAGGATCCAAAATGTCCACTCGATTCGTTGCGGCAATCACCTGAAAGCGTAACAGAAAAAAAGTGTCAAAAAAGATCTCTTGACTAGTCTTGCGTATCTGAAAGAAAGACTCACTTTGATGTCAGTTGTAGAACTAAAGCCGTCCAACTGGTTCAAAAGTTCCAACATGGTGCGCTGCACTTCACGGTCACCGGCCTTCTCGGAATCAAACCGTTTCGTTCCTTTATTTTTAAAAATAGGGGATATAAATCAGGATTTTGTTAAGAAGATTTAGAAAAAAAAGTACCAATGGCATCCAACTCGTCGATGAAAATGATGGCGGGAGCTTTTTCTTTAGCCAAAGCGAATGCGTCACGGACCAGCTTAGCTCCGTCTCCGATAAACATTTGAACCAACTGAGGACCGGCCAGTTTAAGAAACGTAGACTTTGTCTGAGGCAGCGCAAGCACGAGCCAAGAGAGTTTTACCTGAAAAGAAATAATATTAAATCATTATTAATCATAAGCAATGATAGTTAAGGCTTGAAATTACCAGTTCCAGGAGGGCCATAGAGCAAGACACCTTTAGGTGGCTGAATGCCGAGGTTCACGAATCTCTCTTTGTGAGTCATGGGGAGGACAACAGCTTCAATCAACTGGTAAATTACAATAGATAAATGAATTAACCAGGCAGTTTAGAAACTTGAGAAAGAGTTGAGTACCTCCTGGATTTGCTTATCGAGACCACCAACATCGGAATACTGTTCTGTGGGTCTCTCATCAACTTCCATGGCTTTGACTCGCGAATCATACTCGGCTGGGAGAGTCTCCAGGATGAGATATGAATCTTTGTTTACTCCAACCTAAATCACCTGGTTTCAGCTTTTCAGCATCCACCAATCCAATGACAGGAAGGAAGTAGGTCTGAAATTTTATAGAAAAATAAAAAATTGTTCATGGAAATGAATTAAATAGTCTTTTACTTGTCTGGTTGATGTTTTGATGACTGCACATTTTCCCTTTCGCTGATGAATCGAGATCAACATTGGCTCCATCCTCCTCACCCAAATCTTGGGGATCAACATCCAACAATTCAATGACATTGGAGACTAAGTAGGGAAGTGTCTTGTTGACCTTGATCTTTTCTGCATTTTCTTTGATCTTCTCTTTCTGGGCTTGAAGTTCGTGAGAGATCCTCATCACTTCGCTCTTCATAATTTTGACTTCATTGTCCAGAAGCCGAGTCCTGCTCACAACCTCTTCTGTGGACATTTTGAGTACCTTCTTCGCCCAAAGACTCCTAAAAATATAAAAAAGAATAGTTCAGATCCAATAAAAAAAATCATCTTTTTTCAAGAGTTGGGACTAAATGTTTCCAACTTTCAAATTAAAATATAAAAATGTGTGATAACTTACTTCTCCTTCCCAAATGGTTTTGTCATCTAATGTTTTGGTGGCTGCCATTGTGATCTGTAGAATCTAGTTGAAATAAACTGATGGTATAATAAATGCCGAATGTTTAAACTTATTCTTCAATTACCTTTCTGAAAAATCGTTTTCAATAGTTTAACTTAAGCAGTTGTGCTTCGTCACGATAAATATTCAGATGTAATGACAGAAGCAGCCATTCAACTACGGGTTACTAATGTAGTAGTACTCCCTCGCATGGATAGTGAACCCTCTTCAGACCATTCCATAATCCACTACTGGCCCCCTGGCGGCTAGTCCCTGCTTCGCTGCTGCCTGCTGCCGAAACTCCCAAGCAGACGAAAACCACGAAATCACTCGTCGTCGTTATTCGCCTATTCGGTGCCGGTCACGTGCAGACTCACGACTCAAGCAGAGGCGGCAAAACTCACGACGCTCGTTATTAAAACAAAACAGTGAAAAGAAATGGCATTGCATTTGGAACCTATTTCCCCTCCTTCAAAAGGGGTTAAGTGGATTCAACAAAATACCGGAGCTCTGATTCGCTCGGAATCTGATTGGGACAATCTTGTCAATCTTGGTCGAGGTACCTTGTACATCACAGAAAGGTATCATATCTTATAATTTTGTATTCTGCATGTTATGATTTTTTCTTGAAAGTTATCATGTGTCCTTGAATTAAATGCTGATGGTAATTTTTCCCCTATTTTTTTTCCCAAATTCACATAGCCACATCTCGTGGATTAGTTTGATTTCCGGAAATGGCTTCTCACTCAACTACAATCACATGAAGCGCCACTGTGTGGAACTCATTTGCCCAGACCAAAATCTTCCTGCCTCATCACAGAAGTGTATCAAATTGAATTATGATCCCAATCCTGACGATCAAGGTAACTTCATCATCCATTAGATGAATTAAAAAAATAAAAATGTTAATCCAATTCTTTCTCTTAATGGTGTAGCATATGGATATGATTGGGAACTCTCTACAGCATCTGACCATTCACAAGATCCAATCAATTCCAAGGGCTACTTGATTGAAAGATCAGAGATTTCTTTCACATGTGGATGATCTTGAACTGCTTGATGCTACATTACTTTCAAAATCCTGACGGTCTGGCTTTCAGATACGACACAGAAAATTCTCGTCGCTCCGAAAGAAACTCCCGACCCTATGGAAATGTTGCGTCAAAACAATGGTATTTTTTTTTTCTTCTGATCCAGACTCAATTTTTAAATCATGTCATTTTTTCAACTACAGTTGATCCAATGAAGAATCCAATGGATTCGATGAATTTCATTTGGAACCAGAGCCGAGCTAACCACAAGACTGTAGGGCATCTGTTTCGTTTGAACAGTCGAAAGGTATTTCTTCCCGGTTTTACACATTTGTTTATGACATTCCCATTAACTTTATGAATTTTGTTTCATTTTCTAGAATTCTTTGCAGAAGTCTATTGAAGCATTGGCCGTAACCAACCTTCCGCCTCCCAGTACTCCACTCTCGATGCCTTCTGATGTTTTGATCACTGAGTGACTTTGAGTCCGGAGTCCCCGTTTTTGTACAATACTAACAAAAAAAATAGATTAATTTATGGATTCGGTCTGCTTCTTCTATTTCCGTCCAAAATTCGCCCATTGGAATATGCGGTTGATCTCAAATAATAATTTACGTGTCCATTCGTTTCTGACTCTGTTACCTAACCCTCATCATTTGATAAGAAGCTTGCTTTTTACTGTGGTATTTTCTGTAAGAAAGGAACAGTGAATACAGAGATGGGTTCTGGTCGTAATCCACCAATAAAATTTTTCAAAGAACAGTTTTTCTTTATTCCGCAATCAATCCATCTTAAAATACAAACGATTGATTTTATTTGGACTGAATAGTTTCGTTTCATGTAGACGTATTCACTTAAACTTTTACACACTACACCAAAATGAGCAGTAGTGATAACGCAAACCAGAATTTATAAAGTTAAGGGGTACAAATAGGTGAACGACATCTATTACTAGTAAGCACCATTGGTGCGTGCAAGCGTAAATGTTATCAATTAACCAATAGCAGGAGGGTCGTCACCCACAGGGCTCTTCAGTCCGACCTGTCTTGGCATGGTTGGTACTTATTACTATTTTTGGGAAAATGTATAACGCTGTAAATATTACTATACAGAGAAATAAAACAGAGAAACACAAAGAATTCAGTATTTTATTACGTTAAATACTTTCAAATTTTCCTTTTAAAATTCATTTCAAAAATTGAGTTGAAGCGCGCGCGTCATAAAATGCTCACACACAACTAGTCTGATAGATGGCGATAGTATTCCATTTATTTACATTTTTTCTCTCAGTCCCTCAAGTCCCGAACGGAGACTAGCCCTTCCAGTCCTAGTAGCGGTACTCACAGTACTTCTTTTTTTCCCTGTGATTTGTTATGCAAGACAACTTTGCTATTAGCTTCAAATTTTAGTTGCCAATATGAAATGTACTAATAGTTGAAAATATGAGTGCTTCAAATTCTGTGGAAAATGACTTTGTCCACCATCACTGTCAGTCTTGTGTAAAGGTAATATTATACTTTATCACTTAATTGCATCTTTATAGCTTTTATTGCATAACTCTTTTATCAGGTTTTAAAATGTATGAAAAAGGGTAAGTGAATCATGTGTCATCATTGAATGCCCCAAGAAATGTGGGGCTAGATTCCACACTTGTAAATTATCAGAACACATCCTTCTCTGCTCTGATGTAAAAGAGCCTTGCATCAATGCCATATATGGATGCCCTCACATCCTCAAGAGGAGTGACAGAGGAAGCCATCTTCAATCTTGTCCCGCCAGTGTCCTGCCCTGTACTGCTGAATGGAACCGTTGGCCTCTCTGCACCAAGGAGAGGCATGTCCCTTTTGCTCAAATCAACCCTCAGCTCAAACCTGAACATTTAGGTAAATATGATTTGTTCCTCTTTTAAACTTATTTCACACTCAATTTTTCTAAACCATTTTCAGATGTTGCCTTGGCATTGAGAGACCAGGAGAATTTAAACCACTGGATGAGCTTACCACGTAAAATTCATAAACTAATGCGATGCACTCTGACTCCACGCCACCCGGCCATCCCTCTAGTTCGCTCACTCTGGGATCCCCCTTTCAAGCGAAAGCTCAAATCTATTTCATCCGACGATGGCTTGCTAAGTGCTGAAAGCACTCCGCGCCAGTCAGCTGAACGGAGCTGACACTAGCATGCTCAGCACCATCAGCACGGATGAAGAATCACCTTGGGGTCGACGACAGAAACCACCCGGCCTCCTTCAGTCCGTCTGCGCCCAGCTGTTTAACAAGAAAGCAGGACAGATAATGCCCTATTCGTATCGATTCCAGAACCGACAGAAGAGAATCCCGTTTCAATTGAGGAAGACACTATTAGTGATATAAGCGAAGATCTGGATCGTTCAGATGAGTTGGGTGCTCCTGAAGATGCTGTTTTTGAGCTACCGGCCGGTGATGTAGTGCCGCCTGCTTTACCCTTGCTCACGACGCTCGGCATTGACTTATCCATCGAATGTGTCCCGCGATATATGAACAAACCTAAATCCATGTACACTTTTGTCTGTGCTCAGAATTTCCGGAGAGATGAGTACGCCTGGCATTATCGAAATTGGGTAGGTTTTACAGTTTATCTCCCCTGATAAAAAGTTTCTAATTGTTATTATCTTTTTAGCACAGTGAGATCCATGGTGGACTGGATGGATGGATGGAACAACGATGCCCCCTAGCAAGGTGAAATTTAAAAATAGTATTATCCTCTTTAAATTATATTTTTAATGGATATGTTATCATTGTAGATACGGGTGCTCGTACGCAAGACGCCGGATGCATCCATCAGTGGACTCGCGCATCATTTACAGCTCTACTGTCCACAGTTTTGGAGTGGTCCCTCTTGAGAGCGATACAGAAAAAGTAGCTGAGACTGATGAAAATGCTCTTCTCCTCTCCGATTTACCTTTCGAATTACTCCGGACCATCGCTGGTTATTTGGACAGTTTTAGGTACACAATATATTGATTTAACTTTTCCTTTTTTAAAAGCAATACTATAACTTAAATTTTATTGTTTAGTCTGTGCCATTTAGCTCTCACATCTCGACTTTTTCGGGATGTAGCCCGCTCTCTTCTACACCACCGTGGCCTTGTGAATCCTTATTGGCAGAAGACTCGTCAAGGATGGCAAATAACCCACTACGTAATGAAATAGTTACATGGACTAAAAATGAATCATAGCTGAATCAAAGTTCTCTTTCTACAGCGCTGGTCTTTCAGTACGGCGTTCAATCCGGTAGATCGTTGGGTATTTGATGGTGCTGATCACATGTCTAACCACGTTAAAAATTGCCGCTATTACGTCAAGTATGTAAAACTCACTTTAACCCATCTAGAGAAAGTAAATTAATTTTTAAAAATAATTTAGGTCCGATTACGTCCACCCGGAACGCGTTTTCTTACCCGGATGCGACCCGGAAGCTACTTCAATCAGTCATTAAAATAATTATACACGAGCTCCAATCTGAGATTATTATTAATGTTCCTCCGCAATGGCTCAATTATTGATTTAGGATTTAAATTATATTTCTATCCCCCAGTTTTTTCGATACACAATTTATGTTGCTCTACTTATTTGCGGGTGCGATACCCAGGTGCCATCATGAAACGATGAGCTACGCGCTTTCCACTTATTTTAGCTTTCAAATTCGACTCCTTTCCAGGTGCCACGAGATGTTCAGGCTTCGGCAACTTTTCAATATTTGTGTTAGATGGTTGTTGAGCCAACAAGCGCTCTCTCATCCTGTAGACGTAAGGCGATGGAGACGTAGTTGACAGTTTTGAGGACTCTTCTAAATTGGTCATGAAAGTAGGCTGCTCTTTATCGATGATACCGTTATCTTGGCTTCCACTAGAGATGGAAGCGGTAAATTTTCCGGACCCCTGCTGGTATGCTTCTCCTACTCCATAGTCTTCTCCATCGCTGCTCGGAGCTTTGTTGTCCGCGTCACTGTCGGGTAATTTGAAGGCGGACGTGATGTAGCTCTCCGTAGATGGTGGAGACAATTGGCTCTCTTCCACTTGGTCACCCTCTGAAAATTTTCAGAAAGAGAAAATGTTCGAGTTGATATAAACCAAAGGAATAGTAAAAATGCCTTTATTATGGAGTGGTGGTGATGATGACACGGTTGTTAGAGGTAAGTCAGGAAGCGTAGCCTGGCTAGGCAGCTGGAATTCGAGGGTCGTTTTGATGGGACTATCGCCATAGAAATTATTGGACCGCCTGTTTGCATCTATATGATTTTTATAACTCTTAAATTTTAATTAAAGCAAAAAAGAGTGGGAATCTTAGGAAAATTCTTTTTATTTATTTCAACATTTTGATCAGGACATAATTGAGGATATAGCATCAATAGCTCTTTACCATCAGTGTTGCCGTTGATGGGTCCGGTAAATGATGGATGAAATAGAGCAGCAGCGTCCGGATCGTTTTCATTTGCCGGAAGGACTACCCCGAATCTAAATAAATTGTTTCATCAGCTATTATTTTAAAATGAGAATCTAGCTGATGAAACAATTTATGAATTAGACTTAAAACCTTGCAGCAACAGGGTCAATCTGATGCAAACCGCCTTGTGGATGGTTACTAGACGCGGAAGAGCTCAGATCGTTGCTCACCGGTGGAGCGAGGAAACCGCCTCCCGACGCGAAACCCGAGAAATCTGTTACGTAGGACGATAATTCTCTACCATTTCCGCCCTGGTGATTTCCGCCTCCATCTCCTTGAAAATGGTGCCCACCTCCTCCATTACCAAATAAGCCTTTTAAAAAGAAAATACAATTCTATTAATTCTATGAATACTGGCGAATGCACTGCTAATATTAAACTTACCAGAATAGACTGAAAAATCAGGTGTAAATATCCCACCATTGTCTTGATTGTTGTGATTATTCCGGCCGAAATAATTATCCGACTGTACAAAATCGTTGAATCTAGACGGGATAGCCACTCCGTAAATAGCAGCTGCAAGACTGTTGGCCTCAACTCTTCCGTCTCCGTCGGGGAAAACGAGTCCACCAGGTCTCGACAAGTAAGATGAGTCTAAGATACCTGATCCTAATGTAGAAAAGGAAGCCTGCAGAATCCAAATATTATTCCAAAATGTGTTTCATGAGAGAAAATAAGGCTCATTTTCTCACCTGGGACGACACTGTCATCACCAACGAAACGAATATTGTGGCCGTTGAGAGAAACATAATTAAACAACTGATGAACCCAAAGGCATTCTCTGACTAAAGAAAATGATGATGGCCCTCTTTTATAATATCGGTGCGGCCCAACAAATCTCTCCACTTTCTCCCTAATTGTGAACAGCATGGTACACTAATGATCTCTCTTCTTCTTTAAAGCATATACTTTCTGCGTGCTAATTGGAGCATCTAGAATGACCAAATGTTCCGCTAAATAATTGACGTGTCACGCTGACCAAGAAGGCAGTGGAAATAATGTATTGTTTCAAGCTGTGCTTTCGGATTCTCAGCAAAAGAAATAGTTTTGTTATATCGTCATAGAACAGGTCAATACTAACCAAAGAAAGGTAAATAGATTTAAAGTGCTTGATAGGTGGTTTACAACACAAAATGATTTTGTTATCATGTCCATCACTCTATAGGTGATATCGCGTAAGTGTGATCTGGAGAAATTCTTGCAGGTTCGTCAATCGGTTCTACAGGACGCGGAAGTGGCCGTCGTTCTAGGAAGTTGCTCAAGTCCTTGGAAAGGACGACTTTGGGCTGGAGGAAATCGACGTATTTTAATTCTTCCAGGGTGAACGGTCGGACGGGTTTCTCCGAAGGTCCTGGCTCACAATCTTGGCTATTATCTAACGATACTTCGTTCTTGAGGCTAGCCCCTCCAAAAGAGTTTTTACTGGCCGAGTTCATCGACTGATTAGAATGTAAACTATCCGTCTGGGAGTTGACCTCGTCATCGTCACTTTCCAAGCTAGCTTTCCGTTTCCGTAGACCCTCGGTGAAAGTGGTGCTAGACAATTGCTGTGAATAAGAGAAATCTTAAATCATTTGAACTTCTCTTTTTCTTAAAAAAAAAAAAAAAAAAAAAAAGTTAAAACTTACCACCCCTGAAGTGATTGGGTGACACTTTCTGTTGTGTTGCTCCAGAAACTTTGCATTGCGAAATTTCTGCAATGAAGCCAAAAGAGTTGAGAAAACGGTCGAAATTTTAAAACAATATTTAAATACCTTCTTGCAAGGGACACAGCGGAACGATTTTCCACACGTCCGAGACTGGAGATGTCGATTAAGCCAACTTTTATACTCGAAACTCTATAGCAAGAAGATTCTATTACAAATTATGAATTTAGAAAGATGAGAAAGTAGTTAAGTGTACCATAGGACATTTGTCGCAGAACCAAGGCTTCTGAATTCCGTGTTTTACTTTTAAATGGGTAAGATAACTGTCTTCTTCTGGAAAAGTCTGTTTACAAAAGTATAAATACATATAACAAATAGTTTACATTGAATCACAAGTGATATATTACCTCATTGCAGTCATTGCATTCAAATAGCTTCATGCCATTACAGTGAACTTTAAAAGACTGGAGGTATTTGTCGGATTCATCTATCTCTTCCATCTCGTCTCTTTTCCTCTTATGCGCTACTTGGCATTCTAAATCGGAATCGCCCTTTCGTTTACCCTGATTATCTATAACAATGGTTGGAGAGTCCTCCAATTCATCACGAGATGAAGAACCATCTGACTAATATTACAAAGAGAAAGAGTTAAAAAATTCGAATTCTGCTGACTGTTTGAGTTTAAGGACTCACATCTTTCTCTAGTGGTTCAACATGATCTATAACCCTGATAGGGACTTCCTCCTGTTCAACTTTTACTCCCGTTCCTTTTATCGGCATTGTCATAGTTAGACCACGGGTACCTGGCCGTTCCAGAGTGCAGCAGCAGCTCCAAATAATGTTGCTCGTTTTCAATTTTTCCTCATCTGCGATGAATTTATCTATTTAAAACAACAAGGACGTTAATGAATGAATTTTATTGCTTCTATTAACCTACTTCCTTACCAATAAAATATGCTTTATTTTTTGCCCAAGCTTCGCGTACCTCCTGAAGTCGTCGCTCTTCTTCGAGTTCTTTAGCTGACTTAACGACTACTTGCTGTAAAAGAAAACAAACAACATTGAATGAAATTGCTTTTCAGAATAAAAAAAATAATAATAAGTACGTTTTTCAATGGTGAGGTTTTCTTAGGAGAATTATGGTTGGGCTGCCCGTTTGTTCTAGTCAACCTCTCCTCAACTTTTGGAACCTTGTTGGCTGGTGGGGAAAATTTTCCATTTTGAGACTCAAGAATAATTTTGGGTCTGGGTAGTTTCACTAGACCAGGTTTACAGAAGATGGGGTACATTTTCAGATGAGGTTCGGGATCTGTTTCAGAAGTAGACATCATTGGAGCATCTTCAATAGGGGATTCCAGAGGCATTATTGGAACTTCTTCATTTGATGATTTGTCTTCTAGAGGTATTGGAACATCTTCATTTAACAGTGATGGATTATTGTTAAGCTGCTGCTGCTGATTTGTTGAATGACTTTCTTCATTAGGTTTCTTTTGAAGGTGCAGAGAGCAAGTGTGAGTGCCTCTGACTGACATGATTTGACCGTCTTTCAACACAGCTGAGCTGTGGCACAACGGGAAGGTACACCTCCAGTAGATGATGTTCCCAGACCGCCTATTTACCACATACTCACAGCCATTAATCATCTATCAAAATAATAATAATAGTTAATAATTTTAAAAGTAAAAAGAAAAGTTATATTTTCAATTACCAACTGCTCCTTGCCCACTTGGCTAGGTTTATATTCCACTTCTAGAGGACCATCCATCATTGCTGCAATTTTTCAAATCTTGTAAACAGGGGAATCCATTTTATGTTTTCCAGCACAATGATGAAAAAGTGGTAAAAATAAAAATCACATTGCAGTTGTCAAGATTTCGACATTTATAGAACTACAGAAAATAAGCTCTATGGCGTACGCTTTTGGAGGTACACGATCAATAGCAGATAACCCTAGAAGAACTACCACACACGCGAAACGAGATGAAGATAAGAGATTGCGTCCTAGTGTTTTGACAGTTAGATTAATGTAGTTCGAGAAAATCACTCGTTTCACGGCGGGGGTTACAAGTAATATCCAAACGAGCACGTAGTTAGCAAATTCTGTTTTTGTTTATTGCCATTGGTCGAATGCTGTTGTACGTCGTCGACATTTGAGCACCGCCAATGCCGCCGAAACACCCTAAAGTCCCAAACGGTCTTTTGAGTTTCGACTTTCATACAAACGAGTGTTCCGCGCAACATGCTGTATTTTGACATTTACGCTCATTGGTCAAATTGGTCCAGGATGCGCGGAATATTTTCAAGCTTTTGAATTTTTTTTTTCTGCAAGTGTATTTGTTTCAGTTTTTGAGTGTCATGATTTAATCCGATTTTTATGTGATTAATTTGCATGTTAAGTTTTTATGATGTTGTGACGCAAAGCAGCTAATCGGCTTCAAGATTCGTACACTCGTTTAGTTGGCTAGCAGTGATATTAAACATGGGAATTCAAACGAGAAATTTTACTGGCCAAAGTCGAGGCCAAAGTAACAAGGTAAACAAGCATAATATCTTCCTACTGGTAGAAACAGTTTTCACATTAAATTTTTACACGATTCTCGAAAAAGCTTAACATCAAGTTATATGTTTGATTCAAAATATATTTGAACTTTAAAAATACTTTTTATCAACTGTGGTACTAATAATGGGTGTAGTACCTCGTGTGCTACACACTGGCTGGAGGCTGCCACACCTACCTCACTACCTGTGATAGCTGTGGTACATATTACATCTAGAGAGTAGAGATAGAAAATATAAAAAAAAATTCAACATCTCATTTAGTTGTAGTAAGACCAAATAAAATACTGTGTATTTATTTTTAAATATTCTATTTTAAGAAGAAACAAAAAGTTGGGAAATTAAGACTCTGGAACTATGTGAAACAAATTTACATGTCTTATCTAATTATTTGTATGAATCATAAATTGTGCACGTGAACGGACACGTGAGCACATGCTGATATAATCCGTTGCTTTCGTCCTTTTATTTGGAAAATACAGACTCAGGGAATCCCTTATGTTCGCTAGTCGTCACTTATCTGATGATTCATATTTTTTAGCACATTTATTTCATAATTTAAATGAATCAATCAAGTCTCTATAATATTCCACGCTATGTATAAAATATAAATTTCTAGATTCCTTGCCCTAGTGCAGTTTTGTTGTTACGCTCCGATGTGTAGACGCGTCAGATGTCTATTTTTAGGGGTGGACATGTGAACGGCGGATGGCCTTACACATGACTGGTATGGGTTCGTACCTCCTCTGGATCCCGTCGTACTTCGTAGTGAAACTCGGTCATCAAACCGCACCAAGCCGGCTTCTTATAAACTTTTTTCCAGTTGTGCAGCACAGTTCGCACAGTGATGTTTTGCTAAAAAATCGAGCTCTTTTTTTGTGTAATGATGCGATAATTCTTGTGATTGAATTCTAAATCAGAAAATGATTACTATACCATCATTTGGAAACATTATTCCTATTAATATCCCGGGCTCTCAGAACGGTGTCGCCGATATTATGCCCGTCAAAAGCAACAGCTACCGCACTGGATCGGTGAGCCTCTCTCTATTTGTTTATAGTAAACTCCTTTATGCGTCAGATCTATTCTGGTCTCTTGCTAGATGGTCATCTATATTACTGTAAAAGTAAATTACGTAAACTGTTTTTCTCTTTGTGATCGAGGTCACAACTTTTTTTTCTTCCTCTTGGCAACTATACTCCGACGGAAGACTTTTAACGGTTAATAACAAACAAAAAGAGGGGTATGCGCTCTGACTGTGTGCCAACCGAGTGGACTTGAAACCTGGATTTCCATGTGTGTTGCGTGTCAGTTATATACTGTATGGAAATAGTTGTTGTGAAGGCAAAAGCGATGACGTAATTGGAGAGGCAGCACCTGGATATTTTTAGTTTATTATTGGCAAAAGAGGAATGTTAACGACTCTGTTTACGTGTGCGGTTGTCTAAGGTCCTAGAGATGTTCCTAGGCTCTCGGGATCACAGCAATCGAGGATCTAGAGAAGGCTCCATGGGTCCACCTTCTAGGCAGTCATCTAACGCGAGTGCAACCAGCATTTCCTCCCTTCAAGATGCGACTGGATCCCAATTCTTTGAAGTAATCTTTAAAAATATAGATTTTAAACTAAATGATTTTAGAAACTACATTTCCCCCTCAATCTAGGTGCTCTATTTGGGCAAGATCAAATCGGTATCGCACCGAAAAGCTCCCGTGACTTTTATTGACGATGTCCTGGAGAAATTCCGCACTCACGATCAACGACAGAATGAGGAACAAAAGATCCGCCAAACGAGTTTACCGGTACCGGTGAAAGGCAGCCTCCAATACCTATCTAGATCACCGGGACGAGCCAGCTTCCTTATTGGTGGTGATGAGGGATCTTCAATCTGTCGACTCGTTGACACAAAAGAGGAGGAAGAAACAGCCGATACTCCACATTCAGTGAACGGGAGCTGTAATACTCTTTCTACATTGAAACAGACGGAAGAAGCTTTAAAAACTCTTTCTCAGCAAATCGATGCTCGCCAGGTATGAAATATACAATATTATTAATTTGAATCGATGCGTAAATTTATGTTTTATAGGCGTCGCCGGAACGGATGAAAGATGCAGCTCAAGTGCAACCCGAGTCCGCTGAAAGTGTTCGTGTACGGACCTCAAGCGGAGGGAATAGTACAAAGTAAGTCGTCAGTTTCTATTTAGAATGTTGTTATTTGTTTTATAAAACATTTCTATATTTAAAGAATAAATCAAACCGTGGAACCAATACAACGAGGAAGAGCTAGCTCTACCGGCAGCTGTAATAGACCTAAAAGAGTGAGCTCTACATCGTTGCTCGAAGTACCACGTCCAGTAAGTTTCTTTTTTAAATTATACAGTACATGATTCAATTAGATTAATTCCAACTTTATTCCAGAACGGAAATAGTGAAAATAATCGGACGATGCTGCTGCAAATTGGTCGATGTGACGTTAAACTGATCAGCCCCGATCGCAAATCTGTTTTACTGAGCAAACCTTTTTGTGACATCTCTCATTGTTCTCAGGTACATTATAGTAATCAATTTGTAATAAATTGAAATTCATTCTGTTTTTTAGGGTTTGAAAAATGCAGAAAGCTTTGGCTTCATCTGTCGAGAAGCGACCAGCGAGAACAACGTCTGTTACGTTTTTAAATGCCAAAGTAGCTCGGTTGCGGATGAAATTATGGCCGGTATTTAAAAACTTAAGTTAATTAGATTGTTATCTTACAATATTAAATGGATTTTTCTCCAGTTTTGAAACAAGCATCTCATTCCGCTAACGAGTCTCACAGACGAACCCAATGCAATATGTGCGACCAATGCCCTGCTGTTTGGCTCCAAAAGTTGATTAACGATCTCGAAGGTAATAAATTCTGTTTATATAAATAGCAATCTTTAAACGAATGATTTATTACAGGCCTGTCGGATCAAAGGGCTCATCAATTTCTAATGAAGCGAATCAACAGCCTTCCCGAAATGGATCAGCAAGAGATAGTAGCCAAGTATAAAGGCGCTGATTTGATCAAAACAAACGAGCAAAACGATCTCCTTCTCCTGCTTCTCAAAGCTCATTGTGAGGCTCGACAAATGACTCATGTTCACGACACGGCAGAAAACAGGTACTGTATAAACATCATGTTAGAATCACGACCGAATAACGACACTGTTTTTAATCAGGCACGAATTTCTGAGTCAGTATTTTGACCGGGGTTCGGGAGCTATCTTCAAGAAAGCCAAACGTTCATTGACCAACTCATTTGATCAACTTCTAAAGCGGAAATCAACTGATGAGACAAATTCTAGTGGAAGCACGACGCCCACTATGAAATCCAACGGGCCAGTCGATGTATTACCATAAGCTTTTTGAAAAATTGATTTCTCTTTCTAATTTATGATCGTTTAATAGACTCAGGATAGAACTCCAACGAAACTAACTTTTCGTTTCGATATAGTGGATGGTTTGAGTCAATCGCCATTTACTCCAGCAGCTCCAGCAGCCGTGAACCATCGGCCGCCGGAATCTCCTATCCGGCCTAGATCATCAACACTCTGCAGTTCACACGGCGATACGATCAAAAAGGAGTTGAAGGATATTAAGAACAAGAGACGAACGGATAGCGAACAAGATGGAGCAGCTAAAGAGGACAGCGAATCTGGCAAGACACCCATCTTGGATATGTTCGTAGAAAACAAGTTTATTTCTTTTTTGGTTCGCTTTTTAAAAACAATTGTTTATATTATGTTTAGATTCTTCAAAGTCGGGCACCCAGTAGCGACACAGCTTCAAATCGCATCAAGCGATCCCGGATTAGATAGAACGCCGAGCCCGCGCAGGCCATCGACCTTCTCTTGGCGCCAAGCCATATTCCAGCAAGTCAAAACGCCTAATCAGAATGGCGGTGCCAACGATTATAATTATGACGGACGGAAGCCGGGTGAAGGCTCTATAAGTCGTGGTGGTTCCTTTAATCAGCCTCGAATTCGTCCAGATTACAAGGCACTTTGGCGACAAGCTATCAAACAGCAAATTCTATTGATTCGAATGGAAAAAGAGAACAAACGCCTTAAAGGTATCGAAAATTTAAAAAAAGTTTTTCTCAACAACTTGTTAGTAATTGATTTATTCTATCATGTAAATAGCTCATCAAGAAGAAATGGCCATTAAACGAATGAAACTGCATTACGAAGAGATCCTGTCTTATCCTCGCCCTGTCGTCTTACTTTGGGAAAAGCTCCTCTCTCCTTCCGCGACAGCATCGCCGGATCTGAGTGCTCTAGTCCGTGCCGTTGAAAAGGGAGTTCCAAAACAGCGTCGTGGTGAGTCTTGGAGACTCTTAGTCAACACTAGGAACGCATCTAGTGAAGCGGAGCTGGCAGCTCTTCCTCCTTGGTGCCGGAACGACTACCACAATAGCCTGTGCCGCCAAAATCAGCCAGAAATTGATTACGAACATTTCCCGCTCCTGGACGTCCCTTATGAAGAATTACTTGGTCAATTAACTTCACATCAACACGCCATCATCATCGATCTGGGCAGGACGTTTCCTACCCAGAAATACTTCCAGGCATCTTTAGGACCGGGTCAACTATCGCTCTACAATTTGCTGAAAGCTTACTCCCTCTTTGATAGCCAAGTCGGATATTGTCAGGGACTCAGTTTCATCGGCGGAGTTCTCCTTATGCATCTGGATGAGAAAGAGGCCTACTACATGCTGCGATATCTGATGCTAGAGCTAGGATTCCGGCGACAATATTTACCGGATATGGCGGCTCTTCAAGTGCAGCTCTATCAGATGGCCCGTCTATTAAGAGATCTCCATCGGGATCTCTATGAACACCTGGAAGAAAACGAAATCAGCCCTACTTTGTATGCAGCTCCATGGTTTTTGACTCTGTTTGCCTCTCAGTTTCCGCTTGGCTTCGTCGCTCGTGTTTTTGGTAAACTGATAATCAGATTTCAATTGTAAATAACTTGATTGATTCATCTTTTTCTTTTTTAGATTTGATTTTTGTTAGTGGGATGTCGATGGTGTTCCACATCGCCCTCTCTTTACTCGCTGATCACAAAGATATGCTTCTCCAGTGCCGTAATTTTGAACAGCTCATGGATTATTTCAAGACCACTCTTCCTTTCATGGGAGCTACTCAACTGGAACGTGTTATCCGCAAAGTATAAATACAGTCATTTTCTCTGAATCGAATCAATCTTTTAAAAACGTGATGATTGAAATAGGCACTCGAGCTGGATATATCGCGCCAATTGGCCACTTATGAGGTGGAGTACTACGTCCTCCAAGAAGAGATGACCGCTTCAGCTTCATCCCCGGGCCTAGAACAGATTTATAATTCAGGGGAAGATTGGATGGACAAGGCCCAGCGATTAGAAGAGGCCAATCAAGGTCTTCAGAAGCAGGTCCGTGAGCTGCAGGCCCAGTTACAGTCAACTAAAGTGACTACACGAATTCTGGAAAACAATCTCGCCGCCAGCCAATCTAAATATTTTAAACTGGAGCGCAAGGTACGTTGTATTTTTTAAAAATAATTAAGAATGGGTTGATTATATTTATTTTTATTTTAGTTGTACGATTGTGAATCGGATCGAACGTCGCTGATCCATTTAATAACGGATATGATGAAACAGTTGCCCATCGGACAAGAATTGGTAATTCCTCCGGATTTAGTGCGATGCCTCGAGGAATTTGGGGCCGTTCCACAGCAAGAAGGCGGCATTTCCATCAGTATAGCAACGGCAGCTTCAACCGATAAAAAACCGAGATGATTTTCTATTTTTTTTTTTTATTTTTTTTTTTTTTAGAAAGTTGACATTTACTCCCCAGTGATCAATATGTATACTCTTCATGATCGGGCTTGTATTCCCGATCTAAATTCATTGGTCGATGTATTTACAGTATTCTGCTTGATTGTTCTACGTAACTCTTTGACATGTTGTGACTATTGCCGGAGTGTGATCGATCATCCTAGAGCTGCACAGCCACCTGCTCGCTGAGTCATTGACAAGTCCATTATTTTGTTTTTATTACACGTGATGGTGCTCCCATCTTCTCTATACTTTAATTTTATTGCAAATTTTTAGTCGATAACTAATAATCCGGTATATGGCTGAGTCGCGCGCTAGTCGCATTTCCAAATGCTTCCTTTGAACATCCGTCCCGCCGAAGCATTGATCTTTCACGCGATAACTGAAGCGAGATAAGTCTATAAAAAATTAATTTCCAAGAAAAAATGATTGTATCATGCAGCGCAATGCTTTGAGCGATTCATTACTCAAGACGAGCATATTTTAGTTTCCCTAGATTGCGAGAGCGTGACGAATTAAAGATTACACTACCGAGCAAGACACCTATTTAGATCAAATTAAACAAACAACTCCAGCTGGATCTCATGAAGAAATGGTAATTCTCAGTTTCTGTATTCTATTCCTTTAGTAACTGCCATCGGGCAAAAAAGAAGTAAAACCAAACAATACACAAATATGGAACGCATTATGCCATTATCCTGAAACAAGCAACAAGCATCTTGAAACAAGCTCGGAAAAATGAGGAGTAAAACAAAACAATATACAGATACGGCACACATCATCTTTGAACAAGTAATCAGGTCAATGATTCTCGACGAATGAATGTAAAACAGTTGGCAACTTGGAATACGGGACGTGATGAGCACGAACACACCTGCCTCCCAGACATTGCAGTTTCGGAACAGCGCGGCACCAGTCAGGTCGATGACGCAATCGGGCAGCTTTTTCATCGCTCTCCTTCTCGTTTCGCTCGATCCACAAATCCATGGCAGTCTTTCCAGCGTTGTTTCTACGATGTAGATTTGCTCTAAACCCTAGCAGTAGACAACCAACGGCTGCACTCTGTTGATGGTTCGTTCGAGCCACAATGTGGATGGGTCCGTTGCCGTTTTGGTCGATTGCATCGGGGACAGCGCCGACTTTAAGAAAGAGACGGATGAGTTTAAAGTAGTTTTCTTTGTAGTTTTCACTCTTTTGCCATTCTTTACATGCCAAAAGCAAGATTGCTCCTAGTTGATGGGGTCCCCATTGACGGAACAATTGATGTATCCAATCCCATTTCAGCGTCTCCGAAAAGCCAAGCAGCAGTTTGAGAAATGAAAACAGCGCTTTAGTGTAGCTGGCTTCAAAAACTTCGTCCCGTTCGACATCAGATAAGCGAAGTTTGTCCGTCGTCAAAATGAAAAGGAGAGACCTCTTGATTGTTTCTAAGTTGAAGAGTGTATGGTTGCCTCTCATAAGTATCCACAAGGTTTGTACGAAGGTGTTGATTACCAAGACTGCTGAGCGCCAGGCTCTGTTTTCCCTCGGAAGCAAGGGTAGAAGAGTATCCATCATCGCTCCATGAATAAAAAAAAACTCGACGAAATTTCCTTCAGCCCACGTGTTATTAAAAACAGAGCCACGGAAGTAGTCTACAAGGAATGAATCGACGGCTGCACAACTCCTACTGGACAGAATCCTTAATTTCATCAAAATCGACTGGATGCAGTACTCTGATGGATGTTGAATGACGCGCTCCAGTTGATCCCAAGTGATCCATTCGACTGGACCTCCACTATTCTCCTGCAACGTCTTGCGATAAGGATGGAATCTTTTCTTTTTCTTCTGACGATGATGTGTAGCTCGAATCCAATAGTCGAAGGCCTTGGGAAAAAGTGTTGCATTTCCTGGATCGCAGAGGATGCTGGCGCCAGCCAGTTCCATGGCATCTATTTTCTCGATGGTGCTAATGTTGTCCCTCTCTAGCAGGAAATCAAGAACAGTCACATTTTGACGTCCACCACAAGCGCCCGCTGCTATCAGGATGGGTGTAAGGCCGTATATGTTCTTAGCCATCAAATCAGAACCTTTTCCCGCTACAAGTTTGACGATCGCCAATGAATCTTGTTCAGTGTAGTCGAAAGGAAGACTTGCCCAGTGATGCAAGATTGTTGTGTGTCTAGGATAACTGCGGAGCTTCAGGTTCATGCCATGATCGATTAGTGCCATGGTCGTGTCAACGCTACATAATCGGTTCATCCATATTGGGCAACGATTAGGGGGCAAACAGGCCAATGATGGATCGGCTCCAAACTTCAATAAGGAGAGAACAATGGAATTTCTGTCTATACGCTCTTCATCCAACGGCTGGTTTGATGACACCCAGTAATCACAGACAGCTCCGTACAGCGGAGTGAGACCATCAAACCGGATGTCGGCCTTACTCAATGTTTTACCATTGACATCTACTCCTTTTTCCAGAAGGAAACGGACGATGTTGCTGTACCCAAGGGAAGCGGCTACGAAGAGAGGTGAGGCGCTGTCGATCTTCAAATCCGCAATCAATGGAAAAATATAATAGGTTGCAGGTGTGCGGACGTCAATTCCACAAGATTCGACAATGTACTTCACGGAGTCGAATTCTCCGTAATGGCATGCCAGCAACAAAGGTGTTGTGCCTGTAATAGGACCACCAAAGACTAGCTCCTTCAGTGGAGGGTGGGCCGTTGGACAGTTGCCGGTTGAAACGTCGTATCCCATGGGTCTCGGCCGCAGTAAAAACGTATTGGGTTCCCAGAGGACAAATTGGCAAAGCATCCATAGTTGCAGATCTCCTTCTTGATTTCTGGCAATATATAATTAAATTGGAAAAATAAGAACTGATTGAAATATACCTAAATGAAAATCAGAACAATAATATACCTGCACTGGTACTGTGTCGAGATATTGTAGGTGTGCTTGTGGCTCCTCATTATACAATTGACTTGTAGGTAATTCGTACCTAAAATGGTATATTTATGGACCAGAGAAGTAATCAGTGCAGACCTGATGTTAGGAGAATTTATTAAGATTTAGATTATGAGTATATAATTAATGTGGATTAATGTATGATTTAAGAAAGAGACTTCTCATCAGACTATAGGGCTATACCTTAGTAAAACAATATTTTCTGAAGTCTCAGCTCTAGCTAGAACTGCAGTTTAAAGTTGGATACACTAATTGTTGTGAAACTGCAGTTGTATATGGCAGAATCATGATTATTACAGCACTGATCTGTAAAAAAATATTAAAAATAATCTGATATTAGCCCTAGCAAATCAAGATTGGAACACTAGAAAATGTAATGACAGTTTAAATTATGCAACAATCTATTTGGTTACTACCTTTTATAGATGAATAGGAAAACGCAGAAGTGAAAGAGGAAGCTGTACAACTGCAGTAGTTTGGGATAGATTCACGAAGCACAATTATACAGGGACCTGCGGGAATAAAATGAATAACTAGAAGTTAAAAGTTGTGCACTTTAAAACAAATTGGACGGTATAATTTACACAAATACCTAAAATTAAAGTTATTATCTCTGAAAAATGAATCTAAAAACAGTTATTAAAGGTTACGGCCTCTACTGAATTCCAACAACCATGCTTTGAAAAGCAGTGAGCAGACGACAATCGTGATTTATTTACAGCGTTAACAGGTTCATTCTTGGCAACCTTGGTCAAAGCTCCCTCACGATTTTGGCCCAGGTTGACCGCCGACCGGGCCGGGCTGCGGTTATGTGTCTTTCACGCCAGTTACACATGTAATACACATTTTTTTAACCACGAGAAAAATATGAAATTATTGCTCGCGAATAAGTTGCGTGACAACATCCAACTTGCATACAAAATCGGCATAATACTTGGACACTTGCATCGTAGAGAGAAAAGTATAGATCCGCTCAGCTCTTTATTACATTTGCCAAACAGGCTGTTAATCAATAATTAAGTCTCATTCGCAGATTTACCTAGTATTTTTTATTGGACCTACAGTTGTCAAAAAACCTCCTTTTTGTGATTGCATGCAGTCAGTTGTCATTTTATTTCGAATCTTTGCTTTTGCTCCTCGATGCCACTTTATAATTGCAATTGCGGTAAAGGAAATCCATTATTTTTTTCTCGACGCAATCTTCTCTGCAATAAGTTATAAGTATAGCGTTCCTCCATCAGAACTTTAAGTTTATTCGTAAATATTTCGATTACCACCATCAGGAGCAGCACAGCAAGTGATCTATCCGAGGATCTATCCTTATTATTAATTATAAGTTTAGATATGGATTTTTGCATTTCAATTCGTACAAGACTGCTCCCTCTAGGGTTCTTGAGGCACCACCTGTTTACCAACCTTCCGGATGTGTGTCGACGTGCTCGGATGTCGGATGTGAGCGGATGTCGTCTCCGCTGCTCTTAACAGCGCTACTGTGAAAAGGAATCTTTGGATTAGTAGAGAGCATGGAACCTTCCTAGTCCTAGCCAGTTACTGAAAGAAAGACTCCGCGTCAAGGATCTTTAAATGAACGGGAATAGGTAATGCGATCAAATCTTGCTTAGCGGAAATGCGGAAGAGACGAGCGCGTTATTAAATGACTTTCGACCAAAAGCTTAACAGCGATATTGCTGTCGGAAAAAGGCAGGTTGTGTGGGTTGCTGCATTATGTGAAAGACCTAAAAAAAATCGTAAACCATTACCAACAGTATTGCTTACTTTGGTAGTTTTATCCCGATCTAGTCCGGAAGGTAAAGCTGCTAAATTAAAATTAATGACCGCGTACATAACAGTTTATGCGAAGAACCAATCGACGCCGCACAGATGATGCAATAATGACATAATAATAAATATAAGCTAAAACTTTTCTTCTAATTCATCATCCGACCACAACAGCACTCCCGATGTTTCAAATATCATCATCTAAAGGAAACTGTATAAAAAATGCTAGTAACAATATAAGTATTTCAAGAGGTTCCTCTTTTTTTTTTTAAATGAGACTCCAACTATTCCAACATCGTAATATTCCAGCGACGAATCGACATCACCAGATTTGTTGGTCGGCTTCTTGCCCCGTTGCCCGTAACCAGTTCCACATTTCAAAGGAACTTGCGATTGAAGAAGAATGAACAGTGCCAATGAGTGCCATTATGCAAGAATAATAACTGCGAACGCCAGCACTTCTGTGGAAGATTTTAAAAAATGAATTACGTTGCACATTTTTTACCTCTTGGATTATCAAAGAGGCAGGAAAACGTAGAACAATGACACAAACTTGCAGATACAGAACAGAGCCTACAATTTAACAAACCTTTAGACTTTGACGGAGTTTTTTCGTGACCATTTTTAAACGGTTATTCGTCTGTTATTTCAACACGATAATTCGTAGGTACCTGATGTGATGTCTCGATGTGATGTCTGTCATGTCTCCATTACTGTAATTTAAATACACGCATAGAAAAATTAGCCAACATTGCGGGATGCAAGGCAAACTTGGAAAGACTATGCAAATGTCGTTTTCATCACGCATTTTCGTTTGGTTCGGAACACCGGAATCGGAACAGTAATGGAACGGCTGTAAAAGGGGAGATTGAGGCGCTGAAGGGAAGAGAAGAAACAGCCCACCATCGGCTTTTAGCTATTTTCTTTCGCCCTGTTTTCGGGCTACAACGTAAATGTAGAGGAAGAAGAAAGAAAGGGATGAAAGAGTTATTTTTCCAAAGTCTAACTTTTAATTGGTTCTTTGTTAAAGGAAGATAGGAAAACGTTGCGCAAAAACACCGTTTTCAAGAAACTAGTGGTTGTGGGCCGTGCCCCGTGCCGAGCCGTTGCATTCTTTTGATGTCGTCTGCTACGACCAGAGGAGTTCGACAGACCGCTTTGCCTTGATGAGAGTCGGTAGCGTAAATCGATCGCTCCCATAATATTGTGCAAAACAGGATAAAAAACTTTACTACGTCCTCCTAATTGATACTCGTGTGGTAACGAAACATTCTTAAACTGCTCTAAATTTCTTTTTACAGTGATGCTAGTTGCTACATTTTGTTGGTATTAATTGTTGAATAAGGGATGTACTGGTTGCCAAGACATGTCTCAAGTTGCTCCATTCACTTTGGATCAATATTCTTTGAAATTATGTCTGAAATCATCTTATTTGCATTATTAATAATTAGGATGTAATTTACCACTAGACACCTCATTTGCATTATTCTACAGAATTCTAATTGGTGTTCATCTTTCAAAAGCTTTCTAGGGTAGTTCTCGAAGTTTCTGTTTTGCTCTCGCATTGAGCACTTTTTGTTTGCCGTAAAAGACAGTCACCATGGTGAAGAAAGAGAGAAAAATTTGTTTGAAGATGTTGACCACAGATCAAGTTCGTCGTATCAAACTCAAGCAGCTAAAAAAGGTTCGTTGTTTAGTGACTATTTACCAGTGTTTGCTTACTACGTTCTGCCATTTTTTCTTCTTTTTTTTTGATTTTTGATTTCTGAAATCCTAATTTCACGTTGTTTAATATGCAACGATACGTAAAAGAATATCGTGTATTTTATCATATCATACATGTACAACATCACTATTTGTTCCTATTTCGTAGAAGTACCGGTACTCTACAGGTGGTTCCGGTCGTCGTTTTTTGCTGGGCTTTGCACTTCGTCAACTGCGATCTTACGGAAAAAGGGGAACTTGCAAGAAGGCGTCCACCAAACGCGGCGCTGTGTGGACGATCATCAGCACCAGCCAGGCAACCGATTCGTTTCCGAAAGACGCCTCTGTGGAAGACGAGGATATCTCAGAGGTCCAGTGCGAAGGAAGTCTCGTTCAGGATGAAGACTCGTTGGACAATCACAAAGGTATTACACATTCACGTGACGATGTGGTTGAGTGGTTTACGTATTTTCGTAGTTACATACCACAACTAATTGGTTGGTTTACTTTAAAATCAAAATAGTGAAGGATACCCCTAGTGACCAGTTTCTTCTGCCGGCTTCTTTCATGGCCAATGGAGCACGCACTTCTCCTTCCGGGTCACAAAATCTGCCCCAAGATGACAGGTACAATACTACTCATCATTCTACAACATTTATGTTCTTTTCATCTAATTATATTTATCATTTTTTAAAAACAGTAGAACAGCAGCTTGGTCGTCAGTGCAATGTCCTCTCCTAGAGCCAACGCAATTCTTCAACTCTTTCAAGTCTAAAGGATTGCAATTCCTGGAAGACATCGAAGCGCACGTTTCAACACAAAACAGTAACTGTCATCATCACCCACCACTGAAGAATATAGTGTTTGGTGGACGACTCGATGGAACCACACCTCTCCTTCTAGCTTGCCACTACGGAGATCTCAGCTGGGTGACGCGCATCTTGGAGGACTGGAATGTTGACGTGAATGCCGCAGGAGTCTATTTCCTCGATCCTCTTTGTCGTTACGAATCAAAGATTGCAAGAGCGACTCCTCTCTTCGTTGCAGCGTTCAATGGGCACACCAGCATTGTCGAGTACCTCGTTGGCAAAGGAGCGGAGGTTGCCTCTAAAACATCATGCGAGGATTTCGGTAGTCACTATGATGGTATGACACCTCTTTTTGGAGCCCTCAACCAACGCTGTGTCCCCTACGTCCCCTACGATAGAATGGTGGATGTCGCTAACATGGCTCGCTTCTTGCTTCAGTCTGGGGCCGACCCAAACGACGTTCCGTCACACAGACCTCCAATTTGGATGAGTCCAATGTGTGGTGTGGATGCAACCACTGCACTGATAGATCACGGCCTGGACGTGGAGCAGATTGGATCACTTCTGCATCATTGGGTGAACGCTCAGTCTTACTGGTCCGACCCTTATCGGAAGAGAGATTCGATCGATGTTGTCAAGCTACTGGTGCAAAAGGGTGCATCTATCATGGCTAAGGATAACAACGGCTTCTCGATGCTCCTAGCAGCGGTTAAAAATCAAAATTGGAATTGTGTGGACTACTTTTTGGAGAAGGAAGGCGTGGAACCAATGGAGAAGATCGAAGCCGCAGAAATGGCAGGTGCCATAATCCTCAGCACGACTTCCAGCAAGCTCGAGTTTGAACGAGCCTTTGAGTATTGGCGCCTGGCCCTACATCTTCGTAAAACCGAACCAGACCTTCTGTCAAAGACTCCGCCTGCCCTCAAAAGTGGACATGCCGGCGAATGGATCACTTCAGAACAGCTTGAAAACGTCATCAAGCATCCCTTAGAGTACCAATTCCAGTCTTTCCTTGTCCGATTGAGAATCTGCTCAAACAAGACTTGGAGAGATGTCTTTGAACTACATCAGGACTCATTCTCGGCTTGCATCAGAGATTTGAAGAAACAGGACAGACTAGTTGATCTTTTTGACCTGTTGTGGATGACGTTGGAGACTATTCACCATTTAGACTACGAGCCAGATAATGATCTTCGTTCGATGATCGACAATGTTGTTGAAAATCTCATCATGATGCTATCGCTACTTGAAAGCGACGACCCGCTCCTCGCCGCCGAAACCTTCATATTGCCATTGGAAATCATGGTAGCAGCAAACGACTTCGTTTTCAGCGACGATGAGTCTGACAGTATTGACTCTGACAACTGGAGTTATTCTTCTTCTGATCACCAAAACCATCCCCACATGAGCGTACTTCTACAGTTATTCGCTTTCCTTGCTGGTCTTTGTCCTTACGAGATTCTTACCCCAGTCATTAGGGAAGCATTGCGGCGATTGGTTCATAAAAACAACTTGGCACACAACAGACGGACCTTGCTACACATGGCATGTGGGGTTTGCTTTGAAGCTGACGATCTGCCTACCATTAGGCTCCTACTTCTGTCCGGAGCTGATCCAAATGCAATTGACAAGTATGGAGACGCACCCCTCCATGTTCTGGCCTATCATACGGATGAAAATGATGCTGTGATTCAGAGCGCTGCTCACTTGCTTCTGGATTATGGAGCCCAACTGGAAAGAGCCAACGATGATGGAGAAACGCCCGCTCATGTTTGGATCCGAGGCCACAACCTAGAAGCCGGAATAAATGAGCCTCCCGAGTGGTGCATCAAGCCCGTCACCGTCCCCAATCTGAAGTCCCTTTGCGTTAGGGTTTTTCGTTCTCGGGATATTCCTTACGATGAGCTGCAGTTGCCAGCCACTCTGATTACTCTGGTTGAGATGCGTAAACGCGAAGAAAAGCGCTGATCCCTCGTCACTTTTCAAAGTGTATGTTTCTTTTCCATATTTCTTGATGCCAATACAGTGAAATTTAAAAATGAAAGATTATTGAATTTTACCGAAAGCTTTATAATGACTTTTTTGCGCTTCCTAAAAAGAAGCCGGTCAATTTACAAGAAAATTAATTTTTATTTTAATGAAATCTACAAGAAATTTCAGTAATCGGGCGGAGACAGTTGTAGATAGAATTATTTTAAATGTATGTTGAATCCTGATGGAGTGATAGTAGCATATGCTAGGAAATTTTACATTAATCTAATGATTAATGAATGTATATTGTCATGATGAAAAGTATGAGGTATTTCTCGATCCCAATTCCTAATTAAGGCCAAAATAATTCCTAAATGATCCCGTGCCCGCCAGCTGAGTAAAAAATCAGAAATATATAGGGATGGGAATTAAATTTGGATTGTTAATGGGAACAAAAAGAATAGGAAAAGAAGAACGAAATTTCAACAAATAATATTTCATCCCTAGCTCTATGTTGCTATAGCTATCTAATAAAGGCATACAAACTGGAAGCCGGATGGAATGATCCTCCCGAGTGGTGCCTCAAGCCCGTTACCGTCCCCAATTTGAAGAACCTTAGCGCCAGGGTTGTCCGTGCTCAAAATCTTCCTACCAATGAGCTGCCAGTCGACCTCATTCCTTTAATTGAGATGCGTGAACAAAGCGACTAATTTATCACAGTTCTTTTCCACTTCAGTGTGTTTCTTTTACGTAATACTTGATGTCAATACAGTGAAATTAAATTGAAGATAGTCTTATTTGCTCTTAGAGGCTAGAGAATGCGCCAAAAAATATCTAAATGATTTTGTTCTTTCTAGGAAAAATCATAAACCTACGCAATACCGCGCCTGATTATATTCGCCGCATAAGTGTCGTGCAAAATCGGACATCTTACGGTAACCAAGTAACCAACACTTGTAAGGGGGGAGCAGGCTAGGGGAAATTCAAAGAACAATCAGTTTTGAAAAAAAAAATATCTCTATGACAATTATTCCAAGAGAGAAAATCGCGGGTAGATTACTTTCAATATTTATATATTAGGTACCATCATACTATTTTCCATACAGACAGAACATACAAAAACGGTAATCGGTAAATGGACCAAGAAGTATAGACTTCGCAAAGCAAAATAATTTTTTAAAATCCAGGAAGTGAGACAAGGAAAAAGAATTTTTGTTTGTAAAATACAAGAGCTAAAACAATCCAATAAACCTCGATCACTCTTAAATCGATCTACGTAAGGGGAAAAAAATGAGCTGGAGGCCTGGAGTTGATGTTTACAAACATACAAAATGGGAGAAGAAAAAATACGGCGTAGAATTTTTGTAGGTCGACCAAAATAAATGGACCAAACGAATCGATATTTTTGTGTACAGCAAGTTCTTATTACAACTAAAAAAAAATTCTTCCGATTCCCTTCCAAAAACAATAATATGCTTCAAGAAGGAAGGAAAAAACAAGAATAATGACGCCCTCATTACTGCCACAAATTCGTGGACATGGTAGGAGGTTGCTGTCCGGGAGCAGAGTACGCATAAGGATTCGGATTGGCTACCACTTGAGCCGGCATCCCCATTTGCATCGGCACTGAATGGTTCATCATACCTTAAGAGAACAATCGACATAAATGACCTGATCATCACATTCTATTTAGTAAAGAGTCAATACCTGGTACGAGGGGAGCACCAGGCATCATTGGGTTGTGATGAGTACCAGGTGCTGGACCAAAGTTGAGACCAGTCAACTGCTGCGAAAGCTAAATCAAATGAAAAGACAAGTGTTAAACTCAAGATAATAAATTATGGTTCAATATCTGGGTTTGTTTACCTGGCCAATTGGTGCTTGCATTCCAGCAGCTGGTCCAGATGCGGGGAACATGGGACTAGAATACATGTTCGTCTGCTGTAGATGAAAAAAGTTAACATTAGATTTTATATATTCAATTTCATATTAATATTTCAAACCTGTAAGAGAGGATTGAAGTTGCCGCCCATCATAGCAGGATTCACCATTGATGGGTTGGGCGCCGCACCAAATCCTCCTTGAGCTTGATAAACGTTTCCTATAGAAATAAAGTTAAAATTATTACCAAAGATAAAGAGAATAGTTTAAGGTAACTTTTACCTTGAGGAGCAAACATGTTCTGCAATGGATTTTGAACAGGTGCAGAAGTAGCACCTCCTTGATTGTACAAAGCCAAAATAGAGTTTTTATCCAGTGTCCGCTTTTCCGCGGTGCTTGGAGTCTTCTGATTAAAGAAGTTGTCTTCATCAGAGTTCTTTCCCAAAAGAGATGATGAAGCTGTAGATCCATTGGCAGGTGCAGGATTCGGGGTTGGGTCGGCGCTTACAAGACTGCCAAATAAATCGTTTACTCCTCCAGATGAGCCATTTGAAAAACCATCTGCAATAAAATAGTTATTTAGAAGTCAATCATAAAAACTTCAAGTTAATATACCAAGTCCTAAGAGATCTTGAGATGCCGAAGAAGCTTTGACAGGTGGAGGGAGCTCCACAGGAGGCGGCGGTTGTGTGTTAGCCTTCGGAGTAACAGATGGGGATGCAGCATCAGCAGCACGGGACCTGGCTGCCGGCAACTCAACAGAACCCGTACTAGGGCTACCGGCGCCAACTTTGCGCTTGGCTTCCTTCTTCCGTTTCATTTCAAGCTCAATCTCTGCATCCCAGGAAATTTTCAACGGCGGAGGGCACACCCATTCTCTGTAAAAAAGAGTTATAAAGATGGTTATTGTCAAGAAATGACTCGATAGATGAGTAGAAAGACATACTTGGCAATGTACTTCTTGTTCTCGTACTTGGCGCGGATAAACGACTCTAGAGTAGAGTCTGTTTGAGGCCGCCGGAAGTTATCTGGAAGATTGGCTTCGTACACAGCTCTTGCTCGGCTGTTGCCCATTTGTTGCAGTGACTAAATAAATAAAAAATCATATTTAAATGACAGTGGAGCGGCCGTGGCCACCAATTGACTTTATGATGAATTCTGATAGGAAAATAAAGATGGTATGCCATTTAGACATTTAATACCTAAAATCGAAAAAAACCCCATCTCGGATGACTAAATAAAACTGTACGATTTCACCCCTAAAAGCTAACAGAAACAGTTTTTTCTCTCTCCTTGAAATGAATGAAACCCTCGGCAACTATTGATTATAATTATTTTTAAATGAAGAGTTACAATCTCGATAATTTTGCGTAATTTTTTTCTTCCAATCTTACAAGTGCGCTCAAAGGTCCGCCGCTGATGATGTCTTAGCCAACAGCGCAGAGAAAATATGCCTGTTATGCCAACGATTATTTTGAATCTGAGATTGTGAATCTTGTGAACGACTAACTATAAACTATGCCCCAGAGTCCTTGTATCCCTCCGTTTTGTAAGCCTCAATGCCTATGGGAGAGAACACAAAAACAGCTATGCCTATTTCCCCTCGTTTACCTTGAACTGCTGGTCGAAACAAGGTTTTAGACCCTTATCCTGGTTTCAACGAGCAACTAGGGATTTAAAATTCCCGTCTACAAGGCATATAGCATGTATTGGTCTTGGTTCTACGCAGGAATAAAACTATAAAAGGAAGAGAGGAGCCCTTCACAATTTCAGTAGTTTTCTGGAAAGCGTCAAATAAAGACGTTCTAGAGGTGCTCATTTCGGGTAAAAAACCTGGATGAACACTTTAAGATTACGGCTTTATTAGGCGCCTCACTGATAACTACTCGTAGTTAAGTAAAGAATTAACGATTCCGAATAGTAAAACCAATTTTTTGAGCGCGTTAAGAATCAACCCTAACGACCCACAATAAAAAAAAAATCTGCCTACACCTTTGTTAAGTACTGTTTGTTGCATAACTTTTAAGTCAAACATACCACAACTTGTTCTGGTGTCC